>CM038710.1:4234803-4242303 GCA_021613375.1 Megaleporinus macrocephalus | reverse complement strand
CACCACCACCACCACCGTAAACACCATCACCACCGTAAACACCATCACCACCGTAAACACCATCACCACCACTGTAAACACCATCACCACCGTAAACACCATCACCACCGTAAACATTATCATCACCACCACCACTGTAAACACCATCATCACCACCACTGTAAACACCATCATCACCACCACTGTAAACACCATCACCACCACTGTAAACACCATCACCACCACTGTAAACACCATTACCTCCACTGTAAACACCATCATCACCACCACTGTAAACACCATCATCACCACTGTAAACACCATTACCTCCACTGTAAACACCATCATCACCACCACTGTAAACACCATCACCACCACTGTAAACACCATCATCACCACCACTGTAAACACCATCACCACCACCAACACCGTAAACATAATCATCACCACTGTAAACACCATTACCTCCACTGTAAACATCACCACTGTAAACACCACCACCACCACCACCATAAACACCACCACCACTGTAAATATCATCATCACCACCACTGTAAACACCATCACCACCACTGTAAACATCACCACCACCACTGTAAACATCACCACCACCACCACCACCACTATAAACAACACCATCACCACCACTGTAAACACCATTACCTCCACTGTAAACACCACCACCATCACTGTAAACATCATCACCACCACCGAAAACCCCATCACCACCACCATAAACACCATCACCACCACTGCAAACATCACCACCACCACTGTAAACATAATCATCACCTTTGTAAACATGATCACCACGAACACCCTGAACACCACCACCACTGTAAACACCATCACCACAACTGTAAACACCATCACCACCACTGTAAACATCATCACCACCACCGTAAACCCCATCACCACCACCGTAAACCCCATCACCACCACTGTAAACATCATCACCACCACCGTAAACACCACCACCACTGTAAACATCATCACCACCACTGTAAACATCATCACCACCACTGTAAACATCACCACCACCGTAAACACCATCACCACAACTGTAAACACCATCACCACCACTGTAAACATCATCACCACCACCGAAAACCCCATCACCACCACTGTAAACCCCATCACCACCACCGAAAACCCAATCACCACCACCGTAAACCCAATCACCACCACCGTAAACCCCATCACCACCACCGAAAACCCAATCACCACCACCGTAAACCCCATCACCACCACTGTAAACATCATCACCACCACCGTAAACACCATCACCACCACCATAAACACCACCACCACTGTAAACATCATCACCACCACTGTAAACATCATCACCACCACCGTAAACACCATCTGAGCCAGTTCACACCAAAATCCACTCGGAGTGACTTTGTTTACACATCAGCCACTGGATCATAGATAACTCAGTGGAATTTCCTGTGAAACTGAGTAACAGAGCATAACACACAGAAATCATGAGAATACACACCCACAGTTGAGGCCCCGCCCCCTCCTCAGACACTTCACTCTGATAGGATATCTGCTGTTGACTATGTGCCCTATTCAGGATTAAGAGGACACGTGGTCCTAAAGCTCGTCTTGTTTGCTCGTTATTTCTGCAGTGATCTAGTTTTGAAACCGAGCTGCACTGACGGCGTTCCGAGTTGCCGGGCGGGATCAGACAGAGGAAAGAAGCTCTAATGAAGAGGAACAGTGACCCATTTAGGAGAACGTGCCCAAAAAGACGAAAGCTCTTCAATTAAAGTTGCTTTGGTGAGGTGGAAGACGAGCGAAGGATCTTTGAGCTCCTGACGAGTTCAAACGCCGCTTCCCTTTCAGCTCAGACTCATCAGAGATAATCAGCGCACCGGAAACGGCTCGCTCGCGCAGGAAGCTTCATTTAAATTCACAAAGACACGCTCCACACCTCAGCCGCCGCTCCTCCACCCGCCTCCGTCCTGTTCCACAACCGAGCGCCAAATCCCCCTCCAAACCACACCACGTAGCCTCAGTCACACTGCTGAGACTTGTAACTCCACAGTTCAGTCACACAAGTTGGTTTAGGTGCTACAAATGGTGTGAAGCAGCGAGAGGCACTAGAGTGATTCAGTCAGCAGTGCTACAGTCAATGGTGCTACAGTCAAACAGTCAGCAGTGCTACAGCCGGCAGTGCTACAGTCAATGGTGCTACAGTCAATGGTGCAACAGTCTGCAGTGCTACAGTCAATGGTGCTACAGTCAAACAGTCAATGGTGCTACAGTCAAACAGTCAGCAGTGCTACAGTCAATGGTGCTACAGTCAAACAGTCGGCAGTGCTACAGCCGGCAGTGCTACAGTCAATGGTGCTACAGTCAATGGTGCAACAGTCAATGGTGCAACAGTCTGCAGTGCTACAGTCAATGGTGCTACAGTCAAACAGTCAGCAGTGCTACAGTCAATGGTGCTACAGTCAAACAGTCGGCAGTGCTACAGCCGGCAGTGCTACAGTCAATGGTGCTACAGTCAATGGTGCAACAGTCTGCAGTGCTACAGTCAATGGTGCTACAGTCAAACAGTCAATGGTGCTACAGTCAAACAGTCAGCAGTGCTACAGTCAATGGTGCTACAGTCAAACAGTCGGCAGTGCTACAGCCGGCAGTGCTACAGTCAATGGTGCTACAGTCAATGGTGCAACAGTCTGCAGTGCTACAGTCAATGGTGCTACAGTCAAACAGTCAATGGTGCTACAGTCAAACAGTCAGCAGTGCTACAGTCAATGGTGCTACAGTCAAACAGTCAATGGTGCTACAGTCAAACAGTCAGCAGTGCTACAGTCAATGGTGCTACAGTCAAACAGTCGGCAGTGCTACAGCCGGCAGTGCTACAGTCAATGGTGCTACAGTCAATGGTGCAACAGTCTGCAGTGCTACAGTCAATGGTGCTACAGTCAAACAGTCAATGGTGCTACAGTCAAACAGTCAGCAGTGCTACAGTCAATGGTGCTACAGTCAGCAGTGCTATAGTCAAACAGTCAGCAGTGCTACAGTCAATGGTGCTACAGTCAAACAACAGTGCTACAGTCAATGGTGCTACAGTCAAACAGTCTGCAGTGCTAAAGTCAATGGTGCTACTGTCAGCAGTGCTACAGTCAAACAGTCAGCAGTGCTGCTGTCAGCAGTGCTACGGTCAAACAGTCAGCAACGCTACTGTCAGCAGTGCTACGGTCAAACAGTCAGCAGCGCTACAGTCAATGGTGCTACAGTCAAACAGTCAGCAGCGCTACAGTCAATGGTGCTACGGTCAAACAGTCAGCAGCGCTACTCTCAATGGTGCTACAGTCAAACAGTCTGCAGTGCTACAGTCAATGGTGCTACAGTCAGCAGTGCTATAGTCAAACAGTCAGCAGTGCTACAGTCAATGGTGCTACAGTCAGCAGTGCTACAGTCAAACAGTCAGCAGTGCTACAGTCAATGGTGCTACAGTCAGCAGTGCTACAGTCAAACAGTCAGCAGTGCTACAGTCAATGGTGCTACAGTCAGCAGTGCTACTGTCAGCAGTGCTACAGTCAAAGTCAGCAGTGCTACAGTCAAAGTCAGCAGTGCTACAGTCAATGGTGCTACAGTCAGCAGTGCTACAGTCAAACAGTCAATGGTGCTACAGTCAGCAGTGCTATAGTCAATGGTGCTACAGTCAGCAGTGCTATAGTCCCGGTGGTCAGCTGCGCTACAGTCAGGGGTAATACAGCCAGTAATGTTTTAGTCATTACATATGGATACAAGATTACAGGAAAACAATAGTTTAATCTTTTAAACTCTCTGATATGATACATTCAAGGTTGACATTAAAGACACTCAAAACCTGCACTGTTAGACTTTAAAGGAAACCCGGCCGGTAACACTTGTAAGCAATAATATTTTGAATGACTAAATTATTAAGACAAATTATAAAAATCACTAAAAGTATCAGATTTATTAGATTTTGTGTAAAATCCGCTGCACGTGGGTCTCCATTGTTGTATCTACTGACGTGATCAGCGGGTAGTGACGTCAAATGGTTCACGGTTCTTCTGGCGGTTCTCCATAATCTGGAGCTTTTGGACTTCCTGTGTGGAGAAACTGTGACACTGCATTGTGTTTTAGTCTACGCTTAAAACCAACAGCCTCCGTCAAGTCTCTCACCAGTGGTGGTCTACTGAACCACTCAAACTCATCCAGACTGAAGTGAGGAGAGCAGAGCGGGGGTCTTTGGGGTAGCTGTGTTGGTCCACACGCTGCTTCACTAACTATTCTCCTTGTTTATGTTTGTGAAGCTGTTTAGACTAATATCAGTCTTCACACTGCCTTTCACTGAAACTACATCAACAACACAATGTACATGGTTTTCTTTAAGCTAGGTTAGTAACTAACACTCACTCCTTCACACCACAGTCCAGTTCAGACCTGAAACCATCTGACCTCATCTACCCAGCAGGCATTGCACGTCAGTAATAATAGCTGTGTCCATACGTTAAATATTTAGAATAAAAGAGTTAATTTATAAATAAATCTGATACTTCAGTGATTTTTATAACGTGTCTTAATAATTTAGAGTCTTTACATCATATTAAGGCTTACAAGTGTTACCAGCCGGGGTTCCCTTCAAGGTGTGAGAAGCTCATGGAGCTTCAGGTGAGGCTGGGAGTGTTGAAAAGGTGGGGTGGCGAGAGTTCGGACTGGTTTACTGTTTATGTTATGCTACTGTAGGTGCTGAAGCTAAAACACTGAAAGTGAATATTAATAATTATATCACAGAATATGAAGACGGCAAGCAGAACAACATCGTCTGACGGCTTTGAAACTTCATATAGATACATAAAAAGCCTGGACGACATGAAAAGAGGGATCAGAGTTTTGAATATTAAACAAATAAGAGTAAATGCAACAGCCTGTCAACACCATTCTGCCAGAAGAGCCAGAACATGAAAGGTTATAAATTATTTTTAAAAGATCTTCTTTCAATCTTGCTTTCTTTTTGTTCTCGCCTGTCATGCACACACACACACACACACACACACACACACACACACGTTTGTGCTAAAGGCTTCTAGGCGTGTTGTTTAAATCATTCAGTGTTGTTCTCCATTGTGTTTGTACCTATATCTTTAGAATAAATGAAATTAAACATGAATTTCTGAACGTCTGTTTACAAACAGCAGCTTATATACTGTGAGTTTGTTGAAAGAATGAGTTTTGATTGGTCTCCAGCCGCCCGTGTGGATTTCTTACACATAGTCATCAGGACGTCTGATTTAGCCTGAAGTAGAATTAGAATTCAGAACTACTCACCACTTGTGTGGAAATTGACCTCTGAATTCTCATACACTACTGCTCAAAAGTTTAGGATCCCTTTAGAATTTCATTTCATGCAATTTTCATGCAATTCACAAACAATACTGTCCATTTCACAATAATGTAAGTGTATCAGATTATTTTTAAAGAATAAAAATGTTTGTATTAAAGTCTATTTTTGTATAGAGGCTTATTTTACATATAGTCCAATTATCAGTAATTCTCAGTCCTCTGTCTAAACCTCCTGGTACGACCACCAATCCAAGTTAAGGATGTTATTGGGACTAATTGGTTTGCTAGGACACTCTTGCTCAATTGTGATGCTACAGCTGAAAAACATTCTACTAATAAGTGAGTATAAAAGGGAGAACAACCATTCTAGGTTAGTTTAGTATCTGAAGATCAGCAGTTGATGACTTGCTGACCGACTCACAATGACCAGAAAGAAACAACTTTCTTTAGAGACCCGTCAGTCCATTGTTGTGTTAAGGAAGAAGATACTCCATTAAAACAAGAACATTTCACTGTGATCCCAAACTTTTGAGCAGTAGTGTATGTGCAGTAAAACACCCACATGCACACACACTAGTGAACATATACAGTAGAGGGCAGTGAAATACACATAAGTGGGGCTCAGCAACGGGGAGGCAGGGAGGGGGTTGGGTGTCGGGTGTCTTGCTCAAGGGCACTTCAGTTGTGGCCTGTTAGTTTAGGGGATCAAACCAGCAACCTTCCAATCGTGGGCTGAAGGTTAGGGGTCCAGTCTTGTGACCGGAAGGTTGCCGGTTCAATCCTGTAGACCAACAGGCCATGGCTGAAGAGCCCTTGAGCAAGGCACCCAACTCACAACTGCGCCCTGGGCACCATGGATAGGGCTGCCCACACAACACTTCCCCCCTAGTGTGTATGTTCACTAGTGTGTGTATATGTGGGGGTTTCACTGCATGAATGGGTTCGATTCAGAGGTCGGGTTCTGCTGTGTGCAAACACAAGTGGCCAATAGTGGCCAAGTCTTATTCTAACAATAGAAACCCTAAAATAAGAATCCCTAACCTTCAGCCTATGACTGCCTCTGAGTTTTGAATAGATAAACCAGTGTATATGTGAGTATTGGATAATAATCAACTATACACTGACTTGTCCCAAGTCGTGAGAGAGAAACTAGTCCCGTGTAGGACCCCCACTAGCCTGGCAAAGTGCAGCAAAGTGATGTGGCAAGGATTCCACAAGTAGACGCAAGACATGTGGATGGATGTCGAGCCGCGCCATCTGAATAGCCACCGTGGCCCAGGATCTTAGGTATGAATGGACCTCTACACCACATCCCATGAATGCCTGGTTGGGCTCAGGTCAGGTGAACATGCAGACCACAACATCCATGTCTCCAGAATGATCCTCAAATCAACTCTGGATAATTCTTGGGGCCTGAGGTCACGATGCAGGATCCTGCTGGAGTATTCCGTCACTGTAGGGGTCCATGAAGTCCATGAAGGGCTGCAAATGGACACCAAGAAGTGAAACAAGACTGATCAAAGCACCCACCTCTAGCCACCGTGTGGATTTCCTATATTTAGTAATCAGTACATCTGATTTATCCTGAAGTACTGACTAGATATCCAAGGTATCGGATAATAACTCCTGGGACCCACTCTGGACAACTTGGGGCCCAACAACCCGATGCATCGTCCTGCCAGGATATCCCCTCACTGTAGGGGTACTTGAAGTCCATGAAGGGCTGCAAATGGACACCAAGACATGAAACACAATAAGCATTGGTCAATGATGCAGACCAGTGGACCCAACCCACCATTATCCTTTTTTCCATCTTCATCTTCTTCACAAATGCTGTGATATTTGCTTCCAGAATTTGCTGGTATTTGATTGAATCCGTTCTTCCCTCCCACATTGAGAGGTTCCATGTGCCACTGGCTGCAACACAAGCCCAAGGCATGATGGCTCCATCGTCTTGCTTAACAGCTGACTCTTCTTCAAACGTCTGATTCTGGATGTTGTGGTGAGGAAGTAGGAAAGGTTTTCCTCTGATGACTCTTCCATGGAGATCATCAGAAGATCACTGCACCACCAATGCACCACCAGTCCTTCATGAAGATCTTTTGAAAATCTCTTAGAACATTCTGCAAACCCCTACTTGATCTCCACCATTCTCATCACTAAGCTCTCTTAATGACATTAGGAACCGAG
>CM038710.1:4197303-4229803 GCA_021613375.1 Megaleporinus macrocephalus | reverse complement strand
CTAGAAAGTATTTAATAAATAGAAAATATAGCATGTGGAATAAGACTGATCAGAACTAATCACTGCTGAGGCTCCATATCACTCCTTAATTTGTATGTTAAATTCATACTCCAAACAATAGGGGGCACCATCTATCCATCATCTTCTGCTTTATCACACACCTAGGTTAGAATACAGCATCAGAGCAGCAGCAGTACTACTTCCTCATCCTCTCACGTTGGGCTGATTCCACTCCACAATACAGTGACTCACTATCACCTCTTCAGGTACAAAGTAGCACTACAGTGACTCACTATCACCGCTTCAGTTGCAAAGTAGCACTATAGTGACTCACTATCACCTCTTCAGGTACAAAGTAGCACTATAGTGACTCACTATCACCTCTTCAGGTACAAAGTAGCACTATAGTGACTCACTATCACCTCTTCAGTTGCAAAGTAGCACTATAGTGACTCACTATCACCTCTTCAGGTACAAAGTAGCACTATAGTGACTCACTATCACCTCTTCAGGTACAAAATAGTACTACAGTGACTCACTATCACCTCTTCAGGTACAAAGTGGTACTACAGTGACTCACTATCAGCTCTTCAGGTACAAAGTGGTATTACAGTGACTCACTATCACCTCTTCAGGTACAAAGTGGTACTACAGTGACTCACTATCACCTCTTCAGGTACAAAGTAGCACTATAGTGACTCACTATCACCTCTTCAGGTACAAAGTGGTACTACAGTGACTCACTATCACCTCTTCAGGTACAAAATAGTACTACAGTGACTCACTATCACCTCTTCAGGTACAAAGTGGTACTACAGTGACTCACTATCAGCTCTTCAGGTACAAAGTGGTATTACAGTGACTCACTATCACCTCTTCAGGTACAAAGTGGTACTACAGTGACTCACTATCACCTCTTCAGGTACAAAGTGGTACTACAGTGACTCACTATCACCTCTTCAGGTATAAAGTGGTATTACAAGACAGGATGCTAGCTGCGAGCTGAGAGCCACTATTCAGGTGGTCCCACAGATGCTCAATAGGGTTCAAGTCTGGGGAATTAGGGGTCCAGAGTAGTACTTGGACATCTTGGTCAGCTCTTCCAACCAATGTGGGACATTTCTAGTTGTGTGACGTGTCTCAGTGTCTTGCTGGAAGATCTCATCCACCCCAGAGAAGACCATCAGCATGTATGGTGTACGTGATCTGCAAGGATGGATTCAGACCCAAATCGGTTAAGAGGGTCTTCCACATGGACGAGGGGGATAAAAACATTCCCAAGACCCAAACACTGCTGCCGTCCAAAGTAGCTTTAGTCAAAAGTCTCAGGACACTCTTGTATTTCAGAAAAGTCTTTTGACTCACGCTGTATACTGCATTTGTCCATTATTTCCATATTTTTGCAGATTTTGGGAACAAAGCATTACGGCGGGGTGGGGGGTGGGGGTCTCTTCTGAGACAATCGCGGGACCGGAACCATTCGACCACGGCGTGATTCTAAATCAATGTGTGGGGAAATAATAATAACGCAGTGGGAGAATAATAATGGAATAATGTCAGCGTCGCCCGAGATCAAGCGGAGAACTCCGCTCAGACAGGGAGGAAATTGGCTGGATGTTATCAGCTCTGGAGGCGGAGACCCCCGGTGCGTGCGTGCGCTCCGTCTGATGGAGTGGAAGCGGATCCTGTTTATCCTGACCCGCGTTACTGCGGGACACTAATGTGTCAATGAAACACTGTACTGCTGCTCTGAACGCCGCCGCCGCCGCAGCTCCGAGCTGCGAAGTCACTGCAGATGTGTTTGCGGCCTCGTTCAGGCCCTCGCCGCCGCTCGCTCACGGCTCATTAAACATGAACGACGGCGTCCCAGTCAATCATTTGCTCAATAACTGCTCCACTTGAGCTCAACCGTGGCGTAAGTCCAATCCACCACCTCCACCTGTTACATTACAAGCCCTGCTCAGCGGCTTTTAAAGAGCACATATACTACACCTCCTCTACCGGTCGTCCCCGGAGGGCCTGCTATGACATCTTCATGGTTTATTCACACCAGAAAACAGCGCCCCCCCCGCACCCCCTGTCCTTTATTGATATTCCTGCATATTGGTTTGTGCTTTTTTTCAAAATAAACCAACATCAGCTTTAATATGTCACACCAGTGGAACCTGACTAATAGCAACATGTGCATTGGCATTAAAGGGCCCATATACATATATACAATTTGCTTTATCACATTTTTTTTACCCACCCATGACAACTTGTTTGGGTTTATATAACAAAAGCATTCATAAAAACACCCAAAAGAACTTTTAAAGCCAGTGCAAACTGACTAATAGCAACATGTTCACTGCCATTAAAGGGACCATATACAATTTATTTAATCTAATTTTCCCCACTTATGACATTTGTTTGGGTTCATATAACGAATGTATTGATAAAACACCAAAAAAAATTTAACGTGGTGGAAACTGACTAATGGCAACATGCTTGTGGTTATTAAAGGGCCCCTATACAATTTATTTAATCAGGCGTTTTCCCTACTTATGACATCTATTTAGATTTATATAACAAAAGTATTTATGAAACACCCAAAAAAAATTAAACCAGTGGAAACTGACTAACAGCAACATGTTCATTGGCATTAAAGGGCCCATATACAATTTATTTAATCAGATTTTTCCCCACTTATGATATTTGTTCAGGATCATATAACAAAAGCATTCATAGAAACACCAAAAGACTTTAACCCAGTGGAAACTGACTAATGGCCACATGTTCATGGGTATTAAAGGGCCCATATACAATTTATTTAATCAGATTTTTCCCCACTTATGATATTTGTTCAGGATCATATAACAAAAGCATTCATAGAAACACCAAAAGACTTTAACCCAGTGGAAACTGACTAATGGCCACATGTTCATGGGTATTAAAGGGCCCATATACAATTTATTTAATCAGATTTTTCCCCACTTATGATATTTGTTTGGGTTCATATAACAAAATTATTCATAAAACACACACACATACATACACACTCCGTGGAAATTGACTAATGCCAACATGCTCATGGGTATTAAAGGGCCTATATAGAATTTGTTTAATCAGATTTCTCTTTACCCACCCACAACATTGGTTTGGGTTCATATAACAAAAGTATTCATAAAACACCAAAAGACTTTTTAACCCAGTGGAAACTAATAGCAAAATGTTCATGGGTATTAAAGGGCCCATTTACAACTTTTTAAATTGATTTTTCCCCACTTATGGCATTTGTGTGGGTTCATATACCAAAAATTATCATAAAACACTAACAATATTTTTGTGTACCTTAATGGCACGTTTTGCATATAATTTTGTGCTTTTCTTCCAAAAAAAAAACAAAAAAAAAAAACAAAACACTACGTCAGTTTTAATATGTTAGGCCAGTGAAAACTGACTAATGGCAACATGCTCATGGGTATTAAAGGGCCCATATACAATTTGCATAATCAGTTTTTTTTACCCACCCATGACCTGAGTTTATATAACAAAAGCATCCATAAAAACACACTAAAGAAATTTTAAAGCCACTGCAAACTGACTAATGGCAACATGTTCATGGGTATTAAAGGGCCTATATTGTTGTTTTTTTCTCCAAATAAACCAACTTATGGTTTAACATGTAAAGCCGTACCAGAACAGACTCCGCCTTCTCCTTCAGTTCATCACTGAACGCCACCGCAAACCTGAGAGAGAGAGAGAGAGAGAGAGAGAGAGAGAGAGAGAGAGAGAGAGAGAGAGAGAGAGACTATTAACAGCAATACAATATGCTGCAAAGACTTTGTATAAACTTATTTTCAAAAGTTTGGGCGCCAGATTTTGCTAACTTGTGTAAATAAAATATTTTACAAAGACACAACAAGCCCACTGGGAGAAAACTTCTCCGTCTGGCAACCCGATGGACGAGTCCGGGTTTGGCGGTTGCCAGGGGAACGGTACTTGTCTGACTGCATTGTGCTGAGTTTTAAGTTCGGAGGAGGGGGGATCATGGTTTGGAGTGTTTCTCAGGAGTTGGGCTCGGACCCTCGGTTCCAGTGAAAGGAACTCTTAATGCTTCAGCAGACCAAGAGATTCTGGACAATTTCATGCTCCCAACTTTGTGGGGACAGTTTGGGGGGACGGCCCCTTCCTGTTCCAACATGACAGCCCACCAGTGCACAGAGCAGCTCCATAAAGACATGGAGGAGCGAGTTTGGTGTTGAAGAACTTGACTGGCCTGCACAGAGTCCTGACCTCAACCTGATAGAACACCTTTGGGATGAATTAGAGCGGAGACTGTGAGCCAGACCTTCTCGTCCAACATCAGTGTCTGACCTCACTAATGTTCTTCTGGAAGAACGATCCAACATTCCCATAAACACTCTCCTAAACCGTGTGGAGAGACTTCCCAGAAGAGCTGAAGCTGTTATAGCTGCAAAGGTTGGGCCGACATCATATTAAACCCTATGGATTAAGAACGGGACGCCACTCAAGTTCATATACGTGTGACAGACGAGCGAATACTTTTGGCAACATAATTTCTCTCATCCACAATAACGTTTTGCTAACAGAACAATCTTCATATACGCGGTTCTCCTATCTAGAACATTAAACAAGGGAACTTCTACACAAGAGCTCAGATTAACTGTAGGTTGTAAAAGTGGTTCCCATCACGACCACTGTAAACAACATCTAAACCATTTCACACCAGAACACTGTGAATCTCTCACATCCGTTGATTCACAGAGAAATTTGGAGAAGTTTGGTGGACTTCCCCTTCAGTAATTGGGGCAGGTGCTACTGTACTGGTGTAGGAGAAGAAAGCTGAGAGCTGCTGTTCTTTTGTTCTCGCTGCTGCCTTTGAACCAGGAAGTCGCTGCCAAGTCAGGTGCAAAGAAATAGTCAAACAAATAAACAAATAAATAAACAAATAAATAAACAAACAAATAAACAAAGTGCAGAACGACAGAATGATACCGTGGGGTCTTCAGAGCTCATCACCTGTGATTGTGTGAGTCTGCAAAAAGAGAGAACACTTCATTCCTCTGTTTTTCAGCTTACTCTCTGTTCCCTCCTTTCTTTTCTTTTCTCTCTCCCTCCCTCTATATTCTCTCTCTCCTGTTCTGTCTCCTCTTTCTCTCTCTCCTCTCCCCCTCTTCTCTCTCCTCTTTCTTCTTCGTCTCCATTTTTCCCTCTTCTCTCTCCTCTTTCTTTCTTTCTCTCTCTCCTTTCTTTCTCTTTCTTTCTCTCTCCTCCTCCCTCTCCCCCTCACCTTCTTCTCTCTCCTCTTTCTTCTTTGTCTCCATTTTTCCCTCTTCTGTCTCTCCTCTTTCTTTTATTTTTCTCTCTCTCACCCTCTTCTCTATGCTTTCTCTCCTCTTTCACTCCTCTCCCCTCTCTCTCTCCTCTCTTCTTTCTCTCTCTCACCCTCTGCTCTCTCCTCTTTCTTTCCTTCTCTCTTTCTCTCCTTTCTCTTTCCTCCTTTCTCTCTCTCACCCTCATCTCTCTCCTCTTTCTTTCCTTCTCTCTTTCTCTCCTTTCTCTCTCCCCCTCACCTTCTTCTCTCCTCTTTCTCTCTCCCCTCTCTTCTTTCTCTCTCTCACCCTCTTCTCTCTCCTCTTTCTTTCTTTCTTTCTCTCTCTCCTTTCTCTTTCTTTCTCTCTCCTCCTTTCTCTCTTTCTTTCTCCCCCTCACCTTCTTCTCTCTCCTCTTTCTCTCTCTCTCCTTTCTTTCTTTCTCTCTCCTTCTCTCTCTTTTTCTTTCTTCTTTCTATCTCCGCTTTCTCTCCATCTTCTCTCTCCTTTCTTCTGTCTCTTTCTCCCTCTTTCTCTCTCTGCTCTCCCCCTCTTCTCTCTCCTCTTTCTTCTTTGTCTCCATTTTTCCCTCTTCTCTCTCCTCTTTCTTTTATTTTCCTCTCTCTCACCCTCTTCTCTATGCTTTCTCTCCTCTTTCCTCTCTCTTTCTCTCCCTCACCCTCTGCTCTCTCCTCTTTCTTTCCTTCTCTCTCTCTTCTTTCTCTCTCTCCCTCACCTTCTTCTCTCCTCTTTCTCTCTCTCACCTTCTTCTCTCCTCTTTCTCTCTCACCCTCTTCTCTCTCCTCTTTCTTTTATTTTCCTCTCTCACCCTCTTCTCTATGCTTTCTCTCCTCTTTCACTCCTCTCTTTCCTTCTCTCTCTCCTTTCTCTCTCCTCTTTCTCTCTCTCACCTTCTTCTCTCCTCTTTCTCTCTCACCCTCTTCTCTCTCCTCTTTCTTTTATTTTCCTCTCTCACCCTCTTCTCTATGCTTTCTCTCCTCTTTCACTCCTCTCTCTTTCTCTCCCCTCTCTCTCTCCTCTCTTCTTTCTCTCTCTCACCCTCTGCTCTCTCCTCTTTCTCTCTCTCTCTCCCTTCTTTCTCTTTTCTTTCTCTCTCCTCCTTTCTCTCTCTCTCCCCCACCTTCTTCTCTCATCTTTCTCTCTCTCTCTCCTCTCTTCTTTCTCTCTCTCACCCTCTTCTCTCTCCTCTTTCTTTCTTTCTCTCTCTCCTTTCTTTCTCTTTCTTTCTCTCTCCTCTCTCCCCCTCACCTTCTTCTCTCTCCTCTTTCTCTCTCTCTCCTTTCTTTCTTTCTCTCTCCTTCTCTCTCTTTTTCTTTCTTCTTTCTCTCTCTCCTCTTTCTCTCCATCTTCTCTCTCCTTTCTTCTTTGTCTCTTTCTCCCTCTTCTCCCTCTCCTCTTTCTCTCTCCCTCACCCTCTTCTCTCTGCTCTTTCTCTCCTCTTTCTCTCCTCCTTTCTCTCTCTCCCTTTCTCTTTCTCTCCATCTTCTCTCCATCTTCTCTCCTTCTTCTTTGTCTCTATTTCTCCCTCTTTTCTCTCCCCTTTCTGTCTTCTCTCTCACCCTCTTCTCTCTGTTCTTTCTTTCTTTCTCTCTCTCTCACCCTCTTCTCTCTGCTCTTTCTTTTCCTTTCTTTCTCTCTCTCTATCTCTCTTCCTTTCTCTCTCTTTCACTCATCTCTCTCTTTCTCTCCATCTTCTCTCTCCTTTCTTCTTTGTCTCCCTTTCTCCCTCTTCTCTCTCTCCCTGTTCTCTCTTTTCTCTCTCTCTCTCTTCTCTCTCTGTGGGGATCTGATGATGAAGCAGGAATGTCTTACAGCAGCAGGGGGTCCTTTTTGAGAGGAACGTGTTTGAAGTCGTCGTCGTCTCCCGTCCTCGGGGCCAAATATCCCTTTCAAACCGCCCGGTATGAATCAAGCGACGAATAAAACCCGGACCGCCTGCTCTATAAAATAAAGACCCCCGCAGACACGCTGTAGGAGCAGAAGCAGGGACGGGGCAGAGGTTGATTCAAAGTCATTACTTTTGTTCGTCTGAACAAGAGGGGGCGACACTGCATCAGCGATAACATCGGAATTGAACCGGGATCGATAAATATTCCCAAATGACATTCCCGACTGATGTTTGATGATGTAATGGTTCTACCTGGGAGGAGCTGAATGTCCATGTGATGCGGGGTTACTGTGCTCAAATATCAGCACCTGCAGCCTGTAAATAAACGTTATTGTTTATTTACGTTATATTGGTTAGATCGCCAAAATATTCCATGGAATTGCTTCCGTATGGAATGTCACAGCATTTGCTGCACCTATGTTCCAGCTAAGATCTTCCGTAAAGTCTTCTCCAGCACATCGCATAGACTTCCAATGGTGTCCAGGTCAGTATTCCTCATGCTCCCTGAAGCACTGATCAATTCCGATCAATCCCGGAACACGGCTGCAACCGCAGGAAGGAAAATGAAACTCCGAGGTGGGACAAACCTGGTCATTCAGTTCATCCAGATGGTCAGCTGACCTCAGAAGCCACCCCAGATCATAACTCTGCCCCCAGACACTCACCTAACACAGCTGATCCAGAGTCAGTATTACTTACACAGCTGATCCAGAGTCAATACTACTTACACAGCTGATCCAGAGTCAGTGTTACTTACACAGCTGATCCAGAGTCAGTGTTACTTACACAGCTGATCCAGAGTCAATACTACTTACACAGCTGATCCAGAGTCAATACTACTTACACAGCTGATCCAGAGTCAGTATTACTTACACAGCTGATCCAGAGTGAGCGTTACTTACACAGCTGATCCAGAGTGAGCGTTACTTACACAGCTGATCCAGAGTGAGCGTTACTTACACAGCTGATCCAGAGTCAGCGTTACATACACAGCTGATCCAGAGTCAGCGTTACATACACAGCTGATCCAGAGTCAGCGTTACATACACAGCTGATCCAGAGTCTGTGTTACTTATACAGCTGATCCAGAGTCTGTGTTACTTACACAGCTGATCCAGAGTCTGTTACTTACACAGCTGATCCAGAGTCTGTTACTTACACAGCTGATCTAGAGTCAGTACTACTTACACAGCTGATCCAGAGTCAGTACTACTTACACAGCTGATCCAGAGTCAGTACTACGTACACAGCTGATCCAGAGTCAGCGTTACTTACACAGCTGATCCAAAGTTAGTATTACTTACACAGCTGATCCAGAGTCAGCACTACTTACACAGCTAATCCAGAGTCAGTACTACTTACACAGCTCATACAGAGTCAGTGTTACTTACACAGCTGATCCAGAGTCAGTACTACTTACACAGCTGATCCAGAGTCTGTGTTACACAGCTGATCCAGAGTCAGCGTACAGAGGCAGCTCACTAGGTCTGTGGACAGAGTCAGTGTTAATGTATATATATGTAACAGGTGTATTAGTGCAGGTAGTGGGTGACTCGGCGGGAGCGCCGGCTCCTAGAAGAGACGTGAAGGGTCTGATAGAGCAGCTCGGAGAAGAAAACAAAAATCAATCACCTCCCATCTTCCTCCGCTCCGCTGAACAACTGCACTGACTCTCTTAAAGCACTCTTCACTGAGCAGACCACCACCGAACCCCCTCCTCCTCCTCCTCCTCCTCCTCCTCCTTCTCCTCCTCCTCCTCGCACGGTTACCGACTGCCTGCACTTTTTCTTCACCTTCACTGCTTCATTCCTTTCGTTTACACATTTAATTTCAGCAGCAACTTCATTTAAATTCTCATAACTGAATATCTCCCCTCTGGCTGCTTTCAGCCGTGATCATCTTCACCTTCGTTTATTAATCTTGTTTTTTCGTTGATTTTCAGGGTTTTTATTAGATTAACGAGAGTTTAATTAATTTTGTGTTATTGCACATAGTTTTTCATGCTGCTTTTATTAAATACTTTCAGTTATTTTTTTAATTCATTAATTTTTTTCCATTTCCAAACTGGAATCTTAGTTGTTTCTTTCAGTTCATACGTTTTTTAAATAACAGATTTTTTCCGTATTTTTTTCCCCCATAGAGAATGAATGGGATGGAAAAGCGCATGCCAGTCTACTGAACTTCTGCTCGACCGACAGACACTGTTTCACATACACTGACTCAGCGCAGACCCCCGACCACGACTGCAGCATTGGTTCGACCCGCACTCGTCTGTTTGTCTTTTTTATTTTTAATCCCTCTTTTTCCCCCCATAGAGTCCCATTCATTTTCATACCCACCCAAACATCATGATTTCGTTTAACCTACAGCCTCCAAACTGGCTGTACTCACTCAGAGCAGATCCCCAACCTCTAATCCACAGACATAATGACCTGCACTCCTCTATTTGTCATTTATTTATCCCTCGTTCCTCCCATAGGATCCCATTCATTTTTGGCCGAACCCACACATTACAGTTTCATTCAACCTACAGCCTCCAAACTGCCTGAACTCACTCAGAGCAGACCCCCAAACACACTGACCCGCACCCCGCTACTTGTCGTTTATTCATCCCTCATTCTTTACACTGCTTAAGCTGCACAACCGTCCTAGTTACGGTTGCAGACCTATTGTTATTCGTTCTTGGCTTTCTGCCAGATCTTCACCGCGTAACTCGTCCTGCAGTATTCGAGATATCAACTCCGTTCCAGCTCCAGTGTCCAGTCTGATTGTGTGATTTCGGCTTGTATACAGCTTTTTGATCGAATGCACAGATTCTGGATAACAACAGATTTTTTCCGTATTTTTTTCCCATAGAGAATGAATAGGATGGAAAAGCGCATGCCAACCTACTGAACTTCTGCTCGACCGACAGACACCGTCTCACATACACTGACTGAGGGCAGACCCCCGACCATGACTGCAGTGTTGCTTCGACCCGCACTCGTCTGTTTGTTGTTTATTTCATCCCTCTTTCCTCCCCATAGAGTCCCATTCATTTTCAAACCCACCCAAACCTCATGACTGTGTTTAACCTACAGCCTCCAAACTGCCTGTACTCACTCAGAGCAGACCCCCAATCTAATCCACACACTGACCTGCACTCCTCTATTCCTTCAGGACATACACTTTTCTAGTTTTCACTTATAGCACTGCTCGCACTCCTCTCACAGTCAGTGTGTGAGAAACACTGCAGCCGTACAGATTCTGATCAGGAGGATATAAAGGTGGTCATTGTTTGTTCCTCCGTTTGTCAATAACATGCGATGGTCAGCTGCGCTCACATGACTAGCCACGCGCCAACAGTGGATGTTCCACCTGAGAGCCGTTATCTCGCCAGCGGGCGTTATAACCTGATTTATATCACCATATAACACAACTACACACATCTACACACGGCTAACTGACCAGTCACACCTTCAGCACAAGGTTATTTATTCATACTGGATACTTCAACCGACCACACAGCAGCTCTTTAGCCCAGGGTTATTCATTCATACTGGTTAGCTCAACCGACCACACAGCAGCTGTTCAGCACAGGGTTATTCATTCACACTGGTTAGCTCAACCAACCACACAGCAGCTCTTTAGCCCAGGGTTATTCATTCACACTGGTTAGTTCAACCGACCACACAGCAGCTGTTCAGCACAGGGTTATTAATTCATACTGGATACTTCAACCGACCACACAGCAGCTCTTTAGCCCAGGGTTATTCATTCATACTGGTTAGCTCAACCGACCACACAGCAGCTGTTCAGCACAGGGTTATTCATTCACACTGGTTAGCTCAACCAACCACACAGCAGCTCTTTAGCCCAGGGTTATTCATTCACACTGGTTAGTTCAACCGACCACACAGCAGCTGTTCAGCACAGGGTTATTAATTCATACTGGATACTTCAACCGACCACACAGCAGCTCTTTAGCCCAGACGTATTCATTCATACTGGATACTTTAACCAACCACACAGCAGCTGTTCAGCACAGACGTATTCATTCATACTGGTTAGTTCAACCAACCATATAGCAGCTGTTCAGCACAGACGTATTCATTCATACTGGATACTTTAACCAACCACACAGCAGCTGTTCAGCGCAGACGTATTCATTCATACTGGATACTTTAACCAACCACACAGCAGCTCTTTAGCACAGGTGATTCATTCATACCGGTTAGTTCAACCAACCATATAGCAGCTGTTCAGCACAGACGTATTCATTCATACTGGATACTTTAACCAACCACACAGCAGCTCTTTAGCACAGAGTGTTTCATTCATACTGGTTAGTTCAACTGACCGCACAGCAGTTCTTTAGTACAGACGCATTCATTCATACTGGATACTTTAACCAACCAGACAGCAGCTCTTTAGCACAGGGGATTAATTCATACTGGTTAGTTCAACTGACCAAACAGCAGCTCCTTAGCACCGGGTTATTCATTCATACTGGTTAGTGCAACCAACCACACAGCAGCTCTTCAGCACATCATTATTTATTCATACTGCTTACTTCTACTAACTGCACACCAGCCCTATCAAATTCATACTGGTTAGTTCAACCAACCACACAGCAGCTCTTCAGCACATCATTATTTATTCATACTGCTTACTTCTACTAACTGCACACCAGCCCTATCAAATTCATACTGGTTAGTTCAACCAACCACACATCAGCTCTTCAGCACAAGGTTATTAATTCATACTTGTTAGTTCAACCAATGACACAGCAGCTCTTTAGTACAAGGTTAATAATTCATACCAGTTAGTTCAACCAACCACACAGATGCCCTTAAAGCACAGGGTTACTAATTCATACTGGTTACTTTAACCAATCACACAGCACCGCTTCAGCACAGTGTTATTATCTCATACCGGTTACTTCAATCGACTTCAATCGATATTTCAGGACATCATTATTAATTCACACCGGTTAGGTCAGCCTACCACACAGCAGCTCTTTAGGACAAGGTTAATAATTCATACTGGTTAGTTCAACTGACCGCACAGTAACTTTTCAGCAAATCTTTATTAATTCATACCGACTGCACAGCAGCTCTTTAGCACAAGCTTATGAATTCATACCGATAAGTACAAGCAACCACACATCAGCTCTTCAGCACATCATTATTTATTCATACTGGTTACTTCAACCAACCACACGTCAGTATTTCAGGACATCAGTATTAATTCATACCGGTTAGGTCAATCTACCACACTGCAGCTCTTCAGCACAAGCTTATTAATTCATACCGGTTAGTTCAACCGACCACACAGTAGCTCTACAAGATAACACTGACCATACTGAGAGTGGTCCCCCACCAAAAGTATTTAGACAGAAATTGACCACCGATAAAGGTCTAGAAGACCACTGACCCAAAGTATGCATCCACAGATAAGCTGAAGTGGGAGGGGCGACCACCTAACCCTTACCTGGTCCGACGGAGAACCTCCTCCATCACCGCCCGCTTGTGTTCGTCCTTCACGTCCTCGTTGACGTCCGTCCCTCCAAACACGACCCCGAAAGGCACTCCAGCGTCTGCAAGCGGGGGGAGGAGAGAAAGAGAGAAAGAAGAACTCAAAACTCCTCCACTTCTTCACCTCGCCGTGACACGAGCTCCACTCTTAAACCCTGCAGAGGCTGAGACGTCTCGGAGGCGTTAAACAGAGTGTACACTGGCGCCGAGTCAGGCAGCCATCCAGCAAAGTGACACCTTCAGCAAAAAACTTCAAAAAAGTATGAACGTCGGGGGGAGGTGGGAGGAAAGCCCTCGGCTCACACGGCACCGCCGCCGAATTAGGAGCGTTAAGTCTGAGCGTCAGAACAAAAGCAGGAGATCTGATTAGGCACTGCGGGGGGACAGTAGGTGTCAGTCCACTTTACATCTCTTTAGAGCTCAAACTGAACCATAACTCCACAGCTTCACATTCAAACCTCCTCTGAGACTCAACATCAGACTCAGAAACCTGCTTTATCCTTCAGTCTGTATATATCAGGAGCTGCTGGACGGAGAATAGTCCAACAACCAAACCTCTCCTGAGGGGGTGGCGTCCTGTCCTGTGTCCACTGATGAAGAACTAGAGGAACACAAACTGTGCAGCAGCAGATGAGCTACTGTCTCTGACTTTACATCTACAAGGTGGACCAGCAAGTAGTAGGAGTGTCTAATAGAGTGGACAGTGAGTGGACACTGCTGTGTCTAATCCACTCACACCAGCACACCACATACTAACACACCACCACCACCACGTCAGTGTCACTGCAGTGCTAGGTACCTGCTCTGTGGTGGTCCTTCTTATGTACTAACCAAAAAACCAAAACAGTGACTATATAAATAAATATGGAGTGGCACTTTAAAGGGACTGCAGTGGTGGTGAATGGAACCAGACGTCAGCCAAATCATTAATTCATATAGATCATCTTCCGCTTTATCCCACTAGTTGGGGTCACGGGACAGGTGAGGTGAAGGGGGCGGGGGTTGAATGAAGTCAATCCCAGTGTCATCAGGCGAAGGCAGGGTACACCACGGACAGGTCTCCAGTCCATCACATGGCCAACACACACTCACGTACACACTCACACCTACGGGCAGTTTAGAGTGAGGATCCTAACATGCATGTGTTTGGACTGTGGGAGGAAACCGGAGTACCTGGAGGAACCCACTCAAACACAGAGAGAACATACACACTCCACACAGAACCACCCGGACCGGGAATCCAACCCAGATCATCTTACTGTGTGGCAATGATATATATATATATATAGGAAGCATTTAAAGGTAGACGTCTGGTTCCATTCACCATCACTGTGAACAGTTCCGACTCTGAGTTGCTTTAGACTCTTGTTGAACATATGTGAGTATCAGAACCCCACCTAAGAGCAGTCTGCCTGCTTTGTAGAGATGAATGGCCAGTGCTCCTTCAAACGGTCCCTTCTGGGTCATCAGCAGGGCCACTTCAGAGGGAGACCTGAACTCCGCCACGTCTCGGAGTACGCACTTGTGCCCTGCGCTCTCGATGTGATCCCTGAAAGCCAGACACAGAAAGACTGCTGAACAAAAACCTCCTTGTAGTCCAGGATGCTGCACAACAAGCCTTTATAGAGCACAGTGCACAGCATACACTACATTCACAGCACTTGCCTGAGGAGTAATTATGAGAAATTATAATCATGAATTGATTGATCTTCTTTATTAATAGTTTATAACTGTTGTATAAATGTACCAGCGTGTATACGTTCAATAAATGTTGGTTTTACGTTCGACTTTCATTCCTTCTTTAAGTAAAGGCGACGCGTTTCTATGCAGTTAATGCTGAAGCGGCGCGCCGACGCACTACAACTCCCATGATGCATCGCAGCATCCGTGCTAGCGTAGCAGGAAGACGGTAGATAAACAAAGGTTGAATTAAAAAAATATATTAAAAACAAGAATTAAAACGCGATGGTAATATATTAATAGCGATGTGAGTCGCGCTGTTTTTTTTTATATTTTTAATTTCTGGAAAATAATATTTAAATTCTCGCTCGTTTGATTCGCCAGCCAGCGCTAATGCGGCTGATCCGCGGCGGCTGGTAAAGTTAAGAGTTAATAAACAAGCTTACTCGAAGCACTGCAGGCTGTGGTCATCGTTCGGGGTCATTTTGGTGGTTAGTGTGCGTGTTTTAGGTCAGTGACGGTAAGAGAAGTTACCTTATCCTTTCCGCAGTGGTGCAGTTCCCAGTTTTGGGACTAAGACACGCTAAAAACAGCAACCGCATCTTCCCTGCTCCGATCTGTGGCCTTTACATTCAGCTCAGTGGTCAGTGGTCAGTGCTGGGGCAGATGGAGAGCTAGGTTGCCCCTAACTGCCCTTAACGCCACTGCAGGTTCAGACACGCATGGTGCTTTAAAAAAATGGGTCCGTCTGCCATTAGAGTCCCTGGGAAACATGCAGCTGCACTTACAGTGATGCTAGAATAAGACTCAGTATGGAGGGGCTTATCCAGGAGACCCTCATGACCAACCCCCTTACCTGCACAGACAGCCTAGTGACCACATTTCAGTGGTTTAGGGTCATTGAGAGTGGTTTGGTTGTAGACTGTCCCTATTAGGCAGGCTTGACTGAGTTATCTGGCCACCCCACCCCCCACCCCCACAAAGGGGTCTCCATGTCTCCAACACTAATATAGCCCACAAACCCACCAGTGAACCTGCACCAGGAGAGGACCAAAACTGGCTTTACTTTCAATGTAAGTCAATGGAACCAGAATTCTTTCTAAGCTATTTGGGGGCATTGGTCTATTGGACGTCTGGTTCCATTCAGCCATAACATTAAAACCACCACCTCCTTGTATCTACACACACTGTCCACTGTATCAGCTCCACTGACCATCCACTTTAATGATCAGGACCTCCACAGGACCACCACAGAGCAGCTACTATTAGGGAGGTGGGACATTCTCAGCACTGCAGTGACTCTGACGTGGTGGTGGTGTGTTAGTGTGTGTTGTGCTGGTGCGAGTAGATCAGACACAGCAGTGCTGCTGCTGGAGTGTTTAAACACTGTGTCCACTCACTGTCCACTCTATTAGACACTCCTACTACTTGCTGGTCCACCTTGTGGATGTAAAGTCAGAGACAGTAGCTCATCTGCTGCTGCACAGTTTGTGTTCCTCTAGTCCTTCATCAGTGGACACAGGACGCCGCCCACAGGACACTGCTGTCTGGACAGTTTTGGTTGGTGGACGATTCCCAGTCCAGCAGTGACTCTGAGGTATTTAAACAGTCCAGCAGCAGCAGCACTTCTGTGTCTGATCCACTCACACCAGCACAACACACACTACTAACACACCACCACGTCAGTGTCACTGCAGTGCTGAGAATGACCCACCTTCCTAATAGTAGCTGCTCTGTGGTGGTCCTGTGGGGGTCCTGACCACTGAAGAACAGGGCAAATACAGATTTTATAGGACAATAACACTCTAATTATAAGATTCCTTTGATCTGAGAAGATCAATATTGGTGTGTTATTAGAAGACCATACAGTAAAGACCCCCTGAAGATGCTATAGTCTGCTGTCAGGCTTCACTTATAATAAGGGTGAGGTTGTCATAGTTCATACTGTAGCTATATAGGGCCCATATTTAAAAATAGCAGAGAGGTCACTGACGGTCAGACCCCCGGTATGGTCACCCGTGATGGGAGAGAACGAGGAGCATGATTCAACATTAGCACTCCTGATCACCTCCTGGACCTTCACTCCCGTCCACTTCTGGGAGCGCGGCTGCTTCCCGCGACCGCCTCTGTGTGTAGATCAGCTCTGCTCCTGCGGGCTTGTTCTGCAATTATCTTCATTTCTGCTCAAATGAATACGTTAATTGGAGACTTTAGTCTGGCTGTAAACTCAGGAGTATTTCTGTATAATGAGTGGAGAAACACAACCCGATGCTATACCACTTTAAAGGGCGCGCGTCCTACATACTATTGATCTCCTATTAAGGCCTGTTTGTGTTGTTTGTGTATCTAAACAGAGTTAATTTATTTGTACAGAGTATTTTCAGCCTCTCTATCAGCCTCACACAGCAACATGTTCTAATTACTACTGTGTTGAAGGGAATTTCACCAATATTGGTGTTTACACTGGTGGTGTTGATGGTGTTTATGGTGGTGGTGATGGTGTTTACAGTGGTGATGATGTTTACAGTGGTGGTGATGGTGTTTACAGTGGTGATGGTGTTTACAGTGGTGGTGATGGTGTTTACAGTGGTGATGATGGTGTTTACAGTGGTGGTGATGATTTTTACAGGGGTGTTGATGATGTTTACAGTGGTGGTGATGGTGTTTACAGTGGTGATGATGATGTTTACAGTGGTGGTGATGGTGTTTATAGTGGTGATGATGGTGTTTACAGTGGTGATGATGATGTTTACAGTGGTGGTGATGGTGTTTACAGTGGTGGTGATGATGTTTACAGGGGTGGTGATGGTGTTTACACCGGTGGTGATGATGTTTACAGTGGTGGTGATGTTTATAGTGGTGGTGATGATGTTTACAGAGGTGGTGGTGGTGGTGTTTACAGTGGTGGTGGTGATGTTGTTTACAGTGATGGTGATGATGTTTACAGAGGTGGTGGTGCTGGTGTTTACAGTGGTGGTGATGGTGTTTACACAGGTGGTGATGGTGTTTACAGTGGCGGTGATGGTGTTTACAGTGGTGGTGATGGTAACCAGGGGTCTCCATGTCTACAACACAAATCTACACATTGTATTTACTATGAAACCCACCAGTGAAGCTACACGTGTCTTCTGAGTTTATCTGGATGTTGATGGTAAAATGTGGAAAATCTGAAAATACTAGGTTTTCTTTGGGGACTATTTTAACCTCACCGCATCCTGCATGTATCCCTCCACCAGGAAGGGGCTTCAAGACCAAAATCTTCTCTAAACTATCATAAAACAGTGTCTCAGGCCTCAGACAGTGTATTCATAACCACTTTCTGTATAACTTTCAGTGAGGGAGCTTTTACAGATGGACTTCTGGTTCCATTCACCTCCACTGTGAACAGTTCTGACTTGGTACGTTCCTGAGCCCTTCATACTAAACCACACAGAATTACTTTGTTTACATGTGAAGGATTTAATTATTCATACGTTTGCATTTTTTTTCTTCAAGTTGGCATTGCTGCTCCATGTTGCAATGCACAGAATGGCCACTTGGGGCAGCAGGGCTTAAAAAAGAGCTGAGCTTGTCTGTATTTAATCTTTACTGACCTGGCCTGACTGGCCTGCCTTAGAATGACTGTCACTATTATTACCAGCATTATTATCATCAATGTATTTAATAGAAACCTGATGTAAGGAAGATTTCAAACATCCACAAATGAAGTTCATACTGTTTGTTTATATACATTCAATAATTCAACAATATAGAATATGAAATGCTGTCATTGCTACAGATAATATATAGTCATGTAGGCAGCGTCCTGTGACCACTGATGAAGCACTAGAGGAGCTTCTACATCTACAAGGTGGACCAGCAAGGAGGTAGGCGTGTCTTATAGAGTGGACAGAGTGTTTAAACACTCCAGCAGCACTGCTGTGTCTGATCCACTCGCACCAGCACAGCACAAACTCACAGAGGTGCTGAGATTGATCCCCCACCGACATGGTACCTGCTCTGTGGTGGTCCTGACCATTGAAGATCAGAACATATGAGTGAGGGAGAGTCAGCAGTGCCACTAAAATCCTACAATGTCAACCACACGAAACTGACCAGGTCTCGTGTTTAATCATAACTTCCTCCTGCATTACTCATTAGTCATCTGCTCAGCTTCCAGCGCCATCCAGGAAATAGCGCAGAGAAATTATTTGATCGACAGCCGCGCTAGCCAATAGACGCCTGCCATTTCTGAGCTCGGGCCAATCAAAAGCGAGCGGTCTAACAAGTTAGTTTGTTTACACAAATTGTTTACATAAATATGTAAAATAATAAACTTAACGCTGTAATAATTAATTTAATATATTTCCGATTTTATTAAATAACTAAAACGGCTTTTGATTTCCGCGAGTGAGCTCGCTGTTGTGACGCTGTTGTGTTTTTTCTTTCCACCCGTTTTGCGTCCAAACCCCGCCCCCCACGCTAAGATTGACACCTGTTTTATCCAATCACAGCGCAAACGCTGTAATAAAACACCCAATCGTGTTGGAGTTCGTTGGAATAGAGGTGGGGAGAGCTAACCCCGTGCTTCTCGGCAGCGCGGCTCTAGTTTCTTTGCGTCTCTGGAGCTTCTCCGCGAACTTCTCAGCTCGATTTCGGGAACTTTCAGAAGCGAAACGTCTCCTAACACGACGAGGGCGATGGTGGTCGACGGCAGAAGCAGTCAGGTGGCCGGCTAAATCTCTCCAACCCGGCTCAGCTGAGTGTCGCGAGGTATGTTTACGCTTTGTTTATAACTCAGCCGAGCTTGTTTACTCTGTTTACTTCTCGGAAAACAACAAGTGTAGCTGTCATTTCCACATGACACCATCTAGTGTTAGTATAGCTCATCACTGTCCCTCCAGTGGACGTGCTGTGGTTAGTTTGAAGTACTGTGCATGTTATGGTCAGCCTAAGTTCTATAACTGAATGAGTCCTTTAAAGGGGAACGTCACCCCATTTTCAGAAATTCTATATAATTTAGTGGCTGAGATGTAAGCTAAGTCATTCAGAGGGCTTTACTGCGAAAGGCCCAGTTCTGGAGAAACTTAGAGAATCAGAGCTGTTTACAGTGGCAGTGAATGGAACCAGGCGTCCACTTCTATTGTTGAATGAGTTCTTTAAAAGGGGACTTCACACAATTTTCAGAAATTCTATATTATTTAATGGCTGAGATGTAAACAAAGGCATTCAGACTGGTTTGCCGTGAAATGCTCAGTTCTAAAGAAACGTACTGAGGCAAAACTGTTTACAGTGGTGGTGAATGGAACCAGACGTCCACTTAACTTTTATTGTTGAATTGTTCCTTTAAAGAGAAACTCCATCCACATTTCTGGAAATTCTACCTAAATAAGTGGCTACCATGTAAACAAAGCCATTCAGAGTGGTTTGCTGTGAAATGCTCAGTTCTAGAGAAACATGCAGGGTTAGAACTGCTCACAGTGGAGGTGAATGGAACCAGACGTCCATCTAACTTTAGTAGCCTATCTTCTATAGTTGAATGACTCCTTTAAAGGGGAACTCCCTCCACATTTCTGGAAATTCTACATAACTAAGTGGCTAAGATGTAAACAAAGTCATTCAGAGTGGTTAGCTGAAATGCCCAGTTCTGGAGAAACGTGAATGGAACCAGATGCCCACTTAACTTCAATATCCTAACCGCTTTATTCATTTAAAGGGGAAGTCCACCCAGTGTTTGGAAATTCAACGTAATGAAATGGTTGTTATGTAAGTGAAGTCGATCAGAGTGGTTTGGTGTGAAAGGCTCAGTTTTAGAGAAAATTGGCATCAAAACTGTTCACAGTGGTGGTGAATGGAACCAGACGTCCACCTCTAAAAGCTCCCTTATAAAAAGCTATTACATGAAATGGTCATGAATATGTGGCCTGATGTCTGAGATGATGTTTTATGATAGATATTTGATGATTTTGCTCTATTTTTAAACTCACTCATGGTGGGGGGATACATGCAGAGTGATGTGAGGCAAAGTAGTCCCCAAAGAAAACGTTTTATTTTCAATTTTTAAAGTTTTTTTTCAAGTTTCAGTATTGTTGTAGCTGGAGGTTCCCATCACCACCACTGTAAAACTGTCTGCAAGTACTAAGTCTGTTCAAAATTTTAAAAAAACTTGGTGGAATTCCCCTTTAAAGCCATTATCAAGCATTCTAAAGATCTATTGCTGGAACATACATATGATCAGTTCTTCTTATTTCAGGAACCCGTGTTGATTGGCTTGTGTGTTGTTGCTGCTTCTTCGAGGTTCAGCCTCCACACGGAAGGAATCTTGGGTCCAGCCTCCACTGAAGATACCGAAGATACCTTCTGGGCATCAGTGACCTCGTCTTCATCAGACTTCTTCGGATCATGGTGAACCGGGACTTGAACGAGAACACCCCCCTGTTGGGCAGTTCTCTGAGCCTCGCCAGACCGGACTCCATCTTCAAAGGCAGGAGGCTGGGGTGCGCTGCCGTTCTGCTGGCCGAGTCTCTGGAGCGAATGGCCTTCTACGGCATCACCTCCAACCTGGTGCTGTTCCTGAACAGTAGCCCCTTCTACTGGGAGGCCACGCTGGCCAGCCAGGCCCCTCTGATCTTCATGGGAGTCACTTACTTGGTGTCGCCGTTCGGCGGCTGGCTGGCCGACGCCTACCTCGGCAAGTTCTGGACCATAGCCTGCAGTTTGGTGCTGTATTTGGCCGGGATGCTGCTCTTCCCTTTCGTGGCCAGCGACAGCTCCAGGATCAGCCTGTGCGGGCAGGAGATGGCCTTCCCTGTCCAGCCCGTCGAGTGCTTCAATATGAACGGGACCCTGCCTCCGAATGTGACCTGCCTCCCCCGGAGCCCTTACTGTGGAACTATCGTCTACAGCGGTCTGGTGTTGGTGGCTTTGGGGGTCGGAGCGGTGAAGTCCAACATCACTCCCTTTGGAGCGGACCAGGTAACGACTAGCCTTGTGTTTTCTATTAAGTAATCAAGTAGCATGTATATGTCCTAGCTAAAGCTAACACTGCTCAGGCTTAAGAGGCGGCTGTAAAAGCCATTGCAACCAATCAGATTCTGTGTTTATCATTAGAGATTAACCAATCAGCTATTTGAGGCAGATTCCGTGTGTATGTTCACTAGTGTGTGTATATGTGGGTGTTTCACTGCCCCCTAGTGTGTATGTTCACTAGTGTGTGTATATGTGGGTGTTTCACTGCCCCCTAGTGTGTGTTCACTAGTGTGTGTATATGTGGGTGTATGTTCACTAGTGTGTATATATGTGGGTGTTTCACTGCCCCCTAGTGTGTGTGTTCACTAGTGTGTGTATATGTGGGTGTATGTTCTCGAGTGTGTGTATATGTGGGTGTATGTTCTCTAGTGTGTGTGTATATGTGGGTGTTTCACTGCCCCCTAGTGTGTGTGTTCACTAGTGTGTGTATATGTGGGTGTTTCACTGCCCCCTAGTGTGTGTTCACTAGTGTGTGTGTATATGTGGGTGTATGTTCTCTAGTGTGTGTATATGTGGGTGTTTCACTGCCCCCTAGTGTGTGTTCACTAGTGTGTGTGTATATGTGGGTGTATGTTCTCTAGTGTGTGTATATGTGGGTGTTTCACTGCCCCCTAGTGTGTGTGTTCACTAGTGTGTGTATATGTGGGTGTATGTTCTCTAGTGTGTGTATATGTGGGTGTTTCACTGCCCCCTAGTGTGTGTGTTCACTAGTGTGTGTATATGTGGGTGTATGTTCTCTAGTGTGTGTATATGTGGGTGTTTCACTGCCCCCTAGTGTGTGTGTTCACTAGTGTGTGTATATATGGGTGTTTCACTGCATGGATGGGTTAAATGCGGAGGTCAAATTCCGCCGTGTGCAAACTAGGGGTGGGCGATACGGCCCTACAATAATATCACGATATTTTATGGTATTTTTGTGATAAAGATACTCTTGGCGATATTAAAAAAGAATATTTCAATAATACACCACTGCAATCATTAAATTTATAATTTTTATTATTGCCTACGATATGATAGGCACACTCCTAACTGAGATATTAAAAAATACAAGAATTTTCATCAGATTGTAACAGAAGTCAATGATCCAGAATATCACGATACTAAATAATGCACTCCAAATATCTCCATATATCCAGAACGGAAGTAAAATGAATGATACTGGAGATAGAATCTTTCTCTAGTAGATATATAATGAGAAATGAGAAAAGTATTAATTTTTATTTTTCTAAAACTGTAAAAAGTAGTACCTGATGTGATAATCAGTGATGGGTGATATGGATATATATTTCAGGGTATAATATCGTTCACCGTATTCAGAAATATTGGAGATATTATTGTGTTTGATAGGATATGGCACACCCCTAGTGCGAACACATCTGGCTAATTCTGAGCTGGAAGGATGCAAACCTGGGAATGTTGACGCTGCGTCGAGGACGGACAACGTATTAAACGCTGGTTCCCCTTTAAAGCGGTGCTGTCAGCAGGAACTGCGCTACTGGGTTTGGGTAATGACTAGACAAATGGTCTCCGTAAGCTGAGGGACGGGGGGGAGATTGCGGGCCCGCTAGCCAATTTGCAGTCTCCTGATTTCCTGCGAGCGCCTATTATCTCTGCGCAGAGATTTGAAATGACTTTAGGCTCCCAAGACAATGTGGAGTTTTCGCATTAGCACGTTGCTTTATCTCCTCCGCCGGCGGGAATAGACGGGGACAGGCTCCGCGTCCCGCTCCTCACCACACCTCTGGGTCCTTACCTGTATTTACACACAGCCAGCTGATAGATATACTGGTACTGTTCTTAATATAATCATATAATCTAATAATACTAGAACATTTTCAATGCAAGTAATGCATTCAACTGAAATCCATAGGGTTTAATATGATGTCGGCCCAACCTTTGCAGCTATAACAGCTTCAGCTCTTCTGGGAAGTCTCTCCACACGGTTTAGGAGAGTGTTTATGGGAATGTTGGACCGTTCTTCCAGAAGAACATTAGTGAGGTCAGACACTGATGTTGGACGAGAAGGTCTGGCTCACAGTCTCCACTCTAATTCATCCCAAAGGTGTTCTATCAGGTTGAGGTTAGGACTCTGTGCAGGCCAGTCAAGTTCTACCACACCAAACTCCTTCTCCATGTTTTTATGGAGCTGCTCTGTGCACTGGTGGGCAGTCATGTTGGAACAGGAAGGGGCCGTCCCCCCAAACTGTCCCCACAAAGTTGGGAGCATAAAATTGTCCAGAGTCTCTTCGTCTGCTGAAGCATTAGGGGTTCCTTTCACTGGAACTGAGGGTCCGAGCCCAACTGGAAAACAACCCCACACCATGATCCCCCCTCCATCAAACTTTACACTCGGCACAATGCAGTCAGACAAGTACCGTTCTCCTGGCAACCGCCAAACCCAGACTCGTCCATCAGGTTGGCAGACGGAGAAGCGTGATTGGTCACTCCAGAGAACACGTCTCCACTGCTCTAGAGTCCAGTGACGGCGTGCTTTACTCCACTGCGCTTGGTGATGTGGAGCTTGGATGCACCTGCTCGGCCATGGAGACCCATTCCATGATGCTCTCTACTCTCTGTTCTTTAGCTGATCTGAAGACCACATGAAGTTTGGAGGTCTGTAGTGATGGACTCTGTAGAAAGTTGGTGACCTCTGTGCTCTATGCTCCTCAGCATCCGCTGACCCGCTCTGTCATTGTACGTGTTCTACCACTTGGTGTCTGAGTTGCTGTCGTTCTCAATCACTTCCACTTTGTTAGAACACCACTGACAGTCCACTGTGGAATATTTAGTAGTGAGGAAACTTCACCACTGGACTTGTTGCACAGGTGACGTCCTATCACGGTACCACGCTGGAGTTCACTGAGCTCCTGAGAGACCCACTCTTTACTAATGTGTGTAGAAGCAGTCTGTATGACTAGATGCTGGTTTTATATATAATATATGATGTCATTTCTATGATGTAATAGCTGTTTACTTGTTACTCACTGGTTCAGACCTGAATGCTGTACAGCAGTAAATGGGTCAATTGCTTTGTTCTCACTCACATGTATCTGGAAGTTTACAACGCTGTCCGAAGCAGCTGGTCAACCCTGACCTACTGTCATCTTCTGTTAATCCATAACTGGTGGTACCTTTAAACAGGTGAACTCACTTCTCCTCTATGGTTCTCCTCGAATAAGGATCTTCTTAGAAGCCCTCTTGAGTGTTTGACGTTGGTGGTGAATGGAACCTCTAAAAGCTCCTCACAGAAAGTTCTTACAGTAGATGTTATAAATACACTGTCTGATTCTGAGACGCTGTTATGATAGTTTAGAGAAGATCTCAGTCTTAAACTCCATTCATGGTGGAGGGATACATGCAGGACGCTGTGAGGTTCAAATAGTCCCCAAAGAAAACCTCATATAAACACTGAGAAGACACGTGTAGGTTCACTGGTGGGATTGTTAGTAAATATAATGTGTATAGTTGTGTTGTAGACATGGAGACCCTTGGTATCCACCACCACCACTGTAAACAACACCACCACCTTTACAGTAACCACCACTGTAACACCACCTCCACCACTGTAAACACCACCACCTTTACTGTAACCACCACCACCACCACTGTAAACACCACCACCACCACCACTGTAAACAACACCACCACCTTTACTGTAACCACCACCACTGTAAACACCACCACCACCACCACCACTGTAAACAACACCACCACCTTTACTGTAACCACCACCACCACTGTAAACACCAACACCACCACCACCACCACTGTAACCACCACCACCACCACTGTAAGCACCATCACCACCTTTACTGTAACCACCACCACCACTGTAAGCAACACCACCACCACCACTGTAAACACCATCACCCCCACCACCTTTACTGTAACCACCACCACCACTGTAAACACCACCACCACCACCACCACCACTGTAACCACCACCACTGTAAGCACCATCACCACCTTTACTGTAACCACCACCACCACTGTAAACAACACCACCACCACCACCACTGTAAGCAACACCACCAGCACCACTGTAACACCACCACCTTTACTGAAACCACCACCACTGTAACACCACCACCACCAATGTAACACCACCACCTTTACTGTAACCACCACCACCACCACTGTAAACACCACCACCACCACCACTGTAAACAACACCACCACCTTTACTGTAACCACCACCACCACTGTAAACACCAACACCACCACCACCACCACTGTAACCACCACCACCACCACTGTAAGCACCATCACCACCTTTACTGTAACCACCACCACCACTGTAAGCAACACCACCACCACCACTGTAAACACCATCACCCCCACCACCTTTACTGTAACCACCACCACCACTGTAAACACCACCACCACCACCACCACCACTGTAACCACCACCACTGTAAGCACCATCACCACCTTTACTGTAACCACCACCACCACTGTAAACAACACCACCACCACCACCACTGTAAGCAACACCACCAGCACCACTGTAACACCACCACCTTTACTGAAACCACCACCACTGTAACACCACCACCACCAATGTAACACCACCACCTTTACTGAAACCACCACCACCACTGTAAACACCACCACCACCACCACTGGTAAGAAACACCACCACCTTTACTGAAACCACCACCACTGTAAACACCACCACTGTAAACATTGTTGCCACCATCACTGTAAGCAACACCACCACCATCACCACCACTGTGAACATCACCGCCACCACCATTGTGAACACCACCACCACTGTAAGAAACACCACCACCTTTACTGTAACCACCACCACTGTAAACAACAACACCACCACCACCACCACTGTATGCAACACCAGCACCATCCCTACTGGAAACACCCCCACCACTGTAAACACCACCTGTAAAGATATTACATCACTCTCAATGACTTTGTTTTGTAATTATGTAGAAATTTTAGTGGAATTCCACTTAAATACGGAGGTGAGTGCTGCACGGGTCAACGGGAGTCTGCACTCACATTGCACTGCTCACATCATCACTCCAATGGTCTTTATATCTGTAATCTAGGTTTGTGCATTTGAAGAACCATGCGTGTGTGTGTAAGATCTGCAGGCCACAGTGGCCCCCTGTGCTGCCGGGTTTGTTTAATGACACAGACAGAGTCGTTACATGTTCTTGTTTTGAGCTTGGTCAGCGTTAGTGAACCATCACCAGTAAAACAAACTGGACTTTGTGGGGTCAGTCGTACTCAACACACAGTACAGGTCTCTTAGTGTGGGAACGCGAGTGACCTGGAGTTAAACATGATGAACATAACAACACTTCCTATATGGGTTCTGAGTATACAGAGGCAGGGCAGCAGGTGATCTGAGGTCTCTTGAGTGTTAAAGGGAAGCAGAAAGTGAGCAGAGCCCCCTTTGAACTGGGCTCATGCTGTGAGCACAACAGCCCTGAGGTCGCTTGCAGCTGGTTCACTAGAGGAGTTGGACCTCATATATCATCGCTGTCCAGAGAAAAACAAGTACTGGCAACTTTACAGGAGAGGCCAAAAACTGTTGTCACTTTCAATGCAAGTCAATGGAACCAGAATTCTTTCGAAGCTATTTTGGAGTATTTCTATTTGTCCGTTCTTTATGAAATTTATACACAATGTAAACGTCAGCTGCTGTATTCAAACAATGCTGAAAAATAAAATTTGATAAAATTAGATGCATATAAACGAGAGAGACCCAAGCTTGTCAGGCCTTCTTTCCACTGGTTGCCCTTCATTTAAAACTTGTTCTGCACTCGTTCTCTAGATTGCTGTCCTCTCTCTCACTAATGCATGCAGTTTATGTCTAGTGCGTGTTTCAGGAATGTTTACATTACTTTCCAGAAAAAACGAGTATCTCCAAAATAGGTACTTTACAAAAGAGGCCAAAAACTGTCGTCACTTTCAATGCAAGTCAATGGAACCAGAATTCTTTCCAAGCTAATTTGGAGCACTTCTATTGGTCTGTTCATCATAAAGTTTGTACACAGCGTTAATGTCAGCAGCTGGGTTCAAATAATGTTGAGAAATAAAAAATCATTAAAAATTAGATATGTGTTGACATGAGTCACCCAAGCATGTCAGGCCTTGTGTCCAATGTTTGCGCTCATTAAAAACGTGTTCTACACTCGTTCTCCAGATTTCTCCAGCAGTGTTTCCTTCTTTAGTTACCAGTCTGCAGAGTTAACGTGCGTAATTCCCCCTGAGGCTGTGCAGAGCTTTGTTGGGTGATCAGTTTGCATGAGAGTGTACACGTTTGTGTAATACCCAGCTTTTTTTTTTTTTTTTTTCTTCAATCTGTTTTGCATTTTCACCGGATACTCCCGTCTGCTGTAAGCTGGGGCATGAACAGATTTCCCTACAGTTGAAATAAAGCAGTGAAAGCCTCGAGTGCCCCCCCCCCCACCATCAGTCGGGTTAAATGTGGGAAGGAGAACGTCAAATTGAGCTCAGTCGACTTTCACTTCTTATATTCGGTGACGAGGCACATACCACAGGTTTCTGAGGCAGTCTGACTCAGATTCAGAGCTGCTGACAGAAAACATCAACGTTGTCACAAGACCGACCTGTGAGTGATGTTTATTTGGAGCCACATCACAGACACAACTGCCAGAGTTTAGTTTATCAGTAGAGTTAAAAAATTCATTTCTCATGATGGCTGTGGTCAGGGAGACGATATTATGGTTTATGGTCAGAGAGATGCTATGGCCTGTGGTCAGAGAGAAGATACTATGGTCAGACAGAAGACGCTATGGACTATGGTCAGAGAGAATATACTATGGTCAGACAGAAGACGCTATGGACTATGGTCAGAGAGAAGACACTGTGGTCTATGGATAGAGATGTTATGGTCTGTGGTTAGAGAGAAGGTACTATGGTCAGACAGAAGATGCTATGGTCTATGGTCAGACAGAAGATGCTATGGACTATGATTAGAGAGAAGATACTATAGTCAGAGAGAAGATACTATGGTCTATGGTCAGAGAGAAGATACCATGGTCAGAGAGAAGATGCTATGGTCAGAGAGAGGATACTATGGTCTATGGTCAGAGAGAAGATACTATGGTCAGAGAGAAGATGCTATGGTCAGAGAGAGGATACTATGGTCTATGGTCAGAGAGAAGATGCTATGGTCAGAGAGAGGATACTATGGTCTATGGTCTGAGAGAAGATGGTATGCTCAGAGAGAAGATACTGTGGCCAGAGAGAAGATACTGTGGACTATGCTCAGAGAGAAGATACTATGCTCAGAGAGAAGATGCTATGGTTTATGGTCAGAGAGAGGATACTATGGTCTATGCTCAGAGAGAAGATGCTATGCTCAGAGAGAAGATGCTATGCTCAGAGAGAAGATGCTATAGTCTATGCTCAGAGAGAAGATGCTATGCTCAGAGAGAAGATGCTATAGTCTATGCTCAGAGAGAAGATGCTATGCTCAGAGAGAGGATACTATGGTCTATGCTCAGAGAGAAGATGCTATGGTCTATGCTCAGAGAGAAGATGCTATGCTCAGAGAGAAGATGCTATAGTCTATGCTCAGAGAGAAGATGCTATGCTCAGAGAGAAGATGCTATGCTCAGAGAGAAGATGCTATGGTCAGAGAGAAGATACTATGGTCTATGGTCAGAGAGAAGATACTATGGTCTATGGTCAGAGAGAAGATACTATGGTCTATGGTCAGAGAGAAGATACTATGGTCTATGGTCAGATGGCTGCAACCACGTTTTATTTACTACTCATACTATGGGGCAGATCTTTGATTATAAGTGACTGTATAATTGATTAAGTGTTCCTGAGAGTCCGATCACTAAACAGTTAATTTCTATAATATCTGTGTTTGGTTAACAACACAAATAGAATTAAAGTATCGATGGTTCCTGTGTGGTGGACCGAGGACAGTCCAGTTAGTGGCAGTAGTACTGATGTAGTGGACTTGACCTAGTGTAGCACCTTAGTACCTGATCAGGTAGAGCTGTTTGTCATGGTTGGTTATAGGGAAGTGTGTGTGTGTGTGTGTGTGTGTGTGTGTGTGTGTGTGTGTGTGTGTGTGTGTGTGTGTGTGTGTGTGTGTGTGTGTGTGTGTGTGTGTGTGTGTGTGTGTGTGTGTGTGCGCAGGAAAAGTTGGTTAAATGCTGCTTCACTTATTTTGGCCACCCACCGGTCACATGGTTTGGTCGTGCGTGCTGTTGTCTTGGTTCCAGCTGTCAGGAGTTCCTCAGTGGTGCCTGGAAAGAGCTGATACTCGCTCTGGCCTTGGCTGCGGTAGAACCGGCTGGCTGGGGAGAAACGGTGACAGCAGCCTAATTTAATGAGCTAAAATGAGAGGCAGGTGTGCAGCTGGATCATTCAGGTTCCTAGAGAGGAGAGCTGGCACCGGGTCGGTGGTGCCAAGGATTCGGCCTGGGACGGAAGGAGATTCTCCAGCGTAGAGCTGGTGCTGGAGTAGATGAGTGTAGAACTCAAGCACATTAGGTCTGAATCACCATATAGTTGCTAAAACCACATACTGAGGATCCTCTACAGCAGGGCTCACTGACCTCGTCCTGGAGGTCTACCGTCCAGCTAGACCTGCTTTGATTGGCTGGTTTAGATCCATCTATGTTAGTTATGGTGATGGAGGATCGAACTAAACTATGTAGGAATGATGTTCTTCATGAAACTGATTGTACTGACCACTGCTGTCCTGAGACTGGACCTAAACATGGCCACTTTCCATGATTTGCTTGTGTGGCCCACACTAAGTTTTCTTTAATGTGTTAAATTTAGCAAATAAACAGTAATTGTGTGTTACAATATGGAGAAATGTGAAAATCTACCCCTCCAACAGTATCTGGAACGTTTTCCAGGCGTCGGACGATCCAAGTAGGCGTTGGGTTTGAACTGCGCTGTAGTCTACAACTGTGCAGCAACTGCAACGTAGTACTATAGTGGTCGGTCCAGGGGTCGGTCCAGGGGTCGGTCCAGGGGTCGGTCCAGGGGTCTGCTAGTCCAAGGGACTGTCCAAGTAGGTTTTCGGTTTGAACTGCACTGTAGTCTATAATAGTGCACCTACTGCACCGTAGTACTATAAATGTTGGTCCAGGGGTCGGTTGGTCCAAGGGGCTGTCCAACTAGGCATTGGGTTTGAACTGCGCTGTAGTCTACAACTGTGCACCTATTGCACTGTAGTACTAAAGTTGGTCCAAGTCTTGGTCCAAGGGTCGGTCAGTCCAAGGGACAGTTCAAGTAGGCATTGGGTTTAAACTGTGCTGTAGTCCACAATTGTGCAACTACTGCACCATTGTACTATAGTGTCGGTCCACAGGGTCGGTCCAGGGGTCGGTTGGTCCAAGAGACAGTCCAAGTAGGCATTGGGTTTAAACTTCACTGTAGCCTATAATTGTGCACATACTGTACTGTAGATGGGCACATAGATTCGGTCCAGGGGTCAGTCCAGGGGCCGGTCTGTGTAAGCATTGGGTTTGAACTGTGCTGTCTGTAATTGTGCAGCTACTGCACTGTAGTACTATAGTTGTTGGTCCAGGGGTCGGTCCATGGATCAGTCTATGAGTTGATCTGGCTAGGCATTGGGTTTTAACTGTGCTGTAGTCTATAATTGTGCAACTACTGCACCACTGTACTATAGTTGTTGGTCCACAGGGTCGGTCCAGGGGTCGGTTGGTCCAAGGGACAGTCCAAATAGGCATTGGGCTTTAATTGCACTGTAGGGTCAGTCCAGGGGTTGGTCTAAGTAGGCATTGGGTTTGAACTGTGCAGTCTATAATTGTGCACCTACTGCACTGTAGTACTGTAGTTGGGCATGTAATTAAGTCTACCTGCCTTGTATCAAATAGAGTGGACAGTGAATGGACACAGTGTTTAAACACTCCAGCACCACGTCAGTGTCACTGCAGTGCCTAGAATGACCCACCTCCCTAATAGTATCTGCTCTGTGGTGGTCCTGTGGGGGTCCTGATTATTAAAGAACAGAGTAATAAAGTATACAGAGAATCAGATGAACTACAGTCTGTAAGTGGAGCTCCTGTATGGTCAGTGGAGCTGATACAGTGGACAGTGAGTGGAGGTCCTGTATGGTCAGTGGAGCTGATACAGTGGACAGTGAGTGGAGGTCCTGTATGGTCAGTGGAGCTGATACAGTGGACAGTGAGTGGAGGTCCTGTATGGTCAGTGGAGCTGATACAGTGGACAGTGAGTAGAGATATGAGGTGGTCTGTTTGTGGTGGGTGTTTGTGTTAAAACAGCAGTGAGTGAGTATTTTTGGTACACCGTCTGCGCACGCCTCAGCCTGGAGGATGTGATTCAGCATAAATATTCATGTTAAAAATTGATTTTTACTAGAAGCTCAATATTGTTTGCACTCGTTTCTGGGCAGAATAATAACGGTGGGCTTGTTCTCCAGCGACGCACTCAGTAACCCTAAACAATCACATGAAGCTGGATCCTCATAACACCTGAGATTTAAATCACTTCATAATGGAGTCAATAGTCGGGTCGAGCGTTTGGACGTCCAGGAGTGAGCTGTGCTGATTTAGCAATACTTTAAAGTTGACCGTACTTGCTGCGTCTGTTTACAGTATTTATTACGTTACTCTGTCTCTGCCACTCAGTGTGTCGGACCCTCAGCTGCGTGACAGCTTCACTGACCTTATCACCGCCTGCATCTTTCCGGGCTGCCACTCACGTCTTTAAAACAGCTGAATGTGCTCGGACGGCCGTGCTGACTGACCAGTTCTCCCAGGCGAAATACAAAGTACACTGAAGTATACTTAAATTAAGTGCACTTAGTATACTTTTGTTTACACTTGTATGTATGTATGTATATATATTAGATTTTATATATATATATATATATATATATATATATATATATATATATATATATATTCGAACAGAAAAAAAATATATATATATATCATTTTTTTATAATTTATATATATAATAAAATATATATACCTTTTTAATTTTTTTTTATATATATATATATATATATATATATATATATATATATATATATATATATATATATATATATATATATA
>CM038710.1:4177303-4192303 GCA_021613375.1 Megaleporinus macrocephalus | reverse complement strand
TACGCTTCCTGTAGTGTATTACAGTCTGTCAGAACGACCGTCGCCCCCTACGCTTCCTGTAGTGTATTACAGTCTGTCATAACGACCGTCGCCCCCTACGCTTCCTGTGGTGTATTACAGTCTGTCAGAACGACCGTCGCCCCCTACGCTTCCTGTGGTGTATTACAGTCTGTCAGAACGACCGTCGCCCCCTACGCTTCCTGTAGTGTATTACAGTCTGTCAGAATGACCGTCGCCCCCTACGCTTCCTGTAGTGTATTACAGTCTGTCAGAATGACCGACGCCCCCTACGCTTCCTGTAGTGTATTACAGTCTGTCAGAAGGACCGTCGCCCCCTACGCTTCCTGTAGTGTATTACAGTCTGTACAGAATGACCGTCGCCCCCTACGCTTCCTGTAGTGTATTACAGTCTGTCAGAATGACCGACGCCCCCTATGCTTCCTGTAGTGTATTACAGTCTGTCAGAATGACCTTCGCCCCCTACGCTTCCTTTAGTGTATTACAGTCTGTCAGAACGACCTTCGCCCCCTACGCTTCCTGTAGTGTATTACAGTCTGTCAGAACGACCGTCGCCCCCTACGCTTCCTGTAGTGTATTACAGTCTGTCAGAATGACCGTCGCCCCCTACGCTTCCTGTAGTGTATTACAGTCTGTCAGAACCACCGTCGCCCCCTACGCTTCCTGTAGTGTATTACAGTCTGTCAGAATGACCGTCGCCCCCTACGCTTCCTGTAGTGTATTACAGTCTGTCAGAATGACCGTCGCCCCCTACGCTTCCTGTAGTGTATTACAGTCTGTCAGAATGACCGTCGCCCCCTACGCTTCCTGTAGTGAATTACAGTCTGTCAGAACCACCGTCGCCCCCTACGCTTCCTGTAGTGTATTACAGTCTGTCTGAACGACCTTCGCCCCCTACGCTTCCTGTAGTGTATTACAGTCTGTCAGAATGACCGTCGCCCCCTACGCTTCCTGTAGTGTATTACAGTCTGTCTGAACGACCTTCGCCCCCCTACGCTTCCTGTAGTGTATTACAGTCTGTCAGAACCACCGTCGCCCCCTACGCTTCCTGTAGTGTATTACAGTCTGTCAGAACCACCGTCGCCCCCTACGCTTCCTGTAGTGGATTACTGTCTGTCAGAATGAAATCCCTGGTGAATGAATTGTTCTTATATGGTTTGTAATGTTTTCTCTGAAGATAAAAGATTAAATAATAAATGATAATAAAAGATGATAAATTAAAATTCCATCACTGTCAGAAACCGTTTAACCCGTTCAGCTCCGAGTGGCCTCGCTGAAATCGAGCCCCTCTGATTGGTTGGCCTGTTTGGTATGCTCGTCAGCTGTGCGGCGAGAGAGCGGCGGTTGGAGACGGCGCTGCCAGACCCTGATTTTATCCCTCATTTTCCATCTGTCTCTTTGATCCGCCTCTCCTGTCTGCCTCTAATGTGGCCGCGCTGTTCATCACGACTCCTCTGTCGGAGGAATGGCTCCTCTCGAGTGCCGCGCCGCCGCTTTGAATCAAAGTAGAACAATCGCGGCGGAGGAAAGAGGAGGAATGAAACCTTTGACACCGAATATTTTGTGAAGTTGGACAAATCCTTGAGCCTTTCAAGAATTCCTTATTAAGAGGACCTTCTTCTCCCTCGCCCCCTCCCCCCTCTCTCTCTCCTGAGATAAGGCTTACCGGGCTTTAGCTGAGGTTTCCAGCCTCCTCTGAATTTTGTAGTACGGAGCCACACAGAGGAGGTAATTGTCTTATCGTGGCCGGAAGTTTAAAGAGCTCTGACGGTCATTAGACGCTCCGGTCAGGCTCCAGTGACCAGAAAACCCTGCTTTTGTTATCTGTCCGCTGAGGCCGCTCAGCGTCTGTCCACTAATAATAATATTAATCAGTGTTTATTATGTGGATCAGGTCGGTCAGGATGTTGAGCTGTTTACTGTAAGTGCACTAATTCTAATCTGTAATTCTCTCTCTCTCTCTCTTTCTCTCTGTATAGATAGATAGATAGATAGATAGATAGATAGATATACACACACACATGGTATCTGATCCTTCTATTTATTCTGTTATAAACCATATATATATATGTGTGTATGTGTGTGTGTGTGTGTGTTTTATCGTGTAAACTGTAGATTATAAATAAAATTATATTTTATGTATGTATAATTATAATTTTTTTGCTACTATATGTTTCTAATGTAAACAATAAATCAATAATGAAAATATGTGTGTGTGTGTGTATATATATGTATATGTGTGTGTGTGTATATAGTAATAATAAAAAGAATGTTATTGTAGAAATGTTTCTATAAAATCATAATAAAATAAAAAAGCATAAAATATTTTTGATATGTGTATGGTATGTATACATCTTGATATTTATGATTTTAATACTTAAATTCTTTTTGTTGTTATGTTTTTGCTTTGTAATTTCTAAGGATCAGTGTTTCACTTTAATTCATTAATTTTCTTATTAATTTATTAAAATGTGTTCTTTTGTTACTCAACTTTTTAATTTATTATTTTTTAATGTAATTTATTATTTTATTTATTTGTAATTTATTATTTTATTTATATTTACTTTATTTCTTTTTTTGTTTATTTATGGGATGTTTATTATTATTATTATTATTATTATTATTTATTTTTTCTTTTTTCTTTTTATTATCTTATATGCAGATCTGCTTCATTGACCAGGTTGCTGTTCCTTTGCTGTTGGTCTCTGAACCCTGTCTCTGTCTCTGCTCCTCAGACCCAAACCCAGCCTGCTGGACGGGGCGAAGGTGACGTACGGAGGGAGATTCCCGGAGGAGAAGGTGGAGGAAGTGAAATCTCTGATGAAGATCCTGCCCGTCTTTCTGGCCCTCATCCCCTACTGGACCGTGTACTTCCAGGTCAGTCCGACTCCTCCCGCACACATCTGGCCGCTGCGGGGAGGAGCACTGGTGCTGCGGCAGGTTTGATTGGGGGGTGGGGGGGCGGGGGGTTTTCCTCTGGCGTGCCACAAACACAGAAGTTCCTCTTTCATTCACAGCCGGACCTGCAGGTTCTATCGGTTCTCTTTTATGGGTGACGCGGTCTGAACTGCCGTAAAAGCTTTTTAGAGTCGTGTTGAAAATAAACACTCTGGTGACTTTGAGTGATTTATCTCGCAGAGCCAGAAACGAGCTTCTCTCTGCTGAGCAGTAAAGAAAGAAAGAGGAGCCGATTATGTTCTAGTGTTACAACACAACACAACACAACACAGCACAGCACACAACACAGCACACAACACAACACAACACAGCACACAACACAACACAACACAACACAGAACACAACACAACACAACACAGCACACAACACAACACAACACACAGCACAGCACAGCACACAACACAGCACACAACACAACACAGCACACAGCACACAACACAGCACACAACACAGCACACAGCACAGCACACAACACAGCACAGCGCACAGCACTGCACAGCACACAACACTGCACAGCACACAACACTGCACAGCACACAACACTGCACAGCACACAACACAACACAACACCACACAGCACACAGCACAGCACAACACCACACAACACTGCACAGCACACAACACTGCACAGCACACAACACTGCACAGCACACAACACTGCACAGCACACAACACAACACAACACCACACAGCACACAGCACAGCACAGCACACAACACAACACCACACAGCACACAACACAGCACACAACACAACAGCACACAGCACACAACACAACAGCACACAGCACACAACACAACAGCACACAACACAACAGCACACAGCACACAACACCACACAGCACACAACACAACAGCACACAACACAACAGCACACAACACAACAGCACACAACACAACAGCACACAGCACAGCACACAGCACAGCACACAACACCGCACAGCACACAACACACCACACAGCACACAACACAACACAGCACACAACACAGCACCGCACACAACACAACACCGCACACAACACAACACCGCACACAGCACAGCACACAACACAACACCGCACACAGCACAGCACAGCACACAACATAGCACACAACACGACACAACATCACACAGCACAGCACACAGCACAGCGCACAGCACACAACACCACACAGCACACAACACAACACCACACAGCACACAACACAACACCACACAGCACACAACACAGCACACAACACCACACAGCACACAACACAACACCACACAGCGCACAGCACACAACACAGCACACAACACAGCACACAACACAGCACACCACAACACACAACACAGCACAACACAACACAGCACAGCACAGCACACAACACAGCACAACACAGCACAGCACAGCACACAACACAGCACACAACACAACACAGCACAGCACACAACACAACACAGCACAGCACAGCACACAACACAGCACAACACAGCACAGCACACAACACAACACAACACAGCACAGCACACAACACAACACAACACAGCACAGCACACAACACAGCACAACACAACACAGCACAGCACACAACACAGCACAACACAGCACAGCACAGAACACAACACAGCACACAACACAGCACAACACAACACAGCACAGCACACAACACAACACAACACAGCACAGCACACAACACAGCACAACACAGCACAGCACAGCACAGCACACAACACAGCACAACACAACACAGCACAGCACACAACACAACACAACACAGCACAGCACAGCACAGCACACAACACAGCACAACACAACACAGCACAGCACACAACACAGCACAACACAGCACAGCACAGCACACAACACAAGGGGTGTTATTTAGTGTGTGTTGTGCTGGTGTGAGTGGATCAGACACAGCAGTGCTGCAGCTGCTGGAGTGTTTCAACACCTCCTCAGTTTCACTGCTGGACTGAGAATCGTCCACCAACCAAAACTATCTTGACAGCGGTGTCCTGTTTATCAGAAGTGGCTAATAGAGTGGACAGTGGGTGGACACAGTGTTTAAACACTCCAGCAGCACTGCTGATCCACTCACACCAGCACAACACACAGTAACACACCACCACCATCACATCAGTGTCACTGCAGTGCTGAGAATTGTCCACCAACCAGAGCTCTTCAGTGTCCTGTGGGTGGCGTCCTGTGTCCACTGATGAAGAACTAGAGGAACACAAACTGTGTCTCTGACTTTACATCTACAAGGTGGACCAGCAAGTAGTAGGAGTGTCTAATAGAGTGGACAGTGAGTGGACAGTGAGTGGACAGTGAGTGGACAGTGAGTGGACACAGTGTTTAAAAGCTTTACACAGGAAAAAGAAATGTCCTTGCAGCACCTGTTGCTGGCTTTTACCTTTCAGCCAATCAGATGCTCAGGACCTGAGCTGCCTATTTTTCTAATAATATCTGTTTAAGGTGAAGTCCGGTGGGAGAAGGTGGAGTATAACGCCAGCAGCCCCCGCGTTACGAGGCAGGCCAGGCTAATTTCCTCCGACTGAATGAACTCATGGTACAGTGTAAAGACGGCAGAGGGGTCCGCGGGGAAGAGCAGCGGTGGGTTACAGCCCTTCACCCGCTCGCAGGAGTAAAATTCCTTCTCCGCAATTACAGGGAAAGGTCAGCTCTTCCGAGACGCCGCCTTGCTTGCTTTTCTCGCTCTCGGGGGCCTCGCTTGACCTCAGCTTACCTCAGGTTTACTTAACGCCGGCGCGTTCAAGTGTTTGACCCCCGACGCGTTACTGTAGATGAGACCGCTGGTGAAAATTAAGCCGCACTTACAGACGCCGAGCGCTGCGGAGGCTCTCCGGAGCTCACAGGGATTCAGTGGTTGGTATTATAGAGATGCACCGATACGACTTCTTCAGGTCCGATACCGATACTTAAACTTTAGGTATCAGTCGATACTCAACACTTTACTAAATTACTATATACACCATCCAAACTCAATACATTCAGGTGTTCCAATCACTTTCATGGCCACAGGTGTATAAAACCTGTACCTAGTCATACAGACTGCTTCTACACACATTAGTAAAGAGTGGGTCTCTCTCAGGAGCTCAGTGAACTCCAGCGTGGTATCGTGATAGGACGCCACCTGTGCAACAAGTCCAGTGGTGAAGTTTCCTCACTACTAAATATTCCACAGTGGACTGTCAGTGGTGTTCTAACAAAGTGGAAGTGATTGAGAACGACAGCAACTCAGACACCAAGTGGTAGAACACAAACAATGACAGAGCGGGTCAGCGGAGCTGAGGAGCATAGAGCACAGAGGTCACCAACTTTCTACAGAGTCCATCACTACAGACCTCCAAACTCCATGTGGTCTTCAGATCAGCTCAAGAACAGAGCATAGAGAGCTTCATGGAATGGGTCTCCATGGCTGAGCAGCTGCATCCAAGCCTTACATCACCAAGCTAGTGGAGACGTGTTCTCTGGAGTGACCAATCACGCTTCTCCATCTGGTAATCCGATGAACAAGTCTGGGTTTGGTGGTCGCCAGGAGAACAGTACTTGTCTGACTGCACTGTGCCAAGTGTAAAGTTTGGTGGAGGGGGGATCATGGTGTGGGGTTGTGTTGTTTTTTTTTTTTTCCAGGAGGTGGGCTCCCTCAGTTCCAGTGAAAGGAACTCTTTCTGTAGAACTTCATGCTCCCAACTTTGTGGGGACAGTTTGGGGAGACGGCCCCTTCCAGTTCCAACAGAGCAGCTCCATAAAGACATGGAGGAGAGAGTTTGGTGTGGAAGAACTTGACTGGCCTGCACAGAGTCCTGACCTCAACCTGATAGAACATCTTTGAGATGAAATAGAGTGGAGACTGTGAGCCAGATCTTCTCGTCCAACATCAATGTCTGACCTCACTAATGGTCTTCTGGAGGAGTTACTTAATGCATTATGGTGATGCTCCTGTAAGTGCTCCTGTTTGTTTACAGGCCTCTGTTTTCTTTGTTGTACAGATGCAGACCACGTATTACCTGCAGAGCCTTCACCTGAGCATCCCCGGCACCCAGGCTAATGCTACAGACCCCCATCCGGTAGGAGCAATGAACACTGTCCTGCTGTAGCTGCTCTGAGATCTGATGGATGTCTATAGAAATACACTGTAGATCACTGTTAGCCTTGTTTTAGCACTGGAGCTAACAGGCCTGTACACAGGTAGGTGAAGGTAGTGTTACAGTTTACCTGTACACAGGTAGGTGAAGGTAGTGGAACGGTTTACCTGTACACAGGTAGGTGAAGGTAGTGGAACGGTTTACCTGTACACAGGTAGGTGAAGGTAGTGGAACGGTTTACCTGTACACAGGTAGGTGAAGGTAGTGTTACAGTTTACCTGTACACAGGTAGGTGAAGGTAGTGGAACGGTTTACCTGTACACAGGTAGGTGAAGGTTTACCAGTAACTTAACTAATTGAACATTTGAAGCTCCTGTACACAGATAACAAAGAAAAACTTAAACTCCAGACGTTGCCTCAGCTTTCAGCAGAGCTGGAGTTACTTCCAGAATTCAGAAGATCAGCTACAAAACTTTGACCCTCTGAATAATCACAGATTAGGAGCTCGTACTGTGCACGTTGTTGGCATCCTACTCCCGGTAGTTTGGACATGTTCCCAAGCATGGAAGCACATGTGCATGGCACTCATCACAAAGTTGATCAGTCCAGTTATACATTCAACCTAATGAGAAACTGTAACTCAGTTTATATACAATACCTACATTTAGAGTTATACATTCAACCTAATGAGAAACTGTAACTCAGTTCATATACAATACCTACATTTAGAGTTATACATTCAACCTAATGAGAAACTGTAACTCAGTTTATATACAATACATACATTTAGAGTTATACATTCAACCTAATGAGAAACTGTAACTCAGTTTATATACAATACCTACATTTAGAGTTATACACTCAACCTAATGAGAAACTGTAACTCAGTTCATATACAATACCTACATTTAGAGTTATACATTCAATCTAACGAGAAACTGCAACTCAGTTCATATGCAATATCTACATTTAGAGGTATATATTCAACCTAATGAGAAACTGTAACTCAGTTTATATACAATACCTACATTTAGAGTTATACATTCAACCTAATGAGAAACTGTAACTCAGTTTATATACAATATCTACATTAAGAGTATATATTCAACCTAATGAGAAACTTTAACTCAGTTTATATACAATACCAACATTTAGTTATACATTCAACCTAATGAGAAATTGTAACTCAGTTTATATACAATACCTACATTTAGTTATACATTCAACCTAATGAGAAACTGTAACTCAGTTTATATACAATATCTACATTTAGAGTATACATTCAACCTAATGAGAAACTGTAACTCAGTTTATATACAATACCTACATTTAGAGTTATACATTCAACCTAATGAGAAACTGTAACTCAGTTTATATACAATACCTACATTTAGAGTTATACATTCAACCTAATGAGAAACTGTAACTCAGTTTATATACAATACCTACATTTAGAGTTATACATTCAACCTAATGAGAAACTGTGACTCAGTTTATATACAATACCTACATTTAGAGTTATACATTCAACCTAATGAAAAACTGTAACTCAGTTTATATACAATACCTACATTTAGAGTTATACATTGAACCTATTGAGAAACTGTAACTCAGTTTATATACAATACCTACATTTAGAGTTATACATTCAACCTAATGAGAAACTGTAACTCAGTTTATATACAATACCTACATTTAGAGTTATACATTCAACCTAATAAGAAACTGTAACTCAGTTCATATACAATACCTACATTTAGAGTATACATTCAACCTAATGAGAAACTGTAACTCATTTTGTATACAATACCTACATTTAGAGGTATACATTCAACCTAATGAGAAACTGTAACTCAGTTTATATACAATACCTACATTTAAGTTATACATTCAACCTAATGAGAAACTGTAACTCAGTTCATATACAATACCTACATTTAGAGTATACATTCAACCTAATGAGAAACTGTAACTCAGTTTATATACAATACCTACATTTAGAGTTATACATTCAACCTAATGAGAAACTGTAACTCAGTTCATATACAATACCTACATTTAGAGTTATACATTCAATCTAACGAGAAACGGTAACTCAGTTTATATGCAATATCTACATTTAGAGGTATATATTCAACCTAATGAGAAACTGTAACTCAGTTTATATACAATACCTACATTTAGAGTATATATTCAACCTAATGAGAAACTTTAACTCAGTTTATATACAATACCAACATTTAGTTATACATTCAACCTAATGAGAAATTGTAACTCAGTTTATATACAATACCTACATTTAGTTATACATTCAACCTAATGAGAAATTGTAACTCAGTTTATATACAATACCTACATTTAGTTATACATTCAACCTAATGAGAAACTGTAACTCAGTTTATATACAATATCTACATTTAGAGTATACATTCAACCTAATGAGAAACTGTAACTCAGTTTATATACAATACCAACATTTAGTTATACATTCAACCTAATGAGAAATTGTAACTCAGTTTATATACAATACCTACATTTAGAGCTATACATTCAACCTAATGAGGTACTGTAACTCAGTTTATATACAATACCTACATTTAGAGTTATACATTCAACCTAATGAGGTACTGTAGACTGACAGCAGCACTTTCAGTGATATGGACTCTCCGTTTGTGTGAGATATGAAAAGAATCTGAACTCAGATATAAAAAACACATTAAACACACACGCCTGAGCGTCTCCGTCTCCCACACTGGCTGTGTGCTCTGGTTTCTGGGTAGGTTTCAGTTCCTGATTTAAATTCTACACTTCCTCCACCGTCCTTCACCTCGTGACTCTCATTATGAAAACATTTACAATCTCTCCTCCGACCGAGCCTCAACAGCCCGTCTATAATAACACACCCCACACACTGCAGCACTTCACTCTCACACTGTGTATTAAACTCTGCTTTCTTATCATATATTAACTATTAGTAAGCAGCTATTACTACCCTAATAAACAGAAGATAAACATACATATGTATCAATATAATCTAGGACTATGAACAAATACTAAAGATCTGAATTCACAAACCAACAAACTTCCTAGCAATCAATCATGATTCATAAATTGTTGTAACTTTAAAATACTAATTTTACAAAATATAATTTGCAAAAACAATGTTTAGTTAAATTATATCCTCATTTAGCGGTTTATATCCTGGAAATAATAGTTATAAACACTTACTAAGAGTCAGGCAGTGGTATTTAAGTGGTTGTAAGCGTGTAATAACAGTTATGTATTAAGTTCCACTTATTAGTCGTGGTCTTGCATATTCATTTGCATAAATGTTTGCTCATAAATGATATACTTTTATATATAAGTGTATTATTAACTACTTACAAGATGATTATAAACTGCTTGTTAATACTTTAGTAAGACCTTAGAATAAACTGTTAAATGTAGGTATTGTATATAAACTGAGTTACAGTTTCTCATTAGGTTGAATGTATAATTCTAAATGTAGGTATTGTATATAAACTGAGTTACAGTTTCTCATTAGGTTGAATGTATAACTCTAAATGTATTAGTAGTGTATTACAGTCTGTCAGAACGACCGTCGCCCCCTACGCTTCCTGTAGTGTATTACAGTCTGTCAGAATGACTGTCGCCCCCTACGCTTCCTGTAGGGTATTAGTCTGTCAGAACGACCGTCGCCCCCTACGCTTCCTGTAGGGTATTACAGTCTGTCAGAACCACCGTCGCCCCCTACGCTTCCTGTAGTGTATTACAGTCTGTCAGAACGACCGTCGCCCCCTACGCTTCCTGTAGTGTATTACAGTCTGTCAGGAGGTAGTACTGAGAGGCAGGTCTTCTTGCTGGAACATCTATGGTAAGAAGTCTCCAGTGCTGTTCCTCCAAGCTGGTCTCTGCTGTCTGAAGTGGCTCCTCGTGACTGGTTGCTCATAAGCTCCTCGTATCCAGAGGCAGGAGGTGCTGATGATAAGGATGCTGAAATGACCGCTGCCTCGCTGATTTGGGACAGAGCAGATAAGCGCACAGGCTTATGGGAAATTTTTCTGTGATAAGCTGAGCGTGCGGTGGGGACGCTGCAGGCTGTGTTGGTGCTCTCGCCGAGCTGAGCTGTGGTGGGCTGTGGTGAGCTTCGGTGGGTGGGTTTCTGTATGAGTGTAGGCAGAAGTGCCTCCGAGAGCAGTGAGGAGAAGTGAGAGGAGCTCGGTTCTCCCCCACCTGTTTTACTGAGGGGTTAAACACACAGCCCAGACCTTTCCTCACTACACGTTCTAGAATGTTCCCACTGTTCTAGAATGTTTTCCCTTATGAACACTGTTCTAGAAATACCCTCCTTTAGGCTGTTGTAGAAGGTGCTGCTCATTCACACTGTTCTAACGTGTTCTCCCTGCTCATACTGTTCTAGAAGGTTCACACTGTTCTAGAATGTAACCCCCCATTTGCAATGGTCTGGAATGTTCTCCTCAATCACACGGTTCCAAAATGTTCTCACCATTTAAATGGTTCCACAGTGGTCTCCCAGTTCACGCTGTTCCAGGTTGTTCTGTCATTTGCACTGTTCAAGTATGATCTCCTTTATTCACGTGGTTCTAGAATGTTCTTCTCATGCACACTGTTCTAGAATGTAAACCACCAATTACAGTGGTCTGGGATGTTCTCCCTAATTCACACGCTTCTAGACCATTCGCCTCATTCACATTGTTCTAGAATGTTCTCCTTTATTCACACAGTCCCCCCTTTAGATGGTTCTACAATGGTCTCCCCATTTAGATGGGCCTACAGTGGTCTCTCTGTTCCCGCAGTTCTAGAATGTTCTGACATTCGCACTGTTCCAGTATGATCTTCATTCACATGGTTTTAGAACCTTCTTCTTTTTTACACTGTTCTAGAATGTAAACCACCAATTACAGTGGTCTGAGATGTTCTCCCCATTCACACTGTTCTAGAAGGTTCTCCTTTATTCACACAGTTCCAAAATCCACCCCCCCCTTTAGATGGTTCTTTAATGGTCTCCCCATTTTGATGGGCCTACAGTGGTCTCCCTGTTCCCGCAGTTCTAGAATGTTCTTCTCATTCACACTGTTCTAGAATGTAAACTCCCAATTACAGTGGTCTGGGATGTTCCCCCTCATTCACACTATTATGGGATGTTCTCCCTATTCACATTGTTCTAGAAGGTTCTCCTTCATTCACATGGTTCCAAGTTGGTCTCCCAATTTATATGGTTCTACAGTGGTCTCCCCATTTAGATGGTTCTAGAATGTTCTCACTGATTCACAGTGTTCTAGAATGCACTCTCCCATTCACAATGATCTGGGACGTTCTCCCCCATCACACTATTTTAGAATGTTCTTCTCATCTCCACAGTTTTAAAACATTGTAGAATGTTCTCCCAATTCACACCCTTCCAGAATGTTCTCCCCCATTTCTACTGTTCTAGATGGTTCTCTTTCATTCAGACGGTGCTAGATCGTAGACTGTTTAGGGTTTATCAGTTATTATACTAAAGATTCCTGAACTGTCCCAGTCCAGTGTTGGTATTCACGGAGGAGGTCTTAAGAAAAGTCAGCCTATAAAAAAGAACTAAATCTCAGAGTTAATTAATTAACCTTAAATAAATCGTTAATCTTGGATGTCGGGCTGAAACTAACGACTGTTTCTATAATTGATGACCTCATTTACTATTATTCAATTCATTGACCTTTTCAATTATTAATTGATTATTATCCTTTTCAGTCCTTCTGTTTCGCTGCTGGTGTTATTCAAGTTCTGAAACGATAGAAGCCCAAACATTTTACAGTCTGTCAGAATGACCGTCGCCCCCTACGCTTCCTGTAGTGTATTACAGTCTGTCAGAACGACCGTCGCCCCCTACGCTTCCTGTAGTGTATTACAGTCTGTCAGAACGACCGTCGCCCCCTACGCTTCCTGTAGTGTATTACAGTCTGTCAGAACGTCCGTCGCCCCCTTCGCTTCCTGTAGTGGATTACTGTCTGTCAGAACCACCGTCGCCCCCTACGCTTCCTGTAGTGTATTACAGTCTGTTAGAATGCCGTCGCCCCCTACGCTTCCTGTAGTGGATTACTCTCTGTCAGAACCACCGTCGCCCCCTACGCGTCCTGTAGTGTATTACAGTCTGTTAGAATGACCGTCGCCCCCTACGCTTCCTGTAGTGTATTACAGTCTGTCAGAATGACCGTCGCCCCCTAAGCTTCTTGTAGTGTATTACAGTCTGTCAGAACGTCCGTCGCCCCCTTCGCTTCCTGTAGTGGATTACTGTCTGTCAGAACCACCGTCGCCCCCTACGCTTCCTGTAGTGTATTACAGTCTGTTAGAATGACCGTCGCCCCCTACGCTTCCTGTAGTGTATTACAGTCTGTCAGAATGACCGTCGCCCCCTACGCTTCCTGTAGTGTATTACAGTCTGTCAGAACGACCGTCGCCCCCTACGCTTCCTGTAGTGTATTACAGTCTGTCAGAATGACCGTCGCCCCCTACGCTTCCTGTAGTGTATTACAGTCTGTCAGAACGACCGTCGCCCCCTACGCTTCCTGTAGTGTATTACAGTCTGTCCGAACGACCGTCGCCCCCTACGCTTCCTGTAGTGTATTACAGTCTGTTAGAATGACCGTCGCCCCCTACGCTTCCTGTAGTGTATTACAGTCTGTCAGAACGACCATCGCCCCCTACGCTTCCTGTAGTGTATTACAGTCTGTCAGAATGACCGTCGCCCCCTACGCTTCCTGTAGTGTATTACAGTCTGTCAGAATGACCGTCGCCCCCTACGCTTCCTGTAGTGTATTACAGTCTGTCAGAATGACCGTCGCCCCCTACGCTTCCTGTAGTGTATTACAGTCTGTCAGAACGACCGTCGCCCCCTACGCTTCCTGTAGTGTATTACAGTCTGTCAGAACCACCGTCGCCCCCTACGCCTCCTGTAGTGTATTACAGTCTGTCAGAACCACCGTCGCCCCCCTACGCTTCCTGTAATGTATTACAGTCTGTCAGAACGACCGTCGCCCCCTACGCTTCCTGTAGTGTATTACAGTCTGTCAGAATGACCGTCGCCCCCTACGCTTCCTGTAGTGTATTACAGACTGTTAGAACGACCGTCGCCCCCTACGCTTCCTGTAATGTATTACAGTCTGTCAGAACGACCGTCGCCCCCTACGCTTCCTGTAGTGTATTACAGTCTGTCAGAATGACCGTCGCCCCCTACGCTTCCTGTAGTGTATTACAGTCTGTCCGAACGACCGTCGCCCCCTAAGCTTCCTGTAGTGTATTACAGTCTGTCAGAATGACCGTCGCCCCCTACGCTTCCTGTAGTGTATTACAGTCTGTCAGAATGACCGTCGCCCCCTACGCTTCCTGTAGTGGATTACTGTCTGTCAGAACCACCGTCGCCCCCTACGCTTCCTGTAGTGGATTACTGTCTGTCAGAACCACCGTCGCCCCCTACGCTTCCTGTAGTGTATTACAGTCTGTCAGAACCACCGTCGCCCCCTACGCTTCCTGTAGTGTATTACAGTCTGTCAGAATGACCGTCGCCCCCTACGCTTCCTGTAGTGTATTACAGTCTGTCAGAATGACCGTCGCCCCCTACGCTTCCTGTAGTGTATTACAAACTGTTAGAACGACAGTCGCCCCCTACGCTTCCTGTAATGTATTACAGTCTGTCAGAACGACCGTCGCCCCCTACGCTTCCTGTAGTGTATTACAGTCTGTCAGAATGACCGTCGCCCCCTACGCTTCCTGTAGTGTATTACAGTCTGTCAGAATGACCGTCGCCCCCTACGCTTCCTGTAGTGTATTACAGTCTGTCAGAATGACCGTCGCCCCCTACGCTTCCTGTAGTGGATTACTGTCTGTCAGAACCACCGTCGCCCCCTACGCTTCCTGTAGTGGATTACTGTCTGTCAGAACCACCGTCGCCCCCTAC
>CM038710.1:4152303-4172303 GCA_021613375.1 Megaleporinus macrocephalus | reverse complement strand
TACAGGACCTCCACTCACTGTCCACTGTATCAGCTCCACTGACCATACAGGACCTCCACTCACTGTCCACTGTATCAGCTCCACTGACCATACAGGACCTCCACTCACTGTCCACTGTATCAGCTCCACTGCATCAGCTCCACTGCATCAGCTCCACTGTAATACTTTATTACTCTGTTCTTTAATGATCAGGACCCCCACAGGACCACCACGGAGCAGCTACTATTAAGGTGGGTTATTCTCAGCACTGCTGTGTCTGATCCATTGTTGTGTCTGATCCACTCACACCAGCACAACACACGCTAACACACCACCACCCAATAGTACCTGCTCGGTGGGGGTCTTGTGGGGGTCCTGACCATTGAAGAACAGGGTAACACAGTATACAGAGAATCAGATGGACTATGAGTGTGGGTAATAGAGGTGAGTAGTGATGAATAATAAGCAGTGTAATAAGGCTGTAATAAGCAGTGGTTATTAAATAAGCCTGTGGTTAACAGGGTTTTCATGCCGCGGCCTCGTTTCCTCCCGTGTGGGAGACGCAGGCCGGGGGAGACGCAGGCCGGGGGAGGCTCGGCGGAAGTGTGACGGGAACGTTTCCAGGCTTTTAAAACTTGTGGACTTTAAAGAGTAAAGTTTTGAAAACATCCTGTCCCCGCTGTTCCGTCACGCTGGCTCTGAATAGTCAGACTGACCTTCTGTGAAAGCTGTGCACTTCGCTTCTCAGCATGGTTCTATCTGAATGAGCACACGCACGTGAGCGCGCTCTCCCGCCACGTCCCGCTGTGGTGGAGGGATGGAGGGATGGGGGGGATGTAAAGGTGGAGGTATGGAGAGTATCTCTGTGTTTTGCTCTGTTCTGTTTGGCTGCAGACGAGGAGCCGCTTCAATCCTGCAGCTGGATTAGACTCAGCTCACTGAAGCAGCTCAGTGCTGGAATTTCTCTCTCTCTCTCTCTCTCTCTCTCTCTCTCTCTCTCTCTCTCTCTCTCTCTCTCTCTCTCTCTCTCTCTCTCTCTCACTCACACGCACTCTCTCTCTCTCTCTCTCTCTCTCTCTCTCATGAAATAAAATAATTTTATATCTACATTCAATAATTTCAGCTGGAGTTGTGGTTTGTAGTACCATGTTGTCTATTATAACACTGTTTATACGCACACAGTCTATTATAGCACTGTTTATACTCACACGGTCTATTATAGCACTGTTTATACTCACATGGTCTATTATAGCACTGTTTATACTCACACGGTCTATTATAGCACTGTTTATACTCACACAATCTATTATAACACCGTTTATACTCACACAGTCTATTATAGCACTGTTTATACTCACACAGTCTATTATAACACTGTTTATACTCACACGGTCTATTATAGCACTGTTTATACTCACACGGTCTATTATAGCACTGTTTATACTCACACAGTCTATTATAGCACTGTTTATACTCACACGGTCTATTATAGCACTGTTTATACTCACACGGTCTATTATAGCACTGTTTATACTCACACGGTCTATTATAGCACTGTTTATACTCACACGGTCTATTATAACACTGTTCATACTCACACCGTCTATTATAGCACTGTTTATACTCACACGGTCTATTATAGCACTGTTTATACTCACACGGTCTATTATAACACTGTTCATACTCACACCGTCTATTATAGCACTGTTTATACTCACACAGTCTATTATAGCACTGTTTATACTCACACAGTCTATTATAACACTGTTTATACTCACACAGTCTATTATAGCACTGTTTATACTCACAGTCTATTATAGCACTGTTTATACTCACACAGTCTATTATAACACTGTTTATACTCACACAGTCTATTATAACACTGTTTATACTCACACAGTCTATTATAGCACTGTTTATACTCACAGTCTATTATAACACTGTTTATACTCACACAGTCTATTATAGCACTGTTTATACTCACACAGTCTATTATAACACTGTTTATACTCACACGGTCTATTATAACACTGTTTATACTCACACGGTCTATTATAACACTGTTTATACTCACACGGTCTATTATAACACTGTTTATACTCACACGGTCTATTATAGCACTGTTTATACTCACACGGTCTATTATAGCACTGTTTATACTCACACTGTCTATTATAGCACTGTTTATACTCACACGGTCTATTATAACACTGTTTATACTCACACGGTCTATTATAGCACTGTTTATACTCACACTGTCTATTATAGCACTGTTTATACTCACACTGTCTATTATAACACTGTTTATACTCACACGGTCTATTATAACACTGTTTATACTCACACAGTCTATTATAGCACTGTTTATACTCACACGGTCTATTATAGCACTGTTTATACTCACACGGTCTATTATAGCACCGTTTATACTCACACGGTCTATTATAGCACCGTTTATACTCACACGGTCTATTATAGCACTGTTTATACTCACACGGTCTATTATAGCACCGTTTATACTCACACGGTCTATTATAGCACTGTTTATACTCACACGGTCTATTATAGCACTGTTTATACTCACACGGTCTATTATAACACTGTTTATACTCACACAGTCTATTATAGCACTGTTTATACTCACACGGTCTATTATAACACTGTTTATACTCACACGGTCTATTATAGCACTGTTTATACTCACACAGTCTATTATAACACTGTTTATACTCACACAGTCTATTATAACACTGTTTATACTCACACAGTCTATTATAGCACTGTTTATACTCACACGGTCTATTATAACACTGTTTATACTCACACGGTCTATTATAGCACTGTTTATACTCACACGGTCTATTATAGCACTGTTTATACTCACACGGTCTATTATAGCACTGTTTATACTCACACGGTCTATTATAGCACTGTTTATACTCACACGGTCTATTATAGCACTGTTTATACTCACACGGTCTATTATAACACTGTTTATACTCACACGGTCTATTATAACACTGTTTATACTCACACGGTCTATTATAGCACTGTTTATACTCACACGGTCTATTATAGCACTGTTTATACTCACACGGTCTATTATAACACTGTTTATACTCACACGGTCTATTATAACACTGTTTATACTCACACGGTCTATTATAACACTGTTTATACTCACACGGTCTATTATAGCACTGTTTATACTCACACGGTCTATTATAGCACTGTTTATACTCACACTGTCTATTATAACACTGTTTATACTCACACGGTCTATTATAACACTGTTTATACTCACACGGTCTATTATAACACTGTTTATACTCACACTGTCTATTATAACACTGTTTATACTCACACAGTCTATTATAACACTGTTTATACTCACACGGTCTATTATAGCACTGTTTATACTCACACAGTCTATTATAACACTGTTTATACTCACACTGTCTATTATAACACTGTTTATACTCACACGGTCTATTATAACACTGTTTATACTCACACGGTCTATTATAACACTGTTTATACTCACACTGTCTATTATAACACTGTTTATACTCACACGGTCTATTATAGCACTGTTTATACTCACACGGTCTATTATAACACTGTTTATACTCACACGGTCTATTATAACACTGTTTATACTCACACTGTCTATTATAACACTGTTTATACTCACACAGTCTATTATAACACTGTTTATACTCACACAGTCTATTATAACACTGTTTATACTCACACAGTCTATTATAGCACTGTTTATACTCACACGGTCTATTATAACACTGTTTATACTCACACAGTCTATTATAGCACTGTTTATACTCACACGGTCTATTATAGCACTGTTTATACTCACACGGTCTATTATAACACTGTTTATACTCACACGGTCTATTATAACACTGTTTATACTCACACGGTCTATTACAGCACCGTTTATACTCACACGGTCTATTATAACACTGTTTATACTCACACGGTCTATTATAGCACTGTTTATACTCACACGGTCTATTATAGCACTGTTTATACTCACACGGTCTATTACAGCACCGTTTATACTCACACGGTCTATTATAACACTGTTTATACTCACACGGTCTATTATAGCACTGTTTATACTCACACTGTCTATTATAGCACCGTTTATACTCACACAGTCTATTATATCACTCTTCATCAGCAGATGTGTTTAGTAGAATGGAGTGTTTTAGTATTTGTGCCTAACTATCTCTTCACTCTCGTCCACGAGCCACCGCCGGCATCTCTGGATCGTTTGTTCCGACAGATGGTTGCCTAACTGAGCCGCAGACCTGAGCCAGCACTGCTGGCTCACTAACACACACCTGGACACACCTGTTGGTCTCCGGCGAGCCAAGCTGAGCTGGAAAGCAAACACACACCTACACACACGCGAGCGCAGCTCCCCTCTCGCGCAGCGGGCCTCAGCCTGCGGCTAGTTCTGCTCCCATTGAAGTGCGAGCGTGCTTTCCTCAGGTCGGCCGCTCTAATCTGGGTTCAGCGTCTCTCAGAAGTGGGGAGGCTGCCGTAATCTAACAGCTCCGGCTCGCGGGCGCAGGCGGAATCAGAGCGATCGGAGTGTGTGATGATGGTGGGTGTGATGTCTGGGGAGCGGATGAAAGTGTGCGCGCCACCTCAGCACACACTGTCTACAGCAGCGGACCACTGGGGTCCTTTCATAAAGACGTAAACAATGTGATTCAGAGCGGGCTGGTGATACGATTTGATACATTATCACATATGCAAGATACACAGTGAGTCACATTATTATGACCACCAGCGAATATCCAGAGTGACTGCCGTGTGCAGCATGGACAGCAGCTAGACGGACTGGGAGACTCAGTAAGGTCCTGGTAGGAGGTCACAGGTATCTGGAGGTATCATGCTGACTGCAGTGCATCCCACAGCTGCTGGAGGGAGCGTGGAGGAGGATCCATAGAGCCAACACCACCATCCAGGTGGTCCCACAGATGCTTCACTGGGTTCAAGTCTGGAGAATTAGGGGTCCGGGGTAGTACTTGGAAGTCTTGTGCGGCTCTTCCAACCAGTGTGGGACATTTCTAGTTGTGGGAAGTGTCTCACTGACCTGCTGGAAGATCCCATCCTCCCCAGAGAAGACCATCAGCGTGTATGGTGTATGTGATCTGCAAGGATGGATTCAGACCCAAATGGGTTGAGAGGGTCTTCAACCTGGATGAGTGGGTCCAGAGAATGTCAGGAAAACATTCATTCAAGAAGAAAGTGGTCACGTTCCTGAAATCAGATCAGTGCTGGTCGTCTGACTGAAGCCTGAATATACACCAGCGGGGCAGAGCTAGATCAGAGTTTCTGATAAAGTGGCCAGTAAGACTTACAATGTTGAAGACCCAGAAAAAATGAGATCATAATAACAGTCTATTTTTTTCTTTCTCTCTCTCTCTCTCTCTCTCTCTCTCTCTCTCTCTTTCTTACTCTCTTAACACTCATTTACGCTTTCTCTCTTTTACACTCTCTCTCTTACTGTCTCTTACTCCCTTTCTTACTCTGTCTTACTCTCTCTGTTTACTCTCACTTATTCTCACTCTCTCTTTCTTACTCTCTTACTCTCTTTTACTCTTTCTCTCTTACTCTCTTTTACTCTTTCTCTCTTACTCTCTTTTACTCTTTCTCTCTCTTACTCTTTCTCTTTTACTCTTTCTCTCTTACTCTCTTTTACTCTTTCTCTTTCTTACTCTTTCTCTTTTACTCTTTCTCTCTTTTACTCTTTATCTCGTACTGTCTCTTACTCCCTTTTTTACTCTCTTACTCTGTCTTACTCTATCTGTTTACTCTCTCTTACTCTCTCTCTTTTACTCTTTTACTCTCTCTCTTTTACTGTCACTTATTCTCACTCTATCTTTTACTCTCTCACACTCCCTCTCTCTCACCCTTTCTTACTTTCTCTGTCTCTTGCGCTATCTCTCTCTCTCACTCTGTCTCTCGCGTTCTCTTTCTCTCTCTCTCTCTCTCTCTCTCTCTCTCTCTCTCTTTCTCTCTGTCTTTCTGTCTCTCTCTCACTTTCTGTGTTGCTCTCTCTCTCTCTCTCTCTCTCTCTCTCTCTCTCTCTCTCTCTCTCTCTCTCTCTCTCTCTCTCTCTCTCTCTCTCTCAGGTATTCTGGAGACGAAGCGTCTGGTTATAGTTCACTCTGGGGAACCAATCAGTCAGGTTCTGGGGGGAGTGACGTACTACGCGGCTGATCTGGCCATATGGTGGCAGGTTCCTCAGTACGTCCTCATCGGCATCAGCGAAATATTCGCCAGCATCGCAGGTACGGAGCCGCGGAGCCCCGGAGCCCGGCACTTGTGCACAGCTGCCTACAAACACTCACGACTAATACTCATCATCAATAAAACAAAACATTTAGATATACTATATATATATTTATAAATAAATATTCTAATATTCCAGTTCAGCTTCAGTGGTTTAAATCAGTAATAGGAATATATCCAGAATAACGAACAGAGCTGTCTACAAACTGGCACCACACCAAGATGTTCTAGTAGAACTCATACCCATAATTCCTAATATGGTAATCAGGTTAACTAAAATATTGTAAATAGGTTTAAATTATTTCTGTGTATTTTATATATTACTTAATAACTGCGTTCCAAAATCAGAACGAGCGTCGCCCCCTACGCTTCCTGTAGTGTATTACAGTCTGTCAGAACGACTGTCGCCCCCTACGCTTCCTGTAGTGTATTACAGTCTGTCAGAACGACCGTCGCCCCCTGCGCTTCCTGTAGTGTATTACAGTCTGTCAGAACGACCGTCGCCCCCTACGCTTCCTGTAGTGTATTACAGTCTGTCAGAACCACCGTCGCCCCCTACGCTTTCTGTAGTGTATTACAGTCTGTCCGTGACAGCCTTCGGTCTATGTTTAAAGAAAAGTGAGTCAGAAGCCTCTACCTGACTGGCCACCACTATTACTTGTTCAATAAATCAGCTTCTTTGTAGAATGAATCGTGGAAAATGTAACATTATGCCGGTCATGGGGGCCGAAACTGGGACCTATTGGGTTTAGCACCTTCCTCAGGGCTGCGACTTCAATGGACAGAGACTGTAGGAAGTCAGGCTTTGCAGCTCTCCAGTGGAAGATCAATTTTCCGTGTTGTCCAGCTGGGTTTTTATTATCAGTACAAACCTGGAGCTCGCTATATTGTCCAATATCTGATGCCGTAGGGGATGAAAGGAGCAGGTGGGCCTTGACCAGACGAGCAAACCATTAGTTAAAAAACATACGAGCCGTTCATACGATCCATTCAGTACAGTTAAATACCTCAGCACTTAGGAATGGCATAGATTTGAACTTAATAGCTTCCTTTCTCTGTTCTGAAGCTCAAAAGAGGGAGAGATGTACACGGTGAAGTTAACTCTGTGTGTGATATAAAACCAGCAGGAGTTAAACTCAGTTACAGTGAACAAACATAGTTCTGTTTATGAGAACATAATGATAACCTAAATTACAGTTCTCAACCAAAACCCCAAAAATCTCCGCTCTAATTCATCCCAAAGGTGTTCTATCAGGTGGTGGTCAGGACTCTGTGCAGGACAGTCAAGTTCTTCCACACCAAACTCGCTCCTCCATGTCTTTATGGAGCTGCTTCATGTTGAAACTGAGGGTCCGAGCCCAACTCCTGAAAAACACCCCCACACCATGATCCCCCCCTCCACCAAACTTTGCACTCAGGACAATGCAGTCAGACAAATACCATTCCCCTGGCAACCGCCAAACCCAGACTTGTCCATCAGATTGCCAGATGGAGAAGTGTGATTGGTCACTCCAGAGAACATGTCTCCACTGCTCTAGAGTCCAGTGTTGGCGTGCTTTACACTGCATCCAACGCTCTGGATTGTGCTTGATGATGTAAGGCTTGGATGCAGCTGCTCGGCCATGGAGACCCATTCCATGAAGCTCTCTACACTCTGTTCTTGAGCTGATTTGATAACCACATGAAGTTTGGAGGTCTGTAGTGATGGACTCTCTAGAAAGTTGGTGACCTCTGTGCACTATGCTCCTCAGCATCCGCTGACCCGCTCCGTCATTGTACGTGTTCTACCACTTGGTGTCTGAGTTGCTGTCGTTCTCAATCACTTTCACTTTGTTAGAACACCACTGACAGTCCACTGTGGAATATTTAGTAGTGAGGAAACTTCACCACTGGACTTGTAGCACAGGTGGCGTCCTATCACGGTACCACGCTGGAGTTAACTGAGCTCCTGAGAGAGACCCATTCTTTACTAATGTGTGTAGAAGCAGTCTGCAGGACTAGGTACTGGTTTTATACACTTGAGGCCATGAAGTGTTTGGAATGCATGCATTAGTGTGAGTGAGTGAGTGTTGGCCATGCAATGGACTGGCGACCTGTCCATGGTGTACCCCGCCTTCGCCCAATGATGCTAGGTTTGGCTTCATCCCAGGTGGTTCTTAAGTTAATGCTAGGCTTTTGCTATGTGGTATCCAAGGTGGTTGCTAAGTTGCTACCAGGCCTTAGCTATATGGTATCCCAGGTGGTTACTAAATTGTTGCAAGGTCGTTGTTATATGGTATCCCAGGTGGTTGTTAAGTTGTTGCTAGACCTTAGCTATATTGTATCCCAGGTGGTTGCTAAGTTGTTACTAGGTCTTAGCTATGTGGTATCCCAGGAGGTTGCTAAGTTGTTGCTCGGCCTTTGCTATATGGTATCTCAGGTGGTTGCTAAGTTGCTGCTAGGCCTTAGCTATATGGCATCCCAGGTGGTTGCTAAGTTGTTGCTTGGCCTTTGCTATATGGTATTCCAGGTAGGTGCAAAGTTGTTTCTAGGTCGTTGTTATATGGTATCCCAGGTGGTTGCTAAGTTGTTGCTCTGCCTTTGCTATATGGTATCCCAGGTGGTTGCTAAGTTGTTGCTCGGCCTTTGCTATATGGTATCCCAGGTAGTTGCTAAGTTGCTGCCAGGCCTTAGCTATATGGTATTCCAGGTAGGTGCTAAGTTGTTGCCAGGTCATTGTTATATGGTATCCCAGTTGGCTGCTAAGTTGCTGCTCAGGCCTTAGCTATATGGTATCCCAGGTGGTTACCAAGTTGTTGCTAGGTCATTGTTATATGGTAAAGTTGTTACTAGACCCAGCTCCCCAACTCCCACCCCCCGTGAGCCCGACTAGTGGGATAAAGTGGAAGGTGAAGGATGGATGGATGGTTCTATGTTATGCCTATGTCACTATTTGAATATAAGAACTTGTGAACTGACCATGTTGAGGCCTTTCGTTTAAAGTCTCATCTCTTCTACTGAAGCTTGCTGTCTGGTGGCTATCAGGTGGATCAGATCTGCTCGTTAACTCGGATTTTATTTTCAGTGGTGGTCCCAGACGTTCAGACTCCACTGTGTACATTAAGTGTATGAGTTCATATATGAGAGAACTTGAGCGTCTCACTTCCTCCTGCAGTGGACTGTGGAGTTTTCTCTCTCAACACCCCCCCCCCCCCAACAACACCACCACCCCCCTCCACCACCCCCCACCAGGCTCATTCATCTGCCCTAATGACTCTCCTAATCAATGAGCGTCCTGCAGAAAAGTCTCCTCGGCTGTAGCGGCGCGGCGCAGGCTCAGTCCCAGCTATTGTTCAAACTGCTTTGTAAGGACTGGAGGCTGTATCAATCAGAGCTGATCGATTGGAGCCTGGACGTTATTGCAGTTTCACTGCGAGGACGGTCGTTAGGAAGCATCCACGGCCAGCGCAGAGTGAAACGAAAGCCTAACGATTACCTGGAGACGCGTTTTACCTCGAACACATTTATCTGCGTGCATACGTGTATCAAGATTTGATACCTCAATACTGCCGCATCAACCGGCAGACGAACAGGGGGCTTAACGACGGTCAATCAAAAGACATAAACTACTACAAACATACATAGAGGGACAAACCCGTTAAAAGACTTACTTAAAAGACTAGAGATCAGCTGTGAGATTGGAACAACCTCCTTATATCTACATACGTTGTCCACTTTATCAACTGCATTGACCATATGGATGCACTCTGTGGTTCTACCCTGCTCCAGTGGCCACCCAGTCATTGATGATGTGGTATATTCCAATCAGGAGAGGCATCATTTACATTTAACAGCTGTAAAACTCCCATTTTCCATTTTTGAGTCCAAAATTTGGTCAAAAATTAAGAAAAATTTGAGCAAAAATCTGCAAATTGGTGAATATTCCAACATTTTTCTGAGCTACACCAGAGGGCAGCAAAGAGCCAGCGTCTCCAGTTTTGGTAGGTGGAGAAAGACTACTGCGGTAGGCACAGTGGACAAGAAATGCTGCGACGGTCTTTGGTGCCGGTCAAGAAAAAGCCCAATAAACATCAAGGCCCAACTTATTTTACACTCTGCTGATAGACTTGAATAGAACAGGGAAAGTCCCCAGTTCAGTGTTAATCCATAGCAGGCGAAAGTCTGCATTGGCTCTGTATGTGGATTGTGGCTGTGTTTTGTTCTGAGGTCAGACATTGTCTGGTTTGTCCTGCTGTTTGTAGCATCTCCTCCCATAATATGTGTTGTTATACCCAGCATGCCCCATTAAATAGCAGCACAGAGTGTTTTAAACAAGGTTCTGCAGGAGTGTGACTTTTTTATAAAACCTACAAAGTGTTGTTCTCCGAGAACTGCAGGGACATGAGTCCTGAAAAGCCCCCTTCCAGTAAATCTCGAAGTCCTCCAAGTATAACAAAAACACCTTCCACTAAATACCAAGCTACTCCCAGTATAACAAAAAGCCCCTTCCAGTAAATCCCAGTCCTCCCAGTATAACAAAAACACCTTCCAGTAAATCCCAAGCTACTCCCAGTATAACAAAAAGCCCCTTCCAGTAAATCCCAGTCCTCCCAGTATAACAAAAACACCTTCCAGTAAATCCCAAGCTACTCCCAGTATAACAAAAAGCCCCTTCCAGTAAATCCCACTCCTCCCAGTATAACAAAAACACCTTCCAGTAAATCCCAAGCTACTCCCAGTATAACAAAAAGCCCCTTCCAGTAAATCCCAGTCCTCCAAGTATAAACAAAAAACACCTTCCAGTAAATCCCAAGCTACTCCCAGTATAACAAAAAGCCCCTTCCAGTAAATCCCGGTCCTCCAAGTATAAACAAAAAACACCTTCTAAACATCTTCTAGTACAACAATAACTCTTTCCAGTAGAACCAAACTGTTTTTTAGTACAACAAAATCCTCTTCCAGTAGAACCAGTGTCTTCTAGTACAATCAAACTGTCTTCTAGTACAACCAAAACCCCTTCCAGTAAAACCAAACTGTCTTCTAGTACAACCAAAACCCCTTCCAGTAGAACCGAACTGTCTTCCAGTAGAACCAAACTGTTTTCTAGTATAACCAAAACCTCTTCCAGTAGAACCAAATTATCTTCTAATACAACAAAAACCCCTTCCAGTAGAACCAAACTGTCTTCTAGTACAAACTGTCTTCTAGTACAACCAAAACCCCTTCCAGTAGAACCAAACTGTCTTCTAGTACAATCAAAATGTGTTCTAGAATTGGCCAGACGTACAACCCCGGTCAATAGAGACTCAGTGGATAAATCTGATTGGTATTAGTTGCTAAATAACAAGCTAATTTACATATTCTGTCCCTCCCAGCAATCCGATTCAGTCTAATCTAGCATCTGACCACCATGTGTACATATCTGGCATCAGACCTAACAGAAAAAGGAAGGTCCTGCTGCTGGTGGCGGAGTGTTTCCAGCAGTTAGGGGTGGATATGAGGGGCCGAGAAGCTTCCTTAGGATGTGAAGCGCTGCGGACGAATGAAGCCTCGTCTACAAATGTGGAAATAGCCCTGGAGCCATTAGGGCAGATCTCAGCGGCGGATCAGCGGGAGAGGCGAGATGAGGGGAAATTGAAGAGCAGGTGTGAAAGAAAGACCATCAAAGCATTAAGCTCTGATGAAGAGAAACCACCTCCATGTGTTTGTTCTGCTGTTATTGTGTATGAACTCCGGCGAGGGTGGAAAATAACCAGGCCTGAAAATCAGACGAACCGCAGGAAGAAAAGAAATGAAGACTTTCTCAACACGCGAGGCATGAAAACGTTGTTCAGGCACGTCTGATCAAACCAGCCGCTGCTGGAACTGTGGGAGCTGTGCAGATTTGTGATGGATGTGAGGTTCGTATGGAGTACTGCAGGACCAGTAGCTCGTTACAATATATATATATATATATATATATATATATATATATATATATATATATATATATATATATATATATATATTAGTCCACTGTATCAGCTCCACTGACCATACAGGAGCTCCACTTACAGACTGTAGTTCATCTGATTCTCTGTATACTTTATTACTCTGTTCTTTAATGATCAGGACCCCCACAGGACCACCACAGAGCAGCTACTATTAAGGAGGTGGCTCATTCTCAGCACTGCAGTGACACTGATGTTGTACCGGTGTAAGTGGATCAGAACCTCACTGTCCACTCTATTAGAAACTCCTACTACTTGCTGCTCCACCTTGTAGATGTAGAGTCAGAGACAGTAGCTCATCTGCTGCTGCACAGTTTGTGTTCCTCTAGTTCTTCATCAGTGGACACAGGACGCCGCCCACAGGACACTGCTGTCTGGATAGTTTTGGTTGGTGGACAATTCTCAGTCCAGCAGCAGCACTGCTGCGTCTGATCCACTCACTCCAGCACAACACACACTAACACACCACCACCACGTCAGTGTCACTGTAGAGCTGAGAATGACCCACCTCCCTAATAGTAGCTGCTCTGTGGGGGTCCTGATTAGTGGAGTGCAATATCATATCGTACACAATAATTTCGCCAATATTTCTGAATATGGTGAACAATATTATACCCTGAAATATGTATCCATATCACTCATCACTGATTATCACATCAGGTACTACTTTTACTGTTTTAGAAAAATAAACATTAATACTTTTCTCATTTCTCATTCTATATCTACTAGAGACAGATTTTATCTCCAGTATCATACACTTTACTTCAGTTCTAGATATGTGGAGATATTTGGAGTGTATTATTTAGTATCGTGATATTCTGGATCATTAACTTCTGTTACAATCTGATGTAAATTCTTGTATTTTTTAATATCTCAGTTAGGGGTGTGCCATATCATATGCAGTAATAAAATTTATTCTTGAAATATTTTTTTTAACCTCTTAACATTCCAGCCCTTTTTACCAATTTCCACCTGAAAATACATCTCTTGAAATCTTAAAACACTCTATAAACTAGTGATATTTTCATGATGTAATGTTCCTGAAAAGCCTTCAAATTTGTACTAGAAAGCACTAAAATGTAAAAAAAATAAAATATGCTGAAAACAACAACAGAAAACAGGCGCTTTGCTCATTTTTATTTTAGAATTTAAATTTTAGTGAGTTTATGTGGCCCAAGACTTTTTCCTATAGAAAAATGTGTCTGCATGTGTCTACAGTCACCAGAAAAAAATGGAGTTGATTTCTTTTACTGATTTTGAAGTTATTCAAGCTGGAGTAGAGAGTGAACAGGGGGTCTCCCCACTGGCCTTTTGGGGTGTCCAAGGTTCCCTAACCTCTTCAAAAAGAAAACACTGGGGGGAAAAAAAAAAAATAATAATTCAATTTTTTATATATATATATATATATATATATATATATATATATATATATATATATATATATATATATATATATATATATATATATATATATATAATTTAAAATAAGGCCCATTTCTGGTCTTATCTGGTTTAGTTTGTAGCTGTTTATTTTGTCATACTAACGCTCTGGACAAGGTAGTTTTTGTCCAAAAGATTTGTTTTCTGAATGACATTAAAGAAAAAATGGAAAAGGTAGAGATTCTAAGCTTTCATATGGTACCATGGTTGCTCTTGGTGGAACTGTAGATCTTCAGATATATTCTTCAATAAATTTAAGGGCGGGTTAAGAGGTTAATTCAATCGTTATCGTTATCGCAAGAAATACCATGAAGTATCGTGATACTATTGTAGGGCCATATCGCCCACCCCTAGTCCTGATCATTAAAGAACAGAGTAATAAAGTATACAGAGAATCAGATGAACTACAGTCTGTAAGTGGAGCTCCTGTATGGTCAGTGGAGCTGATACAGTGGACAGTGAGTGGAGGTCCTGTGTGGTCAGTGGAGCTGATACAGTGGACAGTGAGTGGAGGTCCTGTGTGGTCAGTGGAGCTGATACAGTGGACAGTGAGTGGAGGTCCTGTATGGTCAGTGGAGCTGATACAGTGGACAGTGAGTGGAGGTCCTGTATGGTCAGTGGAGCTGATACAGTGGACAGTGAGTGGAGGTCCTGTATGGTCAGTGGAGCTGATACAGTGGACAGTGAGTGGAGGTCCTGTATGGTCAGTGGAGCTGATACAGTGGACAGTGAGTGGAGGTCCTGTGTGGTCAGTGGAGCTGATACAGTGGACAGTGAGTGGAGGTCCTGTGTGGTCAGTGGAGCTGATACAGTGGACAGTGAGTGGAGGTCCTGTATGGTCAGTGGAGCTGATACAGTGGACAGTGAGTGGAGGTCCTGTATGGTCAGTGGAGCTGATACAGTGGACAGTGAGTGGAGGTCCTGTATGGTCAGTGGAGCTGATACAGTGGACAGTGAGTGGAGGTCCTGTATGGTCAGTGGAGCTGATACAGTGGACAGTGAGTGGAGGTCCTGTATGGTCAGTGGAGCTGATACAGTGGACTGTAAGTGGAGATACAGCTTGTGGGTTGTTGGTACAGAGGAGGCTCTGGAGATATACTAGTTGTGTCAGCCCTGCGCCTGTTTTACTGTGCTTTGAGTTAACGTGACCAAGATAGCTGTGAGTGCGGATGTGACTGGCTTCGCTTCTTCATGTTTGCGTGTGGGTGTGACTTTCAAAGTCAGCCCCAAAAACTTTCTCTCTCTCTCTCTCGCATCCGTGGCCCACTCGCTCTCTCTCTCTCTCTCTCGCGCGCTCTCTCTCAGAGCCCTCTCGTGAAATGCAAATGATCGCCGATAGCGCAGAGGAGCCTTAAAATAAAACCTCCGAACCAAGCTCAGGGGGGAAGTCTGCAGTCGCGTGCCGGCAAAATGTGACAAATGTCTGACGGAACGTCTCTCCGTGTCCCGATTCTGTTTGAATAAATCATCTCTAATGGAGCTGACCGGCCCATTCATTCCGGCTTGGGCCATTAGCTTATATTCAATATACAGGGGTTGGACAATGAAACTGAAACACCTGTCATTTTAGTGTAACCTGAGCAGCTAAATATAGTAGATATAAACATTAAACGTAAACGTTGAGTGACGTTGAGGGTATGACCTCTCTGGGGTGGTCAGTTCATTGTTCAGCTTCTTTGGTTGATGTGTCTGTATCTCCTTTTCTCTGTGCTTAGACCTTATAGCGCTGAGGTGTCTTCTCATAGATGGACAGAAGCACCTGTAGATGTTGAGATCATTGAGTTCAGGAGTTCCAATCACTTTCGTGGCCACAGGTGTATAAAACCAGCACCTAGTCATACAGACTGCTTCTACACACATTAGTAAAGAGTGGGTCTCTCTCAGGAGCCCAGTGAACTCCAGCGTGGTACCGTGATAGGACGCCACCTGTGCAGCAAGTCCAGTGGTGAAGTTTCCTCACTACTAAATATTCCACAGTGGACTGTCAGTGGTGTTCTAACAAAGTGGAAGTGATTGAGAACGACAGCAACTCAGACACCAAGTGGTAGAACACGTACAGTGACAGAGCAGGTCAGTGGATGCTGAGGAGCATAGAGCACAGAGGTCACCAACTTTCTACAGAGTCCATCACTACAGACCTCCAAACTTCATGTGGTCTTCAGATCAGCTCAAGAACAGAGCGTAGAGAGCTTCATGGAATGGGTCTCCATGGCCGAGCAGCTGCATCCAAGCCTTACATCACCAAGTGCAGTGGTGTAAAGCACGTCAACACTTGACTCTTGAACAGTGAGACGTATTCTCCTGAGTGACCAATCACGCTTTTCCGTCTGGTAATCCAATGGGCGAGTCTGGGTTTGGTGGTTGCCAGGAGAACGGTGCTCGTCTGACTGTATTGTGCTGAGTGTAAAGTTTGTTGGAGGGGGGATCATGGTGTGGGGGTGTTTTTCAGAAGGTGGGCTCGGACCCTCAGTTCTAGTGAAAGGAACTCTTAATGCTTCAGCAGACCAAGAGATTCTAGAGAACTTCAAGCTCCCAACTTGGTGGGGACAGTTTGGATGGACGGCCGCTTCCTGTTCCAACTTGACTGCCCACCAGTGCACAGAGCAGCTCCATAAAGACATGGAGGAGCGAGTTTGGTGTGAAAGAACTTGACTGGCCTGCACAGAGTCCTGACCTCAACTTGATAGAACACCTTTGGGATGAATTAGAGCGGAGACTGTGAGCCAGACCTTCTCGTCCAACATCAGTGTCTGACCTCACTAATGGTCTTCTGGAAGAACGGTCCAACATTCCCATAAACACTCTCCTAAACCGTGTGGAGAGACTTCCCAGAAGAGCTGAAGCTGTTATAGCTGCAAAGGTTGGGCCGACATTATTAAACCCTATGGATTAAGAACGGAACGTCGCTCAAGTTCATATACGTGTGGAGACGAGTGAACACTTGGCAGTGTAGTGTATCTGGATGTACGTGCCCTGTGTGGATGAAATGCTCATGAACGCGTGTGGGTGAGTTGACAGATTCAGAGCTCGTCCAAGTTTCTGTCCTTCCAAGTATGTAGATTTCGATGTTTTTTGCTTCCAGGACGCGTGTGAAAAAGTAAAAGAAGGGAAAAGAGAGAGATTTGATTCAGGAGGAGAAGTATTTGGACTGTCGTTCTGTGAATAATTCCCCTCGGTGCTCTGAAAAGGTCAGTTGGCTTGTGTTTCGGCGCCTCCCCCTTATTTCTGGTGGGTTTTGCAGCTGTGTAATTATTTAAGTGCTGAGCCGCTCCAGGACGAGCAGTGTTGTGATTCTAGGGGGGTTTTAAAGCCCTTAAAAGACCCTCACCCCACCATAAAACCACCGTTGTCCCAGCAGACGACATAAGAGATGATAAAATACGCAATTTATTCAAATTATTATTAACAATAATCAACTTTCTGCTGGGATGTGATCCATTCACTGCTGTTGGTTTTGTCTTTTTAGCACCACCTAGTGGCTTAAATACAAACAGCTCCAGAGTCTCTTAGGTAGCTATATTAAAGCAATTAGTCACTGTGTGTGTTTTTAAACCCCCTTAAAGCCTAATACCCCGTAATAAAATCACTGTGCTGCCCAGTGGACGACTTGCGAGACGTTAAAATACGTTATTTAAATGTTATTATTAGTAATAATCGACCTCTTGCTAAGCTATGATCTGTTCTGTGCTGTTGGTTTTGGCACATTGGCACCCTCTAGTGGCAGCTGTGAGAAATGACTGCAGGATTCCGTGTCTTAGGTTTCTATGCTAAAGCTATTGGCTAATAAGAGCCCCATACTCCTCTTAAAACAACCTTATACCATTATACCCCCTCCACCAAACTTTACAGTCGGCACAATGCGGTCAGTCAAGTACTCTTACCCCTATTCATTTTTGGGCGCACACAAACATCATGGTTTCGTTTAACGTACAGTCTCCAAACTGCCGGTACTCACTTGGGACGGATCCCCAAACACACTGACCTGCGCTCCTCTACTTGTTGTTTTTTTCATATATAGTTTTCTAGTTATTAATAATAATCGACTTTCTGCCGGGCTGTGCACCACCTAGTGGCTGAAAAACAAAACAAGCCATCATCTTGTTTCATCTCTTAGGTTTTTATACTAAAGCAATTAACCCCCTATAATACCCCATAATGAAATCACAGGAACAGGGTAACTAAAGTATACAGAGAATCAGATGAACTACAGTGTGAGGCGTGCAGGTTATAGTGAGGCGCGAGGGTTATTGTGAGGCGTGCGGGGTGTGAAGCGTGCGGGTTATTTTGAGGCGTTCGGGTTATTGTGAGGTGTGTGGGTTGTGAAGCGCGCGGGTTATTGGGAGGCGCGCGGGTTATTGGGAGGCGCTCGGGTTATTGTGAGGCGTGCAGGGTGTGAGGCGTGCGGGTTATTGTGAGGCGTGCAGGGTGTGAGGCGTGCGGGTTATTGTGAGGCGTGAGGGGATGAAGGAGCAGTGTTGCTGATGAAGGAACAATGTTGGTGATGATAAAGGAATGAAGGGATGAAGGAACAGTGTTGGTGATGATAAAGGAATGAAGGAATGAAGGAACAGTGTTGGTGATTATAAAGGAATGAAGGGATGTAGGAACAGTGTTGGTGATGATATAGGAATGAAGGGATGAAGGAACAGTGTTGGTGATGATAAAGGAATGAAGGGATGAAGGAACAATGTTGGTGATGATAAAGGAATGAAGGGATGAAGGAACAGTGTTGGTGATGAAGGAACAATGTTGGTGATGATAAAGGAATGAAGGGATGAAGGAACAGTGTTGGTGATGATAAAGGAATGAAGGCATGAAGGAACAGTGTTGGTGATGAAGGGATGAAGGAACAGTGTTGATGATAAAGGAATGAAGGGATGAAGGAACAGTGTTGGTGATGTCAAAGGAATGAGAGGATGAAGGAACAGTGTTGGTGATGATAAAGGAATGAAGGAACAGTGTTGGTGGTGATAAAGGAATGAAGGGATGTAGGAACAGTGTTGGTGATGATATAGGAATGAAGGGATGAAGGAACAGTGTTGGTGATGATAAAGGAATGAAGGAATGAAGGAACAGTGTTGGTGATGATAAAGGAATGAAGGAACAGTGTTGGTGATGATAAAGGAATGAAGGGATGAAGGAACAGTGTTGGTGATGAAGGGATGAAGGAACAATGTTGGTGATGATAAAGGAATGAAGGGATGAAGGAACAGTGTTGGTGATTATAAAGGAATGAAGGGATGAAGGAACAGTGTTGGTGATGATAAAGGAATGAAGGGATGAAGGAACAGTGTTGGTGATTATAAAGGAATGAAGGGATGAAGGAACAGTGTTGGTGATGATAAAGGAATGTAGGGATGAAGGAACAGTGTTGGTGATGATGAAGGGATGAAGGAACAGTGTTGGTGATGATAAAGGAATGAAGGGATGAAGGAACAGTGTTGGTGATGATAAAGGAATGTAGGGATGAAGGAACAGTGTTGGTGATGATGAAGGGATGAAGGAACAATGTTGGTGATGATAAAGGAATGAAGGGATGAAGGAACAGTGTTGGTGGTGATAAAGGAATGAAGGGATGAAGGAACAGTGTTGGTGATGATAAAGGAATGAGGGGATGAAGGAGCAGTGTTGGTGATGATAAAGGAATGAAGGGATGAAGGAACAGTGTTGGTGATGATAAAGGAATGAGGGGATGAAGGAACAGTGTTGGTGATGATAAAGGAATGAAGGGATGAAGGAACAGTGTTGATGATAAAGGAATGAAGGGATGAAGGAACAGTGTTGGTGGTGACAAAGGCATGAAGGGATGAAGGAACAGTGTTGGTGATGAAGGGATGAAGGAACAGTGTTGGTGATGAAGGGATGAAGGAATAGTGTTGGTAATGATAAAGGAATGAAGGGATGAAGGAACAGTGTTGGTGATTATAAAGGAATGAAGGGATGAAGGAATAGTGTTGGTGATGATGAAGGGATGAAGGAACAGTGTTGGTGATTATAAAGGAATGAAGGGATGAAGGAACAGTGTTGGTGATTATAAAGGAATGAAGGGATGAAGGAACAGTGTTGGTGATTATAAAGGAATGAAGGGATGAAGGAACAGTGTTGGGTGATTATAAAGGAATGAAGGGATGAAGGAACAGTGTTGGTGATAAAGGAATAAAGGGATGAAGGAACAGTGTTGGTGATTATAAAGGAATGAAGGGATGAAGTAGCAGTGTTGGTGATGATAAAGGAATGAGGGGATGAAGGAGCAGTGTTGGTGATGATAACGGAATGAAGGGATGA
>CM038710.1:4144803-4147303 GCA_021613375.1 Megaleporinus macrocephalus | reverse complement strand
GAAACTAACTCAGTTTATATACAATACCTACATTTAGAGTTATACATTCAACCTAATGAGAAACTGTAACTCAGTTAATATACAATACCTACATTTAGAGTTATACATTCAACCTAATGAGAAACTGTAACTCAGTTAATATACAATACCTACATTTAGAGTTATACATTCAACCTAATGAGAAACTGTTACTCAGTTTATATACAATACCTACATTTAGAGTTATACATTCTACCTAATGAGAAACTGTAACTCAGTTTATATACAATACCTACATTTAGAGTTATACATTCAACCTAATGAGAAACTGTAACTCAGTTTATATACAATACCTACATTTAGAGTTATACATTCAACCTAATGAGAAACTGTAACTCAGTTTATATACAATACCTACATTTAGAGTTATACATTCAACCTAATGAGAAACTATAACTCAGTTTATATACAATACCTACATTTAGAGTTATACATTCAACCTAATGAGAAACTGTAACTTGGTTTATATACAATACCTACATTTAGAGTTATACATTCAACCTAATGAGAAACTGTAACTCGGTTTATATACAATACCTACATTTAGAGTTATACATTCAATCTAATGAGAAACTGTAACTCAGTTTATATACAATACCTACATTTAGAGTTATACATTCAACCTAATGAGAAACTATAACTCGGTTTATATACAATACCTACATTTAGAGTTATACATTCAACCTAATGAGAAACTGTAACTCGGTTTATATACAATACCTACATTTAGAGTTATACATTCAACCTAATGAGAAACTGTAACTCGGTTTATATACAATACCTACATTTAGAGTTATACATTCAATCTAATTAGAAACTGTAACTCAGTTTATATACAATACCTACATTTAGAGTTATACATTCAACCTAATGAGAAACTGTGACTCAGTTTATATTCAATACCTACATTTAGAGTTATACATTCAACCTAATGAGAAACTGTAACTCAGTTTATATTCAATACCTACATTTAGAGTTATACATTCAACCTAATGAGAAACTGTAACTCAGTTTATATACAATACCTACATTTAGAGTTATACATTCTACCTAATGAGAAACTGTAACTCAGTTTATATACAATACCTACATTTAGAGTTATACATTCAACCTAATAAGAAACTGTAACTCAGTTAATATACAATACCTACATTTAGAGTTATACATTCAACCTAATGAGAAACTGTAACTCAGTTTATATACAATACCTACATTTAGAGTTATACATTTAACCTAATGAGAAACTGTAACTCAGTTTATATACAATACCTACATTTAGAGTTATACATTCAACCTAATGAGAAACTGTAACTCAGTTTATATACAATACCTACATTTAGAGTTATACATTTAACCTAATGAGAAACTGTAACTCAGTTTATATACAATACCTACATTTAGAGTTATACATTCAACCTAATGAGAAACTGTAGACTCAGACTATCACAACACCTACATTCTACAGACAGTTATTTATTTGTTCACTTGTTTTTTTATTTGTTTGTTTATTTGAATGAGGTTTTTTTTTTATTGTTTGTTTTTAGGGTTGGAGTTTGCATACTCGGCGGCCCCCCGCTCCATGCAGAGCGCTATAATGGGACTTTTCTTCTTCTTCTCTGGTATCGGCTCCTTCGTGGGATCCGGCCTGCTCGCCATCGTCTCCCTCAAATCCATCGGCTGGATGGCGTCACACAAAGACTTCGGTAGGGCTGCTGTGTTGGTCTGCGCGCGCTCGTGCTGGGAATGTTATTTACCAGCGCTGGTTTAAAGTCCTCCAGTCTGCACCGGCTCGCCGCCACCAGCTGATACTGGTTACACGTCAGAAACACTAAGAGTTTATTATAAATAAAACCAGCAGTATATACCCATACACTCACTATAGACACACATCTAGTAATGCACTGTATATACCCTTACTGTCAGAGTACTAGTATACAGAGTACTACACCATCGTACTAACCACTACACCACCATACTAACCACTACACCATCGTACCAACCACTACACCATCGTACTAACCACTACACCACCGTACTAACCACTACACCATCGTACCAACCACTACACCACCATAATAACCACTACACCATCGTACTAACCACTACACCACCATACTAACCACTACACCATCGTACCAACCACTACACCATCGTACTAACCACTACACCACCGTACTAACCACTACACCATCGTACCAACCACTACACCACCATAATAACCACTACACCATCGTACTAACCACTACACCACCATACTAACCACTACACCATCGTACTAACCACTACACCACCATACTAACCACTACACCATCGTACCAACCACTACACCACCATACTAACCACTACACCATCGTACCAACCACTACACCACCATACTAACCACTACACCATCGTACCAACCACTACACCACCGTACTAACCACTACACCACCGTACTAACCACTACACCACCATACTAACC
>CM038710.1:4047303-4139803 GCA_021613375.1 Megaleporinus macrocephalus | reverse complement strand
TGATTTGGTCACTATTCCAATATACATGAGTCAGATTATGTCAGTCGATATTCTGATTTACATATGAAATGATGTCAGTATTCTGACCTACATCACTTGCATTGTATCAGTATGATGATCTACTTGACTCTTGATTATGTCAGTATTTTGATTTACATGACTCGGATTATGTCAGTATTTTGATTCACATGAAACGGATTATGTTTTGCTCGGATTATGTCAGTATTCCAATGTACATGAGACAAATTATGTCAGTATTGCGATCTATATCACTTGCATTAGGTCAGTATTCCAATCTACATGACTTGGATTATGTTGGTATTTTAATTTACATGACTCAGATTATGTCAGTGTGTCAATCTTCAGGAGTCAGATTTTGTCAGTATTTTGATTTACATGACTCGGATTAGGTCAGTATTGCAATCTATATCACTTGCACTAGGTCAGTATTCCAATCTACATGACTGATTATGTCAGTATTCCAATCTACATGACTCTGATTATGTCAGTATTCCAATCTACATGACTCGGATTATGTCAGTATTCCAATCGACATAACTCAGATTATGTCAGTATTCCAATCTACATGACTCGGATTATGTCAACATTTTGATTTAAATGGCTCGGATTATGTCAGTATTTTGATCTACATGACTCGGATTATGTCAGTATTCCAATCTACATGACTCGGATTATGTCAACATTTTGATTTACATGCCTCGGATTATGTCAACATTTTGATTTACATGCCTCGGATTATGTCAGTATTCCAATCTACATGACTCGGATTATGTCAGTATTCCAATCTACATGACTCAGATTATGTCAGTATTCCAATCTACATGACTTGGATTATGTCAGTATTCCAATCTACATGACTCGGATTATGTCAACATTTTGATTTAAATGACTCGGATTATGTCAGTATTCCAATCTACATGACTCTGATTATGTCAGTATTTCAATCTACATGACTCGGATTATGTCAGTATTCCAATCTACATAACTCAGATTATGTCAACATTTTGATTTACATGCCTCGGATTATGTCAGTATTCCAATCTGCATGACTCGGATTATGTCAGTATTCCAATCTACATAACTCAGATTATGTCAACATTTTGATTTACATGCCTCGGATTATGTCAGTATTCCAATCTACATGACTCGGATTATGTCAGTATTCCAATCTACATGACTTGGATTATGTCAGTATTCCAATCTACATGACTCGGATTATGTCAACATTTTTATTTACATGCCTCGGATTATGTCAGTATTCCAATCTACATGACTCGGATTATGTCAGTATTCCAATCTACATGACTCGGATTATGTCAACATTTTGATTTAAATGACTCGGATTATGTCAGTATTCCAATCTACATGACTCGGATTATGTCAACATTTTTATTTACATGCCTCGGATTATGTCAGTATTCCAATCTACATGACTCGGATTATGTCAGTATTCCAATCTACATGACTCGGATTATGTCAACATTTTGATTTACATGACTCGGATTATGTCAACATTTTGATTTAAATGACTCGGATTATGTCAGTATTCCAATCTACATGACTTGGATTATATCGGTATTCAGAATATAATGCAAGTCACTTTAAAGTCACTTCAACAGAAAATCTGATATTTCCATAACTATTTATTAATAACTCCATAAAACCACATAATCAAGTCTGATTACTGAACAACATTACTGACTTTACAGGCTGAGCTGTAGGTCAGGGTGTAAAGTCCAGTAGACCATTTCAGTGTGTGTCACATGACTGAAAGCAAAAGGAGCCTCACGAGCTAATCAGACCGGATCTCCGTCCAGACCACAGCTGTTTATCCCCCTCACTGTGAAGAAACTACAGATGACGTAGGCTGCTGTGATTGGGGGCTACACCGAAACACAAGCTGTACCCAAACCAGGTTTCAGTCGGGTTGTATAGGTGAACCTGAGCGAGTGATCAGACTCTGTCTGACTCGAGTCCGATGAGTCGTATCTTATTAAACACTCGTTTTTCTCGGAAGCGCTTTTAAATATCCAGACTTTCCTTTTCAGCTCATTTAACCTTTCCGCGAGTCCCTCTTTCGACCCACCTGCACAAACCCACAGGGGTCCCCGGCTCTCTGGGGAGACGGGGGGCCTGTCTGCCTCCAGCTCTTTTGTGGACATGGTTCTTTTTTTCTCGCCCCGTCCGGGGTCGGTTTTTCCTCGGCCGGGCCCGCTGACCCGACCCGCCGCTTCCCGTTCCGAGTTCGGCCTCAGTCACTTACGGAAATGTCACAGTCTTAATGCAGGCCAGAGGAGCAGAGGGGCCACAGCCACCCTGAAGACCACCGCAGACGACGCCTCGTGTCGCTTATCACAACGAAGCCCTCGTCGGAAGACGGGAAGAGGTTTCTATTCCTGACTCCGTGCCCTGTGGACAGACTTCGGTGAAAGCTGCCTTCAAAGCGTGTCGGTGTGTAAGTTCTTCACGACGTGAAGTAGAGAAGACATGGAAACACGGCGGGACTCGGAGCTTCAGAGGCAGAACATGTTTTAAAACTGATATACACACCAACCAGCCACCTCCTTACATCTCCACTCACTGCCCACTGTATCAGCTCCACTGACCATACAGGACCTCCACTCACTGTCCACTCTATCAGCTCCACTGACCATACAGGACCTCCACTCACTGTCCACTCTATCAGCTCCACTGACCATACAGGACCTCCACTCACTGTCCACTCTATCAGCTCCACTGACCATACAGGACCTCCACTCACTGTCCACTGTATCAGCTCCACTGACCATACAGGACCTCCACTCACTGTCCACTGTATCAGCTCCACTGACCATACAGGGCCTCCACTCACTGCCCACTGTATCAGCTCCACTGACCATACAGGACCTCCACTCACTGTCCACTCTATCAGCTCCACTGACCATACAGGACCTCCACTCACTGTCCACTCTATCAGCTCCACTGACCATACAGGACCTCCACTCACTGTCCACTCTATCAGCTCCACTGACCATACAGGACCTCCACTCACTGTCCACTGTATCAGCTCCACTGACCATACAGGACCTCCACTCACTGTCCACTGTATCAGCTCCACTGACCATACAGGACCTCCACTCACTGTCCACTGTATCAGCTCCACTGACCATACAGGACCTCCACTCACAGACTGTAGTTCATCTGATTCTCTGTATACTTTATTACTCTGTTCTTTAATGATCAGGACCCCAACAGGACCACCACAGAGCAGATACTATTAGGGAGGTGGATCATTCTCAGCACTGCAGTTACACTAACGTGGTGGTGGTGTGTTAGTAGCATGTGTTGTGCTGGTGTGAGTGGATCAGACTAAGCAGTGCTGCTGGACACCTTAGTGGCTATGTTTACATGCAGTCTGATAATCTGCTAATAATCAGACTAATAGCTCAATGGGAATAGACGATGTCCATGTATACACTTCAATTCAAATAGACTAGTCTGATTGAGCTCATTCCGATTACAGTTTCTATCTGATTGAAGGAGGTGGCTAATCCCGAAAGTAATCAGTTAAGAAGAATAATAGTCGTGTAGATGCCTGTATCTGATTACATTCCCAATCGGAAAGTTAAAATCCGTTCTGAGCATGTGCAGTAGCGTCATAGAGGACGTTTCAACATGGCGGGAGGTCGAGACTGGTCTTGAAGAGACAAAGTTCATGCTTCAAACTTTTGCTGTCCAATGAAAAACGTGTATCTCCAAAATTGCAACTTTACAGGAGAGACCAAAAACTTTACTTTCAATGGAAGTCAATGGAACCAGAATTTATTCCAAGCTATTTTGGAGCATTTCTATTGGTCCATCCATCATGAAATGTTCACACAATATAAATGAGCATTGGCGCGTTCAAAAGATGTACAAAACTCAAAATCGACAAAAATGGAGATGTTTTTCATTGGACAGCGACTGTGCTGTGGATAGGGTTCCCCACTGCTCTGGGCAAGTGTACTCACTGCCATCTAGTGTGTGTGTGTTTTACTGCACATAAGTCTGTGTAGAAGTGTTTATCTGATCAATAAGTGTGTATACACCAGTAAGAACAGCAGATCTGATTAGAACAGATGTAAATAATCAGACATACAATACAAAGTAACATGAATATGTTATTGTGAGAGAAGTAGATCAGATCTTGATCCAGTTTGAAGAATTTAGAAAGTTAGGTTCCAGATTTCTCCTGGACGCCCCAGACATTGTATGAATGTGTTCAGTTCCTTCAGCAGCAAATCTTGATTTATCTTAATGAAGTACTGAGCAGTCAAAGCAGGTATTAGATGAGAACTGATAATAATACTGGGTTGTTTTGGAGAAGCTTGGAAAGGGTTAAATAAACACACTGACGTATGAAAAAGCTCTAATTACTCTATTAATACTGTGTGTGTGTGTGTGTGTGTGTGTGTATATATATATATATATATATATATATATATATATATATATATATGTATATATATGTATGTGTGTGTATATATGTGTGTATATATATATTTATATACCAGCTCGTTTGTTTTCACTTTTACACATCAGATTCCCGGCTGGAGCGCTTTGGTTTTCACAAAGCACGAATGCAGTCAGATCACAAACAAACTGTGAATCGTACCCAGAGCCCCTCTGTAGAGAGGTTTCAGGGGGCTTCGTGATGTGTTCGCACACGCAGCAGAAAACGCAGAGTCATCCGCCTGAGACCGACTGAAACTCTGAAACGGGCCAAGTGAGAAAACGTCCTTCAGCAGCAGCCGAGTCTGACAGAAGAGGAAGCAAAGCTTTACGTCTGATCTGATTTTAACCAACGAGCCTGATTCTGCAGTTTCAGCCAACTGAATTCACCTCCACCTCTGATTTGTGTAGAGTCGGCTGTGTGTGTAGTGTTACTGCTGCTACAGAGGTTAGTGTAGAGTCGGCTGTGTGTGTGTAGTGTTACTGCTGCTACAGAGGTTAGTGTAGAGTCGGCTGTGTGTGTGTAGTGTTACTGCTGCTACAGAGGTTAGTGTAGAGTCGGCTGTGTGTGTGTAGTGTTACTGCTGCTACAGAGGTTAGTCTAGAGTCGGCTGTGTGTGTAGTGTTACTGCTGCTACAGAGGTTAGTGTAGAGTCGGCTGTGTGTGTGTAGTGTTACTGCTGCTACAGAGGTTAGTGTAGAGTTGGCTGTGTGTGTGTAGTGTTACTGCTGCTACAGAGGTTAGTGTAGAGTCGGCTGTGTGTGTAGTGTTACTGCTGCTACAGAGGTTAGTGTAGAGTCGGCTGTGTGTGTGTAGTGTTACTGCTGCTACAGAGGTTAGTGTAGAGTCAGCTGTGTGTGTGTAGTGTTACTGCTGCTACAGAGGTTAGTGTAGAGTCGGCTGTGTGTGTGTAGTGTTACTGCTGCTACAGAGGTTAGTGTAGAGTCAGCTGTGTGTGTGTAGTGTTACTGCTGCTACAGAGGTTAGTGTAGAGTCGGCTGTGTGTGTGTAGTGTTACTGCTGCTACAGAGGTTAGTGTAGAGTCGGCTGTGTGTGTAGTGTTACTGCTGCTACAGAGGTTAGTGTAGAGTCGGCTGTGTGTGTGTAGTGTTACTGCTGCTACAGAGGTTAGTGGAGAGTCGGCTGTGTGTGTGTAGTGTTACTGCTACAGAGGTTAGTGGAGAGATGGCTGTGTGTGTGTAGTGTTACTGCTACAGAGGTTAGTGTAGAGTCGGCTTTGTGTGTGTAGTGTTACTGCTACAGAGGTTAGTGTAGAGTCGGCTGTGTGTGTGTAGTGTTACTGCTACAGAGGTTAGTGTAGAGTCGGCTGTGTGTGTGTAGTGTTACTGCTGCTACAGAGGTTAGTGTAGAGTCGGCTGTGTGTGTGTAGTGTTACTGCTACAGAGGTTAGTGTAGAGTCGGCTGTGTGTGTGTAGTGTTACTGCTGCTACAGAGGTTAGTGTAGAGTCGGCTGTGTGTGTGTAGTGTTACTGCTGCTACAGAGGTTAGTGTAGAGTCGGCTGTGTGTGTAGTGTTACTGCTACAGAGGTTAGTGTAGAGTCGGCTGTGTGTGTGTAGTGTTACTGCTACAGAGGTTAGTGTAGAGTCGGCTGTGTGTGTAGTGTTACTGCTGCTACAGAGGTTAGTGTAGAGTCGGCTGTGTGTGTGTAGTGTTACTGCTGCTACAGAGGTTAGTGTAGAGTCGGCTGTGTGTGTGTAGTGTTACTGCTGCTACAGAGGTTAGTGTAGAGTCGGCTGTGTGTGTGTAGTGTTACTGCTACAGACTATTACATTACATACTATTGACAGGTGTTTGTAAATGTGTTCTCGAGCCTGTGTGATGAAATCTGTCTGAGGGGTTGAAGGTTTTTCAACCCTTGACCTTTACGCGTAGAGATTTCTCTGGATTTCATAAATCTGTTCTTCACCGCCAGCGCTCGTGTTTTCCTCTATTTTTCTTTCATAACAACGTTGACAAGTAACGAGTATTATGGGATGTGTGGCAGGGAAGGATATATCTACGCTGCCTTCATAAAACAAAGAAATCTCAGCAGGCAGCGTTTTATACAGACATTAGATTCCAGCTCGACGGCATGTCTTCCTGCTTCAGAGTGCTATATAAATAGACGAATTTATGAAGTTTCAGACACAGCCTGTCTCACTTTAGAGGAAAATACCTCAAATCCTCGCAGCCATTAACTGAGGAACAGTTGGTACATATTGTGGTTGGGGTGGGGGGGGGTCATGCTGGCCTCCATGCTGTAGACTGTATAAGGTAGACACTTCTGTTACTGTCATACCACACATTTCCAGTGACTCGACTCAGACACACACCACAATGACTTGAAACTTGGACTCTCACTTGACTCAGACTCAGGCTCTAGAGACTTGACTCAGACCCAACAGTGTAAACACTGTAACACCAAACGTTTCACCCCCAACCCCCATATACTCAACACACACAGCCAGCTTATATTACACAGTGGTGATTCTCTTCAGTGGGAGCTCTGGGGGGCCAGTATCAGGAAACGAATGGGGTCCGATCTTGGATCACATCTTTCCGAAAGGCTGCTCCACATTCTGAAATGTTCTGAGCTGGTTTAAAAAAAGAGGGTCTACACAGTGAGTTCCCAGAACATCTGGTGGGTTTGCGTTCTAGTGACTCGACTCAGACGCACACCACAGTGACTTGAAACTTGGACCTTAGTTGACTCAGACTCGCAAACTAGAGACTTGGCTCAGACTCAAACACAGTGGTGATTTTCCTCAGTGGGGCTCCGGGCGGACCAGTGACTGGAAAGGGCCCGATGGTTTTCAAAGGCTACTCCATATTCTAAAATGTTCTAAGCTGGTTTGAAAAGAGGTTCTACACAGCGAGCTCACACAACTGTCTGGTGGGTTTCGTTCCAGTGACTCGACTCAGACGCACACCACAGAGACTTGAAACTTGGACTCTGACTTGAGTCAGACTCGCACCCTAGAGACTTGAGTCAGACTCGACAGTGTAAGCACAGCGATGAACTTTAGTTACTGTAACACCAAGCGTTTCACCCACAACCCCAATATACTCCACACACACACAGCCAGCTTATATACCACAGTGGTAAGTCTCCTCAGTGGGGACTCTGGGGGGGCCTGTGACTGGAAACGACCGGCCCTACAGAGGGTCCGATGGTTTCCAAAGGCTGCTCCACATTCGGAAATGCTCTAAGATGGATTAACAAGAGGTTCTACACAGTGAGCTCCCAGAACTATCTGGTGGGTTTGCGTTCCAGTGACTCGACTCAGACGCACACCAGACAGACTTGAAACTTGGACTCTGACCTGAGTCAGACTCAAACCCTAGAGACTTGACTCAGACCCAACAGTGTTCCCTAACGTTTTACCCATGACCCCCATATACTCCACACACACTGCCAGCTTATGTAACACAGTGGTGATTCTCTTCAGTGGGGGCTCCGGGGGGGCTGGTAACTGACCCTACAGAGGGTCCGATCTTGGAGCACATCTTTACGAAAGGCTTCTCCACATTCTGAAATGTTATGAGGTGGTTTGATTTATGAAGAGAAGGAAACTTGGCTCAGACTCAACAGTGTAAACACAGTGGTGATTCTCTTCAGTGGGGGCTCCGGGGGGCCGGTGACTGGAAAGACTGGCCATACAGAAGGGGTTTCCGAAAGCTGCTCCACATTCGGAAATGCTCTAAGCTGGTTTGAAAAAAGGGGTCTACACAGTGAGCTCCCACAACTGTCTGGTGTTGGGTTTGCTTTTCAGTGACTCGGCTCAGGCGCACACCACAGAGACTTGAGGGTCCTACGGTGGGCCCAATGGTTTCCAAAGGTTGCTCCAAATCCTGAAACGTTTTAAGCTGGTCTGCTGGGTTTGCGTTCCAGTGAATCTAGATTAAAGGTGGCTTCTTGTCTGAATCTTCTGTTCCACCATAAATGGTGTGGCTGTCACATCCACCAGTTAAGGTGGAATTAGAAAGTTTTCTGGTTGCTGACCACCTCCTCCGTGTCCTGGTGGGCTGATGTAGAGCTCAACAGCTTTGCGACTGTATGTGTGTGCTGTCCTGCTGGAACATGCTGGACCGGCTCCTCCGTGGCTCTGATGAATGATGCTGGACGTGGATAGGCTGAGTCACTGTAATCTCCTGCAGGAGACACAGCGGGGTGAAGGGGATGATATATGGCTGTCGGGGTTAGCAGGTACACACACTCAGAGCAGGGTGAGCGGAGGGAGGGCGTGAGGTGATATGAGCACTAGAGTGATTTATGTATGTGTTTGTGTGGGTATGTGGGTGTATCTGACCGTCTTCTTTCTCAGAGTGATTTGTCCACATCAGAGATCCTGTCCTATCAGGTCAGTTCAGTCAGGCTCCGCCCACAAAGCACATGGCTGCTGGTCTGGAGTCAGATACGGTTTCCAGAACGCTGGTAAACCAGCAGTTCAGCTTAATGAGAAACTGATGAACATCAAAAAAGACTGGACATGACAAATTCAGGTCAAACCTGGAGTCTCTGAGATGCGAGTCAGAGTCGAGTCTCAGGTTTTAAGTCTCTGAGGTAAGGGTTCGAGTCAAGTCGTTGAGCTGCAAGTCCGAGTTTTAGGTCTGTGAGGTCTGAGTCGAGTGTCTGTGGTGGGAGTCTCTGAAGTAGAAGTTTGAGTCGAGTCCCAAATCTCTGGAGGCCAACGTCAAGTCTCAAGTGAAGTGCAAGTAGGAGTTATGCCTCTAAGGTGAGAGTCTGAGTCAAGTCCCTGCATTGAGTCTGAGTCAAGTGTCTGTGGTTCGAGTCCCAAGTCTCTGGAATCCAACGTCAAGTCTCAAGTGTATGAGGTGCAAGTCTCTTAAGGTGAGTCAGAGTTTTGTCTCTGACGTGTGAGTCTGAGTTGAGTCTCAAGTTTTAAGTCCCTGAGGTAAGGGTTTGAGTCAAGTTCGAGTTTCAAGTCTGTGAGGTTTGAGTCGAATGTCTGTGGTGGGAGTCTCTGAAGTGCAAGTTTGAGTCAAATCCCAAGTCTCTGGAGTCTCAAGTCTATGAGGTGCAAGTCTGGGACAAGTCTCAAGTCATTAAGGTACAAGTAGTAGTTATGTCTCTGTGGTGTGAGTCTCTGAGTCGAGTCCCAAGTCTCTGGAGTCCAACGTCAAGTCTCAGATCTATGAGGTGCAAGTCTGAGACAAGTCTCAAGTCATTAAGGTGCAAGTAGGAGTTATGTCTGACGTGCAAGTCTGAGACAAGTCTCAAGTCACTTAGGTACAAGTAGGAGTTATATCTCTGAGGTGAGAGTCTGAGTCAAGTGTCAAGTCCCTGCATTGAGTCTGAGTCATGTGTCTGTGGTGCGAGTCTCTGAGTCGAGTCCCAGATCTCTGAAGTGCAAGTCAAAGTCTTAAGTCTATGAGGTGCAAGTCTCTTAAGGTGAGACAGACGTAAGTCTGAGTCAAGTCTCGAGTCTCTGGGGTGCAAGTCCCATCCTCAAGTCTCTGAGGCGCGAGTCTCAGTCAAGTGTCAAGCCTCTGTATTGGGTCTATGTCAAGTGTCTGTGGTGTGAATCTCAGGTCGAGTCCCAACTCTCTGAAGTACAAGTCAAAGTCTCGAGTCTCCGGGATGCAAGTCCCAGCCTCAAGTCTCCGAGGCACGAGTCTTAGTCGAGTCTCTTAGGTCTGAGTCAGCATTTTGAGTCTTTAGGGTGTAAGTCCAAGTTTCGAGTATCTGCTGTGGCTCCATTTTTGAGCCTCTGCGATGTGACTCTGTCTGAATGCCCGTCGCCCCCTACGCTTCCTGTAGTGTATTACAGTCTGTCAGAACGACGGTCGCCCCCTACGCTTCCTGTAGTGTATTACAGTCTGTCAGAACGACTGTCGCCCCCTACGCTTCCTGTAGTGTATTACAGTCTGTCAGAACGACCGTCGCCCCCTACGCTTCCTGTAGTGTATTACAGTCTGTCAGAACGACGGTCGCCCCCTACGCTTCCTGTAGTGTATTACAGTCTGTCAGAACCACCGTCGCCCCCTACGCTTCCTGTAGTGTATTACAGTCTGTCAGAACCACTGTCGCCCCCTACGCTTCCTGTAGTGTATTACAGTCTGTCAGAACCACTGTCGCCCCCTACGCTTCCTGTAGTGTATTACAGTCTGTCAGAACCACTGTCGCCCCCTACGCTTCCTGTAGTGTATTACAGTCTGTCAGAACCACTGTCGCCCCCTATGCTTCCTGTAGTGTATTACAGTCTGTCAGAACCACCGTCGCCCCCTACGCTTCCTGTAGTGTATTACAGTCTGTCAGAACGACCGTCGCCCCCTACGCTTCCTGTAGTGTATTACAGTCTGTCAGAACGACCGCCGCCCCCTACGCTTCCTGTAGTGTATTACAGTCTATCAGAACCACCGTCGCCCCCTACGCCTCCTGTAGTGTATTACAGTCTGTCAGAATGACCGTCGCCCCCTACGCTTCCTGTAGTGTATTACAGTCTGTCAGAAGGACCGTCGCCCCCTGCGCTTCCTGTAGTGTATTACAGTCTGTCAGAACGACCGTCGCCCCCTACGCTTCCTGTAGTGTATTACAGTCTGTCAGAACGACCGTCGCCCCCTACGCTTCCTGTAGTGTATTACAGTCTGTCAGAACCACCGTCGCCCCCTCCGCCTCCTGTAGTGTATTACAGTCTGTCAGAACCACCGTCGCCCCCTACGCCTCCTGTAGTGTATTACAGTCTGTCAGAATGACCGTCGCCCCCTACGCTTCCTGTAGTGTATTACAGTCTGTCAGAACGACCGTCGCCCCCTACGCTTCCTGTAGTGTATTACAGTCTGAATGACAGTGTTGATCATATAAACGTTACAGATCGGTTTGTTTTTGATTTGAAGATTAGAACATTTGAGATGTTTTGTGTAGGTGCTCCTCAGGACAGTGTTGGGAAGTGAATCTAGACTCTTCTTTATGGCGGTGAGATCAGATTGAGCTGCTCCTGCTAAACAGCTGTCAAACATTTATGGGCTTTAGTTAATGTGTTTTACGGGCTGCTCTCCGTTTGTCTTCAGCTGCTGTAATTGCTTTCCTGGGCGAGTGTTTGGCAGCCCGCAGTGCCCTGAAGGAGGAGGCAGGATGAGTGTGTGCACACAGACACACTGAAGGGCGTGAAGACCCGGCTGTCAGAGAAGTCCGAGTCCAGCACTTTCTCTGTACCGTCTACAGTAAACACAGAGACACAGAGCTCTGATTCACTTCTCTCTCCTGCAGCGAGGGGCTTATACTCAACCCCCCTACAGGCACCTGAGAGAGCCATCATCTTCATCACCCTAAACTCTACAGCATACAATTAACAGCAGTCTCATCTCTTTCAGTCTCTCTTTAGTCTCGTCTCTTCTCTTTTAGTCTCTCTAACAGTCTTTCTTTAGTCTCTCTTTACTCTTTCAGTCTCTCTTACAGTCTCTCTTTAGTCTCTCTCTTTCAGTCTCTCTAACAGTCTCTCTTTAATCTCGTCTCTTCTCTTTCAGTCTCTCTAACAGTCTCTCTTTAGTCTCGTCTTTTCTCTTTCAGTCTAACAGTCTTTCTTTAGTCTCTATTTACTCTTTCAGTCTCTCTAACAGTCTTTCTTTAGACTCTTTTTACTCTTTCAGTCTCTCTAACAGTCTCTCTTTAGTCTCTCTTTACTCTTTCAGTCTCTCTAACAGTCTTTCTTTAGTCTCTCTCTACTCTTTCAGTCTCTCTAAGTCTCTTGTCTCTTTTAATCTTTTTAACAGTCTCTCTGTAGTCTCTCTCTTCTCTTTCAGTCTCTCTCCTCTTTCTGTCTCTAACAGTCTCTTGTTACTCTCTTCTTATTCAATCCCTAACAGTCTCTCTTCACTCTCTCTCTTTTTATTCAATCTCTTTAACAGTCTCTCTTTAGTCTCTTCTCTTTACTGTCTCTTTTTACAGACTGTTTTAGTCTTTTTGTCTTTCCGTCTCTTTAATAGTTTCTCTCTTTTTCTAAGTCTCTGTTTTACAGTCTCTCCCTCTCCTCATATTTTAATCTGTATTTTAATCTCTCCCCTCTCTTTCTCTTTCTGTTTAGGTCTTCCCTTACTTTACCATCTCTCTCTCCCTCTCTTTTCATCTTTCTTTGAATCTCTTCCTCCCTCTGTCACTCTTTCCTCCCCTTTTCCTCTCTGGTTTACAGTCTCTGTCTTGTTCTTTCCTTCACTCTGACTTTTTTCTGTCTCTTCCTCCTTTATCTCCTTATCTGCTCTTCTACTCATTCAGTCTCTTTTCCTTCTCTGTCCCTCACTCTTTCACAGTGTCTCTTCTTTCTCTCCCTCTCTGTCTTCTATCTATCTGTCTTTCTTCCTCCCTCCCCGCCTCCACCTGCTGTCTCCATGTGTGTTAATTAAGTCAGTGTGTAGGTTGTGTGCTGCTGTAGGAGCTGAAGCTGTTATTGATTATAGTCTCTCTCTCTCTGTCTCTCTCTCTCTCTCTCTCTCTCTCTCTCTCTCTCTCTCTCTCTCTCTGTCTCTCACTCTCTCGCTGTGCGCTGATGGTCACCCTGCTGAGAGCATTACTTTACTTCCTCACTCTGGATTATTCAGCAGCGCCGGGTAGAGCACAGCCGACTTTCTGGCACTTCAATTCGGTTTTAATCGAGAGAGAGAGAGAGCTAGAGAGAGAGCGCAAGAGCTAGAGAGAGAGAGAGAGAGAGCTAGATAGAGAAAGAGCGCGAGAGCTAGAGAGAAAGAAAAAGAGAGAAATAGAGAAAGAGTGCGAGAGTTAGAGAGAGCGAAAGAGATTGAGAAAGATATATATATATATATATATATATATATATATATATATATATATATATATATATATATATATATATATATATATATATATATATATATATATATATATATATATATATATAGAGAGAGAGAGAGAGAGAGAGAGAGAGAGAGAGAGTATTAATAGATATGTCCATCATCACAGGAGACGAAGAGTCTGAAAGCTATACACATTAACTGTCTTACATACACGGGTCCATAAATATTTGGACGTGGACAAGGTTTAAAAAACACTGCAGTTGAAATGAACAAGAATAATCAGTATGACTAGTGAGAGATTTAAAAGTCCATCTACAAGGGACTCCAACAGGATCTCAAACGACTCTCTGCCAAAATATATAGTCCACAGACTGTCCGAGTTCTTGTGTGAGGCGTGTAGGCTACGTGACATTTGTGCCTCTAAAAGTCGAGTCAGAGCCTAGACTCTTAATCTTCAACCATTTATAGATCACATGCTTTTAAGGTTCCCTTTAATACATTAAGTCTAGAATAGCCATGACTTTCCTCGTGCTTCTGAGCCCCCCTGCACAAAATCATCCTTTGGTTACAAATTATAACAAAATAATACAGATTTTAATTCCTAACACACTCATATTAGAGTGATCTAAAAATTAGTTGTTAGATTAATCGACTAATTGAAAAAAGAATAGTTAGATTAATCGACTAATCGGAAAAAAAGAATAGCTATATCAATTAACTAATTGGAAAATGAATTATTAGAATAATTGACTAATTGGGAAAAAGAACCATTAGATTAATTGACTAATCAGAAAAACGAATCTCTAGATTAATTGACTAATCGGAAAAAAAAATTCTAGATTAACCGGCTAATCGGGAAAAAGAATGGCCAGATTAATCGACTGTTACAAAAAAAAAAACAACAACCACAGAATCTATAAATTAATCGGCTAATCGGGAAAAAGAATGGCCAGATTAATCGACTATTTTAAAAAAACATCAACCACAGAATCTATAAATTAATCGGGAAAAAGAATCGTTAGATTAATCGACTAATAGAAAAAGAATAGTAAGATCAATCAACCAATCGAAAAAGAATCGTTAGGTTAATCGACTAATAAAAAAAGAGAATAGTTAGATTTATCAACTAATCGGAAAAAATGAATTGTTAGATTAATCGATTAAGAAATTAATCGTTAGGTGCAGCCGTATCAGTTTCTCACATTTTTCTCCCTCATTAACAAAAACTTTTGGTTCTAGATAAAAGCTCATTTTGGTTCTCAGTTAAACTGATTCTGAGTGGCTGTCTAAACCATATGCATTGTGAGAGAGTGTGGTAGCGCCCCCTATGTGGGAAATCACTTCCTGCCCTCCAGCTGCAGTTCCCACAGTCCCAGTTTCATAACATTCCATAATGTATCATTAGCGCGTCCTCACTTGGGAATGGCGTGTGTGTTACCAGCTCCACTCACATCAGCCACTGAATGCTGGTCATTCTTCTTTCCCTACTTTATACCCCCCCAACAACCCCACCCTCGTGCCCCCCCCCATTCATTCCTGCTTTCTTTGAAGACCACATGAAAGGTCTTCATTTGCATGAGTGCAGCCTCGGTCGCCTATAGAGGAACTCTCGCTCACCTTTATCTGCTCCGCGTCCCGATTTTCACCCCCGTGATCTCGCTTTAATCTCCCGCCTCTCTAATTTCCCTGATTGCCCGCCGCACCGCTTCCTGTTCCCAGCTCCCGACGCCTTCCCGCTTTCGCTCCGGGCGTGCCGGTTGGGACCTTCCGCGTCTCATCCAAAGCTATTGCTACAGACAGTTCAATCAGACGGTGTCATGATGGACTGCGGGAGACGGGCAGCGAGCGTGCCGAGCCGGACGTCTCCGGAGTGAAGGGGTCCGTGTGAATCTTATTATCTGGCGTTCCGCTTATAGGACTGAATATGAAATGTGGTGGCACATCATTCCGGCAGAGGAATGTGTCTCTGTCATCACACGAGAGCAACTGGTGGAGATGGAGGTTTGATATGAGATATCGGGCGGAGCCGGATTATTGAATTAGTGGAGTCGGAATAGAAGAGAGGGTGGAGATGTGATTAGATTTAATTCATTGTGGACCACTTCTTAGTGCTGCTGTGGCATTCCCAGTTTTCCCAAACTCACTCTCGTTTTAGATTCACTACCAGCCAAACGTTTTAGATACACTACCAGTTAAACGTTTTAGATACACTACCAGCCAAACGTTTTAGATACACTACCAGCCAAACGTTTTAGATACACTACCAGTCAAACATTTTAGATACACTACCAGCCAAACGTTTTAGATACACTACCAGCCAAACGTTTTAGATACACTACCAGTCAAACGTTTTGGATACACTACCAGACAACGTTTTGGATACACTACCAGCCAAACGTTTTAGATACACTACCAGTCAAACGTTTTAGATACACTACCAGACAAACGTTTTAGATACACTACCAGACAAACGTTTTTAGATACACTACCAGACAAACGTTTTTAGATACACTACCAGACAAACGTTTTAGATACACTACCAGTCAAACGTTTTAGATACACTACCAGTCAAACGTTTTAGATACACTACCAGCCAAACGTTTTAGATACACTACCAGACAGACGTTTTAGATACACTACCAGACAAACGTTTTTAGATACACTACCAGTCAAACGTTTTAGATACACTACCAGCCAAACGTTTTAGTAACACTACCAGTCAAACGTTTTAGATACACTACCAGCCAAACGTTTTAGATACACTACCAGCCAAACGTTTTAGATACACTACCAGCCAAACGTTTTAGATACACTACCAGACAAACGTTTTAGATACACTACCAGACAAACGTTTTTAGATACACTACCAGACAAACGTTTTTAGATACACTACCAGTCAAACGTTTTAGATACACTACCAGCCAAACGTTTTAGTACACTACCAGTCAAACGTTTTAGATACACTACCAGCCAAACGTTTTAGATACACTACCAGCCAAACGTTTTAGTACACTACCAGCCAAACGTTTTAGATACACTACCAGCCAAACGTTTTAGATACACTAACAGCCAAACGTTTTAGTAAACTACCAGTCAAACGTTTTAGATACACTACCAGTCAAACGTTTTAGATACACTACCAGACAAACGTTTTAGATACACTACCAGACAAACGTTTTAGATACACTACCAGCCAAACGTTTTAGATACACTAACAGCCAAACGTTTTTAGATACACTACCAGACAAACGTTTTAGATACACTACCAGACAAACGTTTTAGATACACTACCAGCCAAACGTTTTAGATACACTACCAGACAAACGTTTTTAGATACACTACCAGACAAACGTTTTTAGATACACTACCAGTCAAACGTTTTAGATACACTACCAGCCAAACGTTTTAGTACACTACCAGTCAAACGTTTTAGATACACTACCAGCCAAACGTTTTAGATACACTACCAGCCAAACGTTTTAGATGCACTACCAGTCAAACGTTTTAGATACACTACCAGCCAAACGTTTTAGATACACTACCAGTCAAACGTTTTAGTACACTACCAGCCAAACGTTTTAGATACACTACCAGCCAAACGTTTTAGATACACTAACAGCCAAACGTTTTAGTAAACTACCAGTCAAACGTTTTAGATACACTACCAGTCAAACGTTTTAGATACACTACCAGACAAACGTTTTAGATACACTACCAGACAAACGTTTTAGATACACTACCAGCCAAACGTTTTAGATACACTAACAGCCAAACGTTTTAGTAAACTACCAGACAAATGTTTTAGATACACTACCAGTCAAACGTTTTAGATACACTACCAGACAAACGTTTTAGATACACCACCAGACAAACGTTTTAGATACACCACCAGCCAAACGTTTTAGATACACCACCAGCCAAACGTTTTAGATACACTACCAGCCAAACGTTTTAGATACACTACCAGTCAAACGTTTTAGATACACTACCAGTCAAACGTTTTAGATACACTACCAGCCAAACGTTTTAGTACACTACCAGACAAACGTTTTAGATACACTACCAGACAAACGTTTTAGATACACTACCAGACAAACGTTTTAGTACACTACCAGACAAACGTTTTAGATACACTACCAGACAAACGTTTTAGATACACTACCAGCCAAACGTTTTAGTACACTACCAGACAAACGTTTTAGATACACTACCAGTCAAACGTTTTAGATACACTACCAGTCAAACGTTTTAGATACACTACCAGCCAAACGTTTTAGATACACTACCAGTCAAACGTTTTAGATACACTACCAGTCAGTTGTTCACTGGAGCTGATACAGTGGACAGTGAGTGTATTAACTAAACACTAGTCCAAGTTAATCTGATCTAATCTGATATAAAGGAGGGCCGGTCGAGGTAGCGTTTGTCTAAAATGTGAATGACCCCCGGCAGCTTTCCTTGGCGGGCCGTCCCCCCCCCCGGAATGCATTGCGTGTGTTTATGTGTGCTCAGCCTGTTTGAGATGCGGGCGCGGCTGGCGCGGGCTCGGCTGGCGCGGGCTCGGCTGGCGTGGTCCCGCTCCGGTAATGTTTATTTTTCCATTACGGGCGGATCGGGGCCGAATCGCCGCGGCGCCCGCCTCCTTCCTGAGGGAAGTGCCAGCAATCTCTCCCCGAGAGCGAGCGTGTCGGAGTGATGTATCTCCTCTTTGAGCCGGCGTTCTTTATGGCCGGGGCTCCGGAGCAGCTCGGTCTCCGGGAAGAAAACACATCAACACATGAACGCGGGGGGAGAACACGAGGGGCTTTGGAAAAAACATACTACAACAAAATGTACATCTGACTTCCTTAGCCTGGATTAGCTGCCGTGCGGGAGGAGGTCTGCTCGGAGGCTATTGATTGGCAGTTTAGTCGGAGCGGTGTCGCTGGGGGGGGGTGGCGAATGTGTTGTGGGGGCTTTTTTCCCGCGGACGGGGACATTTGTTAGTTTCCTCTCCTTTTGGCTGGAGGGCAGTGAGATTTGGAGTGAATTGCTCTCTCTGTCATGCGCTGCCCGGCCTCATTTGGGAAGCCTTCAGCTCGGGCCCCGCGGTTACACGGTGCATAACAGCGGAGCAGAAATTGATTGAGATGTTCGCTCGTCCTCAGCAGGGCGCTTGTGTTGATCTACAGCGCTGCGAGCACTGTTACAGCAGACCTGGAGCCTGTACCAAACACCAATACCTACTCGTCCTCCTGGGCCGCCGTCTTCTACACACTACCAGACAAACGTTTTAGATACACTACCAGACGAACGTTTTAGATACACTACCAGCCAAACGTTTTAGATTCACTACCAGACAAACGTTTTAGATACACTACCAGACAAACGCTTTAGATACACTACCAGCCAAACGTTTTAGATACACTACCAGCCAAACGTTTTAGATACACTACCAGCCAAACGTTTTAGATTCACTACCAGACAAACGTTTTAGATACACTACCAGCCAAACGTTTTAGATACACTACCAGCCAAACGTTTTAAATACACTACCAGCCAAACGTTTTAGATTCACTACCAGACAAACGTTTTAGATTCACTACCAGCCAAACGTTTTAGATACACTACCAGACAAACGTTTTAGATAGACTACCAGTCAAACGTTTTAGATACACTACCAGTCAAACGTTTTAGATACACTACCAGCCAAACGTTTTAGATCACTACCAGTCAAACGTTTTAGTACACTACCAGCCAAACGTTTTAGCTACACTACCAGTCAAACGTTTTAGATACACTACCAGCCAAACGTTTTAGATACACTACCAGACAAACGTTTTAGATACACTACCAGACAAACGGTTTAGTACACTACCAGACAAACGTTTTAGTAACACTACCAGCCAAACGTTTTAGATACACTACCAGTCAAACGTTTTAGATACACTACCAGACAAACGTTTTAGATACACTACCAGACAAACGTTTTAGATACACTACCAGACAAACGTTTTAGTACACTACCAGCCAAACGTTTTAGATACACTACCAGCCAAACGTTTTAGATACACTACCAGCCAAACGTTTTAGTACACTACCAGTCAAACGTTTTAGATTCACTACCAGTCAAACGTTTTAGATACACTACCAGACAAACGTTTTAGATACACTACCAGACAAACGTTTTAGTACACTACCAGTCAAACGTTTTAGATACACTACCAGTCAAACGTTTTAGATACACTACCAGACAAACGTTTTAGATACACTACCAGACAAACGTTTTAGATACACTACCAGACAAACGTTTTAGATACACTACCAGACAAACGTTTTAAATACACTACCAGACAAACGTTTTAGATACACTACCAGTCAAACGTTTTAGATACACTACCAGACAAACGTTTTAAATACACTACCAGACAAACGTTTTAGATACACTACCAGACAAACGTTTTAAATACACTACCAGACAAACGTTTTAGATACACTACCAGTCAAACGTTTTAGATACACTACCAGACAAACGTTTTAGATACACTACCAGTCAAACGTTTTAGATACACTACCAGTCAAACGTTTTAGATACACTACCAGACAAACGTTTTAGTACACTACCAGACAAACGTTTTAGATACACTACCAGACAAACGTTTTAGATACACTACCAGTCAAACGTTTTAGATACACTACCAGCCAAACGTTTTAGATACACTACCAGTCAAACGTTTTAGTACACTACCAGACAAACGTTTTAGATACACTACCAGTCAAACGTTTTAGATACACTACCAGACAAACGTTTTAGTACACTACCAGACAAACGTTTTAGATACACTACCAGACAAACGTTTTAGATACACTACCAGTCAAACGTTTTAGATACACTACCAGCCAAACGTTTTAGATACACTACCAGTCAAACGTTTTAGTACACTACCAGACAAACGTTTTAGATACACTACCAGTCAAACGTTTTAGACACACTACCAGTCAAACGTTTTAGATACACTACCAGACAAACGTTTTAGATACACTACTAGTCAAGCGTTTTAGTTTACTATATATATATATATATATATATATATGCCAATACTGGTTGTCTTGCCTTCTATCTGAGATGAATATAGTTTTTTTTAAACCCCATGTCTCTGAGGTTATTAAAGATGAAAATGTAATATTAGGAACAAATATCGGTGATATATTACTCTAAAAAAAAATGGATTGCATGATAATGAGAAGCGCTGGTACGTGTCCAGCCGAGAGCCGTGAAACCGGACTCACCCAGCGGCCCGGCCGGCTGCTAGTCCTTGTTGCCGACAGACTGTAAGCCAGAGCGACAAATGTAAAAGTGAAATGCAAACATATCACCTTTCAACCAGCGCTCGAATGATGCCCGGCCCCCAGGGTGTTCCTCAGGGCTCCGTACGAGGCCCCCTTTTCTTTTTTTTTATAGTATTGCTCTCCTCTTGCTGCTGGCAGGAAAATGTGATTCCTGCGAGACCTCTCTTCACCATCACTTTAAATTAAATGCTCCCGTCTCCCCCCATGCACTGTCCCAGTCATGTCTCTTTGGTAAGACCCCAGGGAGGGAGAGAGAGAAGAAAGACCACCCTTATTATTCGCCCCCGGGCGGCTGTTTGGTTGCGTCAGGCGTGTGTAATGCTTCTTGATTAAACTGAGAGCTGCGTGAGAGGAGGCTTCCTTCACTGCCGGCTCGGGCGTGAGAGGCGCTGATGGGTGCGAGCGTGAACTGCAGCATCTGCTGGAACTCGGAGACCTTTTGGACTGCTGGTGTTTCGGAGCTGGTGGGGTTTCTAATTAGCTGCTGGAGGTGCAGGAAGGAGATGGATGGTGTTTGTTAGTGCGTTCGCCTTTTCCTTCAGCGCTCTCGGGATACAGACGGAGCCAGAGTTTGTTTTATTTGCGCAGGAGAGATTTTTTTTTTTTTTTTTTTTTTTGGGTCCCTTCATAGCCGCCCAAGCTCTAAAGCACACCGCACTGAACATCCGCAGTCAGAGAGAGTCTGTAATACATTCATAATAAATGGAATAAAACCCACTGAGAGCGTACGGGCGTGTGTGTGTGTGTGTGTGTGTGTGTGTGTGTGTGTGTGTGTGTGTGTGTGTGTGTGTGTGTGTGTGTGTTAAGCTGCAGAGATGGAGGATTACTGCTCTCTCCCTCCCGTCTGTCAGAATGTGGCAAAACAGAGAAATAAATTCTCTGTTCTGTTTTTTTGAGAGAGAGAGAGAGAGAGAGAGAGAGAGAGAGAGAGAGGAGAAAGTAAGGTAGAAAGAGAAGAAAGGGGGGCAGAGAGATGGAGGGAGAGAGGGAGGGAGAGAGAGGTAGAGAATAGAAGAGAGGAAAGAGACAGGAAGAGAGAGGAGAGAATGAGGTAGAGAGAAAGGAGTGAAGAGAGAGGGGAGAGAGAGAAAGGGTGAGAGAGGAGAGAGTGAGGTAGAGGGGGGAAGAGAGAAAGAGAGGGGGAGAGAAAGGGAGAGCGGAGAGAGAGAGTGAGGTGGAGAGAGAAAGAGAGAAGAGAGGAAAGAGAGAGAGGGAGAGAGAAGAGAGGAGAAAGTAAGGTAGAGAGAGGAGAGAGTATGGTAGAGAGAAGAGAGGGCAGGGGACAGAGAGATAGAGAAGAGATGAGAGAATGAGGTAGAGAAGAGGGGAGAGGAGAGATAAAGGGAGATGGAGAGGTAGAGAGAGGAGAGACAGAAAAGAGAGGAGAGAATGAGGTAGGGTAGAGAGAGAGAGAGAGAGAGAGAGGAAAGAGAGGAGAGAATGAGGTAGAGAAGAGGAGAGAGAGAAAAGAGAGGAGAGAATGAGGTAGAGAAGAGGAGAGAGGAGGGAGAGAGAGAGAGGAGAGAATGAGGTAGAGAAGAGGAGGGAGAGAGAGAGAGAGAGGAGAGAATGAGGTAGAGAAGAGGAGGGAGAGAGAGAGAGAGGAGAGAATGAGGTAGAGAAGAGGAGAGAGGAGGGAGAGAGAGAGAGAGAGTAGAGAATGAGGTAAAGAAGAGGAGAGAGAGAGAGAGAGAGGAGAGAATGAGGTAGAGAAGAGGAGAGAGGAGGGAGAGAGAGAGAGAGGAGAGAATGAGGAAGAGAAGAGGAGAGAGGAGGGAGAGAGAGAGAGAAAGAGGAGAGAATGAGGTAGGAGAGAGGAGGGAGAGAGAGAAAGAGGAGAGAATGAGGTAGAGAAGAGGAGAGAGGAGGGAGAGAGAGAGAGGAGAGAATGAGGTAGAGAAGAGGAGAGAGGAGGGAGAGAGAGAGAGAGAGGAGAGAATGAGGTAGAGAAGAGGAGAGAGGAGGGAGAGAGAGAGAGAAAGAGGAGAGAATGAGGTAGAGAAGAGGAGAGAGGAGGGAGAGAGAGAAAGAGGAGAGAATGAGGTAGAGAAGAGGAGAGAGGAGGGAGAGAGAGAGAGAGAGAGAGAGAGAAAGAGGAGAGAATGAGGTAGAGAAGAGGAGAGAGAGAGAGGAGAGAATGAGGTAGAGAAGAGGAGAGAGGAGGGAGAGAGAGAGAGAGAGAGGAGAGAATGAGGTAGAGAAGAGGAGAGAGGAGGGAGAGAGAGAGAGAGGAGAGAATGAGGTAGAGAAGAGGAGAGAGGAGGGAGAGAGAGAGAGAGGAGAGTGAGGTAGAGAAGAGGAGAGAGAGAGAGAGAGTAGAGAATGAGGTAGAGAAGAGGAGAGAGGAGGGAGAGAGAGAGAGAGGAGAGAATGAGGTAGAGAAGAGGAGAGAGGAGGAGAGAATGAGGTAGAGAAGAGGAGAGAGGAGGGAGAGAGAGAGAGAATGAGGTAGAGAAGAGGAGAGAGGAGGGAGAGAGAGAGAGAAAGAGGAGAGAATGAGGTAGAGAAGAGGAGAGAGAGAGAGAGAGAGAGAGAGGAGAGAAGAGGAGAGAGAGAGAGGAGAGAATGAGGTAGAGAAGAGGAGAGAGGAGGGAGAGAGAGAGAGGAGAGAATGAGGTAGAGACGAGGAGAGAGGAGGGAGAGAGAGAGAGAGGAGAGAATGAGGTAGAGAAGAGGAGAGAGGAGGGAGAGAGAGAGAGAGGAGAGAATGAGGTAGAGAAGAGGAGAGAGGAGGGAGAGAGAGAGAGAAAGAGGAGAGAATGAGGTAGAGAAGAGGAGAGAGGAGGGAGAGAGAGAGAGAAAGAGGAGAGAATGAGGTAGAGAAGAGGAGAGAGGAGGGAGAGAGAGAGAGAGGAGAGAATGAGGTAGAGAAGAGGAGAGAGGAGGGAGAGAGAGAGAGAAAGAGGAGAGAATGAGGTAGAGAAGAGGAGAGAGGAGGGAGAGAGAGAGAGAAAGAGGAGAGAATGAGGTAGAGAAGAGGGGAGAGAGAGAGAGAGAGAGAGAGAGGAGAGAATGAGGTAGAGAAGAGGAGGGAGAGAGAGAGAGAGAGAGAGAAAGAGGAGAGAATGAGGTAGAGAAGAGGAGGGAGAGAGAGAGAGATTTAATACTGCAACAGTGAAATCATTTCGTATTTGGTTCCTGAACTTTAATATTGAGGTTATAAATACAATTCCTGCTCATATACACTACCAGTCAAAAGACACTGAGTCTATATATGTGTGTAACTATAAAGAGGTTTAGATCTGAATGTGTTGGAAGACGAGTGTAAAGAGTGAAGTTGGAGCCCATGTACACAAATATTACTAAAACAAACATTTGACTGTATTTAAATGTAAAAATGAGAATGTATATTTTTATAAGAGCTATAAAACCACCAAACCTGTTTATCAGAACAAGATCTCAGCATCTACACTATCTTCTTCAGTCCTGTTAGAGAAGCAGCTCATGTGGATCCTCATGATGAAGCTGCTGGTCAGAATGTTCAAAATATGTAAACCTGCATCAGAGCAAATGAGCTCATTTCTAAAAGACCCTCTAAACATTCTTTAAACACAACCAGATGTTTAATTCTGCTCCAGCAAGAATTCCATACCTCCTATTCTATAGTTCTGATCTCCTCACACTTATTCACTAATATTATTACTATTAATATAGTACACATAAGAAGAACCTGAAGAACTCCTAAATGTTTTACTGCGAGTGTATATGTAATGTCTGGGGGATTTTTTATACTAAATCAAGATTTGCTGCTGAAGGAACTGAATACGTTCATACAATGTCTGGGGCGTCCAGGAGAAATCAGGAACTACACTTTGTTCTTCAAACTGGATCAAGATCTGATCTACTTCTCTCACAATAACATATTCATCTTACTTTGTATTGTATGTATGGTTATTTACATCTGTTCTAATCAGATCTGCTGTTCTTACTGAAGAACATACACTTACATATCTCTCCAAAATAGCAACTTTACAGAAGAGGCCAAAAACTGTCTTCACTTTCAATGGAAGTCAGTGGAACTGGAAGTTTTTCCAAGCTGATTTGGAGCACTTCTACTGGTCCATTGATCATGAAATTCTCAAACATTGAAAACGGCAGCTGTCAGGTTCAAACGGTGTAGAAAAATAAAAATTAACAGAAATGGAGATACATAGGTTCTTCTTTGGACATAATGATACAGTGTATTCAGGGATGGATGAGATCTTCTAGTAGGACAGTGAGACACAACACACATCTAGAAATGTCCCACACTGGTTGGACGAGCAGACCAAGACTTCCAAGTACTGCCCTGGACCCCTAATTCTCCAGACTTGAACCCCATTGAGCATCTGGGGGACCATCTAGATGGTGGTGTTGGCTCTATGGATCCTCCTCCACGCTCCCTCTAGCAGCTGTGGGATGCACTGCAGTCAGCATGGCTTCAGATACCTGAGACCACCTACCAGGACCTTACTGAGTCTCCCAGTCCGTCACCCAGCGGTCACTCTGGATATTAGCTGGTGGTCTTAATAATGTGACTCCACTGTGTAGATTAATCTCCCATGTTTAATCTCTCTCTCTCTCTCTCTCTCTCTCTCTCTCTCTCTCTCTCTCTCTCTCTCTCTCTCTCTCTCTCTCTCTCTCTCTCTCTCTCTCTCTCTCTCTCTCTCTCTCTCTCTAGGGAACATCAACGAGTGCAAGCTGAACTACTACTTCTTCCTCCTGGCCGGAATCCAGGGTGTCACGCTCCTCCTCTTCCTCATCGTGTCAGTGAAGTACGACAAGCAGAAGCCCAGAGCGGGCAGCCACCGGCCATCGCTGGCCAACTCGTGACACACACACACTCGTAGAAGCTCCACAGTGTCCCTCAGAAACCCACACGCTAGAGCTGCACAACGTGGAGAACATACAGCAGTACGTCTGTTCCTGAGTCAAAGCCCCACTAATACTCTTAGTATACTAACACTCGAGTACAAGGGACTATACAATCCTAGTGTACTTCAGTAGTAAATAATATTTTATACTCAGGTACAGAAGTAATGACGCCCCTCCCCTCCAATTACAATATACAGTATATTAAAATAACAGCATGAGCCTCACTTTCACTTCAGATAAGATACTTTTCTCGGATTGGTTGAACACTCTGATTCATCACAGCATATCTGGATGGCCATTCGTCAGAATGCTCACCTCATTTGCATATTGCTACTACCGATCGACACGCCGCGCAGCCCTGGCGAGCACCGCGCCCCTCCCGTATCAGCGAGCTTCAGCAGGAGTTAGTGCCAAACGGCGTTTCCGCTCGGAATTTGGATTTATTTATTCTTCCGGGCGCGTACCCGACTTCTGTCTTTACTTGAAACGTGCGCCTTGCTTTAATCCGAGCTAGCCGGAGTTCTGATCTCGTTTGAAACCAAGGCTGTGCCCTGATTATCATTTAGCATTTAGCATTTTATAGCGAAGTTTAGCGCAGAGCCTAGTTCTCAGCGTTGGTGGTTTTGAAGTGCGTTACTGATTTTTTTTTTGTGTGTTTGGGCCTGAAGATAAGAAATTGTGGCTTTAGCAGATTCCTATGTATATATATATATATATGTATATATCTCATTGCTGTCCAATGAAAAACGTTTCTCCATTTTTGATGATTTGTATTTTTCTGTATTATTTGAACACATTATTTGAACACAGTGGACGTTCGTTATGTCCTCTGAAAGTTTCGTGAGGAATGGACCAATAGAAACGCTCCAAATTAGGTTGGACAAGTTTCTTCTGGTTCCATTGACTTACATTGAAAGACAGATTTTATCCTCTCGTTTTTCTTTGGACATTGATTTTTATTTATATATATATATATATATATATATATATATATATATATATATATATATATATATATATATATATATACTTATAATATGAATTACCCTGTTTGACTTTTATATTCTTGTTCAGAAGTATTAAAGGAAGAGAGTTGTACACAGTTTTCTACATAACTCCAATTGACACTGTATGGGGTATGAGGCTAATGTAGCCAACACTAGAAGTCAATAGTCACCCAAATCTCTTCTGTGGACATGCCACCAAAACGTATATCAACCTGCGGCGGTCTGCGAAGTCTACTTGACTGTTAAAGCTTACAGTGAGTAAGTGAACGATTTGGGTGACTATTGACTTCCAGTGTATTTAACAGCTTCAGCTTAGCATCTCCTGTTCTAAACTAAAGAAGCAAAACCTTTGACACCAAATATGTCTCAGCGGAGTGACTACAGTTACATTCACTTTACCTGTACACACATAGATGAAGGTCATGCACAAGGTGGTTACCCAGGTGTGGAATGGAACCCAGCAGTATAACCTACAGCTACACTATACTAACACTATACATTACACAGACTACGTTTGGGGTATGTAGAAAATTGTGTACAGTATGTTTTTCAGCAACAAGATGCTTTAAATAAAAGTTTCCAGATTTCAAAAATTAAAGCTGTGGGTACATAACACAGCCGTTTTGGGGTCTTAAAAAAGTCATAACAGTGCAAATATGTATTTGTAGTACAATGTAGAGCAAAGCATGACCGAGAAAGTGACTGTGGACTGGAATCCTCTTCCTGTTGTGGTTCTGCACCAGTTTTATTCTGGTCGTGCCTTCAGTTCACTGAGAAATATATATATATATATATATATATATATATATATATATATATATATATATATATATATATATATATATATAATGTATGTACACACACACACCCCAAACCCACATTAACAAACTATAACATTAGCACAGTTACTGTGTACAAGTCATGGACAGATGGACTGGTGAACCATTATCAGGTCATAGGAAATCTCATTTTACAAATGTTTTTTTTAATTATTATTATTATTATTATTATTATTATTATTAACAAAACATACATTCAAATAGAAGAGTACTATAAAATACTGCTATACATAAACACTTGTAGTATCTGAGTTTGATTTGAGCTTATTTGTTGTGGGTTGCACTTGGACGGTTTGGCTGTGGAGCTTTTTTTAACACTTGTTTTCTGAATTAAAGATTTTTTGTGCATTATTATTATTATTATTTTATTTTTATTTTTATCATTTAATTAACGTGTAATTAGAAAATCACAGCTGTTCACTGTTTCCACTGTACGGTTCTGTTGGTTCTAATTGGTGCTGGTTGGTTACGGTACTAATATGTCTTGCTATCTACCAGTTACACGTTGCACAGGGACATGACTCTGATATAAACTCTGGAATATTTCATTCAGAATCTGTAAATGTCCATATGATCATAAAGTCATGAAAATCATAAGCACTCAGTTGGGAACCATCAGACATTCATTAAAATAAGATGTAAACATAGAACATTATTCATTTCAACTCATTTTACTAACTTTGTCGAACCTAAATGAGTAAATATGCCACCCGTATGACATCAGAGCACTATTTTCAATATATGACATCATACCAGACCTCTCTAACTTATGTGCCTGTTATCAAATTTTGAAAATATCAGCCTGTTTAAATGGTTGAGATGTAAACAGAGTTCGTCAGAGTGGTTTGTTGTGAAATGCTGTGGTTCTAGTCAGAACGGTTTACAGTGGTGGTGAATGGAACGAATGGCTGGATATTTGTCAGTTCAGCATGTTTACATGCTTTTGGTTTATCAGTGTTATGTATGCTATATGCAGCCTCATGAATGCATCACCACCACTGTAAACAACTTCACATCTATAGCTGTAAATTACATCCCCCCACCGTAAACCCAATAACCACCACTGTAAACAACTTCACATCCATAGCTATAAACATCACCACCACCGTAAACCCAATAACCACAACCGTAAACCCAATAACCACCACTGTAAACAACTTCACATCCATAGCTGTAAATAACATCCCCCCACCGTAAACCCAATAACCACCACTGTAAACAACTTCACATCCATAGCTATAAACATCACCACCACCGTAAACCCAAAAACCACAACCGTAAACCCAATAACCACCACTGTAAACAACTTCACATCCATAGCTGTAAATAACATCCCCACCACCGTAAACCCAATAACCACCACTGTAAACAACTTCACATCTATAGCTGTAAATTAAATCCCCACCACCGTAAACCCAATAACCACCACTGTAAACAACTTCACATCTATAGCTGTAAATAACATCCCCCCACCGTAAACCCAATCACCACCACTGTAAACAACTTCACATCTATAGCTATAAACATCACCACCACCGTAAACCCAATAACCACAACCGTAAACCCAATAACCACCACTGTAAACAACTTCACATCCATAGCTATAAACATCACCACCACCGTAAACCCAATAACCACAACCGTAAACCCAATAACCACCACTGTAAACAACTTCACATCCATAGCTATAAACATCACCACCACCGTAAACCCAATAACCACAACCGTAAACCCAATAACCACCACTGTAAACAACTTCACATCCATAGCTGTAAATAACATCCCCACCACCGTAAACCCAATAACCACCACTGTAAACAACTTCACATCCATAGCTATAAACATCACCACCACCGTAAACCCAAAAACCACAACCGTAAACCCAATAACCACCACTGTAAACAACTTCACATCCATAGCTGTAAATAACATCCCCACCACCGTAAACCCAATAACCACCACTGTAAACAACTTCACATCCATAGCTATAAACATCACCACCACCGTAAACCCAAAAACCACAACCGTAAACCCAATAACCACCACTGTAAACAACTTCACATCTATAGCTGTAAATAACATCCCCCCACCGTAAACCCAATCACCACCACTGTAAACAACTTCACATCCATAGCTGTAAATAACATCCCCCCACCGTAAACCCAATCACCACCACTGTAAACAACTTCACATCTATAGCTGTAAATTAAATCCCCCCACCGTAAACCCAATCACCACCACTGTAAACAACTTCACATCCATAGCTATAAACATCACCACCACCGTAAACCTAATAACCACAACCGTAAACCCAATCACCACCACCGTAAACCCAATAACCACAACCGTAAATCCAATCACCACCACCACCGTAAACCCAATCACTACCACTGTAAACAACTTCACAGCTATAGCTATAAACATCACCACCACCGTAAACCCAAAAACCACAACCGTAAACCCAATAACCACCACTGTAAACAACTTCACATCCATAGCTATAAACATCACCACCACCGTAAACCCAATCACCACCACTGTAAACAACTTCACATCCATAGCTATAAACATCACCACCACCGTAAACCCAATCACCACCACTGTAAACAACTTCACATCCATAGCTGTAAATAACATCCCCCCACCGTAAACCCAATAACCACCACCGTAAACCCAATAACCACCACTGTAAACAACTTTACATCTATAGCTATAAACATCACCACCACCGTAAACCCAATCACCACCACTGTAAACAACTTCACATCCATAGCTGTAAATAACATCCCCCACCGTAAACCCAATAACCACCACCGTAAACCCAATAACCACCACTGTAAACATCACATCCATAGCTATAAACATCACCACCACCATAAACAACTTCACATCCATAGCTGTAAATAACATCCCCACCACCGTAAACCCAATAACCACCACTGTAAACAACTTCACATCCATAGCTGTAAATAACATCCCCACCACCGTAACCCCAATCACCACCACCGTAACCCCAATCACCACCACTGTAAACAACTTCACATCCATAGCTGTAAATAACATCCCCACCACCGTAAACCCAATAACCACAACCGTAAACCCAATAACCACCACTGTAAACAACTTCACATCCATAGCTGTAAATAACATCCCCCCACCGTAAACCCAATCACCACCACCGTAAACCCAATCACCACCACTGTAAACAACTTCACATCCATAGCTGTAAATAACATCCCCCCACCGTAAACCCAATAACCACAACCGTAAACCCAATAACCACCACTGTAAACAACTTCACATCCATAGCTGTAAATAACATCCCCACCACCGTAAACCCAATCACCACCACCGTAAACCCAATCACCACCACTGTAAACAACTTCACATCCATAGCTGTAAATAACATCCCCACCACCGTAAATCCAATAACCACCACCATAAACCTCATCATCACCACCACCACTGTAAACATCAATCCATAGCTGTAAATAACATCCCCCCACCGTAAACCCAATAACCACAACCGTAAACCCAATAACCACCACTGTAAACAACTTCACATCCATAGCTGTAAATAACATCCCCCCACCGTAAACCCAATAACCACCACTGTAAACAACTTCACATCCATAGCTGTAAATAACATCCCCACCACCGTAAACCCAATCACCACCACCATAAACCCAATCACCACCACTGTAAACAACTTCACATCCATAGCTGTAAATAACATCCCCCCACCGTAAACCCAATAACCACCACCGTAAACCCAATAACCACCACTGTAAACAACTTTACATCTATAGCTATAAACATCACCACCACCGTAAACCCAATCACCACCACTGTAAACAACTTCACATCCATAGCTGTAAATAACATCCCCCACCGTAAACCCAATAACCACCACCGTAAACCCAATAACCACCACTGTAAACAACATCACATCCATAGCTATAAACATCACCACCACCATAAACAACTTCACATCCATAGCTGTAAATAACATCCCCACCACCGTAAACCCAATAACCACAACCGTAAACCCAATAACCACCACTGTAAACAACTTCACATCCATAGCTGTAAATAACATCCCCCCACCGTAAACCCAATCACCACCACCGTAAACCCAATCACCACCACTGTAAACAACTTCACATCCATAGCTGTAAATAACATCCCCCCACCGTAAACCCAATAACCACAACCGTAAACCCAATAACCACCACTGTAAACAACTTCACATCCATAGCTGTAAATAACATCCCCACCACCGTAAACCCAATCACCACCACCGTAAACCCAATCACCACCACTGTAAACAACTTCACATCCATAGCTGTAAATAACATCCCCACCACCGTAAATCCAATAACCACCACCATAAACCTCATCATCACCACCACCACTGTAAACATCAATCCATAGCTGTAAATAACATCCCCACCACCGTAAACCCAATCACCACCACCGTAAACCCAATCACCACCACTGTAAACAACTTCACATCCATAGCTGTAAATAACATCCCCCCACCGTAAACCCAATAACCACCACTGTAAACAACTTCACATCCATAGCTGTAAATACCATCCCCACCACGGTAAACCCAATCACCACAACCGTAAACCCAATCACCACCACTGTAAACAACTTCACATCCATAGCTGTAAATAACATCCCCACCACCGTAAATCCAATAACCACCACCATAAACCTCATCATCACCACCACCACTGTAAACATCAATCCATAGCTGTAAATAACATCCCCACCACCATAAACCCAATCACCACCACCGTAAACCTCATCACCACCACCACTGTAAACAACTTCACATCCATAGCTGTAAAAAACAGTGAACAGTCGTGGGCTGAAGTGTCTGGAAGGTTGCCAGACAAATTCCACTGTGTGCAAACACCATCACCACCATCACTGTAAAAACCATCACCACTGTAAACACCATCATCATCACCACCACTGTACACACCATCACCACCACCACTGTAAACACCATCACCACCACCACTGTACACACCATCACCACCACAACCGTAAACATCACCACCACCACTGTAAACACCATCATCATCACCACCACTGTACACACCATCACCACCACCACTGTAAACATCACCACTACCACCACTGTACACACCATCACCACCACCACTGTACACACCATCACCACCACCACTGTAAACATCACCACTACCACCACTGTAAACACCATCATCACCACCACTGTACACACCATCACCACCACTGTAAACACCATCACCACCACCACTGTAAACACCATCACCACCACCACTGTACACACCATCACCACCACCATCACCACCACCACTGTAAACACCACCACTGTAAACACCACCACTGTAAACATCACCACTACCACCACTGTAACCACCACCATCATCACCACCACCGTAAACACCATCACCACCACTGTAAACACCATCACCACCACTGTAAACACCATCACCACCACTGTACACACCATCACCACCACCGTAAACACCATCACCACCACTGTACACACCATCACCACCACCGTAAACACCATCACCACAACCACCATCAATCACCACCACTGTAAACACCATCATCACCACCACTGTGAACAACATCTAAACCATCTCACACTAAACCCACTCTGTTTACATCCCAACCAGTTAAATATTCTCCTGTAAGGAGTCTGGATAGCTTGTTGTGATTGTTTAATTATAGATTGTAATGTAAACACAAACGTCATCTCTCATCGCGGCCTCATGGAAGCTGGAGATGTTGGTGTTACTGAACTGATGTGAGATGTTTTCAGTTCCTGATGTTAAAATGGTTAAATTCCGAAGTTGCACTTCTGCCTGTTTACAGCTGCAGGTCACATGATCTCTTCTCAGGTTGATGCTGATGATGTCACTCTCAGATCATTGTTGTGGTATTAAAATGTGAATCTGTCCTCTGAAGCTCGGGGACGAGTGAAGCCATGTCTGAGATTAAACACACTTGATTTGACCTGAAATGATGAAATGAAGGAAATAAAATAGTCTCTTTTTCTTTATTTTCTGTTTTTGAAATGTGTGCTTTTATCTGAACATGAGACTGATGACTGTTTTGTTCATTAAAACCTTTTGAAACTGTGAAGGTGTTTGTGTGAATGAATTGAATTGAAATGAATAAGGGTTTAATATGATGTTGGCCCAACCTTTGCAGCTATAACAGCTTCAGCTCTTCTGGGAAGTCTCTCCACACGGTTTAGGAGAGTGTTTATGGGAATGTTGGACCGTTCTTCCAGAAGACCATTAGTGAGGTCAGACACTGATGTTGGACGAGAAGGTCTGGCTCACAGTCTCCACTCTAATTTATCACAAAGGTGTTCTATCAGGTTGAGGTCAGGACTCCACACACCAAACTCGCTCCTCCATGTCTTTATGGAGCTGCTCTGTGCGCTGGTGGGCCGTCATGTTGGAACAGGAAGGGGTCGTCCCCAAACTGTCCCCACAAAGTTGGCAGCATGAAGTTCTCCAGAGTCTCTTGGTCTGCTGAAGCATTAAGAGTTCCTTTCATTGGAACTGATGGAGCCCAACTCCTGAAAACAACCCCACACCATAATCCCCCTCCACCAAACTTAATACTCTGCACAATGCAGTCAGACAAGTACCGTTCTCCTGGCAACCGCCAAACCCAGACTCGTCTATCGGATTCCCAGACGGAGAACTGTGATTGGTCACTCCAGAGAACACGTCTCCACCGCTCTAGAGTCCAGTGACGGTGTGCTTTACTCCACTGCATCTGACGCTCTGCATTGCTCTTGGTGATGTAAGGCTTGGATGCAGCTGCTCGGCCATGGAGACCCATTCCATGAAGCTCTCTACACTCTGTTCTTGAGCTGATCTGAAGACCACATGAAGTTTGGAGGTCTGTAGTGATGGACAGTGTGTTTATTATTTTATTCACTTTTTTTGGAGACTCACTTTCAGGTCTACTTGTTGAGGTTCTGGACTCTGGGCTGGTCAGTCCTTTATTCTGAGAACAGCAGCAGCTTCTTTGTTTGCTGTGTATCTGATGAGGACAGCGTTGGTGGGTCCTTCCAGGTCTACCAGGTTTTGAACTCTAGGTTTGAAACTTTGGTTCTCATTGGTTCTGCAGGTGGACTGTTCTCAGAAGTGTCTCAGAAAGGTGGTCTCTGACGTCTGTATGCCTCAGTACTGCAGAGCTGGAGCTGGACATTGTTTCTAAACTGGTTCTGGTTGTAAGTTGATGGGACTTTGGAATGAAACTCTACGTACACACGGGAAATAATAGTCTAAAATTATTTACTGAAACTATAATAATAATAATAATAATAATAATAATAATAATAATTACTGGTTGTACTGAGAGTCTCTGGGTAATGGAGAGGAGAACAGAGAAACAGACTCGGTGTTAAAGCTGCTCTGAGCTGAACTTACTGATTAGATCAGATTTCTGAATCATTTAATCAGAAAATCAGTCATCTCCACCTGCACCCCTCTATCTACCTCTCTCTCTCTCTCTCTCCTCTCTTTACCTCTCTTTCTCTCCTCTCTACCTCTCTCTCTCTCCTCTCTTTACCTCTTTCTCTCCTCTCTACCTCTCTCTCTCCTCTCTTTACCTCTTTCTCTCCTCTCTACCTCTCTCTCTCTTCTCTACCTCTCTCTCTCCTCTCTACCTCTCTCTCTCTCTCTCCTCTCTTTACCTCTCTTCCTCTCCTCTCTACCTCTCTACCTCTCTCGCTCTCTCTCTACCTCTCCCTCTCTCTCTCTCTCTCTCTCTCTCTCTCCTCTTTACCTCTCTGACTACCTCTCTCTATCTCCCTCTATATCTCTCTGTCTCCCACTATCCACCTCCTTCTCTCTTGTTCTTCTCTCGCTCTCCATCTCTCTCCTATTTCTACATATCTACCTCTCTCTTTCTCTCTCTCTCCTCTCTTTACCTCTCTCTCTCTCATCTCTTTACCTCTCTTTCTCTCCTCTCTACCTCTCTCGCTCTCTCTCTACCTCTCTCTCTCTCTCTCCTCTCTTTCTCTCTTCTCTCACTACCTCTCTCTATCTCCCTCTATATCTCTGTCTCCCACTATCCACCTCCTTCTCTCTTGTTCTTCTCTCGCTCTCCATCTCTCTCCTATATCTATATATCTTTCTCTCTCTCTCTCTCTCTCTCTCTCTCTCTCTCTCTCTCTATATATATATATATATATATATATATATATATATATATATATATTTCTACCTACTCTCTCTCTCTCTCTCTCTCTCTCTCTCTCTCTCTCTCTGTCTCTCTCTCTCTCTGTCTCTAACAGAAATAGAGTAGAGATGTCCAGAGGTCTCTGGTAGGGTTAATAGTAATCAATAATGGAAAACATTTCAAATGAAAGGGCTGGGAGAATTCTCAGTAATCAATAATCAGTAATCAATCATTAATAATCGTTTGATGAGCTTCACCAGATTGGGGATTTGGTTGTCTGTGTTTGAGTTCAGGTTTAGGAGCTGTGATGGTGGTGAGATGGTGGAGGAGCTCTGTCTGTGTTTGAGTTCAGGTTCACATTGTGTGATCACTTGGATAGGAAATTCTGGTTCCATTGACTTACATTGATGTATATATATATATATATATATATATATATATATATATATATATATATATATATATATATATACGCACACATATATGAAGGGGTGATTCATGAGCAGGAACAGTCCAGGCCAGAAAGGACGGCGCCTTGAGCTGGTCAGTTTTACCTCCTCAATATCACAAACAGACATTATTTATTGACGTTGTTTATTTCTGTTTTTGTTATTTATTGACTCGTCTGACTCAGCTCAGTGCTCCCCACCTTTACAGAGGACAGTGTGCTGTGTTCTCCTCGCTCAAATGTGTACAGTCATGTGTTATAAATGCTCTTATTAATAATAATGCTCATAATCCAGCACAGGAAAACAAATATATGACAAGAAAGGATGTGAAAGATGTGGAGACTGTGGTCATCTGCCTGCAGCTCATAGTATTAACAACTAGAATCAATAAAAATATAGTGACCTAAAAGTTAGCTATTAAAAGGGAACCCCGGCTGGTAACACTTGTAAGTGTTAATATGGTGTAAAGACTCTAAATTATTAAGATCACAAAAGTATCAGATTTATTAATAAATTAACTCTTTTATTCTAAATATTTATCACATGGACACAGCTATTATTTCTGACATGCAATGCCTGCTGGGTAGATGAGGTCAGATGGTTTCAGGTCTGAACTGGACTGTGGTGTGAAGGAGTGAATGTTAGTTACTAATCTAGCTTAAAGAAAACCATGTACATTGTGTTGTTGATGTTGTTTCAGTGAAAGGCAGTGTGAAGACTGATATTAGTCTAAACAGCTTCACAAACATAAACAAGGAGAATAGTTAGTGAAGCAGCGTGTGGACCAACACAGCTACCCAAAGACCCCCGCTCTGCTCTCCTCACTTCAGTCTGGATGAGTTTGAGTCGTTCAGTAGACCACCACTGGTGAGAGACTTGACGGAGGCTGTTGGTTTTAAGCTGAGACTAAAACACAATGCAGTGTCACAGTTTCTCCACACAGGAAGTCCAGAAGCTCCAGATTATGGAGAACCGCCAGAAGAACCGTGAACGTGAACATGTGCTGGACTCTCTCCTGAGAACGTTTAGCGTTAGCGTCAGCTGCTTCTCCTCGTTTGTGGATCCTGAAGGTGAAAGTCCAGTCTTAGTAGTGAACATACTACTTCACTAATAAAGGAGTGTGAAGCTCAGAGACACTCCCGTTCAGTGTATCTAGCTGTTTACTGAGGGTGAATGTTTCCTGCTAGAAAGCGGAGCTCCTTTAACAGACACTCTCCTTCTCCGTCAACACCAACACACAGAACAGTAGCATGTTTAGTAGCTAGCTGTGCTCAAGCGTGACGGCCGGTTACTGTAACCATTTGACGTCACTACCCGCTGATCACGTCAGTAGATACAACAATGGAGACCCACGTGCAGCGGATTTTACAGAAAATCTAATAAATCTGATACTTTTAGTGATTTTTAACAACCTGTCTTAATAATTTAGAGTCATTACACCATATTAACGCTTACATGTGTTACCAGCCGGGGTTTATTTTAAGCTCTGCTGGTCTTGTTCATTAACCGCAGCACTGGGTACATACACTACCGTTTGAAAGTTTGGGATCACAGTGAAATGTTCTTGTTTTAATGGAGTATCTTCTTCCTTAACACAACAATGGACTGACGGGTCTCTAAAGAAAGTTGTTTCTTTCTGGTCATTGTGAGTCGGTCAGCAAGCCATCCACTGCTGATCTTCAGATACTAAACTAACCTAGAATGTTGTTCCCTTTTATACTCACTTATTAGTAGAATGTTTTTCAGCTGTGCATCACAATTGAGCAAGAGTGTCCTAACAACCAATTAGTCCAATAACATCCTTAACTTGGATTGGTGGTCGTACCAGGAGATTTAGACAGAGGACTGAGAATTACTGATAATAGGACTATATGTAAAATAAGCCTCTAAACAAAAATAGACTTTAATACAAACATTTTTATTCTTTAAAAATCATCTGATACACTTACATTATATGTGAAATGAACAATATTGTTTGTGAATTGCATGAAAATTGCATGAATTGCATGAATAGTGTGATCCTAAACTTTTGAGTGGTAGTGTAAGAGCATAACTTTGCAACAGCATTCGGAACCATCTGACTCTTATCCAAAGCTAATGCCTGCAAGTTGCCTGCAAGTTGCCTGCAATGCTGCCCCGCCCCAACCCATACAAATCTAGCAACCACCTGGGATATCATGGCTGCTTATGGCCAAACACAGGGTTCCACTCGTTTGATTCTGGACATCCTATGTTTATAGTTGATGCTTTCTTTGTGCTTTCTTTCATGTCTGATGTGATTGCGTTGGTGTGAAGTTTCATTATTCTAATCAAAAGCCATTGCAGAGCCGGGTTTTAAGAACCTGCCAAATCAGGAGCCAATCAGCCAGATTAAGGGCTTTCGCACACCAGGGCTTTGCTTTAATGAATGAAGGAACTGGACACATGGTGGATCTTTGGAGAAGGGGGGCCGGGTTGGCGGGGGGTGCGGGTTGGCGGGGAGATATGAAGCGTACATAAAAAACAAACAATGCTTACAATGGAATTCCACCAGTGACGGTATAATTCAGTGAATGATTTGTAAAGTAATAAAGAGAAGTTTGATAAACGTATACAGACAGATATACACACTTAGAAGATGATGATTCTTCAAGGGGTTCTTAAGTAAAGACACTGGTTTTATATAGAACCCTGAACATTGCATGCTTAAATGGTTCCTTGCATGGTTCAGGTTGATTTCAATCTCGCAATAATAGAAGAACCCTGTTGGTGCTATACAGAACCATATACAACACATTCTCCATCAATCTGAACCACGAAAAGGAATGGTTTGAGAAGCGCTGGATTCGATGAATTTTGAGTCGTGGGTTTGATGAGTATTGTGTTTTGGAAGTTTTGGGTTTTGAGAAGTGTTGACTTTAAGGAATGTTGCATTTAAGGAGTGTTGGATTTGAGGAGTGTTAGGTTTTGAGAAGCTGAGTTTGAAGAGCATTGGGTTACGAGGAGTGTTGGGTTCAAAGAGTGTTGGGTTTGAGGAGTGTTAGGTTTTGAGAAGCTGGGTTTGAAGAGCATTGGGTTACGAGGAGTGTTGGGTTTGAAGACTGTTGGGTTTGAGGAGTGTTGGGTTTAAGGAGTGCAGGGTTTGAGTAGTGTTAAGTTGGAGGAGCATTGGGTTTGAAAAGTGTTGTTTCAGAAACATTGGGTTTGAAGAACGTTGCGTTTGAGAAGTGTTGGATCTGAGGAATGTTAGATTTTGAGAAGCTGTGTTTGAGCAGTGCTGGGTTTAAGGAACATTAGGTTGGAGGATTGTTAGGTTTGATAGGAAATTGAGTTTGAGAAGTGTTGGGTTTGGGGAGCGCTAAGTTTGAGAAACCTTGGGTTTAAAGATTGTTGAGTTTGAGAAGTGTTGGGTTTTGTTCTTTTAGGGTTCACAATTCCTTATGGAGTTAAGAAACCCTTGAAGAACCATCATTTCCAAAACTGGGGATCAAAACACTGATTCAAAGCTAACAACCACCTGGTAGACCCACCAACATGGTCCCCATCAGATAAACAGCACTTAACGGTTAATCTTTGAGAGAGTGGAGATGATCAAGCTCCACCTTCTGATCTGAGACCATCCACAGGTGTTTCTGTACATCCTTCCACTGTGAGAAGGAGATACAGACACAGCTCTCAGAACAACAGACTGACAACCCCAGAATCCAGACCTCGACATCACTGAATGTTGTTTGGGGTTATTTGGATGGTGAGAAGCAGAACCTTGGAGAGTTTGTTTGAGGAACTGAAGGTGAGTCGCCTGAAAAAATGGAAAAGCTCTAAAAACTGAGAGATGTGTTTGGTGGAAAGCAAAGAAAGCCTCTCAAGTTCAAGGTTCAAGGGAATGTGGTAGATTGAAGAGTTCATAAGAAATAGAACTAAATAAACAGAGAAAGTAATTTACGGTCCTGAAGCCGAACGTTCCCACCGATCCGAGAGACAAATGGGAGAAATTCTCAAATAAAAAGTGAACACAATAGTGTGTTAATTACAGCCGGAGCTCCATCAGTCTTTGCCACCGTTTGCGTGACGCTTACATTCCTCACCGGGCCTCCGTGCCTTCCTCCGTCCTTCACAGTTCACAGGCTGTGCGGCTCAATTCTCAATCCCCAGCACAACACTCTCCACACATCAATCCCACCCCCGATAGAGCCACAATCGAAATCTCGCAGAGGGGAGAGAGACAAAAAAGGAAAAACAGTCATTTATCAGGCGAATGGGAGAACAAGAGCGAGGGCGAGGGGGGAGAAAACAGAGAGAGGATCACGACAGAACTGAGGAGGTGAAGGCTCGGCTCAAAGAAAAGAAAAACGCGGCGAGGCAAATGGATGGATGGAATGAAGAAGCAGGCAAAGACAGAGAGGAAAGAGAAAGACAGGAATGCCATGGGTTTAACAGACTCGTTCGATCTTGTTTTCGTTCTGTTCAGAGAGGCAGATCGATAGTCTAATAGATGGAGCTGCATCTGGAATCGCCCAGTCGTGGTCTGCTAGCGTGATATGGAAGAGCCAGAGCAAACAAACACGCAGGAACACATGAACCTGTACGTCTTCAGCCTGTATTTAAAAGGTGGAGCGTATCCTGATCATGTTCGATTATTGTAGAGGCTGGACAGCTGAATGACGTACCTTTGGTCTTCAAAGAGTGTGAGGCTTTCAGTTGGATTTCAGGTGTAATTCTAGGTTTGTGTTGGATGTAAGGAGTGTCAGGTTTACGTGTGAGTTTTGTGGTGAGAAGTGTTTGTGTTTTGGGTTGTGAGTTTGATGAATATGGAGAGAACAATGGAGGTATCAGTAGAGGAAACAATGGAGGTATCAGTGGCTGGAGCAGTGGAGGTATCAGTAGAGAAAACAATGGAGGTATCAGTGGCTGGAGCAGTGGAGGTATCAGTAGAGGAAACAATGGAGGTATCAGTGGCTGGAGCAGTGGAGGTATCAGTAGAGGAAAGAATGGAGGTAACAGTGGCTGGAGCAATGGAGGTATCAATAGAGGGAATAATGGAGGTATCAGTGGCTGGAGCAGTGGAGGTATCAGTAGAGGAAACAATGGAGGTATCAGTGGCTGGAGCAGTGGAGGTATCAATAGAGGGAATAATGGAGGTATCAGTGGCTGGAGCAGTGGAGGAAACAGCCGAAGGAATAATAGAGGTATCAGTGGAAGGAATAGTGGCGGTATCAGTAGAGGGAACAATGGAGTATCAGTGGCTGGAGCAGTGGAAGGAGCACTGGAGGTATCAGTGGAAGGAATAGAGGAGGTATCAGTGACTGGAGCAGTGGAGGTATAAGTGGAAGGAACAATGGAGGTATCAGTAGGGGGAACAATTGAGTATCAGTGGCTGGAGCAGTGGAGGAATCAGCAGAAGGAATAATGGAGGTATCAGTAGGGGGAACAATTGAGTATCAGTGGCTGGAGCACTGGAGAGAGCAGTGGAGGTATCAGTGGAAGGAATGGTGGAGGTATCAGTAGAGGGAACAATGGAGGTATCAGTGGCTGGAGCAGTGGAGCAATCAGCAGAAGGAATAGTGAAGGTATCAGTGGAGGGAATAGTGGAGGTATCAGTAGCTGGAGCAGTGGATGGAACAGTGGAGAAATCAGCAGAAGGAATAGTGAAGCTATCGGTGGCTGGAGCAGTTGAGGGATCAGTGGAGGGAACAGTGGCGGGATTAGTGGCTGGAACAAAGGAGGGAGCAGTGGAGGGATTACTGCCAGGAGCAATGAAGAGAGCAATGGAGGTATTACTGGCTGGAGCAATGGAGGGAGCAGTGGAGGGATTAGTGGCTGGAGCAAAGGAGGGAGCAGTGGGTGGGCAGTGGAGGGGTTAGTGGCCGGAGCAGTGGAGGGAGCAGTGGAGGGATTAGTGGATAGAGCAAAGAAGGAAGCACTGGGGGTAACAGTGGAGGGATTAGTGTTTGGAGCAGTGGAGCGAACAGTGGAGGAATTAGTGGCTGGAGCAGTGGAGGGATCAAAGTCTGAAGCAGTGGAAGGATCTGTGGAAGGAACAGTGGAGGAATAAATGACCTGAACAGTGGAGGGAACAATGGCTGGGAGCAATAGGAACAGTGAAGGGGTTAGTGGATAAAACAGTGGCCTGAGCAGTGAAATGAACAGTGAAGGGGTTAGTGGCTGGAGCAGTGGAGTGAACAGTGGAGGGATCAGTGGATAAAACAGTGGCCTGAGCAGTGAAATGAACAGTGAAGGATTTAGTGGCTGGAGCAGTGGAAGTATGAGTGGCTGGAGCAGTAGAGGAAACAGTGGAGGTATCAGTGGCTGGAGCAATGGAAGGAACAGTGGAGCTATCGGTGACTGAAGCAGTGGCGGGAACAGTGGAGGGATTAGTGGCTGGAGTAATGGAGGGATCGGTGGAGGAAACAGTGGCCTGAGCAGTGGAGGAAACAGTGAAGGGGTTAGCGGCTGGAGCGGTGGCTGGAGCAGCGGAGGGAGCAGTGGAGGAATCAGTGGCTGGAGCAGTGGAGAAAGCAGTGGAGGTATCAGTGGCTGGAACAGTAGAGGAAACAGTGGAGGGGTTAGTGGCTAGAGCAGTGGAGGAAACAGTGAAGGGGTTAGTGGCTGGAGCAGTGAAGGTATCAGTGGCTGAAGCAGTGGAGGTATCAGTGGCTGGAGCAGTGGAGGAATTAGTGGCTGAAGCAGTGGAGGAAGCAGTGGAGGTATCAGTGGCTGGAGCAGTGGAGGGATTAGTGGCTGAAGCAGTGGAGAGAGCAGTGGAGGTATCAGTGGCTGGAGCAGTGGAGAGAGCAGTGGAGGTATCAGTGGCTGGAGCAGTGGAGGGATTAGTGGCTGAAGCAGTGGAGGAAGCAGTGGAGAGAGCAGTGGAGGTATCAGTGGCTGGAGCAGTGGAGAGGGCAGTGGAGAGAGCAGTGGAGGTATCAGTGGCTGGAGCAGTGGAGGTATCAGTGGCTGGAGCAGTGGAGAGAGCAGTGGAGGTATCAGTGGCTGGAGCAGTGGAGAGAGCAGTGGAGGTATCAGTGGCTGGAGCAGTGGAGAGAGCAGTGGAGGGATTAGTGGCTGAAGCAGTGGAGGAAGCAGTGGAGAGAGCAGTGGAGGTATCAGTGGCTGGAGCAGTGGAGAGAGCAGTGGAGGGATTAGTGGCTGAAGCAGTGGAGGAAGCAGTGGAGAGAGCAGTGGAGGTATCAGTGGCTGGAGCAGTGGAGAGAGCAGTGGAGGTATCAGTGGCTGGAGCAGTGGAGAGAGCAGTGGAGGTATCAGTGGCTGGAGCAGTGGAGAGAGCAGTGGAGGTATCAGTGGCTGAAGCAGTGGAGAGAGCAGTGGAGGTATCAGTGGCTGGAGCAGTGGAGAGAGCAGTGGAGGGATTAGTGGCTGAAGCAGTGGAGGAAGCAGTGGAGAGAGCAGTGGAGGTATCAGTGGCTGGAGCAGTGGAGAGAGCAGTGGAGGTATCAGAGGTAAAAATACATTTCAACCACGGACCTCTTTATGGTTCTAGCTTTGGCAGAGAATACAACATCCATACATCACCATGTAACAGAGAAAAGAGGGCTGGAGTTCCATTGAGGCGTTTCAGGCAATTGAGAGAAGTGGTTTCTGCCGGAGAGAGTTTCTCCCTCTGGCGTGTACTTTGGGCTTCAGAACTTTTTTACCTGCTCAAAAAGCTGCGCCACACTAAAGCAGAGCGGGAGAAGACCGGAAAAGCGGAATAGGTCCTCTTTAAGCGTATCCTCAGAGGACTTCGGCATGAAAGACCTGAATCCACTCAGCGAGGCAAACACTTTCCTGCATGAATGCGAAGGAAAAATTCCACCACCTCCACATCCAGAGCTCATTCATTTGCGTTAATTGGGTGAGTACCTTAAGCGCGGAACCTTCCTGTAAAGGTTCTTCTTATAGAAAACAGCAACCAGAAGGTCTGTAATTGGTAACAGGTGTATGTATGCGACGTACAGTAATTATACCGTTAATGCAAACTCGATCTGTTAACGACGGGAGAAATAAAAGGCTCGGCGTTCCTGCTTCGGAGCGAATTCCAATTAAAACGTAACACAAAAGTAAGTTATCTCGTGAAAGAGAGAGAAAGAGAGAGAGAGAGAGAGAGGGAGAGAGGGAGAGAGGGAAGCGACTGCGTCCTCTTTCCACTCAGGGGTCTTTGGGTGATCACTGCTGTAAAGCGATATGAATGTTTCCATTAGTCAACAGCAGACAGAAAATATGACCTCTCCCCCCCCCGTGCCGAGCTATTCCCAGGGATATCCGGCATAGGTTAATTAGGGAATAATTGCCGTTTGTGTACGGAAAGATTACGATAATTCAGCTTGAGAGGTTGTGGGCAGAATGTCACATTAACATGTCTGACGATCATTATTCCGTTCCTACGGCCTCATCCTCAGCGAGAGCTCCACCAGGACAACCCTGATGCAGGTGATGAGATTAAAATCAGCAGCGCTTGCGTCGTCCCTGTTTTAACTTGTTGGGCTGAACGGGCGTGGAAGCCATCGCCTCGATGCGGTTGGAGTTATAATTGATTCAAATGAGCTCTGCAGAGGTTTCCTTTTTTTTTAATTATGAAAATTGTCCTGCCCGCAAATTATTAAATTACTGCAGAGCTTGTCTTTAAGGCTCGGCAAGAGTTGCTATCTCGCTGGGAACAGCTTGAGTCAGATGCTGGCGGCAATAGAGGTCCCGCATACCAAAGATTTGGGGAATGGAATTGAAACAGAGTGCAGAGGAATGTTAGTTCGCCAAGGCAATTCTTGAGCTGAATAATTTTATGGACGGTGAAGTTGGCCCAAAAGACCCCAAAACTTGGATATGCGCAGTGGGGAACCGTCATGGCCCTCTATGCCCTCTAAATGTTCTTAACACTCCTAAACATATATATGATTTTATTTGATCTACTCACAGTTTGACCATCAACATCTAAACAATTATAAAAGTATCGGCAAATAAATTATTCTAACGTGTCTATTCAATCTGTGTTGGAGCGTGAGGGGTTAATCTGTGTCTCCCCCTATAAGGACTGGGATGCCTCCGCAGAATGTTGGTGATTGGTGGTCCCGCTGTTCATGTACAAAGCGGGCCAGGCAGTTATATCTCAGTGCCATACCAATTTCAAACAGTAAAACTGACCAATCATATCTTCCCTCTAAGTGGGCGGGGCTTAACTGTATGATCATTTCCGCCCGCTGTGGTGACGCTAGCTGGAGAAACAGTTAGCTAGCGCTAGGCTACCACCGCTAGCTAGTTCGCTGAGTAACGATGGAAGCCCATGTCCCGCCTCCAGACTCTCAAAACCACCCCCTCTAAAAACTTGAGCGCAAATGGATTGGGGCAGAGGGCCGAGGCTTAAGGGTCATGGTTCGCTACTGGAACTGTGCCAAGAGATGTCCCTGGACAGAAAACCTCCAAGAAAGAAATGACACTCAAAGCCAAAGTGTGTCAAAACAATTCTATGTGCACTTTATTTACAGTTATATGCATGAAGATTACAGTCCTTGGTCTACCGTCTGCATATTGTTCCGTAGCCTTGTAGATGGGTGGAGATCGTTGGCAAGCTCGGGTCTTTCCGTTTGTTAGGTCTTCCGTTTTTTTCTACAAAAGGCTCTAAAATAAAATCATCGAAAAGGAATACGGAGTAGATAACACAAAGAATTATAAATGAACCAACGTATAAAAAAGAAAGCAACCGAATGAAAAATGAAACCCTTGCTCTGCGAGAAGCTCTTCTGCCGTGAGTCCACAGTGGTAGCGTTGGCCTTAGGCGCTTGACCCAACGCATGTCCTCTTATGTAGGGGATGGTTTCTCGTGTCCCGTTTGGGAGTTTGTGATTCCTACAGCGTCTGTTCCCTGCTCGTGTTGGGACTCTTCTCCGTGTAAAAAGGCATAAGGGTGAGTTCTGCAGTCAGCCTCCGCGTCGACTACGCCACCTCCTTTAAAGCACTGTCGTTTAGTCGCTCCATGTAGTTCCGCAGTTCTTTGGAGTCGCCCAGCTCCACGTCCTGACAGACCCACTTTATGTCCTCGTTAGACCCCAACCCCAGCGTCTCGTTGGCGGCGCAAACGCTTTCCACCGGGATGGTGGTGAACGTGGTGAACTTTACCCGTTTCCTCTTGCTCGTGGGGGAATCCCCCTTGCTGTCTTTCCCGGTGCAGACGGTGGTGTTTTCGGCCCCTCTGTGGACCTGGCCTTGGATGTTCTTCTGCAAAGAGCCACCATTCAGAAGGTGGCTGCCCTCCTCCAGTCCTCCGATGCTGGAGTCCATGATGGTGATCTGCTCGTCCGTCTGGGGCGACAGACTTGCATGGCTTTCCAGAAGTTCGGCCTCGTTCCCCAGCCACACCCAATCGTGGGCGTGATTCATGCTCTCCTGGCCCTCAATCGACAACTCCTTGTGCCTGTACTTGAGCGTGTACGAGATGCAGTTGATGAGAAAGACGAGAATCGCCAAGCAGAAGACGCCCAGCAAAGCATACATCCCGATCTCGAGGTCCGTGAGCCCCCGAGGTGTCTGGAGCAGGTCGTCCTCGAACACATTGCGGCCTCTGGGAAGGTCCACTTGCGCCGGGAAGTCGGAGAAGTCGATCGGCCGGCTCCCGTCGTCTGAAAGCTTGTCTCCGCCAGCTTTCCTGATGATGGCCGTTTTGGTGGTGGTGGTGATTCTTCTCATCACTCCGTCCTCCATGTCTGAGATGGAGCTTCCGTAGTAGTGCCCGTCCATCCCGGTTCTGTCTGGCAAGTTTGGGTTCTGCCGGCGGTCCAGTGGGCGGTTTTCCATCTCATCACCGTAGTCTGTAGCGGAAGGTCTCGAGGCACTCTCGCTGCGGCCGAACTTCACGCGGATGTTGCAGTTTCCAGCAGCCAGAACGCTGCGCCGCTTGAACTTCTGGCACAGCTCGCAGACGGTCATTTCCACCCGCACCAGCAGGCCCTGACCCTCTGCTTCCGCCGAGATGACCGGCCAGCGCCCGGCAGCGTCCGGACGAACGGAAACCACTTCCTCGTCCAGCGAGATTGCAGTAAGGACAAAGTTTTCAGAGTTGTACAGGTCCAGTGGGGCCATGGAGCCATCGCTGAACTGCAGCCAAGCACTGATTAGCGCCTCCTATAGGACATACACAGAATACAGAGAGACAAAGATGATATTTTTACAGCCACAGCAACATATTGCACCCAAGATTACATCCTATAAAACAGGTGGGGTGAAGTCTAGTTCAATTTATTAGGGTTACATAGTTGAACATACCTTAATACCATAATTGATTTTCTAAATTGGGAGCTCCAATTTTTGTAGCCAAAATTAGACATAAAATTCAGTGTGCATCTGGATTTAGAGGTTCATAAAAACTAAGGGAACCAGATTGGGAACTAACTGTTCAGTTCAAAAGCGCATACATATATCATTAAAATATCCAATGTTTTTATCTAACAAATAAAAACTTGGACAGTTTCAGTTTGAAGCATTGTGGACAGGTAACTGATGGACCGTAATGAACCTTGGTGAAGGCCAACTGCTAAAACTGGATCCTAAGCAACTTTGGAACTGTATCAGCAGCTACCATGGTCACTGAATGGTCGCTATGGCAAGCTTTCGAACACTCATTAAAGAGAATGGTCCAACTATGATGGTATTAGATCTCAGCACCACCGCACACATAACCTTTGCTGCTGTTCCCAAACCTGTATGGAAGGCACTCTCAACTGATTTGGTTCTGAATCCATCCTTGCAGATCACGTACACCATACATGCTGATTGTCTTCTCTGGGGCGGATGGGATCTTCCAGCAGGATGATGCAACACGTCACACAACTAGAAATGTCCCACATTGGTAGGAAGACTTCCAAATTCCCCAGACTTGAACCCAGTTGAGCATCAGTGGGACCACCTGGATGGTGGTATTGGCTCTATGGATCCTCCTCCACGCTCCCTCCAGCAACTGTGGGATGCACTGCAGTCAGCATGGCTCCAGATACCTGTGATCACCTACCAGGACCTTATTGAGTCTCCCAGTCCGTCTAACTGCTGTCTGTGCTGCACATGGTGGTACCTGCTTAACACATTCCCTTCAAATTCATTCATTTAAAAAGAAGTGGCGTGCTCAGTTTTTGGCTTGTGCACTGTTGTGCCACTTACCATGCGTCAAGTATAAACCTAGTACTGTATTGGCTTGAGGTTTGTGCACCATCTGCAGAGCCTTGCAAGACACTGTGGTATGGATGTATAATTGAGCCTGCAAGACTTTTCAGTTTGTTTTTAATTTACTGTTGGGACATTCCCAGGGACAGCTCCGGCCGGGGCCACCAAAACTAGGGACGGTCCCCAGAAAGCGGGGACCATCTGGTCATTCTAATAACAAGTAGCTCATACTAGCGTTCATTATTGCTTAGTTTATTGACTTGATTTGGGCAAAGCAGCATCCCAAACAATCATCCCCACTGGTAGCAGCGAGTACCAGAAGGAGGGCTGGCCTGCCACCAACACAGACTGCAGTGCAACCCTGGCAACCGATCCGCAACGGCACTCCAAATACTGCACCACGCTTCGCACACCAACCCCACCTCCTTAATGTTAGCATAGTGTGAGGCTAAGCCCCCGGCATCATCAGTTCTAAGTCACTCTGGAGATCAGTGTGGTCTCCGCTGGGCTTCGGCGAGCAGGAGGAGCCCGATTAAAAGATAAGCGGGGAATAAGGCAGTGTCCCATTATGGATACGGCCATGCAAATAGGGATTTGCCACACGCGCGCATCTTAAGCTTCTCGCTCGCCGAGATATCAGCACCGCAGGACCGACACACTACAAATCCCTCTACAGCCAGAGGGAAATCCCCACGGCGCTCTAATCACGGAGCGAGCGAGCGCGAGGAAGAAAAGAGCGGCGTGGATGCTCTCCAGAAATCTCGCTGCGATCTGCGCCGCCGTTATCCGCCTTTTTCAGGAATCTTTGGGAAAAATGCTCAACGCTTTTCATGATACTCTGTAGATTCGCCTCGTCTTTGTACCCAAGTTTGATTGTTTGGTGAAAAATAATGTGTGTAGACTTGCTTCTGTGCTTATGTGCCCTGTAGGACATGAGCAGAAGCATGCTCAAGCCAATGTTGTGCTTATTTAAGAAATTACAGCAGAAATAAACGCAGATTAAGTTCCCGTCCGCTGCAGCGATGCCAAGAATCTTTCGATGATGTGGCTGCCGTGATTAGGGGCTGCAGGGAAACGAGCACGACTGAGGGATTTAACTGGGTTTCTTCTAGAAATACACTAGATACACCAAGCAGGACAAGACTGAGGCCTGAAATCTCAGTGCCATCCCAACAGTGTCCACCTTCACTAAAGCTAAACTTGGCTTCTTATTTGAATTTCTCATTCCACCTTAAAAAGGTGACAGACTGTAACTGCCACACTATTTAAGGTGGAAAGAAGCCACCGTTAACCTCGATTCAGCAGATCTCAAACCCACCAGACAGTTCTGGGAGCTCACTGTGCAGGACCCGCATGACCTCCTGAATCAGGGAGGCGCACGCTGTGCTATCCCATAATTCAGCTGGAGTTCGAAGCGGAGAAAAAAAGGGGGCAGTAAAACACCCACATACACACTAGTGAACACACACACACACACACACACACTAGGGGGCAGTAAAATACCCACATACACACACACAAACACACTAGTGAACCCACATTCTAGGGGGCACTAAAACACTCACACACACTAGTGAACACACATACTAGGGGGCAGTGAAACACCCACTTATATACACACACACTAGTGAACACACACACTAGGGGGCAGTGAAACACCCACTTTTATACACACACACTAGTTAACACACACACTAGGAGGCAGTGAAACACCCATATATATATATATATATATATATATATATATATATATATATATATATATATATATATATATACAAACACACTAGTGAACACACACACACACACAATAGGGAGCAGTGAAACACCCACATATATACACACACACACTAGTAAACACACACTAGGGGGCAGTGAAACACCCACATATATACACAAACACACTAGTGAACACACACAACAGGGGACCGTAAAACACCCATTTATACACACACACTAGTGAACACACACACTAGGGGGCAGTGAAACACCCATATATATATATATATATATATACACACACACTAGTGAACACACACACTAGGGGGCAGTGAAACACCCCTATATATATACACACACTAGTGAACACACACAACAGGGGGCAGTAAAACACCCACTTATACACACACACTAGTGAACACACAAACTAGGGGGCAGTGAAACACCCATATATATATATACACACACACACACACACTATTGAACACACAATCAGGGTAGTAAAACCCACAAACACACACACACTAGGGGGCAGTGAAACACCCACATATATACACACACTAGGGGGCAGTGAAACACCCACATACACACCCACTAGTGAACACACACATGAGGAGGCTGTAAACACACTTGCCCAGAATGGTGGGCAGCCTTATCCACAGTTGGGGGTAGATTTTTTGCTCAAGGACACTTCAGTCATGTTCTATCAGCTCAGGGGATCAAACCAGTGACCTCCGGGTCACGACCACTGGTTTCCAAACCTCCGACCAACGACTGACCCATTGGATACACCTGCTGGAGTACGGATGAGTTCACTCTCCAGGATACTACAGCTGAGCGAGCACATCTGGCTCCGGAAGCAGAACCATGTGAATATTCGATCTTTCCCTGAACTGTCTCTCTGAATGTTGATGTGAGGAAGTGCTTCCGAGCCCACACGACTGAAGCACTGCTGTAAGTGCAGCCTCGGAATGCGGGACCGAACAGGTGCCAGAGCGAATGAGCTGAATATTCGGCCCATGCGGCCCCCTTTTGAATCCGCCGGCGGCTCTCGGACACGCTTTGGGCGCCGGCTACGGGGGAACGGATAAAAGGAACCGTCACGGCGGCTCTGAAAAGGCGCAGTTAAAGACCTCCACAGACCCCGCACTCGGAGACAGCCGGCGTGAAAGGGAGCGAAAGGCCTAAACAGTGGCGTGTTGTGCCGATTAAGGCTGTCGAACGGAGGATAATTAGGCCGCGTACAGGTATCTGCGTTCCCTCCTCCGAACCCTTAAATAGACCTTAATTAAGCATGACAGCAGTTACCAAGGGCAACCATAGTTACCTTATACCCAAGGGTATATATCACAGTCGCGGAACGAATGGGAAGTGGAGAGAAAGTGCGGTGTAAACGGGCCGCCGAGCGGAGAAAGAGACTGCGCGGCGCTTTCTAAAGGTGAGCGCTGCTTCTTTCGCACGGGTGGGGAAGAGACTGGCGAGGGTCTGCACAACGGGGGGTTTAAGTGCTTCATAATATATCTCACGCTAAAGAGGGCTGCTGTGTAATTGGCTTAATTTGAAATCAATGCCGAAAACTGAGTGTTACTCGCGCAGCTGACAACTCCTCGAAGTGTGGATTACCCGACGGTGCGAGGTGAAAGCAAGTGTGAGCTTCAGCTTCCGAACCCACTTCCGTTCCATTAAAGTTTCAGGAAAGTCAAATATTGAAAAATGATTGGACGGTGCTAAAATCGAGAGATGTATTGAAAAAGGAATGTATATAGAATATGGAATAAAACAGGTGAAACGGTGGGCGTGGCCTAATATTCTTATGAGCATGCTTGATTGACACACACACACACACAAACACACTAGTGAACCCACATTCCAGGGGGCACTAAAACACTCACACACACTAGTGAACACACATACTAGGGGGCAGTAAAACACCCACATACACACACACACACCAGTGAACCAACACACTAGGGGGCAGTGAAACACCCACTTATATACACACACACTAGTGAACACACACACTAGGAGGCAGTGAAACACCCATATATATACACACACACTAGTGAACACACACAACAGGGGGCAGTAAAACACCCATTTATACACACACACTAGTGAACACACACAACAGGGGGCAGTAAAACACCCATATATATACACACACACACTAGTGAACACACACAACAGGGGGCAGTAAAACACCCACTTATACACACACACTAGTGAACACACACAACAAGGGGGAGTAAAACACCCATATATATACACACACACACACTAGTGAACACACACAACAGGGGGCAGTAAAACACCCACTTATACACACACACTAGTGAACACACAAACTAGGGGGCAGTGAAACACCCATATATATATACGAAGGGTGGATTACCCGACGGTGCGAGGTGAAAGCAAGTGTGAGCTTCAGCTTCCGAACCCACTTCCGTTCCATTAAAGTTTCAGGAAAGTCAAATATTGAAAAATGATTGGACGGTGCTAAAATCGAGAGATGTATTGAACACGCAGCAAAGCTGGAGTGAAAGAAGAATATATATAGAATATGGAATAAAACAGGTGAAACGGTGGGCGTGGCCTAATATTCTTATGAGCATGCTTGATTGACATGTTAATGTTTCATGTGAATGTATCAGTTGACGACTTGCTTTAACATTTTAATGCTATTTCATTAAAAGCTACATAATATGGACAAAAGTATGTGGACATCCTCTCCTAATTAATGAGTTCAGCCATCACCCATCACTAACAGGTGTATATAGCCGAGCACATAGTCATGCAGGACACATATTTAAAGTAAATACTTAAAACAAAACTTTCCTTTTTCTTTCACTATCTGCTCACAGCATATATATATATATATATATATATATATATATATATATATATATATATATATATATATATATATATATATATATATATATATATATATATATATATATGTATGTGAAGGGAAAAACTTATAACCAGCTAATAACCTGAGTATCTGCTGGCTAGACTGGGACTGGGAGACTCAGTAAGGTCCTGGTAGGTGGTATCTGCAAGGAGGGTGGAGGAGGATCCATAGAGCCAACACCACCATCCAGGTGGTCCCAGAGTTACTCAATTGATTTCAAGTCTACGGAATTAGGGGTGCAGGGTAGTACTTAGAAGTCTTGGTCAACTCTTTCAACCAGTGTGGGACATTTCTAGCCATGTGGCGTGTCTCATTGTCCTGCTGGAAGATCCCATCCGCCCCAGAGAAGATAATCAGCATGTATGGTGTACGTGATCTACAAGGATGGATTCATACCTGAATCAGTGTCTCCCACATGGATGAGGGGGTCCGTGTGGGTATGTGTGTACCTGTTTGGGATTGTTGAGCACTTCCTGTGTGGTAGCCGTGGCGCTGATAGCTCGGTTGCTTCCCGTGCTGAGCTGCAGGCTGAGTGAGAGGCCGCTGACCAGCTGCAGGCCGAGTTCGGTGATGCTCACTCGCTCGTCCAGCACCCGCACCGTCCTCTCGGCCAGGATGGAGTCCGACAGAGGAGACAGAACCTGCAGCACACAAACACACACTCATTATTAGCCGGAGTTAGCCGGTTAGCTGATACTGGCCATCTCACTCAGTTCAACTGACAGGTGTGGATTGTGAATATAAACACATATGCTCTACAGAGAACATCACCTACGGTTATGTGAGCACTAATGGCGCCCCCTTGTGGTGAATTTAGTCAGACAGTTTTGATGCAAGTAGTCATTCAGTGCTGAAATCTTCACAGTGGTGGTGAATGGAACCAGACGTCCACCTCTTAAAGCCCCCCCTCACAGAAAGTTATTGCATGAAATGGTTACGTATACACTGCCTGATGTGTCTGAGACGTTGTGTCCTCAGAAAACAAATTGGCCAATTTTCTAGTTGCCGTCAGTTTTTTGTAGATCGCCAACAAAAACCTTCGCATGGAGGTGAAGTTGGCGATCACTCGGCGCTCGCTCAGTCGCGTAGCGTGAACGCCGAGTGGTTGGCGACTAATCTCAGATGCCTGGCAAATATCTAGGTCAGTCAGCAACTGTGAGACAGCAGAAACCTTTGGCTACAGCCACAGCCAATGGGATCGCGTATAGAGAGAACGGCTTCACCATTGATCTCTCTGATGCTGCGGGTGACGCCACCGTCGAGGAGGAGTACACCAACAGTAAACAATGTCTGCAAGACAATGGCTACAGGAGGTTCTCACTCTACTTGGACCAAGTAATGGAAGAACATCTGATAGAGCTTTGGCGAGAGCACCAGTGCCTATTTGATGTTGGAGTCCATTTTGGAAATAGCGTATGTTCTACATGATGTTCCTAGTTAGGGTTAGGGTTAGGGTTAGGGTTAGTTCTGCAAGAAAGACTCCACGAGTAGATGAATGTAATGATGTTTAATCTTTGATAAGTGTACAATTAAAAGGTTAGTTATTGTAAGTCATGAAGAAAGCCTTTGGCATAGGCCCAGTCCTAAGCCCAAGTCTGTAAGTGCATAGACCCTCACAGATCCTGCTGGATATGGACAGCAGGGGTGAAGCTGCCTCCCTGGACAGCAGGACAGGGACCCAACTGGTGGTGGTGGGGAGGAGGGGGATGGAATGGATCGAAACCTCAGCGCCTGAATGCAGCAGAGAGGGAGCGTATATTGATTCCTTTTAAAGACAGGTGTCAGACTGTGATTGGTTGGAGTAATGAAAGATAGTGTGACGTAGCATTGGAGTCTTCCTGGCAGAACTTTTACTAAAGCTTTCGTTTCTAACAAGAGTTTAGTTCTCAGGTGTTCACTTGTTTTTGGACAGCAGCCAGATGAGTGGGCGGTTCTCCAGAGTAAAAGTTGTGTAATTGGTGACGCTGTGTCGCCGATCAGTCATGTAGAGTGAAAACCACGACAACTGAAACACTCACGGTTACAGCTCAACCAGTCGTGTAGTGTGAACAGCACCAAGACCTGACCACTCAGACAGCCGTGTAGTGTAAACCAGGCTTAATATAGATTCCCTTCCCCTTTAAATCCATTCATCAGCAAAATATTCCCTTGTTATTGTTCACTGTCCACTATTTCACCATCACCAACATTTCATATAAACGAGTGTTAGACTCGTGTAGGTTTACTGGCGGGTTTGATGGTACATACAATGTCTATATATTTGTGTTGTAGACATGCTGACGTCTGGTTACCATCACCACCACTGTAAACAACATCTGAACCATTTCACACCTCAAACACTGAATCATACAGAAATACAGTTCTATTTCAGTAAAGACACAACGTAATATGGCCAAAAGTATGTGGACACACCTCCTGATCATTGAGTTTAGGTGTTTCAGCCACACCAATCGCTGATAGGCGTATACAGCCACGCTCAAACTTATGTAAGACAAATATTGTAAGTAAATACTTCCAAAGTTTCACCATCATCAACATTTTATATTCACACTCAGAAGACTTGAGTAGGTTCACAGGTGGGTTTGAATAGTACATAAAATCTCTATATTTATGTTGTAGACATGGTGACGTCTGGTTACCATCACAACCACTGTAAAGAACAATTGAACCCTTTCACACCAAACGACTCTCCCTCACCCTGTTTACACATTAAACACTGAATCATACAGAAATACAGTGCTATTTCAGTAAAGACGCTACGTAATATGGCCAAAAGTATGTGGACACACCTCCTGATCATTGAGTTTAGGTGTTTCAGCCACACCAATCGCAGACAGGCGTATACAGCCACGCTCAAACTTATGTAAGACAAATATTGTAAGTAAATACTTCCAAAGTTTCACCATCATCAACATTTCATATTAACACTCAGAAGACTTGAGTAGGTTCACAGGTGGGTTTGAATAGTACATAAAATCTCTAGATTTATGTTGTAGACATGGTGATGTCTGGTTACCATCACCACCACTGTAAAGAACAGTTGAACCCTTTCACACCAAACGACTCTGAATCACTCTGTTTACACATCAAACACTGAATCATACAGATTTTTTGAAAATCAGTGGAATTCCTCTTACATAATATCAGCATATTCACAAGCACCGCGCTGCTGATTCATCTGGAGCATAATAAAACCCGTTAGACTGTATCCTGCCTGTTCAGCTCAGCGTTCGGGGAGAGCAGAGCTCCAGCACTGGTACATCACTGCAGCTCCTTCAGGCGAGGTGGCAGCAGCGGGAGGAGAAGTCAGCCCGCGCTGTGTTTACTCCTCTGACTGATTCAGTATATGAGTTCAGACATATAATCAACACAAGCTCCAAATTACAGGTGAAGTCGGCTGGTCAGGTGAAGTGAGAGGTATAGATTTCTGGAGAACATACTGAGGGTATAAAGATAGATAGTTATAGAAATTCCATCTTTTCTGTTATAACCACAGAACATGCTAGGTCTGCACTAGGGGGCAGGGCTCTGACCTCAGTATTATAGTTATAATATATTATTATGCATTACTAACATGTAACCTCAACGCCCGGGTGGACAAAATAACAGAAAACTGTCACAGTAGGGCTCCAGTTGGTTGATAATGTTTATGGGACAGTTGTGGTCTGGAGGTTGAACCCATGGACCCACAGGACACGACTGAAGTGCCCTTGAGCAAAGCACCTAAGCCCTGACTGCTCCCCGCATGCCGTGGTAGGGCTGCTCACTGCTCCAGGCAAGTGTGCTCACTTCCCCCTAGTGTGTGTGTGCACTAGTGTGTGTGTATATGTGAGTGTGTCACTGCAAAGATCTTGAATTTCCCTCTGGGATCAATGAAGTATCTATCTATCTATTTAAATACATATCAACTAACATCTCACTAAACCAGACTCAGCACCTCATTAACATATCATTTACATAAACCACGCCCTGTTCCATTTAGGTGTTTATGTAGAAACAACTGTATATTTATATATATATATACACACACACACACACACGCACACACACATATTTAGTTATTACAGTATTATATACACTATATTTTCAGTCAAAAAATACACCTACCAAAGTCTATATGTGTGTAACTATAAAGAGGTTTAGATCTGAGTGTGTTGAGAGACGAGTGTAAAGAGTGAAGTTGGAGCCCATGTACACAAATATTACTAAAATAAACATTTGACTGTATTTAAATATAAAATGAGAATGTATATTTTTATAAGAGCTATAAAACCACCAAACCTGTTTATCAGAACAAGATCTCAGCATCTACACTATCTTCTTCAGTCCTGTTAGAGAAGCAGCTCATGTGGATCCTCATGAAGAAGCTGCTGGTCAGAATGTTCAAAGTATGTAAACCTGCATCAGAGCAAATGAGCTCATTTCTAAAAGACCCTCTAAACATTCTTTAAACACAACCAGATGTTTAATTCTGCTCCAGCAATAATTCCATACCGACTATTCTATAGTTCTGATCTCCTCACACTTATTTACTAATATTATTACTATTAATATAGTACACATAAGAAGAACACTGTTGTGAAATCTAATCAATTACAATTACGCTCTGTGATCATCACATCAGCATCAACACCATCAGACCACCAATCATCTGCATTTGAGTACAGCTGCTCACACACACGCACCTGTAAGCTGGTCATGCCGGTGTCCGTCCCCTCCAGCAGGCGTCCGTCCAGCAGCCGTGCGATTCGAGGATCGTCCACCTTCAGGAAGTCCCACACCAGGTCTGTGATATCCAGCTGCCAATCAGAGCCCAGTAGGTAGGTCAGCTGACCTCGGGCCTCTGCCGACTCAGCCACGAAGTGCGTGAGCACCCGCACGATGGCCCGCTGGTACTGTAGCGTACAGCTCCGCCCCCTCCGCTCTTCATCGTCTTCGTCCTCGCTGTCTCGGACAGACCTGAGAACCAGGGGTGCACAAATCATCACCGCCTGCATCTATTTATTTACTTTATTACTTTACTTATACTTTAAGTAGTTCTAAAAGCAGTACTTTTACACTTTTACTGGAGTAAAAAGCTTCAGTTGATACTTCAGCTTCTACAGAAGTATTTTTAAACCCTAGTATCTATACTTCTACCTGAGTAATGACTGTGAATACTTTTGACACCTTTGATAAAATACTAATAAATCAGTTTTCACAGTTAAGACATAAACCCTGCAAACACATTAACAGGAAATAAACAGAAATGCAAACTTCCTTATGAGGAAAACGTATGAACACCCCTACCTACATCACAACTTCAACTGTGTTAATGATCAACAACACCATTGGAGAATTTCCAAGAGGAACCCCAGTTTAACTTTTAATATTTGATTGGATTTGCTCTTTGTTATTGGAGTACAACGTCGCTGTCTAAAGAAAAACAAGTATATTTACAGCAACTGTCCTCACTTTCAATGAAAGTCAATGGAAACAGTTTTTTTTTTCCCAACCTATTTTGGAGCATTCTTATTGGTCCATTCCTCATAAAACTTTCACAGGATATAAAGATCAGCTGTCTGGTTTTATATAGAAAAATAAAAAAATGTGCTTAAAGATCTCAGAGGCCTTCAAAAAGAGCTGTAGATACCTTGCTTGGAAAGTGTTCCCAAAAATATTGGAAATCAATCTTTTCACTATCCAGAAGATCATCTAAGAGTAGAGAAGATATGTGCAAGCCTAGGCTGCCCCAGCCACTTTAACCCAAGAGCAGTAACCCATCATTTCATCCCAGGAACTGCTGGTGGCTTCTTCTAGTGTGGATACCAAAGTACATGCATCTACCATTAGAACCAAACTGCAATTTGGCCTACATTGGGGGAACATCAGATTAGAGAACATCAGATCAGTACTAAAGTTTCCTAATCAATATCCAGGAAAGGTCTTCTGGAACTACGTGCTATGGACCAAGAAGCCAAAGATTCAAATTGCTTGGGCAGTGTTTGATCAGAAGAACCTTATACCAACGGAATCCTCTTCCATACCAAAGAGTTCTTGAGGGGAACGTGAGACCATCTGAAGAAGTGGACATTCCAGCGGGATAATGATTCTAAACATGCTGGTCAATCCTCCAAGCAATGGCTCAAAAGAAAAACCAAGTCCTAGCACGGCCCTAATCAAAGCCCAGCTCTGAATCCCATTGAAATGCTGTGAAGGGATTTGAAGAAAGCTGTAGATGCAAGAAGCTTCTCAAACGATGCCTTCTATCCCGTCTTATTGGGTCTTAGTGCAGCTTTTCATACACAAGATTCTAATCCACCGTCTCAGACGCGGCTCTAGACTGGTTTAAATCAGGTTTAACAATTAGACACATACTGGTTTCACTGGGAAATCATTCAGCAAAGCTACCTACATTTCTCGTGAAGTACCACAAGGCTCAGTTTTAGGGCTCTGGTGCGTTTCTTTTGTCTTTGTACATGCTACCCCCAGGTGATGTCATTAGGAAACATGGCATGAACTATAAAGTACTTTGAGCTGCCAATGCTATTCTTCTTATTATATTTATTAATATTAGTGGACAGTACCATCTACTGAAGCCAGGGGTGCATTTACTTTCAACAGAAGAATATAAATTTTAGTTTAATAGCTATAAAGTAAAATAAGACAAGACATTTAATTAAAACTCGTTTTCTTGGTACTTCTAAAATTGATCTGTGTCTTTGGGTTATATGTTTTTTATTAATACTCATAGTTTCTTATATTACTATTAACAACCATCTATATAGTACTTTGAGCTGCTACTGCTATTAGAATTGCTCTATAAACAAAAAGATTATTATTATTATTTATTATTATTAGTAGTAGTATTACTATTGGAGAGTACCACTGTATTTACAGTACTAGGGGTTCATTTACTTTTAATTTTCATTTACTGTCAATCAAATTTCCTTTGTTTTTTATTATATAATATATGTATAATAAACAATTGAACACATGGGAGTACCACAAGGCTCAGTTTTAGGGCTCGGGGTTGTTTCTTTTGTCTTTGTACATGTCACCTCCAGGTGATATCATTAGGAAACATGACATAAACTATAAAGTACATACACTATAAAGTACTTTGTAGTAAAGTACTAAAGTAGTAAATTTGATCTGTGTCTTTGGCTTATATGTTTTGTTTTTTTTTACAAATACTCATAGTTTCTTATATTACTATTAACAACCATCTATAAAGTATTTTAAACTGCTACTGCTATTAGAAGTGCTTTATAAATACAAAGATTATTATTATTATTATTATTATTATTATTATTTTTATTATTATTGGACAGTAACACTATACTTACAGTACTAGGGGTCCACTTACTTTCAATTTTCATTTACTGTCAATCAAATTTCCTTTGTTTTTTATTATACAGTGTATGTAGAATAAACAATTGAACTAACTGGAGTACCCCAAGGCTCAGTTTTAGGGCTCTGGATTGTTTCTTTTGTTTTTGTACATGTTACCTCCAGGTAATTTATTAGGAAACATGAAATAAACTGTAAAGTACTTTGTAGTAAAATACTAAAGTACTAAATTTGATCTGTGTCTTTGGCTTATATGTTTTTTACTAATAGTTTATTATATTACTATTAACAACCAACTTTAAAGTACTTTGAGCTGCCACTGCTATTAGAAATGCTATATAAATATAATATAAATATATTATTATTATTATTATTATTATTATTGGACAATACCATTGTACTTACAGTACTAGGGGTTTGTTTACTCTCACCAGTTTAATAACTGGAAAGTCAAATTTTCTTTATTTTCTATTCTATAATGTATTTGGAATAAAACATTAGTGGTCATCCAGTTTCTCCTTCGTCCACTAATACAACACAACAGTGGAAGCTTACAAACAGAGACCTCGGAGGGAAAACTGAAGGGTATCCAGGTTACAAGAACAAATCTCAGCTGACGGGCGTCTATTAAATGAGACGAGATCCCGGCGTCTAATGAAAGAAGAGCAATTAAGCTGATCGTTTAGCATTAGCGCGCTAAAGCCAGCCTGGATTAACAGTGCGAGCCTCCGCTGCACACGCAGGAGCGGAACGCCGGCAGTGAACGAACCGCCTCCGTCAGCATTTCTCCATCCAGGCAGAGAAAGAGAGACAGAAGACATATTCTCCCAAAATAGCATCAGACGCGTCCGCCTTCCGTTCCTCCCTCTCTCTGCATCCTGATCTGTTTCTTCTTCGGCAGGTGTTTTGAATTGTGGTTCCCAATCTCGCTCCGGGAGGCCCTGCATACATTTTTTGGAGCTTTTTTTTCTCTGTGCATACGAATCAGCTCGGGAGATAATGAGCGAACGCTTTACGGACTGAGTCAGTAGAGCTACAGCCGGGAGAACTAATAGAAAGTGCAGAAATCAGCGACAACCTGCCTGAATTCCAACCAGCCTGCAAAATTACACAACACAGATCGATACAACTCCAGTACGAAATCTATAAAACACACAAAAACACTAACTAGTGCATCTTCACTGTGAGGAACAGCTCTGAGGTGGTGAAGCACTGCAGCGTGTTTACGATGCATAATGTTTATTAGCACAGGCCGCAAACTAGTCAGAGTTATTAAAGACTGAATCAAGTTTTATGAAATACAAATGATTTACCACCCAAATATGCACTCAACACACTATACTGGTTTTGCTGGTGACCAGTCATGCATTTTAATGAGGGTTTCTGACACGGTTATCTAGCTGTAACTGGGTTATGTAGCTGTAACTGGGTTTTCTAGCTGTAACAGGGTTATCTAGCTGTAACAGGTTTATGTAGCTGTAACAGGTTTATCTAGCTGTAACAGGTTTATGTAGCTGTAACAGGTTTATCTAGCTGTAACTGGGTTATCTAGCTGTAACACGGTTATGTAGCTGTAACACGGTTATGTAGCTGTAACAGGTTTATCTAGCTGTAACAGGGTTATCTAGCTGTAACTGGGTTATCTAGCTGTAACAGGTTTATCTAGCTGTAACTGGGTTATCTAGCTGTAACAGGTTTATGTAGCTGTAACAGGTTTATCTAGCTGTAACAGGGTTAGGTAGCTGTAACAGGTTTATCTAGCTGTAACAGGGTTATCTAGCTGTAACTGGGTTATCTAGCTGTAACAGGTTTATGTAGCTGTAACAGGTTTATCTAGCTGTAACAGGTTTACGTAGCTGTAACAGGTTTATCTAGCTGTAACAGGTTTATGTAGCTGTAACAGGTTTATCTAGCTGTAACTGGGTTATCTAGCTGTAACAGGGTTATGTACCCGTAACAGGTTTATCTAGCTGTAACAGGTTTATGTAGCTGTAACTGGGTTATCTAGCTGTAACTGGGTTATCTAGCTGTAACAGGTTTATGTAGCTGTAACAGGTTTATCTAGCTGTAACAGGGTTATCTAGCTGTAACTGGGTTATCTAGCTGTAACAGGTTTATGTAGCTGTAACAGGGTTATCTAGCTGTAACTGGGTTATCTAGCTGTAACAGGTTTATGTAGCTGTAACAGGATTATCTAGCTGTAACAGGTTTATGTAGCTGTAACATGGTTATCTAGCTGTAACAGGGTTATCTAGCTGTAACAGGTTTATGTAACTGTAACAGGGTTATCTAGCTGTAACAGAGTTATCTAGCTGTAACTGGGTTATCTAGCTGTAACAGGTTTATGTAGCTGTAACAGGGTTATCTAGCTGTAACTGGGTTATCTAGCTGTAACAGGTTTATGTAGCTGTAACAGGGTTATCTAGCTGTAACAGGGTTATCTAGCTGTAACAGGTTTATGTAACTGTAACAGGGTTATCTAGCTGTAACTGGGTTATCTAGCTGTAACAGGGTTATCTAGCTGTAACTGGGTTATCTAGCTGTAACAGGTTTATGTAGCTGTAACAGGTTTATCTAGCTGTAACTGGGTTATCTAGCTGTAACACGGTTATGTAGCTGTAACACGGTTATGTAGCTGTAACAGGTTTATGTAGCTGTAACAGGGTTATCTAGCTGTAACTGGGTTATCTAGCTGTAACAGGTTTATCTAGCTGTAACTGGGTTATCTAGCTGTAACAGGTTTATGTAGCTGTAACAGGTTTATCTAGCTGTAACAGGGTTAGGTAGCTGTAACAGGTTTATCTAGCTGTAACAGGTTTATCTAGCTGTAACTGGGTTATCTAGCTGTAACAGGTTTATGTAGCTGTAACAGGTTTATCTAGCTGTAACAGGTTTACGTAGCTGTAACAGGTTTATCTAGCTGTAACAGGTTTATGTAGCTGTAACAGGTTTATCTAGCTGTAACTGGGTTATCTAGCTGTAACAGGGTTATGTACCCGTAACAGGTTTATCTAGCTGTAACAGGTTTATGTAGCTGTAACTGGGTTATCTAGCTGTAACTGGGTTATCTAGCTGTAACAGGTTTATGTAGCTGTAACAGGTTTATCTAGCTGTAACAGGGTTATCTAGCTGTAACTGGGTTATCTAGCTGTAACAGGTTTATGTAGCTGTAACAGGGTTATCTAGCTGTAACTGGGTTATCTAGCTGTAACAGGTTTATGTAGCTGTAACAGGATTATCTAGCTGTAACAGGTTTATGTAGCTGTAACATGGTTATCTAGCTGTAACAGGGTTATCTAGCTGTAACAGGTTTATGTAACTGTAACAGGGTTATCTAGCTGTAACAGGGTTATCTAGCTGTAACTGGGTTATCTAGCTGTAACAGGTTTATGTAGCTGTAACAGGGTTATCTAGCTGTAACTGGGTTATCTAGCTGTAACAGGTTTATGTAGCTGTAACAGGATTATCTAGCTGTAACAGGTTTATGTAGCTGTAACAGGGTTATCTAGCTGTAACAGGGTTATCTAGCTGTAACAGGTTTATGTAACTGTAACAGGGTTATCTAGCTGTAACTGGGTTATCTAGCTGTAACAGGGTTATCTAGCTGTAACTGGGTTATCTAGCTGTAACAGGTTTATGTAGCTGTAACAGGGTTATCTAGCTGTAACTGGGTTTTCTAACTGTAACAGGTTTATGTAGCTGTAACAGGGTTATCTAGCTGTAACTGGGTTATCTAGCTGTAACTGGGCTTTCTAACTGTAACAGGTTTATGTAGCTGTAACAGGGTTATCTAGCTGTAACTGGGTTATCTAGCTGTAACAGGTTTATGTAGCTGTAACAGGGTTATCTAGCTGTAACAGGGTTATCTAGCTGTAACAGGTTTATGTAGCTGTAACAGGGTTATCTAGCTGTTACAGGGTTATCTAGCTGTAACAGGGTTATCTAGCTGTAACTGGGTTTTCTAGCTGTAACAGGTTTATGTAGCTGTAACAGGGTTATCTAGCTGTAACTGGGTTATCTAGCTGTAACTGGGTTTTCTAGCTGTAACAGGGTTATCTAGCTGTAACAGGGTTATCTAGCTGTAACAGGGTTACCTAGACAGGGGTTATGTAGCTATATAATAGGGGTATCTAGATGTACTTACAAGGCTATGTAACTGTTATAGGGTTATCTAAGAAGAGTTATTAATATAGTTAGTAATAGTAATAGTTAGCAAGCTAGAAAAACAGAATCACTGCTTAACTTATTCCTTTTTAGTTAGTAAAATAAATGTATCTTTGCCAGTTCAGTGCTTAGCTAAATAACTAGGAGCAATCATCTTTACTTGGTTAAATCACAATTATATGACTTGGTTCATCTTTGCTTTATAAATTAATGAATTAATGTTTACTTACATAGCTTTAATTTTGTTCCCCTTATTTAGCAAGCTAGGTAAAATTCTTCTTTGCTTAACTAATTTCTCTTTATTTAGCTAACTCGGAAAAACCTCTGCTCAGCTAATCCATAATTATCATGTTAATAATCATGTTACCTAGTTAGTATGCTAATTTATTTTTGCTTAGCTAATCCATAATTATTTAGTTGGTAAGCCAAAGTTTAAGCTTGCTTAGCTCATTCTTTATTGTTAAGTTAGCAAGCTGGGCAACATTCATCTTAGTTATCCAATCAGGACAGGTACATCCTTGCTTAGCTAACAAATTAATCTTTGCTTCGTTAGCAAGGGAGGAAAAAGGACTGTGTACTAATTCATTTTTGCTTAGCGAGTTAGCAAGCTTGGAAAAATATCTTTCCTCACAGTTGTTTTACTTAGCATGCTAAAGCTTAGCTAATTCATTTTTCCTTCATTAATTCAATGTTTATATATATAAATATAGGACAAAATCTTTACTAGTGTGGTGTAGTTCTGGTGCGCTCATCTCAAGAAGGTTCATAAAGGTTCATAGTTCCTAATTTATCTCTGCTAATCCTTTTTGCACCTAGCTAGTTACCAAGCTTAGTTAGTTTGTCCAAACTGATTTGACCTAGTTATAAACTAAAGTTCAGTTTACTATAGCTTAGCTAATGTATTGTTGCCTCATTACTTCATCGTTGTTTAGTTAGGACATTGCTAGCTATTTTATTTGGCTAATTTATAATTATTTGAGGTAGTTAGCAGGTCTGAGTACTTATCTGGTTCATCTTTGCATAGCTAATTGGCTATCTAAAGGTAAAACAATCATCTTTCCCTGAAAAATGTATGTAATACTTCTTTGTTTAGCTAACTGCTAATAGCTGTGAGTTAGCTGATGGGAAAAAAAGAATATCACAGCTAAAGCACTGCTGTTAGGCTTCCGGCTATCAAGCTAAAGCAGAGACCAGTGAGCTCCTGATAATAAGAAACTGATTTGCTCCCATCTTTAATAGAGCCCAGATAAACTGGGCAGTGGGTGTACACTGCAGGGGGAGTAGCTGGGGTCCAGTTTGGATGAAAGTCCTGGGCCAATTTCTGATCCCAGTACATCCTTGGCAGAGATTGGCGTCCTGAGAACCGGGATTGGCCTCGAGGCGCTCAGGCAGAAAGCAAAGCGCTAGCTAAGCGGGTTCCTCGGCGTCCAGGGGGCGTGAGAGACACGTCTGCCTCCTGTCCTGGAAACGTCCCAGACAAGATAAGACGGTTCTGCTGCGGGACGCTGAGCAGCCGGCGCAACGCAGCGCTGCACACAATGGAGGGCTTTCTGAGTCAGGAATTATTGTTAGCCTACACTCAGATTTGTGTCAGAGGGCCAGAGTTAAAGAAACAGCAGCCGCAGCAGCAAACTCGCCTCTTAAGAGAAAAAAACTTTAGATTTGACGTGAAAGAGATAACATGCCTTAGGGAGTCGTTCCACAATCCAGTTCAGTCACAAACGCTTTCCTGCTCTGCCATTTACACATAAGCCGGGCCTTCGGGGACGCGGCTCCGTCTTAAAAGCACAGAGCTGCTGCTGCTGTGTGGAGAAAATCAAATCACTAGAAAGACAACTGTCTACTGTATGTAAGTGAATCGCAAATCAGTCCGGGATAGCGACGCAAACGCCGCGTGGAGTGTAAGTAGGGCAGTTTGGAGAGAGAGCGAAAACCAAAACGGCACCGTTTTCCGTTTCAGTATTAAAGAGCTCATATGAGGGAAAACCTCGCCCCTTTAAAAAGTTTTAAAATCAGAACCTAATACTTTATTATTTTTTCATTCATTATATATTAACCTTTCATTAGGGTTCATTGTGGCAATAGAAATACTTTAACTCAGTGATATTCGTTGTTGTGATGTCACAACCATTAACACCGATGGTTAATTAAGCCTAATTCGGTTTAGGCTCCAGCCCTCCAGGCCACGGTGGTTTAGCTCCACCCATTCAGTCTACAGCGGTTTAGCTCCACCCATCCAAGCTTACCAGTTTAGTCCCACCGATTCAGGCTAAAGCAGTTTAGCTCCACCCTATCAGTCTACAGCAGTTTAGCTCCACCCATTCAGTCTACAGCATTATAGCTCCACCCATTCAGTCTACAGCAGTTAGCTCCACCCATTCAGTCTACAGCATTATAGCTCCACCCATTCAGACAGCTGTTTAGTTTCACCCATTCAGTCTACAGCAGTTTAGCTCCACCCATTCAGCTTACAGCAGTTTAGCTTCACACATTCAGTCGACACCAGTTTAGCTTCACCCATCCAAACTAAAGCAGTTTAGCCCCAACCATCCAAACTAAAGCAGTTTAGCTCCACCCATTCAGCCTACAGCAGTTTAGCTCCACCCACTGAGTCTACAGCAGTTTAGCTACACCAATTCGGTCTACAGCAGTTTAGCTCCACCCATTCGGTCTACAGCAGTTTAGTTCCACCCATTCAGCCTACAGCAGTTTAGGTCCACCCATTTGGTCTACAGCAGTTTAGCTCCACCCATTCAGCCTACAGCAGTTTAGCTCCACCCATTTGGTCTACAGCAGTTTAGCTCCAGCCATTCAGCCTACAGCAGTTTAGCTCCACCCATTCGGTCTACAGCAGTTCAGCTCCACCCATCCAAACTAAAGCAGTTTAGCCCCACCCATTCAGGCTAAAGAAGTTTAGCTACACCAATTCGGTCTACAGCAGTTTATACAGTCCCACTAATGTTACATGAAAAAATATAAAATATGCAGAATATGGGCTTTAATGACCTCCCACTAATTAGTCCCCCCGTTTAGATGCACCACATTAAAACAGGGCATTGTAAAGCTTCAGGACTTTCCCGTCAGCGCCTGCAGAGCAGGACTACATCTGTAATCCTCACACAGCGCAGACTGACCCGGTGTAATGCCATGGGGCTCCTTCCGATATGGACTGGACCGAGCAGTAGCCACTGCGGAGACAAGCTGCTGGCTTCAGATTAACATTCTCTTCATTAATGCATATTGTGTTTGGCCTATTAGACAGTGGCACTGTCACAAGATATTAAGAATAACTTCAAGCCTTCTAAGCATTTCTTTGAACTGCTGCACATCCTCATAAATACTTCACAATTTAAGCCTATTTCAGCAAAATTTGCGCTCCAGGAAATACAGCACAGCTATACGGTTGCTCGTCCAACGTCTATATAACCAAAACTCTAAGACCTTCAAAGCTGCTTTGCTTCAATAGTATTTAATTAAAGTGATCCAGGAATACATGTGGTTTAAACCTATTGTTCCATCTGCTCTGTTCTGTGTGATACTTTTACTTCTATCCATCCATTATCTTTCACTTTATCCCGCTAGTGGGGGTCCCGGGGGGGCTGGAGTCAATCCCAGCGTCATCAGGTGAGTCCATGCCAGTCCATCGCAAGGCCAGCACACACTCACTTACACCTACGGGCAGTTTAGAGTGAGAATCAACCTAACATGTATGTGTTTGGACTGTGGGAGGAAACCGGAGTACCCTGAGGAACCCACTCAAGCACGGAGAGAACATACAGCCCCACACAGAATCCAACCCGGATCCGGAGGTGTAGCCCGGAAGAGTGCTGATGGATAGGAATTGGACCAGAGCCTCCAAGTCAAAGATGAGGGCCAATAAAGCCATGAGGCTTCCAAAGACGAGGATGGTGATGGCCAGGACTTTGGTTCCATGGGTGGAGAGGATGGAGAAGAAGGTGCCGTCCTCCGCCATGACGTACAGGAAATACAACCTGGATTGTCTTGCTGTGAGGCGACAGTCCTGACCACTCCACTTTTACTTCTACTCAAGTATTATTGTCAGGAAGTAATGTACTGTAGAATCCTGTGGGAGCTTGGGGCGTGGCCGTGCTGAGCATACACAGACTACTGGGAGGGGCTATGCTCATGGAAGTAGAGACCTTTTATTGTTGTCATTTTTGGCTGAAAGACATCCAAAGAAAACATGTATACCCAAAATGCCAACTTTACAGGAGAGGCCAAAACCCTTCCTCACTTTTAATGTAACTCAATGGAACCAGACAGGTCCGTTAAAGGAAGCTGTCATATTCTAGTGCTATAGAAAAATAAAAATTAACAAAAATATATACTTTTTGACAGTGACAATGTGTTTGTGTTGTTCTGCACTGTCATAAGCCTGCCAACACATTTAACCCCAACCAATAATTGTTCATGTCTTTGAGCTCATAGGTCATTGAGGGGATGGCTCAAGAAACTGTCAATCATGGTTACAGAAGAGCTGCATGTGATGCTGGTGGTTTTGTATTGTAACAAAGAAAGAAAAGAAAGAAAAAACTACATACCTGGGGGTCATGAGGAGGACAGTGTGGTCTGTCTACCGTTCAAAGAGAACGTGAGGTAACAAATGTGTTAAGAACAGTTGAGTTGTTATTGTGATTAGTGCTTAGCCGGCAGCATTTCAGTAACATGTTGGTAACCCTGTTAAATTCTGAGATGATGTTATTGTAGTATATATATATTTATATATATTCCTGGGGATCAGGAGGACAGTGTGGTCTGTCTGCCATTCAAAGGGAACGTGAGGTAATGTATTGGTAGCCCTGCTAAATTCTGAGAGGACATTATTGTTATATATATATTGTTATTGCTATATATTATTGTTATATATATATATATATATATATATATATATATATATATATATATATATATATATATATATATATATACTAAAATAACATTTATATATAGGACACGACAGAAGTGCCACCTAACCCCCAACTGCTCCCCGCACTGTGGATAGGATTGCCCACTGCTCCTGATTCTAAATTCAACTGTGGATGTTCATCAAGAGGGCTGCAGAGTCACATTTGACCACCAGAGGGCGCTCTGTTCTCCTACTGGTCAAGGTATGTTTTGTAGAAGACGTCAAACAAGACTTTTTGTCGGGGGGCCATGGGGCATCCCAGATGCCACATCGCAGTTCTTTGACTAGGCCACAGGACTTGAACCATTCCTTGTTCCTGACGTCCATAATTTGGGTCCAGCGTTGAAAAGTTGGGGGTGAATTTGGGGCGAAATCTGATCCCAGAATTAGTGCAGTGTTTCTACCTCCAAATCCGTGACTATGGTCCTCAGTCGGAAAATGGTGGAGCGCCCTCTTCAGGTTGGAAATGACCTTCTGCCGCAAGTGGAGGAGTTTAAGTATCTCGGGGTCTTGTTCACGAGTAAGTGATGGAAGGATGGAGCAGGTGGTTAACAGGTGGATTGGTGCAGCGTCTGCAGTGATGTGGGCTCTGTACTGGTCTGTCCTGGTGAAGAGAGAGCTGAGCCAAAGGCAAAGCTCTCGATTTACTGGTCAGTCTACGTTCCTACTCTCACCTGTGGTCAGGAGCTCTGGGTAGTGACCGGAAGAACGAGATCGCGGATACAAGCTGTCGAAATGAGTTTTCTCCGCAGGGTGTCGGGGGTCACCCTTAGAGATCCACATCGAGAGGAACCAGCTAAGGTAGTTCGGGCATCTGGTTAGGATGTCTTCTGGACTTGTCTGACCGAGAGGAGACCCCGGGGAAGACCTAGGACACGCTGGAGGGATTATATCTCTTGGCTGGCCTGGAAACGCCTCAGCATTCCCCTGGAGGGGTGGCTGGGTTTCTCTGCTTAGACTGCTACCTCCACGACCCGGATCCCTGGAAGAGCGGTAGATAATGGATGGATGGATGGATGGTTTCTACACCAAGCCACAAGTCCTCCAAGAAGCTTTGGCATTCTATTTTAGACCCAAAACCTAAACTTCAGTTCCTCTGCTGACGGATGCCGGAGGTTCTAAAACATTCCACCACAGCTCCATAAGGTTACCAGTGCTGAAAAGAAACGTGGACAGCTATTTCAAATATTCCCGGCCTGTGAGCGTAGCCGTTCGGCGTGGTTTGGAATGAAATGCTTGAGACTGTAGACGGAAAGAAGTTAACAGATCCTCTACAGAGAAATCGCTTCTGCCAGCGAGGCTTTAACCTTTAACATGCGTCCAGTTAAAATCAATAAAGCCTATAGAACTCAACACGACACGAGCGAGTGACGCCGACAAATTGCACTGGGTTTGGTAAGCACTCAGAGAGGCAGTCGCATGGCTGGCAATCAGCGGAGGCCGTGACCGCGCACTGAAGAACACACGGCGTCCAAAAGCTCTTTTGTTTTTAATGAAGCTGCACACGCCGCCCAGCCAGCGGCTTCCAGCACCGCCATTCATCATCTCTCCATTACTGCGTTAACTTAAACCCAGAATGAGGCTGCTGAAAGCCATAGTCGCTCAGGGTCAGTCTTTTTTTCTCCACCACTAGCCTAGTCACACCGGGCCCGCCTCTACCTAGTCAACAGTCACGGATATGAATGACGCACATATCATGGCTGTCCAAAGAAGAACATGTCAATTTGGGATGAATTTCAGTTTTCTGCCAGCTGCTCTTTATATCCTGTGAAGGTTTCATGAAGAATGGACCAATAGAAATGCTCCAAAATCACTTAGGAAGAATTCTGGTTCCATTGACTTGCATTAAGAGTAAAGGACATTTCTGTCCTCTCCTGTCCTCTCCTGCCATCCTTGTTTTTTCTTTGGACAGCATGATATCGTGATAATCCCTGGTGTTTGTCTATGGACGGGTGGAAGGGACATTACACAGCCAAACACTGGCTCTTGGTCCACCGGCTGGAAAATGGATCTGCAAGTGGGAAAAACATAATGTCGCTGTCCAATGAAAAACAAGTGAAATCTCCAAGATTCCAACTTTCCAGGAGAGACCAAAAACTTACTTCACTTTCAATTGAAGTCAATGCAACCAGAATTCTTTCCAAGCTATTTTGGTGCACTTCTGTTGGTCCATTCATCATAAAATTTTACCTTAATGTAAACAACCATTGTTGTGTTCAAATGATGTATAAAACTCAAAATCGACAAAAATTAAGATAAGTCTTTCATTGGACAGCCACGATAAACAAAGCAGCTTGGGTCAAACCACACAACACTCCTCCAGCCAATCAGTAACAGGGTGTATGTGGAGGGACCAGTTGAGGTACACTTCACCGATGACTGGTCCCTCCACGCCAACATGACTGTGAGATCTGCCCATCAGCGTCTCTTCTTCCTGCGTAGGCTCAAGAAGTTTGAACTGCCTCCTGACGTCCTTACCAGCTTCTACAGATAGACCATAGAGAGCATCCTCACAGGCTGCATCACTGTCTGGTACAGCAGCTGCATGACCTGCGACCGCAAGGCCCTGAAAGGAGTGGTGAGGACAGCAGAATACCTCAAAGTCAACAAACTACCAGCCTTACAGGACATCTACCAGTCCCGCTGCCTGAGGAACAAACTACCAGCCTTACAGGACATCTACCAGTCCCGCTGCCTGAGGAACAAACTACCAGCCTTACAGGACATCTACCAGTCCCGCTGCCTGAGGAACAAATTACCAGCCTTACAGGACATCTACCAGTCCCGCTGCCTTAGGAACAAACTCCCAGCCTTACAGGACATCTATCAGTCCCGCTTCCTGAGGAAAAAACTACCAGCCTTACAGGACATCTATCAGTCCCACTTCCTGAGAAACAAACTACCAGCCTTACAGGACGTCCACCAGTCCCGCTGCCTGAGGAACAAACTACCAGCCTTACGGGACATCTATCATTCCTGCTGCCTGAGAAACAAACTACCAGCCTTACAGGATGTCCACCAATCCCACTGCCTGAGAAACAAACTACCAGCCTTAGAGGGCATCTACCAGTCCCGCTGCCTGAGGAACAAACTCCCAGCCTTACAGGTCATCTACCAGTCCCGCTGCCTGAGGAACAAACTCCCAGCCTTACAGGTCATCTACCAGTCCCGCTGCTTGAGGAACAAACTACCAACCTTACAAGACGTCTATCAGTCCAGCTGCCTGAGGAACATCCAGAAGATCAGGTTAGACAGCCACCCAGCACACGGCCTGTTCACCATACTGCCATCAAGCAGGAGATGCCACAGCATCCAGACTGTGAAGCTGAAAGACCCCAGTCCTACTTCACTCCACCACTTTGTTTAAATGCTGCTGCCATGGACAGTGAAATGCCTGAATATGAGTATTAGGATCATTAGAGCTGTATCTCCACACGTACTGCATGTTTTGGTGACTTGCTTTGTGATTTGTTTAGTGTTTTCTTGGGTTCTTCAAAATAATTGGACTCATATAACAGAGGCGCTTATGGGAAATAACAGTGCCATTCACCTTTCTCCCCGCGTTCACAATCTGCAATGTACAGTAGGTGTGTGTGTCTGTGTGTGTGTGTGTGTGTGTGTTGTGTTGTGTTGTGTTGTGTGGTTAATTAAACTACTCTACACAAACACTATTCCAGCAGCTCTGCTGGGGTTTGAAGCAATCACAAATCTAATCAGTTCTTAATCAATTGCACCAGTCTGAGTCTCGCCGCAGTCGCTCCATTCCACTCGTTCCTCCTCTCCCTCGCTCCGAAGAGGGAATTTTTCACATTTAGCTGCAGTGTTGAGGCATTTTAATGCCTGTGTCATGCCGGTTACAGGCTTGGCGTGTGTTTCTCTCTCAGGAACTGTGCTGGCATTTAGCCGCCTGTTCAGCTCTGATGTGCTGAAGGTCAAAAATGGATACAATGAGCTGGAATTCCGTTTGGAAATTGCATTTCGTAGCGTATGCAACCCATACAGCCCTACTCATCCAGCCTGATGGAGCGCGCTCACGGCTAGAAGACCTGACAATGACAACAAAAACAGGCTGCAATTCATGGATTATATAAAACGGACTCATAGCTCATTGACAGGAGCTGGAGATACAGACCTCATCTGTTTATGTAAGCAGTAGTGGAGATATTGACCAAGCCAGCTTACTGTACTTCATTATATTATTATTATTATATTATTCTATGTACACATATAACCATGACCTTCTGAAGGATCGTACAGTCTATACAGGAGTAATACACATGAGTTTTTAGAACCAGTTCTCAGACAATAAATGCACACATATTAGCAATCACCTGGGAAATCAAAGCAATTACCCCAGCAAAACCACATGGGATGCCACAGCAATTACTCTAGCAACCATCCGGGATACCAAAGCAATTACCATAGTAATACCATAGCATCCACCTAAAAAATTATAGCAGTTACTCTAGCAACACCCTAGCAACCACCTGGGACACCATAGCAATTATCATAGTTACACCATAGCATCCACCTGGGATATCATAGCAATTAGTCTAGCAACACCCTAGCAACCACCTGGAACACCATAGCAATTATCAAAGTTACACCATAGCATCCACCTGGGATACACTAGCAATTAATCTAGAAACACCCTAGCAACCATCCGGGATACCAAAGCAATTACCATAGTAATACCTTAGCATCCACCTTAAAATCCATAGCAATTACCCTAGCAACACCCTAACAACCACCTGGGACACCATAGCATTTATCATAGTTACACAATAGCATCCACCTGGGATACACTAGCAATTACCCTAGCAACACCCAAGCAACCACCTGGGTTACCATAGCAATTATCATAGTTTCACCATACCATCCACTTGGGATGCTATAGCATGGCCTAGCGGCACCATAACAACTACCTGGGACACCATAACAATTACCCTAGGAACACCATAACAACCACCTGGGATATCAAAGCAATTACCGTAGCAACATCCAAGCAACCACAAAACCTCAGCATTAACCTGGGATATCATAGCAATTACTCTAGCAACACCTCAACATCCACCTGGGATACAATAGCAATTACTCTAGCAACATCTCAGCATCCACCTGGGATACAATGGCAATTATTCTAGTGACACCTTAGCATTCACCTTGGATACTACAGCAATTATCCTAGCAACACCCTAGCAACCACCTGCAATTCAGTAGCAATTACTCTAACAACACCTTAGGACCCACCTGGGATATCATAACGATTACCCAAGCAACACCTCAGCATCCACCTGGGATACCATACCAATTACCCTAGCAACCACCTGGGATACCATAGCAATTACCCTAGCAACACTCTAGCAACCACCTGGGATACCATAGCAATTACCCTAACAACACTCTAGCAGCCACCTGGGATACCATAGCAATTACCCTAGCAACACCTCAACATCCACCTGGGATACAATGGCAATTATTCTAGTGACACCTTAGCATTCACCTTGGATACTACAGCAATTATCCTAGCAACACCCTAGCAACCAACTGCAATTCAGTTGCAATTACTCTAACAACACCTTAGGATCCACCTGGGATATCATAACGATTACCCAAGCAACACCTCAGCATCCACCTGGGATACCATACCAGTTACCCTAGCAACCACCTGGGATACCATAGCAATTACCCTAGCAACACTCTAGCAACCACCTGGGATACCATAGCAATTACCCTAACAACACTCTAGCAGCCACCTGGGATACCATAGCAATTACCCTAGCAACACCTCAACATCCACCTGGGATACAATGGCAATTATTCTGTCAACACCCTAGCAACCACCTGCAATTCAGTAGCAATTACTCTAGCGACACCTTAGCAACCACCTGGGATACTATAGCATTATCACAGCACCACACTATCATCCACCTGGAATATCATATGAATTATCTATGAAATGTATTACTATTTCTGTATATTTTCTGTGAAATATTGGATTTTTACTCAATTCCTTGGGACCCAAGCTTTGTGGGGTACACAACTGGGGTCACTTCCTGTCCACTGCAGCTTCTTCTGTGCACAGCTGGATCCCTCAGTGCTCACTACATCAAGTTTGGTACCAGCAGGGACAGCGGCAGCAGCAATGACGCCTCTTTCAGCTGCCTTCAGTTTAATGCACCGCTGACAGCGGCAAGCGCACACGCTGGGGGTGCATGATAGAGCCCGGACTGGGTGTTGCCTCACCTGGACCGTGAGCAGTGTAGGTGTTCCATCAGAAGCCACAGGGCACTTTTACTGCCCCTCTAGCTTCACCATTGCACAGCACTGTCGCTGCCCATGGCCTATGTCATGCCTATGTCATCTCCTCCATCAAGGTCTGCCTTTTCTTAAACCTTGAACCCCTGCAGGGATGGGAGGCGGGGATCTATCCCTCTTCTGACACATGGGGTGGGACTGAAGTGTGGCACAGCTCTGCATAGCAAGCCTGGGAACTGGAGCCAATGGCAGCCATGACAATATAACTAATGTTTCTTCACTGTTAAAGCCAGAGAGTCTCTCTCTCTCTCCATCGATAAGCTGCATTGTTAATGTGGGGAGGTACTTCCTAAACTCAGCGCAGTCATCACTTTCCACTCAGATCCCAGGTCGGCATCAATTCTCTCAATAGGCCCTCATACTGGTCAAAACGTTGACCCAGTTGAAGCCTTAACTCCAAAAAGAAAAACCTCCAAAATTCCAAAACAGTCATGTAAGTCAATGGAACCAGAGTTTTTGAGTATTTCCTTTAGTCTGTTCATAACGAGTTCAAACAATGTAGAAAAATAAAAACTAACAAACAACTAGAGATAGAGAGACATGTTTTTCTCTGGACAGTGCCGATATTCCGTTGACCCAAGCAAGGCCGTCACGGGAAACTTCTTGGAGTTCTCAGCAATCGCAACAGCCTCGCATGCATAATAGGACGGATTACTGGCCATTAGCTTTGCCTGCAGATGTTACTGCAGCAAGGTCGTGCCTGTTGTTCACTGATAAACGAAGACGAGCAGAAGTCCACAGAACACTCGCTCGCTAAAACGCCCAAGAGTATTTCTCGTCCAGGCAGCTTGCCATGCTGGACATTTGCTCTACAAAGTAAGTCTCTGATACCGGACATCTCAAACAACTGCTTACACAAAACCTTGGTGGTAATGCTGACTAACGCAGCTTCCTGAAATGATGTGTAGAGTTTTCCTTTGGAATGAAGGGTATTAAAGGGATTTTGCCCCTCTTTGCTGCAACGCTAGACGTTGGAACATTGCTGTGAGAGCATTAGGTCAGGTACTGATGTTGGAGGATCAGTGGATCAACTCATCCCAACTCCAACTCGTCCCAAAGGAATCCCAACAACAACTCATCCCAAACACATGCCAAATTCTATTCAGCCCAAATGCATCCCAACTCCAACTTATCCCAAACTCACCCCAACTCCCATTCATCCAAAATGCACCCCAACTCCAACTCATCCTTAATACATCACCCCTTCAACTCATCCTAAACACATTCCCAATATAACTCATCCCAAATGCATTTCAACTCATATTCATCCCAAACACATCCCAACTTCTGTTCAGCCCAAAGGCATCCCAACTACAACTCTTGACAAACTCACCCCAAATCCAACTCATCCTAAACCCATCCCCAATCCAACTCATCCCAAATGCATACCAACTTCAAATCATTCCAAACGCAGCCGAACTCTAACTCATCCCAAATGCATCTCACCTCCAACTTATCCCCAATGCGTCCCCACTCTAACTTATCCTAAACTCATTCCCAATCTAACTCATCCCAAATGCATTCCCACTCCGACATATCCTAAACACATCCCAACTCTAACTCGTCCCAAATGCATCACCACTCCAACTCATCTTAAACCCATCCCCAATCCAACTCATTCTAAACTCATCCATGATCCAACTCATCCCAAATGCATCCCAACTCCAATTCACCCTAAATGCATTCCCACTCCAACATATGCCAAACACATCCCAACTCTAACTCATCCCAAACACATCCTCTCTCCAACTCATCCTAAATGTAGTCCAACTCATTCCAAATCCAACTCATCCCAAACACACCCCAACTCCAACTCATCCTAAATGCATTCGCACTACAACATATCCCAAGCACATCCCAACTAAAACTCATTCCAACTTCAACTCATCCCAAACACACCCCAACTGCAACTCATCCCAAATGCATTCAAACTCCAACTCATCCCAAACTCACCCCAACTCCAACTTATCCTAAATGCATCTCACCCCCAGCTCATCCCAAACCTGTGCCAACTCCAACTCATCCCAAATGCATCCCAATTCCAACTCATCCTAAATGCATTCGCACTCCAACATATCCCAAGCACATCCCAACTAAAACTCATTCCAACTTCAACTCATCCCAAACACACCCCAACTGCAACTCATCCCAAATGCATTCAAACTCCAACTCATCCCAAACTCACCCCAACTCCAACTTATCCTAAATGCATCTCACCCCCAGCTCATCCCAAACCTGTGCCAACTCCAACTCATCCCAAATGCATCCCAATTCCAACTCATCCTAAATGCATTCGCACTCCAACATATCCCAAGCACATCCCAACTAAAACTCATTCCAACTTCAACTCATCCCAAACACACCCCAACTGCAACTCATCCCAAATGCATTCAAACTCCAACACATCCCAAGCACATCCCAACTAAAACTCATCCCAACTCCAACTCATCCCCAATCAAACTCATGCCAAATGCTTCCCAACTCATCCCAAATGTATTCCAACTCATCCCAAAGGTTACTGGACGGAGCTCCATCACTCCAGAGAGCAGTGGGGGCTATATACCTGCTAGGCCACTCTTGGTAGTGATTCATGTGGCTGCTCCTGAGTGTCCCATACTACGAGCGGCAGAACTGCAATACATTCCCGAAACTAGCAATACTAGCATCTTGCCCACTTCGGTCAGCAGCGCTTCCCTAAATATAAATCTGGAGAGATGAATGTGCTTCAGCAGCTGCTGATGAGGCTCACTGTGTGAGCTAAACCGACACCCGGTGCTGATAAAGCTAATCTTAGCGGTGCTAGGTGTGAGGGACCGAGCCAAGCTAATTAGCCGTGATTTGCTGATGACGGCACATAACGGCAGACGGAAAGTGGTGGACGAAGTGGAATCCGTGCAGACTTGTGGACGCGGGCTTGATTCGAACAGGCTGCCAAAACAAAAATTAATTACTTCCTTTGTTAGAATCCTTTGTTAGCGAACAGCGTAAGCTGTCAAAACCCCAAAACATTCCTTGCGTATGCAGTGAAAGAGGCTTCCATCTGACTGCCATCGCTAAACTCCACTTCCCAAACACATTAGAGCAGGTGTCTCTAAATAAAGCTAGCATTACTCCCACACGCGGCAGCACAAAGGAAACCACCAGCCACTGTACGCCGTCAGCAAACGTGCAGCCTCGAGAACAAGACGCAGGATTGACTTCCATTCAGCCGACATCCTCCACAACAAGGTCGCAAGGTCAGCAGCTGAAAATAGATTCTACTCTGTAATGCACTGTTCTACTGTTCTACTGTTCTACTGTTCTACTGTCTGGAATGATGGGTATTTAAGGGATTTTGCCCCTCTTAGTTGTAGCCTCATTTCTTCTAGGAAGACTTGACACTAGATGTTGGAACCTTGCTGTGAGAGCATTAGGTCTGGTGCTGATGTTTGAAGACCAGTGGATCAACCCATCCCAAACACTTCCCAACTCCAACTCGTCCCAAATGCATCCCAACTCTGACTCATCCTAAACCCATACCACCTCTAATTCAGCCCAAACTCATCCCAAACTCCAACTCATTCCAAACGCATCCTAATTCCAACTCATTCCAAACGCATCCTAATTCCAACTCATTCCAAACGCATCCTAATTCCAACTCATCCTAAATGCATCCCAACTCCAGCTCATTCCCTATGCATCCCAACTCCAGCTCATTCCCTATGCATCCCAACTGCAACTCATCCCAAACGCATCCTAACTCCAACTCATTCCAAACGCATCCTAATTCCAACTCATTCCAAATGCATCCTAACTCCAACTCATCCTAAATGCATCCTAATTCCAACTCATCCTAATTCCAACTCATTCCAAACGCATCCTAACTCCAACTCATCCTAAATGCATCCCAACTCCAGCTCATTTCCTATGCATCCCAACTCCAACTCATCCCAAATGCATCCCAACTTCAACTCATCCCCAATGCATCCCAACCCCAACTCATTCCCTATGCATCCCAACTTCAACTCAGGCCAAACGCATCCCAACTCCAACTCATCCCAAATGCACCCCCACTCCAACTCATCCTAAACTTATCCATACTCCAACTCATTTCAAATGCATGCCAACTCCAACTCATCCCAAATGCACCCCCACTCCAACTCATGCTAAACTCATCCCCACTCCAACTCATCCCAAACACATCCCAACTTCAACTTATCCCAAACACATCCCAACTCCAACTCATCCTAAACTCATACCACCTCCAACTCAGCCCAAACTCATTCCAAACGCATCACAACTCTAACTCATCCTAAACTCATCCCCACTCCAACTCATCCTAAACTCATCCCGACTCCAACTCATCCCAGACGCACCCCAACTCCAACTCATCCTAAACTCATCCCGATTCCAACTCATCCCAAACGCACCCCCACTCCAACTCTTTCCAAACGCATCTAAACTTCAATTGGAGACTGGAACCAATCCCAGTATCATTGGGTGAAGGTGGGCTACACCATGGCAGTTTGCCAGTTCTATGTTAATTCGTTTACTAAATAATTTTCATCTAGCACAGTATCAACAACATCCTTGCTGATTAACCAGGGCTGCCAACTTTGAGAAACTTGATGGAATGAGATTTGGAGTGACGCAGAGCTGAACAGTAAGAGTTCGGTTTCTTCGCTTGTTTCTACAAATTCCAACCACAAACAGGCTCGTTACACATTTACATAATTACTGTAAACACAATTCAGTGTATTTCAACATTCAATATTCAAGTGCTGTGAAAAAGTCATTCACCATTCAGTCGTTCACTCTCACACTCTTTGTCTTTGTGGCACTAACGAGCTGGGCGACCACCCCCAGCCCCAATACACCTATTTACCTATTCAGCCCAAATCACTCCATTTACACTGCAGATGGAGATCAGACGCAAACATCTTCCACAGAGACACAACAAACCGTGTTTCAGTACAAACGCATCCCAACTTCAACATATCCCAAAAGCATCCCAAAAGCATCTCATCCCAAACACATCCCAACTCCAACTTATCCCCAATGCATCCCAACTTCAACATATCCCAAAAGCATCCCAAAAGCATCTCATCCCAAACACATCCCAACTCCAACTTATCCCCAATGCATCCCAACTTCAACATATCCCAAAAGCATCCCAAAAGCATCTCATCCCAAACACATCCCAACTCCAACTCATCCCCAATGCATCCCAACTTCAACATATCCCAAATGCATGCCCACTCCAACTTATCCTAAACTCATCCCAATTCCAACTCATCCCAAATGCATCCCAACTTCAACTCATCCCAAAAGCATCCCAAAAGCATCTCATCCCAAACACATCCCAACTCCAACTTATCCCCAATGCATCCCAACTTCAACATATCCCAAGCGCATGCCCACTCCAACTTATCCTAAATTCATCCCAACTCCAACTCATCCCCAATGCATCCCAACTTCAACATATCCCAAAAGCATGCCCACTCCAACTTATCCTAAGCTCATCTCCACTCCAACTTGTCCCAAATGCACCCCAACTCCAATTTATCGTAAACTCATCCCTACTCCAACTCATCCACCATCTTCCACAGAAACACAACAAACCGTGTTCCAGTACAGAAGCTATCATTTAGCTGAGCTTCATGAACACTCAGTTTCCTAACTAGACCTTCAACTTCTGGGACTGTTCCAAATTTCCAAGTATGATTCCAAGTATAAATCAGCATTTTAATACATAGTAAAGTAGCTTAACTAGGTGGCATTACATATTGCCACTTTTTCATTGCCTCGTCTGCGTCTTTTGGGTTCCAGGCAGCCATAAAGCAACTCCCAACAACATTGTGAGTCTCATCACTCACATACAAGAGTGGGCTGAGTCTCTCTCGGTTCACAACCAATCAGCTACACAAACTACAGCAGCTATCATCCAATCAGCAACCTGCTCCCTGTATGTTGGGATACTTGGATCCAGCTATGAGCTGAATGTACTGGAATAGAACTGTAGGAGAAAAGACAAGTCTGGGGCTCTGTAATATTGGTTAGTTTCTCGTTAGTTGTTGGTTACCTGGACATGTTGCTTTCATCCATTTCCAATGATAATATGATGTATTTACATAATGCATGCTGGGAAATGTAGTGAAGTTAAACCTGAAGGATGCTAATGATGTGCTATGCCGCCTAGGCATGACAAATAACAGTAAATATATGTTTTAGGCTTCTAACTGCTTCTAGTCAACATTTTATAAATACAAAACATTGGCTTTTCGATATAGAATTAATATTAATACTAATAAACCATAAACATGAATGATACTGGCTGCGATACTGTTGGCTATAGTTCCTGCAATGCTAATTAGCTTTAGCTTTACGGCTAACAAGAACCAGGGCTTTTCAATTAGTGCTTAAATTGAACCAGGACTGGACTCGGGATGGCGGGACGTCAATATCCAAGAGTTTTTGCTGCCGTAATTGGTTTAGATTTGAAATATTAGCCTCACATTTGTTCACATTGAATAAAGGAAGTTTTCTGTCGACTCACTGCGAGCCCCGAAATAGCAAACGAGCATGAAGCTGGATCACTGCTGCAGAGCATCTAGTCAAAGAGCGTCAACAAATTTGGTCTGAACGTGTTGCCACAGCAATAAGCACTATTGCCACAAGACGGGCAACATCAGACAAGCCGTCAGATTCGCTTTCGCTGGACCGCAACGTGATTGCATCAGGAGGCCATCTTGTTAGCACCATGCTAGTGTGTGAGATTGAGGCTGTCAGGGACACTATAGTCAAACTCCTCATTAGAGAGCGCTCAGTCCACCACCACGGTATACCACCCACTGCTGGAGGGTGGCGGGGGGGCACGTCCAGGCCGAGGGTGGTAGAGGCCGGACGTTGATAAAAGTGAGGGGTCAACCATTCCCAGCTGTTTGTAATCAGCCCTCCGTCTCGCCTTCTAATTAGAGCGCCGGCCTCTTCTTGCATTAGGGCCGAGCGGCGAGGACGAGTGCGGGCGGCTGTGTGCGCGGCGGGAAGCGTGTTTGGAGATTGAAGATCGGCGCGAGTGGGGAAGCAAATAAAGACTCCGATGTGTCAGAAGTGTGATCTCATTAAGAGGTAATTGCCTTAAGCAGCACGTCGGCGAGGAAGCGCAGTAATGAGCAATTACAAATCAGTGCTTCTCTCGCAGCTTTCAAACAAGCCGCTCCGCTCGGCTGCCTGCGTGTAATGCGTGTTGACGCGGCGTGAGCCGTGAAGAATCGGGCGGTGCTACAGAACGTACTTACAGTGCATTAGCACGGAGGAGAAGCATCCTGGACTCAAACGCAAGGTCCTGCAAGGTCACTGCTGTGTTTCACTTGAGGCCCGGTGGAAACCGGATCGTCCTTGCTCGCCTGCTGTAAATACCATTGTTTTTCAATCGTTCACTCCACGTGTGGGAAACAGCCCGGCGACAACATCCTGCGGTGAATTCGGCGTGGATGTGATGTCACAGCTGGGGGCACATTTCCTTAGGATTGCCCATTTCAGCTTACAGCGGTTCAGTCTAGGCTTGAGTGTACAACTCTATTTCACGATCCACTGTCGCTACAACAGCATGCACATGCACATTCAGCCTACAGCAGTTTAGCTCCACCCATTCAGCGTACATTAGTTTAGCTCCGCCTATTCAGTCTATATCAGTTTAGCTCCACCCATTCAGTCTACAGCAGTTTAGCTCCACCCATTCAGTCTACAGCAGTTTAGTGCCATCCATTCAGTCTACAACAGTTTAGCTCCATCCATTCAGTCTACAGCAGTTTTGTTCCATCCATTCAGTCTATATCAGTTTAGCTCCACCCATTCAGTCTACAGCAGTTTAGTTCTATCCATTCAGCCTACAACAGTTTAACTGCACCCATTCAGTCTACAGCTGTTTAGCTCCGCCTATTCAGTCTATATCAGTTTAGCTCTACCCATTCAGCCTACAGCAGTTTAGCTCCACCCATTCAGCGTACATTAGTTTAGCTCCGCCTATTCAGTCTATATCAGTTTAGCTCCACCTATTCAGTCTACAACAGTTTAGTTCCATCCATTCAGTCTACAGCAGTTTAGCTCCACCCATTTAGTGTACATTAGTTTAGCTCCGCCTATTCAGTCTATATCAGTTTAGCTCCACCTATTCAGTCTACAACAGTTTAGTTCCATCCATTCAGTCTACAGCAGTTTAGCTCCATCCATTCAGTCTATATCAGTTTAGCTCAACCCATTCAGTCTACAACAGTTTAGTTCCATCCATTCAGTCTACAGCAGTTTAGCTCCATCCATTCAGTCTATATCAGTTTAGCTCAACCCATTCAGTCTACAACAGTTTAGTTCCATCCATTCAGTCTACAGCAGTTTAGCTCCATCCATTCAGTCTACAACAGTTTAGCTCCATCCATTCAGTCTATATCAGTTTAGCTCAACCCATTCAGTCTACAACAGTTTAGTTCCATCCATTCAGTCTACAGCAGTTTAGCTCCACCCATTCAGTCTACAGCAGTTTAGTTCCATCCATTCAGTCTACAGCAGTTTAGTTCCATCCATTCAGTCTACAGCAGTTTAGCTCCACCCCTTCAGTCTACAGCAGTTTAGCTCCACCCATTTAGTCTACAACAGTTTAGCTCCACCCATTCAGTCTACAGCAGTTTAGGTCCAACCATTCAGTCTACAGCAGTTTAGCTCCATCCATTCAGTCTACAGCAGTTTAGCTCCAACCATTCAGTCTACAGCAGTTTAGCTCCATCCATTCAGTCTACAGCAGTTTAGCTCCACCCATTCGGTCTACAGCAGTTTAGCGCCACCCATTCAGTCTACAACAGTTTAGCTCCACCCATTCAATCTTTATCAGTTTATCAGTGCTGTTCAGAACTGATCATTAAGGCCCTTTAAAAAGTACCAGAAGAAGCAGCGTCACTTTAGTTTCAGACACGTTTTTATCTGCTGATGAAGCTCCTTCTGAGGCCCGGCGGACTCCTCCCCCTCTGCCAGGAGCGCACCTGTAGAAAAATTCCAGCCGACAAGAAGCCTGCCATGTCTCGGTCCACTCTAGTGCCTCAGACATGCTTTATCCTCCTGCCTCCCTCAGCTAGTCTTTATTCTGCCCCCCGAGTTTCTCTCAGACGGCAGGAATTTGACTTTGCAATCCAGCTACAACATTTCCTGTCTCGCACACACACACACACACACACACACACACACACACACACACACACACCCATTCAGTCTACAGCAGTTTAGTTCTATCCATTCAGCCTACAACAGTTTAGTTGCATCCATTCTGCGTACATTAGTTTAGCTCCGCCTATTCCGTCTATTAGCTCCACCCATTCAGCCTACAGCAGTTTAGCTCCACCCATTCAGCGTACATTAGTTTAGCTCCGCCTATTCAGTCTATATCAGTTTAGCTCAACCCATTCAGTCTACAACAGTTTAGTTCCATCCATTCAGTCTACAGCAGTTTAGCTCCACCCATTTAGTGTACATTAGTTTAACTCCGTCTATTCAGTCTATATCAGTTTAGCTCCACCTATTCAGTCTACAACAGTTAAGTTCCATCCATTCAGCGTACATTAGTTTAGCTCCACCTATTCAGTCTATATCAGTTTAGCTCCATCCATTTAGTCTACAGCAGTTTAGCTCCACCCATTCAGTCTACAGCAGTTTAGTTCCATCCATTCAGTCTACAGCAGTTTAGTTCCATCCATTCAGTCTACAGCAGTTTAGCTCCACCCCTTCAGTCTACAGCAGTTTAGCTCCACCCATTCAGTCTACAACAGTTTAGCTCCACCCATTCAGTCTACAACAGTTTAGCTCCACCCATTCAGTCTACAGCAGTTTAGCTTTACCCATTCAGACTAAAGCTGTTTAGCTCCAACCATTTAGTCTACAACAGTTTAGTTCCATCCATTCAGTAGTTTAGTTCTATCCATTCAGCCTACAGCAGTTTAGTTCCATCCATTCAGTCTACAGCAGTTTAGCTCCACCCATTTAGTCTACAACAGTTTAGCTCCACCCATTCAGTCTACAGCAGTTTAGCTCCACCCATTTAGTCTACAACAGTTTAGCTCCACCCATTCAGTCTACAACAGTTTAGCTCCACCCATTCAGTCTACAGCAGTTTAGTTCCATCCATTCAGTCTACAGCAGTTTAGCTCCACCCATTTAGTCTACAACAGTTTAGCTCCACCCATTCAGTCTACAGCAGTTTAGGTCCAACCATTCAGTCTACAGCAGTTTAGCTCCATCCATTCAGTCTACAGCAGTTTAGCTCCAACCATTCAGTCTACAGCAGTTTAGCTCCATCCATTCAGTCTACAGCAGTTTAGCTCCACCCATTCGGTCTACAGCAGTTTAGCGCCACCCATTCAGTCTACAACAGTTTAGCTCCACCCATTCAATCTTTATCAGTTTATCAGTGCTGTTCAGAACTGATCATTAAGGCCCTTTAAAAAGTACCAGAAGAAGCAGCGTCACTTTAGTTTCAGACACGTTTTTATCTGCTGATGAAGCTCCTTCTGAGGCCCGGCGGACTCCTCCCCCTCTGCCAGGAGCGCACCTGTAGAAAAATTCCAGCCGACAAGAAGCCTGCCATGTCTCGGTCCACTCTAGTGCCTCAGACATGCTTTATCCTCCTGCCTCCCTCAGCTAGTCTTTATTCTGCCCCCCGAGTTTCTCTCAGACGGCAGGAATTTGACTTTGCAATCCAGCTACAACATTTCCTGTCTCGCACACACACACACACACACACACACACACACACACACACACACTCTCTCTCTCTCTCTCGAAGCCGTGAGGGAAATAAATACACGCTTCTATAAAAAACACTCTCCTCCTTCTGGACCTTCTCCTGAGAAACTGGAGATACTGACTAACCAGAAGCTCCAGGAGTGTTTCATTCACACATTTGTAAAAGGAAGTAAGACACAGCGTTCCTGGTGATCTGTTCCGTCTTCAACAACTCTGAGGAGATATACTTTGAGACGAAGAATATAATTAGTCTTCTCTCTGCCTCGATCTGATTTAGTCTAAGTCTCGACATTTTTTGGACATTATTTTTGGTCTCAGTCTTGTTTTGGTCTTGACATTATTCTATGTCATTTGGACTCGGACTTCATTATTTTTGGTCTAAGACTTGCTTTGGCCTTGACATCATTAGGACTTGTCTTAGCCTCAATATATTTCGGTCTCTGACTTGTCTTGGTCTCATTGTCATTTGGTCTCTGACTTGTCTTGGTCTCATTGTCATTTGGTCTCTGACTTGTCTTGGCCTCAGTGTATTTTGGTCTCGATTTTATCTTGCTCTCAATGTTTGTCTTAGTCTTGACTCAACCTTGACATGATTTGGTCTCAGTCTCCACAGTATTTGTTACTGTCTTAATGTCACTTGGCCTTGGCCTTGTCTTTTGGTCAATGCCTTTTGGTCTCTGATTTGTCTTGGCCTCAATGTGATTTGGTCTCTGACATGTCTTGACCTTAATATCTTTCAGTCACTGACTTGTCTTGGCCTCAATGTCTTTTGGTCTTTGACTTATCTTGGCCTCAATGTCTTTTGGTCTTTGACTTATCTTGGCCTCAGTGTCTTTTGGTCTCTGACTTATCTTGGCCTCAATGTCTTTCAGTCTCTGACTTGTATTGGCTTCAATGTCTTTCGGTCTCTGATTTGTCTTGGCCTCAAAATCTTTTGGTCTCTGTCTTGTCTTGGCCTTAATGTCTTTTGACATGATCTGGTCTTGACACTATCTTAATTTCACTTGGTCTTGGTCTTGTCTTGACCTCAATGTCATTTGGTCTCAGTCCCCACATTATTTGGTTTTAGTCTTGCCCCACCCTTGACATAATTTGGACTCAGTCTCCACATTATTTGGTTTGGCCTTGATGTCATATGGTCTTGGTCTTGTATCATTCTCCAGATTATTGGGACTCTGTCTTGACGCCATTTGGTCTCGATCTTGTCTTGGACTCAAGATTTTTCTATCTCAGTCTCTGTTATTTGGACTCTGTCTGGATGATTTTTCATCTCGCCTTTGCTCCAGCCTTGACATCATCTTGTCTTGGCCTCAACATTATCTGGGCTTGTCTTCATTTTCATGTCTTTGCACTCTCTCTCTCAACATAATTTCATCTTTGTCTTGTCTCCATGGCATTTAAAGACATCTCTGTCTTGATGTCATTTGGTTTTGGTCTTGACTGGTCATGATGTTATTTGTTCTCAATCTTCAGGGTAGAGTCCACCACAGGTAAGGTGGATTGTTCTGGAGACCAGCTAAGTGTGATTCCTCAGCCTGAGGTCACTGGAAACTGAACGTAATAAACTTTCCTTTCGTTATTAAACATCAACAACCCCCCCCTCATCAGAACCAACAGAGACCTTTCTTTACATATTTAAATAAAATCTCTGTTTGCTGTTGGTTGAGAATCTAATTGACCTTTCCATAATGGCTTACCTTGAGGGCATATTCGAATATTTTTATGACTTTTTTTTTCCTTTAATAAAAAAATGAATGTCAGTTGTTTGGTTTATATTCAGTTGACTCTAGATGGTGATTGTGAACAGGCTTTACAGAAGATAAACTTCACCATCATTTATTTTTTCAAAGTTACAATGCAAAGTAGAACCAAGGTCATAATAAACATCATTATTTTCAATATTTTATTGAAAATACATATTTTTTAATTTCATATTTTATAAACCTTTAACTCTAAAATATATTTTCAATATTATATCATGTATAATAGTTCCCAATAAATGTCTTGCAAGTCCTGGTCTTGGACTCCAAGACACGTCTAGAGGTCTTGACGATAAAAAACGATAACGGTAATTATTGGGAAATAACGTTTCCTCGATAGAACTATAAGACGTAGTCGATAGAAAGTCATTAGAATTAAGTTCAGGTGTCTGAACTAGAGTTTCGGTCATTTCGTGTTTGGTTGAAACACACAGCTCAGAGTGTAGACGTAGCAGCAGCTTAACTCACAATCTAGTAATCTGGTTACTGCAGGCGTCACAGTCGAGCAGAGAGAATAAAATAAGAGAAAATAAGAGAAAATGTTAAACTACTACTGAAAGAAACATGATACACATGTTAATAATCTATAAATAATCTATAAGATAAGATAAACAGGTAAACAGGTGCTGTCCTACTGCTGTGTTGATGAAGCTCTACGGGATGTTTGATCTTCAAGGTCTCGTGTGTAGCAGTTGTACTGTTGTGATCATCTTCACTGTGCAGAGCTGACAGAGCACCACACTGTTGTGTTTCTGTGTGAAACACTAACACTACGTTAGATGTTGTGAGTGATTGTTTGTAGCTGCAGCTCGCGCTCCGGATAAATCCATGCTTTCAGTAGGCGTGGACGCATCAACGCACGTTATGCTAATTGATGTATATATACTGTAGGAGTTCTAGTGAGAACACTGAGACAAAATTGACTTTATAACCAAAAATCTCAAAGAGAAAAATGTATTATCTACTAAAAACAGAATCACTAAACCAACAACTCCTCATTAGGGCCGACAGAGAGTCGACCCACCGCTATGAGTGAACATAAACAGAGTCCTTTACTCAGCCCCAACTTAAAAGAACAGCGACAGCCTGCTTAACACAGTGTCTGTGTGTTATATATATATATATATGTGTGTGTGTGTGTGTGTGTGTGTGTGTGTGTGTGTTTAGTTTATTTGAAATACAGTTGTGTAATGTTCTATAGTACATTTGTCTATCTCCTAATAGAAAAAACAATTTAACAAAAATTTAAAATTTTGATATTTTCACTTCTCACTTAAACTAAAAAGGCAATAGTGATTTGATTTATCGTGATATATCGATATCGACTGATATAAAAAAAATTATAGTGATAAGACTTTTTCCCCATATCGACCAGCCCTACCCTGTAACAGTATCTCCAAAATAGCAACTTTATAGGACTGTCTTTACTTTCAATGTAAACCAATGGAACCAGAATTTTTTCATGCTATGTTGGAGAATTTCTATTGGTCCATTCATCATGAATTCATATATGAAAATATTAGCTGTAAAAAATGGTAACGAAAAACTCATACATGGCAAAATGTTACCTTGGCACGTAGAACCATCTTAAATATAGTCAATAAATCTAGTATATCTCATCTTAGGAGCCGAATAAGCTTGTTAAAAGATGATTTGACTTATTTTCACACTGTATTTACTTGTTTGAAGTAGATATAATCATTTCACTGTGCTGGCAGATCATTTGCTTATCGTATGCAATTGTGCTTGAAACAAGCTTAATTATCAGATAGTACAATTATATCATTTTACATTTAAAAAGTAGATCAAACAAGTAAAACAAGTTAAAAAATATCTTGAAATAAACTCAGTAATCTGATAGTATTCCTACAACCATCCCAAAATAAGAAACATAATCACTGCCCATGGAAAAACAAGGATCTGTAAAATGCTAACTTTACAGGAGAGGGCGAAAACTGTCTTCACTTTCAATGTAAGTCAATGGAACCAGAATTCTTTCCATGCTACGTTGGAGCATTTCTATTGGTCCGTTCATCATGAACTTTCTACACAATGTAAACGGCAGCAGTCGTGTTCAAATGATGTAGAAAAATAAAAATAAGCAAAAATGAAGATACATGCTTTAGACTGGACATAGGCTTGAACCCCACGTTGTTCACTCACTAGCAGCTCAGGATTTTTCATTTGATGATATTGATGGCCACTAGGGGGCGTGCTCACCTCTGCGTGTTGGGTGTGGTGGGAATCCTCCAGCCCTTTATCTGACTGAGCTCCGTGTCGGACAGCTCGATGTGCAGCGGGAGGCGAGGCAGCCACACCTTCAGCTCCAACTGAGCCCAAACACTGCTGAAGGTAAAGTTCACCATCATCCGCACTCGGCCCTTCATCTCCTTCCCGTTCACGTACACGTAATCACACCTGTCTGACACCTGAGAGAGAGAGAGAGAGAGAGAGTGAGAGAGAGAGAGAGAGAGAGAGAGAGAGAGAGATTATTCAGCTCCACCTACTATGTACCTACAATGTTGGCCATATAAGCAGAAACGCTCAGCATACTGATGCACGTTATGGGGTCACAGGGTTACAGAGTGGTCCATCTGTTCCTGCACAATTTATCAGCCTCACTCTGGACTCGATTCCACACTGAGATGTTCCAATTTATCCGTACCCGCATCCAGAGTGTGAGATTTTGGGCTGTCACTGTCTAGACAGTCTGAAAAATGGTCTCATTCATAATTCATATGTGAAGATATTGGCTGTATTTTACAAAAACAAAGTAAAAAGTGAAAAAAAAAGGTGAAAAAACTCATACATGGCAAAACATCACCTTGAAATAAACTCAATAATCTGATAGTATTCCTACAACCCTCCCAAAATAAGAAACATAATCACTGCCCATAGAAAAACAAGAATCTGCAAAATGCTAACTTTACAGGAGAGGACGAAAACTATCTTTACTTTCAATGTAAGTCAATGGAACCAGAATTCTTTCCATGCTATGTTGAAGCATTTCTATTGGTCCGTTCATCATGAACTTTCTACACAATGTAAACGGCAGCAGTCGTGTTTAAATGATGTAGAAAAATAAAAATAGGCAAAAATGAAGATACATGCTTAACACTGGACATAGGCTTGAACCCTACATTGCTCACTAGCAGCTCAACTCTGAGTCACAACATTTTAAACACAGAGTCCTGCTTCAAATGATTTAGAAAAAAAAAAAAAAAAGTTGTGCTTGAAACAAGCTTAATTATCAGACAGTACAATTTTATCATTATTGCAATTGCAATTCAAACAATATTGAAATAAGCTCAATAAAAACCTTCTTTACTTTTAATGTAAGTCAATGGAACCAGATATATTTCCAAGCTATTTTGGAGCATTTCTATTGGTCCATTCACAAAGAAACTTCCAAACAAAAGGAAACAAAATTGACAAAAATGGAGATACATATTTTTCTTTGGACACCGCTGATATATTAAATCTAATAACTGCATTTAAGATTATTTTCTTGCCAAGACACCAATCTTCGCATGAACCCATGGAGCTGAACGCTGAGGAGATGCTGCAGCTGAGGTCAGTAAACACCGCTCACATGCAGTGGACGGGAACAAGCCGTGACATAGTCTCTCTCTAACAAGAGAACGCTGCTACTTACACAGCTGATCCAGAGTCAGTGTTACTTACACAGCTGATCCAGAGTCAGTGTTACTTACACAGCTGATACAGAGTCAGTACTACTTACACAGCTCATACAGAGTCAGTACTACTTGCATAGCTGATCCAAAGTCAGTACTACTTACACAGCTCATACAGAGGCAGTACTACTATCACAGCTCATACAGAGGCAGTACTACTATCACAGCTCATACAGAGGCAGTACTACTATCACAGCTGATACAGAGACAGTACTACTATCACAGCTGATACAGAGTCAGTACTACTTGCATAGCTGATCCAAAGTCAGTACTACTTACACAGCTCATACAGAGTCAGTACTACTTGCATAGCTGATCCAAAGTCAGTGTTACATACACAGCTGATACAGAAGCAGTACTACTAACACAGCTGATACAGAGTCAGCACTACTTACACAGCTGATACAGAGTCAGTACTACTTACACAGCTGATACAGAAGCAGTACTACTAACACAGCTGATACAGAGTCAGTACTACTTACACAGCTCATACAGAGTCAGTACTACTTGCATAGCTGATACAGAGTCAGTACTACTTACACAGCTCATACAGAGTCAGAACTACTTGCATAGCTGATCCAAAGTCAGTGTTACATACACAGCTGATACAAAGTCAGTACTACTAACACAGCTGATACAGAGGCAGTACTACTAACACAGCTGATACAGAGTCAGTACTACTTACACAGTTGATACAGTCAGTGTTACATACACAGCTGATGAAGAGGCAGTACTACTAACACAGCTGATCCAGAATCAGTGATACTTACACAGCTCATACAGAGTCAGTACTACTTACACAGCTGATACAGAGTCAGTACTATTAACACAGC
>CM038710.1:3989803-4039803 GCA_021613375.1 Megaleporinus macrocephalus | reverse complement strand
AGATGGGAGTCATCATTCAAGAGATGAACAGCAGGATCCATTGGAAGCTGTACCTCCAATATTCCCTCAAGAGTACTAATAACCTCCCTCTAACACTCAAACACGCCTGGGAATTCCCATACCATGTGTATAAAAGAGCCAACGGTTCCATTGGGGCAGAATGAACAATACAGATCTAGAGCCAGCCCCATCAGACGTCTAATTATTGGTGTTATATATGCTCAAGTCTAACTCTTGTCCATACATGGGCCCACTTTCAATGCTCAACCATGCCAGTGGCATTATGAAGTCGAGACAGGGTACCACACCCAGGAAACAGCAGCAGAGAGAGATTGAACTGCTGTAACCAATCAGAACCCTCAGGTGAGAGTGTGAGCTCCATATGCAGGCTTGTTTATTAAATCACAAACAGAGAAGTGGCAGACGGGCCTGAAACCCAGGACATCAGAGACACCAGAGGCTAGCGTGGCTAACGGGATGGCTGTGGGAGCAGGTCTTGCAGCGTAGATGGAAACAGCCGTAGATAGAGAACCCCCTTTGCGCAGTGTAAACCAGGAGCGCAGTCCTGTCCGAGCAGTTCGTTGAGGAGATTCCCGGGCGTCGGAGTGGGCAGCCCAGCAGTTCACGCTACATGACTGAGCGAGTGCCGAGTGGTCACCGATTCGCCTCCGAGCATAGGTTTTTGTTGGCGATCTATAGAAAACAGTTGGCGAATGAAAAACCAGGCAAAAGTCGTGTGTAGGGTGGACTAGGCCTTAGTCGGAGCATGTTGTGTGAAAGAAACACTTAGTGACGCATTCCGTGAACGAGGAATATCTAAACTAACGTGTTCTACATAATACATGCGGCTAAAACACAATTACTGTACTGCCTTCAAACGGAGCCCGGCCCCTAAAACACACTGACATTCACCCACCCAGCGCTCGGCAACGGCTTGGCAACGGCCTTTTCCACCAACCCCCATCTTCAGAGGACTATTAATTCTTTATTATTTATTTCACAACCACAATCATTGTACTGCAGCATGCAGATAGGGTTGGGGGGTCCGAATTGGAGAGACCGGGGAGTGAAATGCAAGAGAAGGGGCAAATGAAGTGGAGCAAATAAAAAATTGGAAAACAGACAAACACTTAAACAACCAGAAAAAAACAAAACAAACAAACAAAATAATGTGTATACACATATACAGGGGTTGGACAATAAAACTGAAACACCTGTCATGTTAGTGTGGGAGGTTTCATGGCTAAACTGGACCAGTCTGGTGGCCAATCTTCATTAACTGCACCAGTAAGAGCAGAGTGTGAAGTTCAGTTAGCAGGTAAGAGCACAGTTTAGCTCCAAATACTGCAATAACACAACATTATGGGACGTACCAGAGTTTAAAAGAGTTGGTGCACGTCTTGCTGGAGCATCTGTGACTAAGACAGCAAGACTTTGTGATGTATCAAGAGCCACGGTATCCAGGGTAACGTCAGCAGACCACCAAGAAGGACCAACCACATCCACCAGGATTAACTGTGGACGCGAGAGGAAGCTGTCTGAAAGGGATGTTGGGTTCTAACCCGGATTGTATCCAAAAAACATAAAACCACGGCTGAATTAAATGTGCACCTCAGCTTCCTGTTTCCACCAGAACTGTCCGTCAGGAGCTCCACAGGGTCAGTATACACGGCCGGGCTGCTATAACCAAACCTTTGGTCACTCGTGCCAATGCCAAACGCCGGTTTCAATGGTGCAAGGAGATCAAATCTTGGACTGTGGACAATGTGAACCATGTATTGTTCTCTGATGATCCACCTTTACTGATTCCCCCACATCCGGGAGAGTTACGGTGTGGAGAAGCCCCAAAGAAGCAGACCACCCAGACTGTTGCATGCCCAGAGTGAAGCATGGGGGTGGATCAGTGATGGTTTGGGCTGCCATATCATGGCATTCTCTTGACCCAACACTTGTGCTAGATGGGCGCGTCACTGCCAAGGACTACCGAACCATTCTGGAGGACCATGTGCATCCAATGGTTCAAACATTGTATCCTGAAGGCGGTGCCGTGTATCAGGATGACAATGCACCAATACACACAGCAGGACTGGAGAAAGATGGTTTGATGAACATGAAAGTGAAGTTGAACATCTCCCATGGCCTGCACAGCCACCAGATCTAAATATTATTGAGCCACTTTGGGGTGTTTTGGAGGAGCGTGTCAGGAAACGTTTTCCTCCACCAGCATCATGTAGTGACCTGAACACTGTCCTGCAAGAAGAATGGCTTAAAATCCCTCTGACCACTGTGCAGGACTTGTATATGTCATTCCCGAGATGAACTGACGCTGTATTGGCTGCAAAAGGAGGCTCTGCACCATACTAATCAATTATTGTGGTCTAAAACCAGGTGTTTCAGTTTCATTGTCCAACTCCTGTAGATCCATTTATACCTAAACAGAAAACAGAAACATGAACACAACATTTTTTGTTTTTTTTGGCTATGGTCTGATGGCTTCTGAGAGGGTTTCTAGATAGTCCTAACCATAAGCCTACATTTTTCCACTGGATGATGTTATTATTTGTTTTTCAGTTCATGAGGAGGATTTTCTTGGCGTTTTTTCAGATTTTTCATCTCCTGCAGTTTTAAAACCTCAACATTCTCCTACATTATTCTCCTCTCCATCGTTCAGGCAAAGGCCACTTAGGAGCGATGGTCTAAAGCGTGGAGTCGATTTGCTTTAATCAGGGCTCCTCCAGAGCTCGAGGGGCGGACATGAAAAAGGCTGGAAATCGCGGGACCGCTCGAATATGTACAAACACTTAGCGCTTGATAGCCGGCCTTGACTGGGCCTCGTCGCCGGAAAGCCTCCGTTTAGAGGCTTTCTAAAAGCCGCCGCCGGTCCTCGTGTGTTTTGATGTGCCTGTTTCCTCGCTCGGTCCTCGGCAACGCCGCCTCCGCCGAGGAGACGCCTATTACGGCCTGTTTATCCGCCCCACTGAGTGCTCGCTCCCTGGAAGCTTTGATATTTCCTCACCTCTTCTGTTGCGTTCTCCTTCTTTAGCTGCTCTTTCATGTCAGATCTTCCGTCACAGTATTGTCTCAGCGAACGTTCTCGCACCAGCGCTCGTTTTAAAGGACGCCCCCGTAGAAAAAAACAAATTGTCCCTCTTTTCTTTTAATAAAACATCTAATCTCCAGTTTCAGTGCTCAATCTCCCATTTATGCAAATACAGTGCAATCAGAATTCATAGTAGTTCATCTGATTCTCTGTAGACTTTATTACTCTGTTCTTTAATGATCAGGACCCCCACAGGACCACCACAGAGCAGATACTATTAGGGAGGTGGCTCATTCTTAGCACTGCAGTGACTCTGACATGGTGGTGGTGTGTTAGTAGTGTGTGTTGTGCTGGTGTGAGTGGATCAGACACAGCAGTGCTGCTGCTGCTGGAGTGTTTAAACACCTCCTCAGTGTCTCTGCTGGACTGAGAATCGTCCACCAACCAAAACTATCCAGACAGCAGTGTCCTGTGGGCGGCGTCCTGTGTCCACTGATGAAGAACTAGAGGAACACAAACTGTGCAGCAGCAGATGAGCTACTGTCTCTGACTTTACATCTACAAGGTGGACCAGCAAGTAGTAGGAGTGTCTAATAGAGTGGACAGTGAGTGGACACTGCTATGTCTGATCCACTCACACCAGCCCACCACACACACTAACACACCATCACCAGTGTCACTGCAGTGCTGAGAATGAACCCCCTTCTCAATAGTAGCTGCTCTGTGGTGGTCCTGTGGGGGTCCTGATCATTAAAGAACAGAGTAATAAAGTTTACAGAGAATCAGATGAACTACAATGTTATGGCAGATTAGTATTATATATATATATATAAAATAACAATATTTTTGTTTATTTCTATGCTATCTGAATGATGACACTGTCACTGCCACATGGCCGAATGCAGGCTGGAATCAAATTCCCAGTTTAAGGAATTGTGGTTCACTTATGCTTCATGTCAAGAATGTCAATCACTGTCTTCCAGCAAATCAGATAAGCACCAGTGCATGACGGGACTGCCTTCAACACCGTCACCCACCACCAAACACCACTCAGCTCTAAAACTCTCTCTTACAGGGGTTTTGAGTTTTTTTAGGTGATGTCACTGAACTTATCCTCTTCATTTATTAAAGTACTTGCTGAATTTAGTTTACATATGAGTGTATAACTCTAAATGTAGGTATTGTATATAAACTGAGTTGCAGTTTCTCATTAGGTTGAATGTATAACTCTAAATGCAGGTATTGTATATAAACTGAGTTACAGTTTCTCATTAGGTTGAGTGTATAACTCTAAATGTAGGTATTGTATATAAACTGAGTTACAGTTTCTCATTAGGTTGAATGTATAACTCTAAATGTAGGTACTGTATATAAACTGAGTTACAGTTTCTCATTAGGTTGAATGTATAACTCTAAATGCAGGTATTGTGATATAAACTGAGTTACAGTTTCTCATTAGGTTGAGTGTATAACTCTAAATGTAGGTATTGTATATAAACTGAGTTACAGTTTCTCATTAGGTTGAATGTATAACTCTAAATGCAGGTATTGTGATATAAACTGAGTTACAGTTTCTCATTAGGTTGAATGTATAACTCTAAATGTAGGTATTGTATATAAACTGAGTTACAGTTTCTCATTAGGTTGAATGTATAACTCTAAATGTAGGTATTGTATATAAACCGAGTTATAGTTTCTCATTAGGTTGAATGTATAACTCTAAATGTAGGTATTGTATATAAACTGAGTTACAGTTTCTCATTAGGTTGAATGTATGACTCTAAATGTAGGTATTGTATATAAACTGAGTTACAGTTTCTCATTAGGTTGAATGTATAACACTAAATGTAGGTATTGTATATAAACTGAGTTACAGTCCCTCATTAGGTTGAATGTATAACTCTAAATGTAGGTATTGTATATAAACTGAGTTACAGTTTCTCATTAGGTTGAATGTATGACTCTAAATGTAGGTATTGTATATAAACTGAGTTACAGTTTCTCATTAGGTTGAATGTATAACTCTAAATGTAGGTATTGTATATAAACTGAGTTACAGTTTCTCATTAGGTTAAATGTATAACTCTAAATGTAGGTATTGTATATAAACTGAGTTGCAGTTTCTCATTAGGTTGAATGTATAACTCTAAATGTAGCTATTGTGATATAAACTGAGTTACAGTTTCTCATTAGGTTGAATGTATAACTAAATGTAGGTATTGTATATAAACTGAGTTACAGTTTCTCATTAGGTTGAATGTATAACTCTAAATGTAGGTATTGTATATAAACTGAGTTACAGTTTCTCATTAGGTTGAATGTATAACTCTAAATGTAGGTATTGTATATAAACTGAGTTACAGTTTCTCATTAGGTTGAATGTATAACTCTAAATGTAGATACTGTATATAAACTGAGTTACAGTTTCTCATTAGGTTGAATGTATAACTAAATGTAGGTATTGTGATATAAACTGAGTTACAGTTTCTCATTAGGTTGAATATATAACTCTAAATGTAGGTATTGTATTTAAACTGAGTTTCAGTTTCTCATTTGGTTGAATGTATAACTCTAAATGTAGGTATTGTATATAAACTGAGTTACAGTTTCTCATTAGGTTGAATGTATAACTCTAAATGTAGTTATTGTATATAAACTGAGTTAAAGTTTCTCATTAGGTTGAATGTATAACTAAATGTAGGTATTGTGATATAAACTGAGTTACAGTTTCTCATTAGGTTGAATATATAACTCTAAATGTAGGTATTGTATTTAAACTGAGTTACAGTATCTCATCAGGTTGAATGTATAGCTCTAAATGTAGGTATTGTATATAAACTGAGTTACAGTTTCTCATTAGGTTGAATGTATAACTCTAAATGTAGGTATTGTATATAAACTGAGTTAAAGTTTCTCATTAGGTTGAATTTATAACTCTAAATGTAGGTATTGTATATAAACTGAGTTACAGTTTCTCATTAGGTTGAATGTATAACACTAAATGTAGGTATTGTATATAAACTGAGTACAGTCCCTCATTAGGTTGAATGTATAACTCTAAATCTAGGTATTTTATTTAAACTGATTTACCGTCCCTCATTAGGTTGAATTAATAACTCTAAATGTAGGTATTGTATGTAAACTCAGTACAGTCCCTCATTAGGTTGAATGTATAACACTAAATGTAGGTATTGTATATAAACTGAGTAAAGTCCCTCATTAGGTTGAATGTATAACACTAAATGTAGGTATTGTATTTAAACTGATTTACAGTTTCTCATTAGGTTGAATTTATAACTCTAAATGTAGGTATTGTATATAAACTGAGTTACAGTTTCTCATTAGGTTGAATGTATCACACTAAATGTAGGTATTGTATATAAACTGAGTACAGTCCCTCATTAGGTTGAATGTATAACACTAAATGTAGGTATTGTATATAAACTGAGTACAGTCCCTCATTAGGTTGAATGTATAACACTAAATGTAGGTATTGTATTTAAACTGATTTACAGTCCCTCATTAGGTTGAATTTAAAACTCTAAATGTAGGTATCGTATTTAAACTGATTTACAGTCCCTCATTAGGTTGAATGTATAACTCTAAATGTAGGTATTGCGATATATAAACTGAGTTATAGTTTCTCATTAGGTTGAATGTATAACTAAATGTAGGTATTGTATTTAAACTGATTTACCGTCCCTCATTAGGTTGAAATAATTACTCTAAATGTAGGTATTGTATATAAACTCAGTACTGTCCCTCATTAGGTTGAATGTATAACACTAAATGTAGGTATTGTATATAAACTGAGTTACAGTTTCTCATTAGGTTGAATGTATAACACTAAATGTAGGTATTGTATATAAACTGAGTACAGTCCCTCATTAGGTTGAATGTATAACTAAATGTAGGTATTGTATATAAACTGAGTTACAGTTTCTCATTAGGTTGAATGTATAACTAAATGTAGGTATTGTATATAAACTGAGTTACAGTTTCTCATTAGGTTGAATGTATAACTCTAAATGTAGGTATTGTATATAAACTGAGTTACAGTTTCTCATTAGGTTGAATGTATAACACTAAATGTAGGTATTGTATATAAACTGAGTACAGTCCCTCATTAGGTTGAATGTATAACACTAAATGTAGGTATTGTCTTTAAACTGATTTACAGTTTCTCATTAGGTTGAATTTATAACTCTAAATGTAGGTATTGCGATATATAAACTGAGTTACAGTTTCTCATTAGGTTGAATGTATAACTCTAAATGTAGGTATTGTATATAAACTGAGGTAGGTTAAATGTATAACTCATTTCTGAGGGTTAACCAAGCCATCTGCTGTTGTGAAGCTGAAATGATATCTAAACCTCTGAAGGCACTCTGACTCTGGAGTGTATTATGTAAGCTTCATTTAGGAGATAAAACACGAGTAATGTCAGCAATGATAAAAGCCCTGCACTTGATATTTTGTCTATTCAGATCATGTTTACTCGAGCACGGCTGCATATATTGTCTGATCCACGTCAGAAAACACTCCGGATGCATTAAAACCTGAAGGTTCTTTCCATTGAGAGCAGAAAAGATTGTGTTCTGTCCTCTACAATCTGGAGCACAGCGAACTTACAGTTTAGCAATGAGTGGTGTAATCACGCAAACCCTCAAGTGAACTTCGAGAACGTATGCTGTTTTGACAGCTGTGTGTTGGAACCACCAGCTCTCCACTCCAGCCATTGCGCTAACTGCTAAGCACAAGATGCCCCAAACTGGAGATAAATGGGGCGCTAATAGACAAAAAGCTAGTTTTCAAGCTATGCTAACAAATGACCTCCACCTCTAACCCATCAGTGCAGTAAAACAGCCCCATATACACACACTAGTGAACATAAACACCAGGGGGCAGTGAGCACACTTGCCCAGAACTGTGGCCAGGCCTATCAACAGCACCCAGGAAGCTACATTAGCCTTTTTAGCACCAGGAGAGAACTCCCAACGTCTTGGCTGATCAACAATATTTGCCAAATACGATATTTTGCTTTAGCAATTGAAATAGAACTTATTGACGGTGTATGAACAGTATAAATGTTTGGCAACCTCAACTCAACTGGCAGTAAACCAAGCACACGGGCGTACCTCAGCTGAAGAACATCTGAAAAAGCAAGCTGTTGGCTGCAACCGTCTCATTGGTGGCAACAAACTCTGCCAATAAGTGAAAAAAAATGTCAATCACTTCCAGAGACTAAACTTAGTGCACGTATAATTCTTTATATACTGTATGTAGGACTATTTATCAACACCTCCACACATATCCCAACTCATCATCTTAAAGGAAGCCAGCTAACGTGTTTTTATTTATTTATTATTTTTGTTTAGTCTTTATTTAACCAGGTCAGTCTCATTGGGACTCAATGATCTCTTTTTTAGGGGAGGCCTGGCCAAGATGGCGGCCTAAAAAAACAGTTTCAACATTCAAAACAGCATAAAACACCAAATCAAACAATAATAAAATATACAACATATAATCTAGTTGGGTCAAATATCAGGGTTGAATATCAAAACTTTCACACAAAGCAAGAGTAGAAACGATAACACAATGAATGTTCCAAGAGAAATGAGTGTGAGAGCCAAAGAAGGCCACTCAACTCTACCATATAAGGTAGTGTGACTGGTGAGAGAAGGCTTTGCAACCTGTTAGGAACCTCAAGAGACCATGGTACACCGAGTCCAGAGATTGCAGACATGTTGCAGGAGCAGGCATATAAATAAAGTCGCCATAATCCAACGCAGGAAGAAAACCGACTGCTGCAGGACTGAAGGCTGATAGCCTAATGAAGACCGGCTGCTACAGAGCTGGATGCTTGGTGAGGGCTGGCAAATGCAGACCTGGTGAAGGCTAATAGCCTATGAAGGCCAGCTAATGCAGAGCTGGAGGCTGATCATCTGGTGGAAACCAGCTACTGCAACACTGGAGGCTGATAGTCTAGTGAAAACCGACTACTGCTGAGCTAGAAGCTGTTAGTCTGATGGAAACCACCTGCCACAGGACTAGAAGCTTGTAGCCTGATGGATCCTCCTCCCCAGTACAGCGGAACTACTCCCCTGTACCTCTTTACTGAAGAGCCCATAGGGTTGAGGTGGCTTCTCACAGTGGAAAGATAGACAGAAACAACTTGATGTTGCTGTTTACTAATGTTGGTGGTCCACCAGGTCTTCCGGGAGGTTGTTGGGAGTCCCATTTGGGTAAATGTTCTTGACCACATGTACCCACTCTGTCCTCTCTCAGGGCCACATCTTTTCTTTCGGGCAAATGCAGTGGAGAGACTAACAGCTGCATCCTCCTCCCCAGTACAGCGAGGGCCTCTGTAATAGCTTCAAGGCTTGTGCAGAGAAATCCATGTGCCAAGCCAGACAGGCCCTAAGCTCTTCTCTGCTTCCTTTGTTTTCTTAGTCAATCTGCCTTCAGGGAGCTGTGGTCAGTGCCACAAGGCCACAATACTGACCCCTGTAAGGTTACCGTCCCTGCACCAACTCCTCCCTGCCTTCTTAAATGCCAGACAGGCACTCAGCTCTGCTGCCAGTAGGCTTATCCACTCCCTCTTTTCCCTCCATCTATCCGGGAGCAGCATCCTAACAGAGTACTGCCAGTTTCTGTCCAGACTCTCTCTGGAGAGCTGTGGTCAGTGCCACAAGGTTGCTGCACTACTGGCCCCTGCAAGTTCAGTGTCCCTGCATCAACTCCTCCTTGCCTTCTCAAATGCTGGACAGGAACGTACTCCCTCTTTTCCCACCGTCTGTCCATGAGCAGCATCCTAAGAAATCCTAAGAGTTAGTGGTGCAAGGTCCACTCTGCGGGCAGGTCCGCGAGCACCCAGAGTTGGATCATGGTGCCTGAGACCATCCACAGCTGTGCTGAGGACAGTTCCGATGGTCCTACCATGGCAGTCGAACATGTGCTGGGTCTTCTCCACCAGCTGGACTCCACCAGCCACTCCGCTGTCTCTTTTGTGGGTTCCACTTTTACTTTTCTTCTATTTGCGCTGGTTCTCTTGTCGGCTGCCATGACGATCCTCTCGCCGGCTGAGGCACTGCCTTACCACACCTCTAAAGTTCAGCCTCAGAAGTTGGTTGCACTTTCTGCCGCTGAAGATCCCGATTACATCCCAAAAACATATGTAGACTTCAAAGGAATGACTTCTTGAACGACTACACATCCTTTCAGACCTATAGCATTGAGGTGTCTTCTCACGGTGGAAGATAGACAGAAACACCGGTGGATGTTCTCAGATCTGAAGCATCTCAATGTCCTCCTCTCTACCAGTTTACCAGTGGAGTCCGATGATCTGGGTAGCTTTGAATCAGAACTCCAGTTTTGGAAACTTTTCTCTGCATTTAGAGCTTCATGCAGCCCTCCTTATAACATCACGGCACTCGATCAGGTATAGAAGAAGAACAGAGGAGCTTTCTTCTGTAGAAGTTCTCTGAATTCCTTTTTTCCCTCAGCCTTATTAAATGTGCTTGCAGTTCTGGAGGAAACACTAGACGCTCTCATCTCCGCATAAATAAAATGCTAATATGTGTAAATAACAGCTGTGTGTTATATAAAGAATCCGAACTGATTTTTGTCTTGTTGTCAATGAGCTCAGCATAATTCTCTCGCGCTCTCTCCCAGGAAGTAACACAATAAAGACTTTCTCCGTCTTTCTGTTGCTTTATTCCGTTTGAGAGTGAAGAAGCGACAAAGGATTGTAATTTTAAAGGCTATTGAATTCGTAATACGGGGCTTTAAACACCACTTTTTACTCCCATAATTTACTCCCAACGTTCTGAGCATCCCAAGCCCGTAATCAAGCTTAATTATATTCCGTGTGATTGAATTGTGATGGAGGTCAGATGCGGCGTTTTTTTTTTTTCGCAAGCTCAGTAGAAAAAAAGAAGAACAAGCAACTCCGTCCGCGTCTGGCTCCCGAACTTGCCAACACGCCGAGTACGTAGACGCTGGTAGGTTAGAAACTTCACTGAACTTACTTAACCTAACGATGCAGGACGTCATGTTCAAACCAACTTGAACTTGATGAAGTTTGAGTCTCTGCGTCACTTCAATATCAAGAAGGTAGTTCAAAAACGTTCCCGATTGGTTACATACACTGAAGACAATTCCACTTGAACACTTTCACTATTTCTCCATAGGTCATCTGTTTGCTCCATAGATCTCCAATTTTGCTTGTTTTTTAGTTTTTGATATAATTTGAAAGCGCATGTTGACCTTCACATTGCCTGCGAATTTCATGATTAATGGACCACAAGAAATGGCCCAAAATGACTTGGGAAGACGTCCGGTTCCATAGACTCACATGAAAAGTGAAGTAGGTTTTTTCCTTCTCGTGAAAAGTTATCATTTTGGAGATGATAGGCCTCGTTCCGACAGCAGTGATGTGTATATTTCTGATTGATACGTTACTTGCATTACTTGCCTAATTGTAGTGAAGCTTTGACTATAGCCTATATCTGTGGTGTATGACTATTAGATATAAGTCTTCAGTTCAAAAACCATCTTTAAAACAACTGTGTGAATTTCCACATCATCGCACGCCAAAGAAAACCATGTATATTCATTTTTTTTTTTTTTTTTATGATTTGAACCCAACAGCTGCTCTTTACATTGTGTGAAAATTTCATGATGAATGCACCAATAGAAATGCTCCAAAGTCCCTTGAAAAAAAGTCTGGTTCTATTAACTTACATAAAAAAATTGCCATTTTGCAGATACCTACTTTACACTGGACATCGACGATATGTTTTATTTGAAGCTCATAACAAACATAAACATACAGTTTTGTGCAAAAGTCTGAGGCGCCTGAGCTGATAGTTTAAAAGTCTTCATCTGATCAGTAGTTCCAGATTTCTCCTGGACGCCCCAGACATTGTATGAATGTATTCAGTTCCTTCAGCAGCAAATCTTGATTTAGCTTAATGAAGTACTGAGCAGTCAAAGCAGGTATTAGATGAGAACTGATAATAATACTGGGTTGTTTAGGAGAAGCTTGGAAAGAGTTAAATAAACACACCGACGTATGTAAAACACTACTTACTCTATTAATACTGATTAATATTTAATAATAAAGTGTAAAAGCTCTACTTACTCTATTAATACTGATTAATATTTAATAATAAAGTGTAAAAGTTCTACTTACTCTAATAATACTGATTAATATTTAATAATAAAGTGTAAAAGCTCTACTTACTCTATTAATACTGATTTATATTTAATACTAAAGTGTAAAAGCACTACTTACTCTATTAATACTGATTAATATTTAATAATAAAGTGTAAAAGTTTTACTTACTCTATTAATACTGATTAATATTTAATAATAAAGTGTAAAAGTTCTACTTACTCTATTAATACTGTTTAATATTTAATAATAAAGTGTAAAAGCACTACTTACTCTATTAATACTGTTTAATATTTAATAATAAAGTGTTACTGAGTAAATAAAAGCTTTCTGTCTGGAACAGCCCTCTGCACAGTGCTCTATGTAGGTTGTAAGAAGTATCACTGACCTTGACCACGTCCTCGTCCGTCGACCGGCACTCCACTATGTCCGTTACGTCTGTAATCGTGCCGTCCACCGCCACCGTCACCACTTTAACCGGCACCGCCACAGTTCTGCCGTTCAGCACGGCTGTGTTCAAAATCTCCGTATCCTGAGAGGGAGGACAAAATAAGAGTCTTATTATTAAACGAAAGCTACTGTTTGATTTGAGGAACCATGAAAGTGAAGGACGGGGCGCATTGTTAGAGACAGGAAAGTAATAAAGTAATGTAATGTGATGTCAGGCGTCACCTGAAACCTGCTTGAAACCTCTGTAAAGTCGTAAGAGCGTCAAGTGTCTCAACCTTGTGAAGCACAGTTCATCAAACAGCTAAACACTCATGTATCATAGCAGCATCTTCTGAGCTGGTTGATTTCTCCTGACCACTCACTAAACTCTCTAAACTCTTTGTCTGGACGGCTGAACCTTCATTCCAATATGATGTCAAACCATGTATAGCAGCAGTGTGAGCTTAATTTCTAGCATACTTTAGTCATACTTTCCTTTTAATGGATGTCAATGGAACCGAATATCGTTTCTTTTATTCCTCTCATCATGAATTACACAAACAGTGTAAAAACCAATGATCTTGAAACTGAATAAAAGTCTGTCCTACATTTGCCTTCATGCAATTAAAAAATATGCACTGAAAAAATAGAATTGTAACATAATGTGCAATATTTTTTCCATAGCCCTGTACAATTAAGATGCAACATGCAATTATTTGTAAATAAAATCTTAAGACTTCTTGATTTTTTATTACTTATATTGTATATACTGTACTGTTTACTTATCTATTTTTGTACTAAGTGTCATGCTATCCCTTTCCTGGTGTAACTCTGTGGATTTCCCCCACTGTGGGACTAATAAAGGATTATCTTATCTTATCTTATCTTATCTTATCTTATCTTATCTTATCTTATCTTTTGCTGTTGAGCTTTTCTAGTTCACTAGCTAAAGCCCTACAGATGCCACCAGGGCGTTGAACTGAAAGTCTGATGAAGGACGATCTTGCAGACTGTCACACGCAAACCAGCCTTGTGACCAGAAGGTCGCTGGTTTGATCCCCTGATTCGACAGCACACTGATTCAAGTAGTGTGTGTGTGTTCACTAGTGTGTGTGTGTGTGTGTGTGTTTGTGGGTGTTTCACCATCCCTAATGTGTATGTGTGTTCACTAGTGTCTGTGTGTGTTTGTATGTGGATGTTTTACTGGCCCCCAATTTGTGTGTGTTCACTAGTGTGTGTGTGTGTGTGTATATGTGGGTGTTTCACAGCCCCCTAGTGTGTGTGTGTGTGTGTGTGTGTTTTTCTGGCCCCTAATTAGTGTGTGTTCACTAGTGTGTGTGTGTATATGTGGATGTTTTACATCCCCCTAGTGTGTGTGTTAACCAGTGTGTGTGTGTATGTGGGTGTTTCACAGCCCCCTAGTGTGTGTGTTCAGTAGTGTGTGTGTGTGTGTGTGTGTGTGTGTGTATGTGGGTGTTTCACAGCCCCCTAGTGTGTGTGTGTTTACTAGTGTGTGTGTGTGTGTGTGTGTGTGTGTTTTTCTGGCCCCTAATTAGTGTGTGTTCACTAGTGTGTGTGTGTGTGTGTGTATATGTGGGTGTTTTACAGCCCCCTAGTGTGTGTGTTCAGTAGTGTGTGTGTATGTGGGTGTTTCACAGCCCCCTAGTGTGTGTGTGTTTACTAGTGTGTGTGTGTGTGTTTTTCTGGCCCCTAATTAGTGTGTGTTCACTAGTGTGTGTGTGTATATGTGGGTGTTTTACAGCCCCCTAGTGTGTGTGTTCAGTAGTTTGTGTGTGTGTGTGTGTATGTGGGTGTTTCACAGCCCCCTAGTGTGTGTGTGTTTACTAGTGTGTGTGTGTGTGTGTGTGTGTGTGTTTTTCTGGCCCCTAATTAGTGTGTGTTCACTAGTGTATATGTGGGTGTTTTACAGCCCTCTAGTGTATGTGTTAACTAGTGTGTGTGTGTATGTGGGTGTTTCACTGACCCCTAGTGTGTGTGTTTACGAGTGTGTGTGTGTGTATGTGGGTGTTTCCCTGCCCCCTACTGTGTGCCCCGGAGTGGTGGGCAGCCCTCTTCACAGTACCACTGGAGCAGTTGGGGGTTAGGTTCCTCACTCAAGGGCACTTCAGTCGTGTCCTGTCAGTTCAGGAGTTTGAACCAGAGACCTTCTTATCACCAGACTTGTGAAAGCTGGTGTAAAGATGACATGAATAGATGTTACAGCTTTGTATTGTAATAATAAGATATTAAAGTATCTCTGGCTTGGAGTGAATCTTTGGACGCCCTTCTAAGTGAATACTTGGCAACACCCTCTTTGGCAGATATCACAGCTTGCAAACTCTGTTTATATCCAGCTTGTTTTAGTAGCTGTCACCCACGCTCGCTCTCAGAGTTCACTGATGTTCTTGTTTGAAGATCTCTCAGGACTGTGATTCCAAAAGCCCCTGCTGATATTTACACTACCAGTCAAAAGTTTAGACACACATAGTCAGGTTGTTCTTGTACTCAGGTAATAGTCAAAGCTATAAAATAACACTTTTAATTATACAAACATTGCAGCCACCATATCCATGTGGGCCCTACATGGGTTAAATATGGGGTCCCCTTTAGACAAACCAGTTGGTGCCCACAGAGATTTGTCTATTGTGTGTGTTTGCTCATTTGGGCCTCTGATGGGACCAATCTGACTTCCAGTCAAATGTTTGGACACATCTAACTGAATATATCCCAGTGAAACATGTCTATGTGGGCCCCGTATGGGTTTTATCTGGGCTGTATGGGTTTTGTGTAGGCTTGTAGTGGGTCTTTTGATTGGCGATGGGCACCAGTTGGGTTATAGCTTTGGGTTATAACTTTAGGCCACAGTTGGGTTAGCTGGTGGGCCCCAATTGGGTTATAGTTTATAATCTGTGCTGAAGGTAGGGCCCATGTGAACAATCATCCACTGGCCCCACAGGAACTGTATCCCTGCTTGGACCACAAAGAAATCCCAACTGAGGCCCAGCAGAGTGTCGCAAATGGTGACCACAACTGTGGTAGCATAACTGCATTCCACAATGGTAACCCACCTGGGGCCCACATCTGTAGCCCAACTGGGGCGAACAAGCTAACCCAACTGGCTCCCAAAGTTATAACCCAACTAGGGCCCAAAGCTATAACCCAACTGGTGCCCATGTATCACCAACCAAAAAACTCACTACAAGCCTACGCAAAAGCCATACAGCCCAAATAAAACCCTTATGGGGCCCATGTGTGTGTTTGCCCATGTGAACAATCATCCACTGGCCCCACAGCCAAAACATAAGTAACTGTAACCCTACTTGAACTACAAAAGAGCCAAACTGAGCTCCAGCAGAGTGACCCAAATGGTGACCACAACTGTGGTAGCATAACTGCATTTCACAATGGTAACCCACCTGGGGCCCACAACTATAACCCAATTGAGGGCCACAAGCTAACCCAATTGGGGCCAAAAGTTATAACCCAAGTTATAACCCAACTGGCGCCTAAAGTTATAACCCAACTAGGGCACAAAGCTCTTACCCAACTGGTGCCCATGTATCGCCAATCAAAAATCCCACTACAAGCCTACAAACCCATACAGCCCAAATGAAACCCATACGGGGCCCACGTGGACATGTTTCACTGGGATATATTCAGTTAGATGTGTCCAAACGGTTGATGGGAAGTCTAGTGACTTCCATTCTTTCACTGACCCCTGCAGTGCATCCTGGTACCACTGCCTGCCACACAAGCCCAAGCCTAATAGAAACATCCCCATGCTTAACATCTGGTAAGGCGCTCCTCCTCAAACACACCTTCTGCTCTAATGGTGGTCCTGTGGGGGTCTTGACCATTGACGAATAGAATGGGGGCTAATAAATTATGCAGAGAAACAGAGAGCTTATGGTAAGGGTCTCTAACAAAGTCGGCCTAAAGAGAGGTCAGCTGTACCTATTTCTAGAGCGAGCATGCGTCTAAAGAGGGCTGGTGTTCTCGGCGGGCGGCTTCGGGGGGCCGAAACGAGTTCATTAGAACAGAAACAGCTTGAGTCCTTAACCTTTGAGCCGCGGAGCCGCTGAACCGCGCACATACAGATAATTGAGACCATTACAGCCACCACGGAGGCCCCGGCCCTCACTGTCCTGTCACAGGGAGACGTGGGTAACGTAGTCCATTTCCCTCATTAGCAGCTCACTCTCAATTACGCCAAACAGCTGACCCCCCGCACGTCCATCACGTCCACGCAGGCCAATCGCACCGTCCACCCGTCCTTCCTTCCCCTCCTTCCACGTCCCTGGTCTCCTTCTCCGTCTCCGAGAGCCTGAGGAGATGACAAGCTAATCTCTGTTGAATGGCTAATGACAGGCTCATCTCGGCGAGTCCTTTATTCCTCACGCTGTTTTTCATTTTCCGCCGCTTCTCTTCTTCTTCCGCTCCAGCCCACATTCAATAGATCTCGGAGCAGAAAAGCGGAAGAAGAAGTCGAGATAATGGAAAAGGGTTTTGACGTTGTCGCTTGTGGTTTTTTTCGAGGCTGATCTGCTTCCTCGAGGTAGCCTTGGCAAAGAAACGTCTCTCGTTTAATGCTGGGATCAATGTTGGCTGACGTAGGGTCCGTATAGAGCCGTGTACTGCAAGTGGGGTCCATGTAAACAACAATCCACTGGCCCCACAGTAACTGTAACCCTGCCTGGACCACAAAGAAATCCTAACTGAGCTCCAGCAGAGTGTCCCAAATGGTGACCACACCTGTGGTAGCATAACTGCACTCCACAATGGTAACCCACCTGGGGACCACACCGGTCGCCTAACTGGGGCCCACAAGCTAACCCAATAGGGGCCCAAAGTTATAACCCAGAGTTATAACCCAACCAGGGCCCAAAGTTATAACCCAACTGGTGCCCATGTATCGCCAATCAAATAACCCACTACGCAAACCCATAGAGCCCAGAAAAAACCCAAGCCCAAAAAAATCGAAGCTGATCTGCTTCTTTGAGGTAGCCATAGCAAAGGAACCTCTCTCCTTTAATTCAGGGATCAACGTTGGCTGACGTTGGGTCCGTATAGAGCCGTTCCTGGAGGAACGTAATTTCACTCCACTGTGTACTTGGAATGACAATAAAAGCCTATTGACTTGACTTGATAGGCAATAGTCAACGAGAATGTGTAGACTTTTGATTAAAAATTTGTCAAATTCATACAATTTTATTATTTTATTATTACTTGTACTGTGGGAACGGAAAGTTTTCAGACCCCTTTACATTTTTCACTCTTTGTTTCATTGCCAGCCATTTGCTAAAATCAAAAAAAGTTCATTTTATTTCTCGTTAATGTACATCTAGACCCCCTAATTTCTCTTTCTCCCGTCTCCCTACTGCATCTCTGGAGCTCAGCCACCGTGATCTTTGGGTTCTTCTCTACCATCCCAACAAAGCTCTTCTCCCACGATTGCTCAGTTCTGCTGGACGGCCAGGTCTAAGAAGAGTTCTGACAGTTCCAGCAGCTAACATAAAACCGCTCAAGTGTAAAAAAAATGATTTAATTTTAGTCCACGAGGCTTATGAATAAATTGATGATGACGAAAACGAATGGTGTTCTATCTATAATTTCAGTTTATTTTAGTTAATTTGTAAACGCATAATACAATTCCAGGTGGTTCCCGTTTTTTCTTTACATTTTTAATTTTTTTATTTATTTCAGTTACTGAAAATGTTTTCTCAATTTCAGTTCATTCGTTTCAGATAAGGATAATAACCCTAACTACAACTACACTAAGTAAACTTATGTGTTTACTGTTTATTTATTCATAAAGGATTATCATACAGACATAAACATTAATACTCACACCTCAGACTTGACCTCACTTGAACCTCACGTGATCCTGTACGTTGGCCTTTTGGTTCCCACTGGCTATCAGGCTGGGTTAGCTGTGCTTATTAGGGTCTAAATGTCTTTTGGGGGGATAGGGTGATGGGGTGATTGGGGCGATGGGGGGATGTTTGTGTGCATGTGTACTTTTAAATCTTTCAGACGGAGAAAGAGAGAGGCAGAAGCAGTGAGCGAGGGAGGGAGGAGAAGTTTTTAAGGCCGTTGAAGTGAGAGCCTGCAGCAGAGGAGAAGAGCCGAAACCACGAAATGCATTTGCGTAAGCCGCCACTGCGGGATCGTCGTGTACGCAAACACTGATTTGCATATGCATACACACTCATGCATATACAAATACTCGTCTGCTCGCTCCACACTTGCGCTCCTGTCAACATCACATACAGCAAATTCCGCCTTCGCGGCAGCTTTAACCCTCCCCGGTCTGGAGCCACCGCTGTTGTCCTGCTGTTGTTGATCGTTTGTATGGGTTCTTCTACATCTCGTCTCTGTACACACTGGTTCTATTGACTTACATCATATATGTACATATATGTATAGAGGCTTATGGTAGACTGGGATGCTGGTGCTGTTGTCCCATCACTTTACACGATCACACAGGTTTGTTTATAGTGGAGTGAGGGGATGCCAGGGTCTCAGGGTACTCTCATGTCTATGTTACCTTCGGGTTCTCTCCTCTTTTAGTCTACGCTGTCTAAAATTAGATCTGCCTGAGTCGCCAGCCTCACTCTGAAACTCTTTACACCCTCTTTACTAATCCAGACCAGAACTAACTCTGTCTCTTTACTCTTTCTGAGATAGTGACCACCCATCAGGGTCTCCTCCTCACCTGACACCAACCAGTTACCCACTTCATCTGCTACGCCCTCCACTGCATCACTGTGTCATCCACATGTACCAGCATTAAGATATGATGGGACTGTTTTCAGCTCCCTAATACTTTCCACCAAGACTACGTCAAAGACTACCTCAGTCAGAGACTGCCTCAATCAGAGACTGCCTCTACCCGTGCAGGTTCTAAAGTTCCAGACTTAGATTCATTTTTAATAAACTGTAAGTACTGTGTCGTTCCTTAGACATATATTTTAGCAAAGAGATATTTACAGAGCTAGACTAAACCAACCAGAGCAAATCATAAAAATAAATCAACGAAAAACTCACTGAATAGAAAAAGCAGGTTCCTTTATTTCATCTTGCAAGATGGGGAGGTCCCATCATCAATACAGACCAAAGTTGCCCCCTACCTTTTTAAACCTCGTTGTTCTTTGGAAGTACCATTAGATCCAAACCAAGAGTTATTTATGACTTATTTAATTACATTTCATGATGTCTTATCTTATTGCCAGACATCTCCAACCTAAAGAAGTTGCAAACTTCCCTTGCAAGTTCAACCCAAGTTTGATTGCACTCACTGAACTGGAGTAAACCAACTTCCTTCTCTCACTCCATAGCCCTCCCCTTACTCTGTAGCTTTTAAAATGCCATAAATAGGCTTTCTTCCCACATGCCAAAGTTTTTCTGTAACACCTTAAAAGTTATAACCTAAATTTCAAACTGACAACTGTTTGACCAGAGGAGGACGGGTCGTCCCCTGGTGAGTCTTGGTTCCTCCCGAGGTTTCTTCCTCCAGTTTTGAGAGAGTTCCTCTAGCCACAACCACCTCTGGCTTGCTCACCGGGGGGATGCACGTTGTGACTTTTCATGTTTTCAAACTTTGTATATAATAAATAAACTAAACTATATAACTGGTACCAAGTATTATTATTATTAATATTATTATTCACGTTCACACCTGAACTAAAACATTGTGTTTTCATAATATTCATATTCACATATGAATTAATAGCAACAGCAGAACAGCAGCATTAACCCTTACAAGTCTGGAGTTACTACTGGAGATGCTGCTTTGCATTTGTTATTCATTCCTTAGGTTGCTATGGCCCAGATGCAGCAAAACAGGCCCAAACCTGATACTACCACCACCATGTTTCACACACGGGATGATGTTCTTATGCTGGAATTTAGTTTTCCTTTCTTCAGACCTTCAAACAGTTGCATTAACCCGTACAGGACCTTCAAACTTGTCATCCATGTGACCTTTAGCACATCATTGTTGGTCAAGGTTCCTTTGTGACCTTTTGCACTCCTTGGAGTGATCTTTGTTGGTCAACCACTCCTGTGAAAGGTAACGGTGGTCCATCTGACTGTGGATTTGTGAGTACAAGAGATGGTCCTGTAACACTTTTCAGCCTCAACAACTCATTTTCTGAGATCTTTAGAAACCTCCACTGTTTATGTGTTATGAAGACCTAGCTACAGGGTCACTACTCACCACTGACTGTTAGTGGCAACTCACATACACACTCTAGTGACAACACACTCAAGTGGGCAGTAACTAGTGAACATAGACACTAAGGGGTAATTTGCTCAGAGCAGTGGGTAACCCTATCCACCATCCGGAGAGCTGTTGGGGGTTAAGTGTCTTGTTCAAGTCCTCTTGGTTCATGGGATCGAATCAATGAACTTCCGGTCCACCAACCCACGACCACCCCACAAGTAAATATATTAATTTTTAAAAAATGGTTTACGTCACATGTACCAAATATGGTAAAAGTGCAGGAGGTTCCAGAGACTTCTCAGGGACATCGCTATTAAGAGCCACTTGATGGGAAAAAGCTACAGAGCCCTAGCCAAGACCTTCCCTGTCAGCATAATTGGTTTGATAATATGTGAGTGGAACGTTCATGGAAGTTCATGGACGTGCATGATTTCTCTCCGACTAATGATAAGGTAAGAGAGAAGCCAGCTGTCGTTTGAAAAGAGCTGGAGGACAAAATGAAAGCAGCAGGAACACAAAGAACCGTAAGCACTGCAATCATCTCCGTTCCTGCACCCCACACAAAACTCCTCTGCTAAACAAGAAGCAAGGAGGAGCTGCACACCAGCGTTTAGTCAAGTCAGAACTGTTTTGGATCAATGTGGTCTGATCAGGATAAACAAATTTGGAGCTCTTTGGAGATAATTCAGTTCCTCGCATTTGGAGAAAGAACCCAAAGACTCACACAGAGATGTCAGGAGCATCGTGATGGGATGGCCGAAGTTCAAATCTGGGTGACATTTGCGTACCAGTGACAATCCAGACTGAAGTATATACAGTGGTGCTTGAACGTTCTTGAACCCTTTAGAACTTTAGAACTATATTCCTATAGGATTAAGGTGAGGACGTATGATCTCACTACTAAGAGGAAGCAGATACATCATAGTCAAGAAAGATCCAAGAACTGAACCTTGTGGAACACCCAGTGGGACCCTTTGGGGGACGCCTTGAGTCCAGGGTAGAGCATCAATGCCCAGTTCACACAGTCCTGAAGGAGCAAAGAATGGGCTCTGGTTGTTAGGTGGTCTCTGGGTCTTTCACTGTGTTAAGGCTTGTGTTGAGATGCCTTCACTGACCCGAGCTCTCGCCTCGCTGGAGCGTCGAGCTAGCTTTAAACCCAGGGTCAGCAATGAGAGCAGTGAATAGCAACGATGACCATATATACAGTAATAAAACAGCTTTAGTATAATGTGTTGTTATGGTAACAGACTAGGAGGGTTTGGGTTAGCTAGCATTTATATTAACTTTAGTCAGAAAGCACTCTGAAACGTTAAGCTACTAAATGAAATAAATAAAAAAATTAATATAATAAATACAATTAAATAATTAATTAATAAATGAAAGGACTCCATTGTTAGAAGTGCTGTCAGTAGTGCAGTATGTAATGTTCCAGAGGGTGCTGTTTGGGACACAGCCTTACTGTCTAACATTAATGTTAGTCTGGTCTAGTCAGGAAATCTTAATATACATCTATTTATCATTTCATATCATAATATATTTTTGGTTATGTATGTATATAATCCAGATGCATGTATAATTTAAAAGTTTTCTAACAGCAGTAGCATGTAATGTGGAGTATCTAGTTTAGTTTGTAAAGTGATCTTTAATTGGATTTATCTAATAATAATCAGACGTACAGATAATGTTATATTTTGTTTATTTATTAGTAATTAACTGTAATTCCACAAATCTTGTTCTACGTCACTCTACATACAGTGATTTACTACCTTACCTACAGTGGAATCAGCTTATAGCTAATATTTTAGGAGATAGGGTGGGCTTTGATTCATATAAGCTCAATGTCAAACCTGCTCCCACGCCCTTACGTCCAAGAAACACATGGACGGGCACCAGCATCTACAGGCAAAAGACGTTGATTGGCAGCCTCAATCAAAGCAGTTTGAGTGCTCAGGAATGGATGGAATCCTGATTGGAAAGGTTTCTCTCTCCATCAGGAAACCCCAGAACCTCAGTGACGTTGAGGTTCTGGACTCTGGGGTGGTCAGTCCATTGTTCTGGCTTCTTTTCTCAGTGAGGAGCTTCTTGAACAGATATGCACCCTTTTAGAGCCCTTAGTGTTGAGTAGTCTTGGTCTGCCAGATCTTCCAAGTGGTTGTTAGGAGTTTCTGACATTGGTAAAGTGTTGAAGAAGATATCTTCGCTCTCCAAAGACAAACAAGAATCTTGAAAATAGTATGTTTACAGAAGAAGATGAAAACAGTCTTCACTTTCAATGGAAGTCAATGGAACCAGAATTTCTTCCAAGCTATTTAGGAGCATTTCTATTGGTCCATTCACCAAGAAGTTCTCACACAATGTTAATGGTGGCTGTCACGTTCAAAAGATGTAGATAAATGAAAATAATGCACAATACATTTGGTACATGGCTTGCTTGAAGTCCTGCCATTGTATAAAAACTAACCAGTGTGTGTGTGTGAATATATGTGTGTGCATGGAGGGGGTTAAGAGGCTCTCAGCAGGCTAAAAGGGAGCACTAGCACATTAGCCGTTAGTGCAGTGTGGCTCCAGAGCGTTTGTAATAAGCCCCAGCCGGACATCAGAGCGGCTAACGATGGATCCGGCGGTCAGCCGCAGACGCAGTGATTACTGAGGGCACTGGGTGGCCAAACTCACCCACGCACAACACACACCCCTAGTGGGAATTAATGAGATATACTCTGGCCCAGCCAGAGGGCAAATTCCGGGGCTAACGCTACCGTTCTGATACAGTCTGTAGTTTGACCCGCTAGTGCTGAGATATGATATATATGGGTTATGGTTATAAAGACTGGCTAGGGACTGCTGTGTCCAGGAAGACACTGGGCCCAAGTTTAACAATGACCAGCAAGAAACCCTCTAATATAGGTTTGGATATTAAGCTTAGCACTGGAGCTACGAGGCTAATGTAGCTAATGAGCAGCAATAAGCTTCCACTTCCAAGTGTTAGGAAAGCTGCACACTAGAGACTCACTATTATTTCATCCAGCGGGGTAGAACTGTTCCATCAACAAGTCAAGAGCACAGCCTCTGATTGGTTGACAAGTCAGGAATGCAGTCTCTGATAGGTTGACATGTCAGGAAAACAGTCTCCAGTTGGTTGACAAGTCAGAAACACAGTCTCTGGTTGATCTACAAGTCAGGAACACAGCCTTTACTTGGTTGACAAGTCAGAAACACAGTCTCTGGTTGATATACAAGTCAGGAACACAGCCTTTAATTGGTTGACAAGTCAGGAACACAGCCTTTACTTGGTTGACAAGTCAGGAACACAGCCTTTACTTGGTTGACAAGTCAGAAACACAGTCTCTGGTTGATATACAAGTCAGGAACACAGCCTTTAATTGGTTGACAAGTCAGGAACACAGCCTTTAATTGGTTGACAAGTCAGGAACACAGCCTTTACTTGGTTGACAAGTCAGAAACACAGTCTCTGGTTGATCTACAAGTCAGGAACACAGCCTTTACTTGGTTGACAAGTCAGAAACACAGTCTCTGGTTGATCTACAAGTCAGGAACACAGCCTTTACTTGGTTGACAAGTCAGAAACACAGTCTCTGATTGATTTACAAGTCAGAAACACAGCCTTAAATTGGTTGACAAGTCAGGAACACAGTCTCTGGTTGATCTACAAGTCAGGAACACTGCTTTTAATTGGTTGACAAGTCAGAAACACAGTCTCTGATTGATCTACAAGTCAGGAACACAGTCTCTGATTGATCTACAGGTCAGAAACACAGTCTCTGATTGATCTACAAGTCAGGAACACAGCCTTTACTTGGTTGACAAGTCAGAAACACAGTCTCTGATTGATTTACAAGTCAGGAACACGGCCTTTAATTGGTGGACAAGTCAGAAACACAGTCTCTGATTGATTTACAAGTCAGGAACACAGCCTTTACTTGGTTGACAAGTCAGGAACACAGTCGCTGACTGGTTTACATACCAGGAACACAGCCTTTACTTGGTTGACAAGTCAGGAACACAGTCGCTGACTGGTTTACATACCAGGAACACAGTCTCTAATTGGTTGAAAAATCGTGAATGCAGTCTCTGATTGGTTTACATATCAGTAACACAGCCTCCGATTGGTTAATCAGTCAGGATCACAGTCTTCGATTGGTTTACATACCAGGAATATAGTCTTTGATAGGTTGACAAGTCATGAACACAACCTCTGATTGATCAACAGATCAGGAACATAGTCTCTGATTGATCGACAAGACAGGAATGCAGTGTCAGGTTGGTTTACATATCAGTAACACAGACTCTGATTGGTTAACAAGTCAGGAACACAGCCTCTGATTGGTTTATATATCAATAACACAGCCTCTGATTGGTTTATATATCAGTAACACAGCCTCTGATTGGTTTACATATCAGGAACATAGTCTCTGATTGTTTAACAAGTCAGGAACACAGCCTCTGATTGGTTTATATATCAGTAACACAGCCTCTGATTGGTTTACATATCAGAAACATAGTCTCTGATTGGTTAACAAGTCAGGATCACAGTCTCTGATTGGTTTACATATCAGGAATGTAGTCTCAGACTGGTTTTCATATCAGTTAGACAGCCTCCGATTGGTTAACAAGTCAGGATCACAGTCTCTGATTGGTTTGTATACCAGGAATGTAGTCTATGATTGGTTGAGAAGTCATGAACACAACCTCTGATTGGTCAACAAGTCAGGAACATAATTTCTAATTGGGTCGACAATTCACGAATGCAGTCTATGACTGTGTCAGGTCCACTAACACCAGCCTAACCCACACTGATACACCAGTAATAAAGTATACAGAGAATCAGATGAACTACAGTCTGTAAGTGAAGCTCCTGTATGGTCAGTGGAGCTGATACAGTGGACAGTGAGTGGAGGTCCTGTATGGTCAGTGGAGCTGATACAGTGGACAGTGAGTGGAGGTCCTGTATGGTCAGTGGAGCTGATACAGTGGACAGTGAGTGGAGGTCCTGTATGGTCAGTGGAGCTGATACAGTGGACAGTGAGTGGAGGTCCTGTATGGTCAGTGGAGCTGATACAGTGGACAGTGAGTGGAGGTCCTGTATGGTCAGTGGAGCTGATACAGTGGACGGTGAGTGTAGATATAAGGTAGCTGTACACACGACTAACACACTACAATCACTTTATCCATGTATGTGCGTCCAAACTGATTCACAGCGTTGAAAGTTAAAGACATTCCGCTTGTATACTGTATCACCTAAAGGCAGCCATGAGGTGTAGACTCTGAATATGAGTCTTGGCCTCCTTCCAGCAGAAGCTAAAGAGGATTTATGATCGAAGCTTCAATCTGACCAGAATAATAAAAAACAAAACAAATGCGCTCCGGCTCATTTTTCACACGCCCACCCATCCCTAATTCACCCCGTCCTACTGCGGGCCTCAGGCTTTATGGATCTTTGTGTTCTTTCGCCCTTTCATGATCCTGTCAAATAAATTCCATTGTATATTGTAAAGGTGGGAAATAATCAGAGTCATACATCCCACACGCAGCATAAATCCAATATAATGATCTTAATTCTTCAATGTCAAGCGCGACCATTAGCAGTCAAACACGTCCATGATCTCGCCCCTGTCTCAGCTTCTTAGGAGAACAGAAGACGACCCAGTGGTTATATGTGAACCGACACTCTGCATGTACTCCGGCGAGGCAGGTTTATTGGAATAGTATCTTCGTATGTGAGGCGTGCTTCACCCAAACACAGAAAAAAGCATAAAGTAATGAAGAAAAGCGTGTGGGAGAGCAGTTCCATACATTTAAATGAAAGCGTGTTGCAGAGGTAGAAGGTAATAAAGTAGAGAATGAAATAAGAAATAGAGAAAATACTGTAGACCTTCTTTAAACTGGACTTTTGGAAACTATTGGCGTGTGTCTGACCTCATATCTGACCCCGTCTGGGAGTTGGTCCCAGCAGTTGGCAGCATATAGTGTGAAAGCTGCCTCACGCTGATTCTGGGCTCTACTAACTGACCGGTCCCGAGTGGCCAGAGAGGCCTACTGGTCTTGTATAGCATGATTGTTTTATAGCAGATATTTAGTTTCGAGGACTTTTAGAGATTTATATACAACCAGAAGTACTTTAGTAACTAGTTACATTAAGTATTTTAGTCCCACGTTAGTTTAGTGTTTATTACATATGAACAACACATGTAACAACAATGTAACTACTAGTGATGTGGCCACTGTTATAGATGGACTACAGCAGGGGTCACTAATAGGCGGACTGTGGTCCTAGATGTTGTCCAGTGTGGACCCAAACCAATAAACTATTGAGAATGATTTAAATTAGACTGTGTTTATTTTAAGAGGCGGAGCTTTTCTAGTCTTTACGGTATACGGGCTTTACGGTGCAGTGAACTCAGAGACCAATCACGTGCGCTGTAAGATCACCGAAGGCTCCTCAGCCAATCAGATCTGTGCACATTGGGACGTGTGGTGTGAACACAGGTGAGGTAGGAAGCGAGAAGCAGCAGCCGGAGACTAAAGCGAGTCAGAAAGAATAAGGAGCTCTAAAAACAGAAAAGGGAACAGAGAGAACTGAGTGTTTAACAGGAACGGTTCTGGAATGGACCTGCTCGTCTAGTTCTGGAGAACACCGCTCTGTACAACCAACATGTTAATCTGAGAAGCTGAGTTAACAAGAAGACCAAGTTTTATTTACTTTCTCTATAAATAAACACTTTAAGATGCACTTTTTTAAGAAGGTTATTCCAAATATTCTTCAGCAAGCACATACCTTCTTCAACAAACACTTATAATCCAAATGTTCTCCATCAAACATCAAAAAACACTAACAAAACCAAATGTTCTCCTGCAAATACAAATGTTCTCCAATAAACACCAACAAACCCAACTCTTCCTCAATAAACACTATAGACCCAAACAATTTTCAACAAACATCAACAAGCCCACATTTTCTACAATAAACCCAAACATTCTCCAACAACCACCAACAAACCCAAACATTCTCCAACAACCACCAACAAACCCAAACATTCTCCAACAAACCCAAACATTCTCCAACATTCTCCAACAAACCCAAACATTCTCCAACATTCTCCAACAACCACCAACAAACCCAAACATTCTCCAACAAACCCAAACATTCTCCAACAACCACCAACAAACCCAAACATTCTCCAACAACCACCAACAAACCCAAACATTCTCCAACAAACCCAAACATTCTCCAACATTCTCCAACAAACCCAAACATTCTCCAACAAACCCAAACATTCTCCAACATTCTCCAACAAACCCAAACATTCTCCAACATTCTCCAACAACCACCAACAAACCCAAACATTCTCCAACAAACCCAAACATTCTCCAACAAACACCAACAAACCCAAACATTCTCCAACAAACCCAAACATTCTCCAACATTCTCCAACAAACCCAAACATTCTCCAACAAACCCAAACATTCTCCAACAAACCCAAACATTCTCCAACAAACACCAACAAACCCAAACATTCTCCAACAAACCCAAACATTCTCCAACATTCTCCAACAAACCCAAACATTCTCCAACAAACCCAAACATTCTCCAACAAACCCAAACATTCTCCAACAAACCCAAACATTCTCCAACATTCTCCAACAAACCCAAACATTCTCCAACATTCTCCAACAACCACCAACAAACCCAAACATTCTCCAACAAACCCAAACATTCTCCAACAACCACCAACAAACCCAAACATTCTCCAACAAACCCAAACATTCTCCAACATTCTCCAACAAACCCAAACATTCTCCAACATTCTCCAACAACCACCAACAAACCCAAACATTCTCCAACAAACCCAAACATTCTCCAACAAACACCAACAAACCCAAACATTCTCCAACAAACCCAAACATTCTCCAACATTCTCCAACAAACCCAAACATTCTCCAACAAACCCAAACATTCTCCAACAAACCCAAACATTCTCCAACATTCTCCAACAACCACCAACAAACCCAAACATTCTCCAACAAACCCAAACATTCTCCAACAACCACCAACAAACCCAAACATTTTCCAACAACCACCAACAAACCCAAACATTCTCCAACAACCACCAATAAACCCAAACATTCTCCAACAAACCCAAACATTCTCCAACATTCTCCAACAACCACCAACAAACCCAAACATTCTCCAACAACCACCAATAAACCCAAACATTCTCCAACAAACCCAAACATTCTCCAACATTCTCCAACAACCACCAACAAACCCAAACATTCTCCAACAAACCCAAACATTCTCCAACAAACCCAAACATTCTCCAACAACCACCAACAAACCCAAACATTCTCCAACAAACCCAAACATTCTCCAACAAACCCAAACATTCTCCAACAACCACCAACAAACCCAAACATTCTCCAACATTCTCCAACAACCACCAACAAACCCAAACATTCTGCAACAAACCCAAACATTCTCCAACAAACCCAAACATTCTCCAACAACCACCAACAAACCCAAACATTCTCCAACAAACCCAAACATTCTCCAACATTCTCCAACAAACCCAAACATTCTCCAACATTCTCCAACAACCACCAACAAACCCAAACATTCTCCAACAAACCCAAACATTCTCCAACATTCTCCAACAAACCCAAACATTCTCCAACATTCTCCAACAAACCCAAACATTCTCCAACATTCTCCAACAACCACCAACAAACCCAAACATTCTCCAACAAACCCAAACATTCTCCAACAACCACCAACAAACCCAAACATTCTCCAACAAACACCAACAAACCCAAACATTCTCCAACAAACCCAAACATTCTCCAACAACCACCAACAAACCCAAACATTCTCCAACAAACACCAACAAACCCAAACATTCTCCAACAAACCCAAACATTCTCCAACAACCACCAACAAACCCAAACATTCTCCAACAACCACCAACAAACCCAAACATTCTCCAACATTCTCTTTTTTAAACGTAGCTCTTGTTTTTACTTGAAGTAAGGAAGAAAATTGCGCTTTATAAATAATTAATCAGTTCAGCATTTAAACAGTAAATATACTGAAATATACTGAATGGTATGTGTGATGTGTTGGTGTTTCAGTAGCTGATGGTATAAGATGCTGACACTAGACTACTTCAGTAAACAGGATACACCACTGAATCAGAACACATGTTAGAAATGATGACGGTCCAGATCTTGGTCTGAGGAGATCTCCTCTAACTGAACCTTACTGAACTCTAATTAAACACCCCGGGACCACAGTATTAAAGCTTATGTAATTACACATACATACATAACTACATATAGATATCTTGATTATTCTCTCTTATGTAATTACACATGGGTAATAACCTCAGCATTGTTAGATAATGCTAGTACGTGTAACATGTACAGTTACATATAATTATCAATGTGTGGTTACATGGCAGAGAATATGTCGTTACACTCAATGTAATTATGTGAAGTTGAAAAAGAAGAAATTGACACATTTTAGGGTGCATAAGATGTAACCCAACTGTTTCCATGGCTACATCACTAGTTGTTCTGTGTGTTGTTTTTGTGTAACTACTGGATCTAAAGTGACTTCAGTACTGAGTATTGGGTATTTTTGAGTATTTTTTAATAGTAATAGTTTCACTTCTCAAGGATGTTAGTTTTCTTAAATTTTAGATCTTTATATTTGGTTACTAATTCATTTTTTTCTGTTTCATTTCATAGACAGAATCGTGTGCTGTCTATATATATCATATATATCGTGTTGTGATATTGCATTTTTTCCACTTTTATATATTCCTGAGCTGCTTTTGTTACTGCAGCGTTTCATTATCTGACTGTGATCAATATTCCCTTAATACTGGTTGGCTTTACAGAGTGACTATGACAATGCTTTCAAACTTCGGTTGATTGAAACCTCTGTAGAATTAAATACATCACAAATGAACCCAAATATCTTAACTGCATTAGGTGCATGTTTAAATAAAAGAATTCACAAAGTATTAATAAACAGATATAAGACATTAATCAAAAGGCTGAAGTGAGCTGTTCTATATGATGAATATGAATGTGTATTGAAGCTGACAGGACTAATGCTGACTAATAAAGAAGTACAATGTATAACGTACAACAAATAATGGTTACATTATGACTATCCATGACTATGACTATGGCTATCCAAAGAAAAACAAATTCCAAACATCTGCAAATTGGCATCATGAATTTTTTACATAATGATATGGAAAAATAAAAATATGACAAACTTGGAGATACATATTTTTCTTTGAACAGCGACGATATATGTAAAAGAAAAATAGAGGTTTTTTAACAACACAAATTTTTATTAACCTCAAATAAAAGTTGAAAATCTACACCTTCCACTGTTTTCAATGAGCTGCGAGTAAGAAATAATGAAATAAGATGTAAGAAGCAGCATTTAAGGCTTTAAGGCCTTTCAAGGCTTTTATCCCTGGGCAATCAATGGAGGGGTCACTCAGGGTGAAGTCCATATTTCATTAAGCCAAATGCAGTTTATGCACTTACATATCTTCAAAACTTCAACCCAAACATCTAAGCATATTTAAAAGGCACTTTTAGAATAATTGTAGTGTGTTGCATGTTCTCCAGCAAACCCAACTGCTCTCCAACAAACCAAATATTCCTCAGCAAGCACAAACCTTCTTCAACAAACACGTATAATCCAAACAATCTCCATCAAACATCAAAAAACACTAACAAAACCAAATGTTCTCTAACAAACACCAACAAACTCAACTCTTTCTCAATAAACATTAATGACCCAAACATTTTTCAACAAACATCAACAAGCCCACATTTTCTACAATAAACCCAAACATTTTTCAACAAACCCAAACATTCTACAAATGACCAACAACAAACCCTAACATTCTCCAACAACCACCAACCAACCCAAACATTCTCCAACAAACCCAAACATTCTCTAACAACCACCAACAAACCCAAACATTCTCCAACAACCACCAACAAACCCAAACATTCTCCAACAAACACCAACAAACCCAAACATTCTCCAACATTCTCCAACAACCACCAACAAACCCAAACATTCTCCAACAACCACCAACAAACCCAAACATTCTCCAACAACCACAAACAAACCCAAACATTCTCCAACAACCACCAACAAACCCAAACATTCTCCAACAAACACCAACAAACCCAAACATTCTCCAACAAACCCAAACATTCTCCAACAAACCCAAACATTCTCTAACAACCACCAACAAACCCAAACATTCTCCAACAACCACCAACAAACCCAAACATTCTCCAACAAACCCAAACATTCTCTAACAAACACCAACAAACCCAAACATTCTCCAACAACCACCAACAAACCCAAACATTCTCCAACAACCACCAACAAACCCAAACATTCTCCAACAACCACAAACAAACCCAAACATTCTCCAACAACCACCAACAAACCCAAACATTCTCCAACAAACCCAAACATTCTCTAACAACCACCAACAAACCCAAACATTCTCTAACAAACACCAACAAACCCAAACATTCTCCAACAAACCCAAACATTCTCCAACAAACCCAAACATTCTCTAACAACCACCAACAAACCCAAACATTCTCCAACAAACCCAAACATTCTCCAACAAACCCAAACATTCTCCAACAACCACCAACAAACCCAAACATTCTCCAACAAACCCAAACATTCTCTAACAAACACCAACAAACCCAAATGTTCTCCAACAAACACAAACATTCTCCAACAACCACCAACAAACCCAAATGTTCTCCAACAAACACAAACATTCTCCAACAACCACCAAAAAACCCAAACATTCTCCAACATTCTCCAACAAACCCAAACATTCTCCAACAACCACCAACAAACCCAAATGTTGTCCAACAAACACAAACATTCTCCAACATTCTCCAACAAACCCAAACATTCTCCAACATTCTCCAACAAACACAAACATTCTCCAACAACCACCAACAAACCCAAACATTCTCCAACAACCACCAACAAACCCAAACATTCTCCAACAAACCCAAACATTCTCCAACAACCACCAACAAACCCAAATGTTCTCCAAATGTTCTCCTGGAACATTCTTCTCCATTCAGTCTGTTCTGGAACATTCTTCTCTATTCAGTCTGTTCTGGAACATTCTTCTCTATTCAGTCTCTTCTGGAACATTCTTCTCCATTCTCAATTCATGAAAATTCTATTTGTATGAACAAGTTAGATTAATTTTAATATTGGCCCAAATGTTGTGCTGAGCAGCCCACGGTCTCCTGTAATAACAACATATGGTATATGAGGCTGTCTCATGTAAATACTTGGTAATTGTAATTATACTTAAGTACCAAAGAATTGCATACAATAACCCCCAGGGTTCTAAAGGGGATAAAGACGATTCACAGACTAATGATGGGGTCTTATCAGTCAGAAGTGTTTCCACTAAGTTTTAATACGAGTGTCCTACTTCCACAAGCCAGTGAAGACAGACATCCCACCGCCTACTCTCCTCCACTTCCCCCTCATCTCCACCAATCGGCAACACGTCAAGCAGCCTGTCCGGATTAACACACACACAGCCGAACACACAGCTTCTCTGAAAGGTAGAGAACCTGCCAGAACTCAGAAAAGAGAAGACGAACACATTCGGGAAGCCAAAGCACGTACAGTTCACGGACGACTCTTCCAGTGGATTACAGTCGGCTACACTCTTCCCTTCATACACACACGTTCTGATGCTTATACGAGCTGGACGTTAAATCTGAGCTGGTAGTTAAATGCAGCTACTAGTCGAACTGAGTTTGAGACTTTCTGAACTGTTGGCTGGTGAGATGGTTCTACAGTATAATAAGAGCTGAGCTTAAAAAAGGCCAACAAAGGTTTTTATAGATACTGCATCTGATGTTCGCCAACATGCAAACTGTGCTCTTAACTTCACCTAATCCATCAAACAAGTGTTCTGCAACTCCAAACCAGAAAACATTCTCCAGAAACTCTAATGTTGTCCAACAAACTCAAAAGTTCTCCAACAAATACTAACAAACCTAAAGGTTATCCACCAAACCCAAAGTCCTTCAACATATACTAATAACCCAAACATTCTCTTATACACACAAATGTTCTCCAACAACCACCATCAAACCCAAATATTCTCCAACAAACCCAAACATTTTCTAACAAACACAAATATTCTCCAGCAGCCACCAACAAATCCAAACATTCTCTTATACACACAAATGTTCTCCAACAGCCACCAACAAACCCAAATATTCTCCAACAAACCCAAACATTTTCTAACAAACACAAATATTCTCCAGCAGCCACCAACAAACCCAAACATTTTCTAACAAACACAAATATTCTCCAACAGCCACCAACAAACCCAAACATTTTCTAACAAACACAAATATTCTCCAACAGCCACCAACAAATCCAAACATTCTCCAACAAATCCAAACATTTTCTTATAAACACAAATATTCTCCAACAGCCACCAACAAATCCAAACATTCTCCAACAAACCCAAACATTTTCTTATAAACACAAATATTCTCCAGCAGCCACCAACAAATCCAAACATTCTCTTACAAACACCAATGTTCTCCAACAGCCACCATCAAACCCAAATATTCTCCAACAAACCCAAACATTTTCTTATAAACACAAATATTCTCCAACAGCCACCAACAAACCCAAACATTCTCTTACAAACACCAATATTCTCCAACAGCCACCAACAAACCCAAACATTTTCTAACAAACACAAATATTCTCCAACAGCCACCAACAAACCCAAACATTTTCTAACAAACACAAATATTCTCCAGCAGCCACCAACAAACCCAAACATTTTCTAACAAACACAAATATTCTCCAGCAGCCACCAACAAATCCAAACATTCTCTTACAAACACCAATGTTCTCCAACAGCCACCAACAAATCCAAATATTCTCCAACAAACCCAAACATTTTCTTATAAACACAAATATTCTCCAACAGCCACCAACAAACCCAAACATTTTCTAACAAACACAAATATTCTCCAACAGCCACCAACAAACCCAAACATTTTCTAACAAACACAAATATTCTCCAGCAGCCACCAACAAACCCAAACATTTTCTAACAAACACAAATATTCTCCAGCAGCCACCAACAAATCCAAACATTCTCTTACAAACACCAATGTTCTCCAACAGCCACCAACAAATCCAAACATTTTCTTACAAACACAAATATTCTCCAGCAGCCACCAACAAATCCAAACATTCTCTTATAAACACCAATGTTCTCCAACAGCCACCATCAAACCCAAATATTCTCCAACAAACCCAAACATTTTCTTACAAACACAAATATTCCCCAACAGCCACCAACAAACCCAAACATTCTCTTATAAACACAAATATTCTCCAGCAGCCACCAACAAATCCAAACATTCTCTTACAAACACCAATGTTCTCCAACAGCCACCATCAAACCCAAATATTCTCTTATGAACACAAATATTCTCCAGCAGCCACCAACAAATCCAAACATTTTTTTATAAACACACATGTTCTCCAACAGCCACCAACAAACCCAAACATTCTCCAACTAACCAATTTGTTTTCCAATAAACACTAACAAACCTAAATGTTCTTTAAAAAACAAGAGTAATCCAAATATTTACCAAGAAATCTAAACCATCTCCAATAAACACTAATAAACCAAACGTTCTCCAGCAAACCCCAACACAATCCAACAAACACTGATAACCCAAATGTTCTCCAACAAACCTAAATGGTCTTCAACAAACACTAATAACCCAAACAATCTCCAACTAACACCAACAAACCTAAATGGTCTTCAACAAACACTAATAACCCAAACAATCTCCAACTAACACCAACAAACCTAAATGTTCTTCAACAAACACTAATAACCCAAACAATCTCCAACTAACACCAATAAACCTAAATGGTCTTCAACAAACACTAAAACCCAAACAATCTCCAACTAACACCAACAAACTTAAACGCTTAAGAAACAATAATAACCCAAACATTTACCAACAAATCCAAACCATCTCCAAAAAACATTAATAAACCAAACGTTCTCCAGCAAACCCCAACATAATCAAACACTGATAACCCAAATGTTCTCCAACAAACACTAATAAGCCAAACGTTTTCCAACAAACATCAACAAGCCCACAAACAAACCCAGAAGTCATTCTACAATGTTCACTTCTGTTGTGGAACATTCTTTTCCGTTTCCTCTGTCTGTTCATTTTCTTCTAGAACATTCACCTCTACTCACACTGTTCTAGTATGTTCTTCTCCGTTCACTCTGTTCTAGATCACCAGTAAAATAAATGATATGCTACTTTCGGGGCGAGTTCTGCCGTTTTAGCACATTCTGACCGAGCACCAGCAGCTGGTCCTGCTTGGTTAGAACCTTCATGTCTCCCTGTAGAGGCGGCAGGTCTGAGAATCATTAAGGCCACGAGAAACAAAAAGTGACAAGGAATAAGAAAAAGACCTTTCAGGCCAAGAAGGCGGGATAACAAGCAGGTGGAGGACCCGAGAGAGAGGATCTTCTATCTAAACCCCTCCGGGAGCCGGGGTGGAGGGGGGGTGGGGTGACATTTCTCCCTCTCCTCCCTCGCTCCACGGGTCTTTAATTGGGCCTCCACGGTTTAGAGACGCTGAACGGAGAGCGGTGAATATGATAGCACTCCATTCCGAGCGGAGAGATACATCACCACATGACAGAGAGATGGAGAGATACAGTCGGAGAGATGAAGTGTATTAGTCGTAATGAGGAACTCCCTCGCTTCTGTATCAATTGGACCCGTTCAAATCGTTTGGGACTCATCCCTCGCTTTCGGTTCCCTCTCTCTTCCTCTGTTTCTCTCCTTTTCTTTCTTTTAAGGATGGCAGGATTAAGTCCTGGTCCTATAGTCATTACTGTGGATGTACATTTGATTCTAATTATTAATCTCATTAATATTCGTATCAGTATTGGCAGGGTTGAGTCGGCAGCTCTGACCTTGCGCTTGTTATCCGCTGGTGAAAACTGAGAACCGAGAAGTTCCACCGAGTTTCTGTCGTAATTAAACGACTGAGAGGTAAACAGAGACATTCAAAGTCCTAGATACAGTTCTAGATACAGTCAGAACTGTTCACAGTGGTGGTGAATGGAACCAGACGTCCTCCTCTAAAAGCTCCTCACAGAAAGTTCTTACAGTAGATGTTATAAATACACTGTCTGATTCTGAGACGCTGTTTATAAAAGTTTTAAGATGATTTTGGCCTAAAAATCCATTTACGTGTGGGTGGAGGGATACATGCAGAGTGATGTGACACAAAATAGTCCCCAAAGGAAAAATATTACTATCAGATTATCAGACATTTTTACCATCATCAACATTCATATCAACACGTAAAGGTTCACTGGCAGGTTTGATAGTAAATATAATGTGCTGATTGGTTAGCATTACTGCTACTGAGTGCTGATTGGTTAGCATTACTGCTACTGAGTGATGATTGGTTAGCATTACTGCTACTGAGTGCTGATTGGTTAGCATTACTGCTACTGAGTGCTGATTGGTTAGCATTACTGCTACTGAGGGCTGATTGGTTAGCATTAATGCTACTGATTTGTTGGCATTACTGCTACTGAGTGCTGATTGGTTGGCATTACTGCTACTGAGTGCTGATTGGTTAGCATAACTGCTACTGATTGGATGGCATTACGGCTACTGAGTGCTGATTGGTTAATGTTACCACAATTGATTGCTAATTGGTTTACTGCTGCTAAGTGCTGACTGGTTAGTGTTACCGCTACTGGTACTGAGTGCTTATTGTTTGGAATTACTGCTACTGAGTGCTGACTGGTTAACATTACTTCTACTGCTACTGAGTGCTGACTGGTTAACATTACTTCTACTGCTTCTGAGTGCTGACTGGTTAACATTACTTCTACTGCTTCTAAGTGCTGACTGGTTAACATTACTTCTACTGCTTCTGAGTGCTGACTGGTTAACATTACTTCTACTGCTACTGAGTGCTGACTGGTTAACATTACTTCTACTGCTTCTGAGTGCTGACTGGTTAACATTACTTCTACTGCTTCTGAGTGCTGACTGGTTAACATTACTTCTACTGCTACTGAGTGCTGACTGGTTAACATTACTTCTACTGCTTCTGAGTGCTGACTGGTTAACATTACTTCTACTGCTTCTGAGTGCTGACTGGTTAACATTACTTCTACTGCTTCTAAGTGCTGACTGGTTAACATTACTTCTACTGCTTCTGAGTGCTGACTGGTTAACATTACTTCTACTGCTTCTGAGTGCTGACTGGTTAACATTACTTCTACTGCTACTGAGTGCTGACTGGTTAACATTACTTCTACTGCTTCTGAGTGCTGACTGGTTAACATTACTTCTACTGCTTCTGAGTGCTGACTGGTTAACATTACTTCTACTGCTTCTAAGTGCTGACTGGTTAACATTACTGCTACTGCTACTGAGTGCTGATTGGTTGGTGCAAAAACGTAACTTCATTATGTTTATAGCAACTATATAACACAGGGATACAATGATTATGAAGGAAGTGTTCTTGAATACAGTGATCTCTCTTTCTATCTCTCTCTCTGTCTAATGTCTGTCTCTCCCCCCACTCTCTCTCTCTCTCTCTCTCTCTCTCTCTCTCTCTCTCTCTCGCCGTGTGTGCTCACTCTTCACTCACTGCATTCATTGCAAATTATGCTACAACCAATTACTCCAGCAGCTATTTCTCCGACCTCATTGGCTCTCTAATGGAGGGACAAGAGCTAATATTGTGCTAACATGAGTTCATACAGTTTATTTCTTTTAGCACACATTGTGTGTGCATGTGTGTGTGTGTCTGTGTCTTAGTGTGAGTGTAACATAGCAGAGCAGAAGCTTTAACGTGACCTTAAATTGATATTTTAGCCAAAAATACATTTTACACTTTTTCCCAAAGACGTTGTTAAATGTGCTATGACGTTAAAGTAGCCAATCAGCTTGCAGTAGCAATAATGATAACTAATCAGCTCCCAGTAGCAGTAATGCCAAACATTCAGCACCTCATAGCAGTAATTACAGCCAATCAGTACTCAGTAGCATTAATGCCAACCAATCAGCACTCAGTAGCAGTATTGTCAAGTTGTCAGTAGCAGTAATGTCAATCAATCAGTACTCAGTAGCAGTAATGTCAATCAATCAGCACTCAGTAGCAGTATTGTCAAGTTGTCAGTAGCAGTAATGTCAATCAATCAGTACTCAGTAGCAGTAATGTCAATCAATCAGCACTCAGTAGCAGTATTGTCAAGTTGTCAGTAGCAGTAATGTCAATCAATCAGTACTCAGTAGCAGTAATGTCAATCAATCAGCACTCAGTAGCAGTAATGTTAACCAATCAGCACTCAGTAGCAGTATTGTCAAGTTGTCAGTAGCAGTAATGTCAACCAATCAGCACTCAGTAGCAGTATTGTCAAGTTGTCAGTAGCAGTAATGTCAATCAATCAGTACTCAGTAGCATTAATGCCAACCAATCAGCACTCAGTAGCAGTATTGTCAAGTTGTCAGTAGCAGTAATGTCAATCAATCAGTACTCAGTAGCATTAATGTCAACCAATCAGCACTCAGTAGCAGTATTGTCAAGTTGTCAGTAGCAGTAATGTCAATCAATCAGTACTCAGTAGCATTAATGCCAACCAATCAGCACTCAGTAGCAGTATTGTCAAGTTGTCAGTAGCAGTAATGTCAATCAATTAGTACTCAGTAGCATTAATGTCAACCAATCAGCACTCAGTAGCAGTATTGTCAAGTTGTCAGTAGCAGTAATGTCAATCAATCAGCACTCAGTGGCATTAATGTCAACCAATCAGCACTCAGTAGCAGTAACGCCAACCAATCAGCACTCAGCATCAGTCATGCCAAACAATCAGTAGCATTAATGCCAACCAATCAGCACTCAGTAGCAGTATTGTCAAGTTGTCAGTAGCAGTAATGTCAATCAATCAGCACTCAGTAGCATTAATGTCAACCAATCAGCACTCAGTAGCAGTAACGCCAACCAATCAGTACTCAGTAGCATTAATGCCAACCAATCAGCACTCAGTAGCAGTAACGCCAATCAATCAGCACTCAGTAGCAGTAATGCCAACCAATCAGTACTCAGTAGCATTAATGTCAACCAATCAGCAGTAGGAGTAATTCCAGGCAAACAGCATTTGGTAGCCCTAATGCTAACAGGTCAGCACCTGGTAGCGGTAACACCAACCATTCAGCACTCAGTTGCTGTGATGCCAAACAATCAGCACTCAGTAGCAGTAATGCCAACCAATCAGCACTCAGTAATGTTAAGTAGGGCCTGAGTTTGTGTGGTTTGACACTGTCTAACCAGTGTGTGATGATTCACTGTCTTTGTTGGTACACAATCTCCTCAAACATCTGAAACAGGTCTGTGAGTTGAGAGAACACTCGTCAGCCTGTAATGAGCATCATTAATTCATGCTTAAAGCAGTGCTTTACGTACAGTGAGACGATAAACTGTTCTGTACGTGCCGAGAAAAGAAAAAACCTCCTACATCACAACACGGATTCTCACATTTTCATTCTCGTGTCTGCTAATTAGCTCTCTCTCCTTCCCCTTTGATCTTCTATTATGCTTGTTTCTGCAGGTTCCAGGTGAAACACGTACGCCCTCGAGACGGAAAACAGGGAATACAGCAAAACCCTCGACAAGAAGACGAAGACGTATCAGAACCGCTCCTCAGCTAATTCACAGCGGGCTACTTTCAGACTCAGGCACTGAAGACTCGCTTGGAGCTTCTCCAGCTTTGTACTCGGCTACGGTACAAGACAAGTGCAGCCAACAGGTAATTGAAGCTATCTAGCCTGGCCAGGTGCACAGAGGGTATACATGTAAGGTACCAGTTAGCAGTTCAACTTTCTGTTGAACCTCACCTGGTCCCTCAACACCAACTCCATCATAGATATCTTCACCACACTCCATCCAGTCCTCACATGGTCTTTTTCCACTGCTGCCGTCCAGCAGAAGGTATCAAAGCACCTGTGCCATCACTGCCAGACTCTGCACCTGCTTTGTTCCTCAAGCGATCAGGTTTTTAACAGGTGAATGGCAGCCTTCCTTTACTCCAAATGGCAGCCTTCCATTACTCCAAAGGCCAGGTCTGATGCTTTCATGCCCAGTGCTTTTACCAGGGGACAGAAGTTAGCATGGGCACTCTGACTTCTCTGTGGTGGAACTTCACTTCGAAGCAATGGGAAAAGGTTGTCAGTTCATAGGTTATGTCTCATTGGACCACTGTCAGTAGGCACTCCTGGTCAGCATAGATCTTCTTCCATTGCTCCAAGTTTCAATGCTTGCATACCAAATCTAAGTGCTTTCAACAGTGGTACAACTACAAAGAGCCTTGGGAACCCAGTACCCTGATGCTGGTTTGTGGTCTGTCATTCCTTGGACCATTATAGGTAGGCACTTACCAACGGTCATGATCAGCAATGGTAAGTACCTACTGACAATGGCCCAAGGAGGGACTATCCAATGCTTGCATCCCTATTGCTTTTCACAGTGGACAGGTGATAGCATGGACACTTTGTTTGATAAAGGGCTATATTTAACTTTGGGCGCTCAACACTCTGTCACTGAATTATGATTTCTCCTTCTTTGGACCAGGCTTAACACTAACCACAACTGGCCAGCAGTGGTGAGTGTCTATTAACAGTGGTCCAAGAAAAGTCAAGCCATGACCCGCTGACCTTTGTGCATTGCTCCAAGGTCCAGTTCCAATGCTTACATGCTCATTGTAGTGGCTTTTAACAGCAGATAGAGGTAAGCATGGGCACGTTGACTGATCTGCAGCTATGATGAACCTTAGGTACCCTTTTACAGGTACTTGCTTTGTCCCTTCTTGGACAGCAGTCAGTAGGCACTCAGTAGGTTCCTGTTCAGCAGTGGTGAGTGCCTACTGACCGTGGTCTAACAAGAGCCAAACCATAAACCAGTGACATTCTTTCATTGCTCCAAGGTCCAACTCTGATGCTCACATGTCATTGTAGTTGATTCTGACAGTGGACAGGGATTAGACTGGCATTCTGAAGAGTCTGCAACTACAAAGAGCCTTGGGTGCCCAATACCCTGTTGGTACCCCGTTTGTAGATTGTTAGATTGTCCCTCTTTGGACCACTGTAGACAGTCGATCACCACTACTGACTGGGAGCACCCCACAAGCCAAGATGCTCCAACCCAGTTGTCTGATCTTAATGATTTAGACCTTGTCAAAGGTCAAAGGACCAAACCAGGTACTGCTACACCGCCAACTGTCCACTACAGTACTACAGTCATGGGCTGGAGGTTAGGGAACCTAACTTGATCGGACTCATGATCGGAAGGTCACAGAATGGACACAACAAGACTGAAGTGCCCTTGATCAAGGCACCTAACCATCAACTATTTTTCTGGCCACTGTGGATAGGGCTGCCCACCACTCTGGGCAAGTGTGCTCACCACCATCTAGAGAGTGTGTTCACTAGTGTGTGTGTAGGTGTTTCACTGCACTGATGGGTTCAAGATGGAGGTCTATTTGCCACTTGTGCACAATATTCCAGACCCTGGTACATGCCACATCTCAATCTGTGAGTGGTCATTATGTTTCTATTAACCTCATAGCTCCAGCGCGCCCGTTGCTTCAAGGTCCAGTTTCAAAACCCATATTGTAGTTGCTTTTAACAGCAGATAGAGGTAGGCATGGGTGCACTGACTGATCTGCAGCTATGATTAACCTTGGGTACCCTTTCCCAGGTACTTGCTTTGGTTCTTCTTGGACAACAGTCAGCAGGCCCCATGGACAGGTATTAGATTGGCACTCTGAAGAGTCTGCAACTACAAAGAGCCTTGGGTGCCCAATACCCTGTTGTTACCCTGTTTGTAGATTGTCCCTCTTTAGACCACTGTGGACAGTCAATCACCCCTGCTGACTGGGAGTTGTCTGATCTTGATCATTTGGACCTTGCCCATATTCACCCTGGTCTTCGCACCTTCCTATTTCTCCTGCATCCAACATGCCAACAACTAAACCAGGCCCTACTGTCACTACCACCTACTGTCCACTACCATACTACAGGGGCCATCGTGGGCTGGAGGTTAGGGAACCAGACTCATGATCGGAAGGCCACCGAATGGACGCAACAAGACTGAAGTTCCCCTAATCAAGGCACCTAACCATCAACTGTTTCCTGGCCACTGTGGATAGGGCTGCCCACCACTCTGGGCACCATCTAGAGAGTGTGTTCACTAGTGTGTGTGTAGGTGTTTCACTGCACTGATGGGTTAAAGATGGAGGTCTATTTGCCACTTGTGTGCAATTTTCCAAACCCGGGTACATGCCATAGCTTGGTGCGTGAGTGGTCATTATGATTCTATTAACCTCGTAGCTCCAGTGCAGGAAAAAAGCAAACAAGTCATGACCCGGTGACCTTCGCCCATTGCTTCAAGGTCCAGTTTCAAAACCCATATTGTAGTTGCTTTTGACAGCAGATAGAGGTAGGCATGGGTGCACTGACTGATCTGCAGCTATGATTAACCTTGGGTACCCTTTCCCAGGTACTTGCTTTGGTTCTTCTTGGACAACATTGGACAGGGAGTAGATTGTAGTTGCAGACTCTTCAGAGTACCAAAGAGCCTTGGGTGCCCAATACCCTGTTGTTACCCTGTTTGTAGATTGTCCCTCTTTGGACCACTGTAGACAGTCAATCACCACCCCACAACCCAAGACGCTCCAACCCAGTTGTCTGATCTTGATCATTTGGCCCTTCGGACAAGACTGAAGTTCCCCTAATCAAGGCACCTAACCATCAACTGTTTCCTGGCCACTGTGGATAGGGCTGCCCACCACTCTGGGCACCATCTAGAGAGTGTGTTCACTGGTGTGTGTGTAGGTGTTTCACTGCACTGATGGGTTAAAGATGGAGGTCTATTTGCCACTTGTGTGCAATTTTCCAAACCCGGGTACATGCCATAGCTTGTTGCGTGAGTGGTCTTTATGATTCTATTAACCTCGTAGCTCCGGCCGTGGCTAATTAACTATTAAATATTTGAGTTTGTCATATTAATATTATTACCAGCAGCCAGACAGACACTTTCATGGTAAAGAAATATTTGTGTAGAAACAGGCCGAGCACGTCTGCAGTGTGACTGAGTGGATACAGAGTTTGCATTCTGTGCTAGACGCCTCAAAGCAAAGCTTCTCCACAGCCTTCATCCCTCTAACACACCGTGGGTGTGTGGGTGTGTGTGTGTCTGTTTTCACAACCCAGCTTTGTATATCACTACAAAGGGATTAGGTAAGAGTGCGCACACTGACCCCCTAAGCTCAAACGTGCGGCGGTTGCGTACGAATAAGAAACGAATGTATGTCACAAGTTGCAGATTAGAAGGTAAGGTTCAAACAATCGTTAGCAAACACGCAGGCATGGCGTCCTCCTCCTGTGAAGCAAATGAAATGTTTGATGGGTTTTATGGGCACGCCTTAGCCTTTCCGTCTACTGTGGGATTCTTTTTATTTTTATCTACACTCGGAGCAAAGGAAGGATATATTACAGTTTGTGACTGGCAGCTTGTGAAGAATGTATTTTTTGCTAATATAATTGCCTCGGTGCAGGCTGTAGATCAGGGGTCTCCAACTACCGGGACAGCTAAGACGAATCACTTTAGGCTCTTTCTTGGGCTAAATATCCACAGGAGACCCTCCACATGCCGTGGCTAGTTATTCTACATAAGCTCTATGAATCAGCTTAGACTGATATATATTTAAACATAGAAGATGATGCAGCGTGAAGGATGGGCGCTCGGTGGCGTAGCTGACGTAGCTATTATTCTAATTTTGACAGGTAGTTGGTTAAAGCTGACGCTGTAGATAAATTCTATGATAACAACTCTTACTACACTATGAATGCCCCCCAGCTAGTGGCCCCAAGACCATTTGGGTTTGGGACCTCTAGATAAGACCATAGTGGCCTAGTGGGCCAGTGTCCTGCAACTTGGTAGTTGTGCCTGAGGAGATGAAGGAGATACCTTCCTAACACTGGAGCCCTAAGGCATGTCTACAATGGTCATTCATGCACATTCAGGTTGGCCTGGTGTTCCAATCACTTCTATGGCTACAGGTGGACATTATCAAGAACCTAGTCATGCAGACTGCTTCTACACACATTAGTAAAGAGTGGGTCTCTCTCAGGAGCTCAGTGAACTCCAGCGTGGTACCGTGATAGGAAGCCACCTGTGGAACAAGTCCAGTGGTGAAGTTTCCTCACTACTAAATATTCCACAGTGGACTGTCAGTGGTGTTCTAACAAAGTGGAAGTGATTGAGAACGACAGCAACTCAGACACCAAGTGGTAGAACACGTACAATGACAGAGCGGGTCAGCGGATGCTGAGGAGTCCATCACTACAGACCTCCAAACTTCATGTGGTCTTCAGATTAGCTCAAGAACAGAGAGTAGAGAGCTTCATGGAATGGGTCTCCATGGCCGAGCAGCTGAGGCCAAGCCCTACAAAATATCCAAGCCCCAAAATATCTAATTATTTGTGGCGTTTAGTATTCTTGCATAATTCGAGACTCACAGCTGACCCGTATACTGTGTTGATTGGACAATGGACGATGATTTAACCAGAACAAATGCTGGTCCAATCATCATCCATCGTCCAAACATCACACTGTTGCTGCAGGTTGAGTGGACAGTCATATAGAATTGTATTCATGGCTGTGATGTAACAACCATAATGTATTCAAAACTGACTGGTTTTGCGGTTAAGTTGCCATATACTCACACCCACCCACACCCACACTACACCCACCCATGCCACCCACCCACACCAAAGCCACCCACACTAAACCCATCCACACCAAACCCACACACATTAAACCCACACATACTAAACACACCCATCCACATTAATACCACCCACACCCAACCCTCACACACCCACCACACCCAACCCACACCAACCCACCACACCCAACACCCACCCACAGCCACCAACACCCAAACTCTACTCACCCACACCAAAGCCACCCACACTAAACCCATCCACACCAAACCCACACACATTAAACCCACACATACTAAACACACCCCATCCACATTAATACCACCCACACCCAACCCTCACACACCCACCACACCCAACCCACACCAACCCACCACACCCAACCCACACCAACCCACAGCCACACAACCATACTCACCCACCCCTACCCACACCCACGCCACCAAAACCCACCCACACCCAACCCACACAAACCCAGCCACAACCACCTACACCTAACCCACACAAACCCAGCCACAACCACCCACACCCAACCCACAGCCACTCAACCCACCCACACCCACCCACACCAAACCCATCAACACCAACCCACCCACACCCAACCCACCAAAACCCACCCACACCCAACCCACCAACACTAAACCCAGCCACACCTAACCCACCAACACCCACCCACAGACACCAACACCCACACTTTACTCACCCACACCCAAGCCACCAAAACCCACCCACAACCAACCCACATAAACCCAGCCACAACAAACCCACACCCAACCACACCCACTCTAACCACCAACACCCACCGACAGCCACCAAAACCCACCCACACCCAACCCACACCCACCTACACCTAACCCACACAAACCCAGCCACAACCACCTACACCTAACCTACACAAACCCAGCCACAACCACCCACACCCAACCCACAGCCACTCAACCCACCCACACCAAACCCATCCACACCCACCCCCACCCACACCCACCCACAGCCACCAACACCCAAACTCTACTCACCCACACCAAAGCTACCAAAACCCACCCACACCCAACCCACACCCACCTACACCTAACCCACACAAACCCAGCCAAAACCACCCACACCCAACCCACAGCCACTCAACCCACCCACACCCACCCACACCAAACCCATCCACACCAACCCACAGCCACTCAACCCACCCACACCCACCCACACCAAACCCATCCACACCAACCCACCCACACCCAACCCACCAACACCCACCCACAGCCACCAAACTCTACTCACCACACCAAAGCCACCAAAACCCACACACCCAACCCTCACACACCCACCACACCCAACCCACACCAACCCACAGCCACTCAACCCACACACACCCAACCATAATCACCCACCCCTACCCACACCCATCCACACCCAACCCACCAAAACCCACCCACACCCAACCCACCAACACCCACACTTTACTCACCCACACCCAAGCCACCAAAACCCACCCACACAAACCCAGCCAAAACAAACCCACACCCAACCACACCCACCCTAACCACCAACACCCACCGACAGCCACCAAAACCCACCCACACCCAACCCACACCCACCTACACCTGAGCCACACAAACCCAGCCATAACCACCTACACCTAACCCACAGCCACCTACACCTGACCCACACAAACCCAGCCACAACCACCTACACCTAACCCGCACAAACCCCCCCAAACCCACCCCCACCCCACCCAAACCCACCCCACAGACTCTGAATATTCTCATGATGTTCAGTTTTATGTGGTATTTAAATTCAGCAGCTGTGCTGTTTGCTGTGTGATGATTGGACGATGTTATAAAATATCACTGCATTCATTTACATAGAAAGTTAAACAAAGCTCTCCTGCAAACACACCATGTTGGAGCCCCTTGTTTTTCTTTGGACTGTGATGATATGGTGACGATGTTGACTCGTTACAACACACCCCGTCACGCGGCCCGCTAAGTACGGGTCATTTCAAAGCTGTGGAAACACCGACGGCCTTCAGGAGTTGATCCGCTGCTTGAATCCGTCTCAGTGATTGATTCTTGCTCCACAAAACATTCGGGGAGGAAAGACAAATGGAGGCTGTGGTAAGTTTAGCTAAAGGAAAGTAGAGAAGCGGAGCGCGAGACAATGAGAGCGGGAACTACGGCGAGGGATCGCGGCGAGGGAGAAGATTGGTACTTTGGAAGCAGCTGTGGAATTGCAGAGGGCTGAGGGAAGCGAGGCTCGTGAATAAAACATGGCGAGAGGTGGCAGCACTATATTTTAACTTTATAGGACAAATCCCCCACCGCTCTCATGAATACCACACCTGCAATCCACCTGGATCAATGGGCCAGGTGGGAGGACCTGGCAACCCCTGGTGAATTTAAACCAGACGCTTCCTCTTCGCAGGACGTGCAGCCAAAATGGCAAGGTCAGGCACTGGGATGGGGGCATGGAGGGGTGGGGGTGAGGTGTCCGGCGGGATATTTTTGGGATTTTTTTGGGGGGGGGTCCAGAGCCGTACGAGTCAGGACAGTCAGGAGAGAGAATGGAAATACCAGGCTGTGTTAATACATTGAGCCCGAGCGCCCTCCACACTCATTTCCTCACACGCTGCTGTGTTTAACCCTTTAAAGCCTACACAAAAAATATAATCTAATTCCGCCAGGTAATTAAAAATCCCCCTTTAATGTTGTGATGTCAGTACGGTTGTTGTTTCATGTGGAAATGTATCTATTTTTAACCGTGTCACCGGTTTTGATCAGTCATATGCAAATTCCTCAACAGTCCACGTTCTTACGAGCTGCCACGTACAGGGAACATTTAAATCTGGAATTTTTTCTGTTGGAGTTTGTTGTGTCTCGTGTGTTTGATGAGACATTTTGGAACAAATTAAAACAGAGAATATAAAATGTTTTATTTTCCACCAGTACGAGAGTAATTAGGATTTAATACATTACACAGTCAGTTCACAAACTAATACATTCCCCCAAAATAATCACCACTGAAAATGATTGCTGTATGTCCCGCTCCCGCCCACAAAGCAGGCAGTTTGTCCTGCTGCCGTCCACAAAGTGGGAATTCTGTCCCACTCTAGCCCACAAAATAGAAAATTTGGTCCCACTCCCACATTTTGTACTGCTCCATCCCATGAAGTACACATTTAGTCCCGCTACCCCCAACAAACTAGCCATTTTGTCCCACTTCTGCACAAAAAATAGACATTTTGTCCTGTTGCTGTCCACAAAGTGGGCAACTTATCCCGCTACCACCCACAAAGTTGGCATTTGGTCCCACTGCCACCCATAAAGTAGGCATTTGTTTCACTGCCACCCAAAAAATAGGCAATATGTCGCACTCCCACTTATAAAGAAGGCATTTTGTCCTGTTGCTGTCCACAAAGTAGGCATTCTGTCCCACTTCCACCCACAAAGTAGGCATTTTGTCCCGCTCCCACCCACAAAGTAGGCATTTTGTCCCGCTCCCACCCACAAAGTAGACATTTTGTCCCGCTCCCACCCACAAAGTAGGCATTTTGTCCCGCTCCCACCCACAAAGTAGGCATTTTGTCCCGCTCCCACCCACAAAGTAGACATTTTGTCCCGCTCCCACCCACAAACTAGGCAGTTTGTCTCGCCCCAACACACAAACTAGGCATTTTGTCCCACTTCTGCACAAAAAGTAGACATTTTGTCCTGTTGCTGTCCACAAAGTGGGCAATTTATTCCGCTACCACCCATAAAGTAGGCATTTGTTTCGCTGCCACCCAAAAAACACGCAATATGTCGCACTCCCACTTATAAAGAAGGCATTTTGTCCTGTTGCTGTCCACAAAGTAGGCATTCTGTCCCACTCCCGCCCACAAAGTAGGCATTCTGTCCCACTCCCGCCCACAAAGTAGGCATTCTGTCCCAATCCCAGTCACAATGTAGACATTTAGCCCCCCTCCCACCCATGAAGTAGACATTTTGTCTCGCTCCCCCCCACAAAGTAGGCATTTTGTCCCACTCCTTCTATTTCTTACCCAAGACTACTCTGTGACAACATGCAGACGCAGCAAAAGCCATACACAGCTATACATATACAGTTCTTCCAGTGTGGGTTGTCCTTTATGCTCTGGAGTATCAGACCTGCTACCTCTGCCTGTTTTCAGCCCTGATGTGTATAAAGATTCTGATTATTAGATC
>CM038710.1:3898079-3981303 GCA_021613375.1 Megaleporinus macrocephalus | reverse complement strand
TGCTAGTTACAATTACCCAAAGAAAGATCAAGTTAGCCAATGCTAGTTACAATTACATAAAGAAAGAACAAGTTAGCTAATGCTAGTTACAATCACCTAAAGAAAGATCAAGTTAGCTAATGCTAGTTACAATCACCTAAAGAAAGATCAAGTTAGCCAATGCTAGTTACAATTACCTAAAGAAAGATCAAGTTAGCTAATGCTAGTTACAATCACCTAAAGAAAGATCAAGTTAGCTAATGCTAGTTACAATTACCTAAAGAAAGATCAAGTTAGCTAATGCTAGTTACAATCACCTAAAGAAAGATCAAGTTAGCTAATGCTAGTAACAATTACCCAAAAAAAGATCAAGTTAGCTAATGCTAGTTACAATCACCTAAAGAAAGATCAAGTTAGCTAATGCTAGTTACAATTACCTAAAGAAAGATCAAGTTAGCTAATGCTAGTTACAATTACCTAAAGAAAGATCAAGTTAGCTAATGCTAGTAACAATTACCTAAAGAAAGATCAAGTTAGCTAATGCTAGTTACAATTACCTAAAGAAAGATCAAGTTAGCTAATGCTAGTTACAATCACCTAAAGAAAGATCAAGTTAGCTAATGCTAGTTACAATCACCTAAAGAAAGATCAAGTTAGCTAATGCTAGTTACAATCACCTAAAGAAAGATCAAGTTAGCTAATGCTAGTTACAATCACCTAAAGAAAGATCAAGTTAGCTAATGCTAGTTACAATTACCTAAAGAAAGATCAAGTTAGCTAATGCTAGTTACAATTACCTAAAGAAAGATCAAGTTAGCTAATGCTAGTTACAATCACCTAAAGAAAGATCAAGTTAGCTAATGCTAGTTACAATCACCTAAAGAAAGATCAAGTTAGCTAATGCTAGTTACAATTACCTAAAGAAAGATCAAGTTAGCTAATGCTAGTTACAATTACCTAAAGAAAGATCAAGTTAGCTAATGCTAGTTACAATACCTAAAGAAAGATCAAGTTAGCTAATGCTAGTTACAATTACCTAAAGAAAGATCAAGTTAGCTAATGCTAGTTACAATCACCTAAAGAAAGATCAAGTTAGCTAATGCTAGTTACAATTACCTAAAGAAAGATCAAGTTAGCTAATGCTAGTTACAATCACCTAAAGAAAGATCAAGTTAGCTAATGCTAGTTACAATCACCTAAAGAAAGATCAAGTTAGCTAATGCTAGTTACAATCACCTAAAGAAAGATCAAGTTAGCTAATGCTAGTTACAATCACCTAAAGAAAGATCAAGTTAGCTAATGCTAGTTACAATTACCTAAAGAAAGATCAAGTTAGCTAATGCTAGTTACAATCACCTAAAGAAAGATCAAGTTAGCTAATGCTAGTTACAATCACCTAAAGAAAGATCAAGTTAGCTAATGCTAGTTACAATCACCTAAAGAAAGATCAAGTTAGCTAATGCTAGTTACAATCACCTAAAGAAAGATCAAGTTAGCTAATGCTAGTTACAATTACCTAAAGAAAGATCAAGTTAGCTAATGCTAGTTACAATTACCTAAAGAAAGATCAAGTTAGCTAATGCTAGTTACAATCACCTAAAGAAAGATCAAGTTAGCTAATGCTAGTTACAATTACCTAAAGAAAGATCAAGTTAGCTAATGCTAGTTACAATCACCTAAAGAAAGATCAAGTTAGCTAATGCTAGTTACAATCACCTAAAGAAAGATCAAGTTAGCTAATGCTAGTTACAATCACCTAAAGAAAGATCAAGTTAGCTAATGCTAGTTACAATCACCTAAAGAAAGATCAAGTTAGCTAATGCTAGTTACAATTACCTAAAGAAAGATCAAGTTAGCTAATGCTAGTTACAATTACCTAAAGAAAGATCAAGTTAGCTAATGCTAGTTACAATCACCTAAAGAAAGATCAAGTTAGCTAATGCTAGTTACAATCACCTAAAGAAAGATCAAGTTAGCTAATGCTAGTTACAATCACCTAAAGAAAGATCAAGTTAGCTAATGCTAGTTACAATTACCTAAAGAAAGATCAAGTTAGCTAATGCTAGTTACAATCACCTAAAGAAAGATCAAGTTAGCTAATGCTAGTTACAATCACCTAAAGAAAGATCAAGTTAGCTAATGCTAGTTACAATTACCTAAAGAAAGATCAAGTTAGCTAATGCTAGTTACAATCACCTAAAGAAAGATCAAGTTAGCTAATGCTAGTTACAATTACCTAAAGAAAGATCAAGTTAGCTAATGCTAGTTACAATTACCTAAAGAAAGATCAAGTTAGCTAATGCTAGTTACAATCACCTAAAGAAAGATCAAGTTAGCTAATGCTAGTTACAATCACCTAAAGAAAGATCAAGTTAGCTAATGCTAGTTACAATCACCTAAAGAAAGATCAAGTTAGCTAATGCTAGTTACAATTACCTAAAGAAAGATCAAGTTAGCTAATGCTAGTTACAATCACCTAAAGAAAGATCAAGTTAGCTAATGCTAGTTACAATTACCTAAAGAAAGATCAAGTTAGCTAATGCTAGTTACAATCACCTAAAGAAAGATCAAGTTAACTAATGCTAGTTACAATCACCTAAAGAAAGATTAAGTTAGCTAATGCTAGTTACAATCACCTAAAGAAAGATTAAGTTAGCTAATGCTAGTTACAATTACCTAAAGAAAGATCAAGTTAGCTAATGCTAGTTACAATCACCTAAAGAAAGATCAAGTTAGCTAATGCTAGTTACAATCACCTAAAGAAAGATTAAGTTAGCTAATGCTAGTTACAATTACCTAAAGAAAGATCAAGTTAGCTAATGCTAGTTACAATCACCTAAAGAAAGATTAAGTTAGCTAATGCTAGTTACAATTACCTAAAGAAAGATCAAGTTAGCTAATGCTAGTTACAATCACCTAAAGAAAGATTAAGTTAGCTAATGCTAGTAACAATTACCTAAAGAAAGATCAAGTTAGCTAATGCTAGTTACAATCACCCAAAGAAAGATCAAGTTAGCTAATGCTAGTTACAATTACCTAAAGAAAGATCAAGTTAGCTAATGCTAGTTACAATTTGATAATGCTAATTAAGGTTAGCTAATGCTAATTACATTGAAATTGAATCCATGTCTTTAGTCTTCTTTATGTAGTTTGTGTAGTTTTGTCAAATGTAGTTAATGGTAGTTAGTGGTAGTTATATGTAGTTAATGGTAGTTAGTGGTAGTTATATGTAGTTAATGGTAGTTAGTGGTAGTTATATGTAGTTAATGGTAGTTATATGTAGTTAATGGTAGTTAGTGGTAGTTATAAGTAGTTAATGGTAGTTAGTAGTAGTTAGTGGTAGTTATATGTAGTTAATGGTAGTTAGTGGTAGTTATATGTAGTTAATGGTAGTTAGTGGTAGTTAATGGTAGTTAGTGGTAGTTATATGTAGTTAGTGGTAGTTATATGTAGTTAGTGGTAGTTAGTGGTAGTTATATGTAGTTAGTGGTAGTTATATGTAGTTAGTGGTAGTTATATGTAGTTAATGGTAGTTATATGTAGTTAATGGTAGTTAGTGGTAGTTATAAGTAGTTAATGGTAGTTAGTAGTAGTTAGTGGTAGTTATATGTAGTTAATGGTAGTTAGTGGTAGTTATAAGTAGTTAATGGTAGTTAGTAGTAGTTAGTGGTAGTTATATGTAGTTAATGGTAGTTAGTGGTAGTTATATGTAGTTAATGGTAGTTAGTGGTAGTTAATGGTAGTTATATGTAGTTAATGGTAGTTAGTAGTAGTTAGTGGTAGTTATATGTAGTTAATGGTAGTTAGTGGTAGTTATATGTAGTTAATGGTAGTTAGTGGTAGTTATAAGTAGTTAAAGGTAGTTAGTGGTAGTTATATGTAGTTAATGGTAGTTAGTGGTAGTTATATGTAGTTAATGGTAGTTAGTAGTAGTTAGTGGTAGTTATATGTAGTTAATGGTAGTTAGTAGTAGTTAGTGGTAGTTATATGTAGTTAATGGTAGTTAGTAGTAGTTAGTGGTAGTTATATGTAGTTAATGGTAGTTAGTGGTAGTTATATGTAGTTAATAGTAGTTAGTGGTAGTTATATGTAGTTAATAGTAGTTAGTGGTAGTTATATGTAGTTAATGGTAGTTAGTAGTAGTTATATGTAGTTAGTGGTAGTTATATGTAGTTAATGGTAGTTAGTAGTAGTTATATGTAGTTAGTGGTAGTTAGTAGTAGTTATATGTAGTTAATGGTAGTTAGTAGTACTTATATGTAGTTAATAGTAGTTAGTGGTAGTTAGTAGTAGTTAGTGGTAGTTATAAGTAGTTAAAGGTAGTTAGTGGTAGTTATAAGTAGTTAAAGGTAGTTAGTGGTAGTTAGTGGTAGTTATAAGTAGTTAATGGTAGTTAGTGGTAGTTATATGTAGTTAATGGTAGTTTGTGGTAGTTAGTAGTAGTTAGTGGTAGTTATATGTAGTTAATGGTAGTTTGTGGTAGTTAGTAGTAGTTAGTGGTAGTTATATGTAGTTAATGGTAGTTAGTATGTAGTATATACTGTAGTTCTGGTGCTGAAGTGTGGAGATGGTGGAGAAGCTGAAAGTAAACCCTCCCCAGATACTGCAGGGTCAGAGTGAAAGTCCTGATCCTATTGGCTGATTTAGTGAGAGGTCTCTGTTAGAGAGAGAGAGAATCAGAGAGACTGTGTTCAGTCTGTATCTCTCATGTAGGAGTTCGTTTCCTCTACGCTGATCAGAATGAAGCTGTGTTTTATTCTCGTCTGTGCAGTTTCTCTCTACACAGAGGCTAAAGGTGAGTACGTGTGAATTCAGTATAACAGTAAGAGTATAGAACTGTTATTATCGTGTTATTACTGTTTTAAGTTTCAAGTTCAGGTTTATTTGTCATTTGCACACCATGTCAGGACATACATGCAGTGAAATGTTTGAGGTGAGGCTCAGATAATAATAATAACTCTACAGCAGGGCAGCATTATATATATGTAGTAAAAACAATGTGAACATAACAATAAGTAGACAATAATAAAGTTAAAATAAGCTAGAATATATACATTTAGTAATAACTGAAATATATAAAGGAATATACAAAAAATATACATAAGATATACAGAAGGACATATACAGAAACTTTTGCATAGGCAGGTTATCTAAATAGATAAATATATTTAAAGTGACTTAGTGATATTGTCCAAAGCAGCGATATCAGAATAAATAATATAATATAATAATATAATATAGCAGTGATATCAGAATAAATAATATAATATTATATAATAATATAATATAGCAGTGATATCAGAATAAATAATATAATATTATTTAATAATATAATATAGCAGTGATATCAGAATAAATAATATAATATTATATAATAATATAATATAGCAGTGATATCAGAATAAATAATATAATATAATAATATAATATAGTAGTGATATCAGAATAAATAATATAATTGTATATAATAATATAATAAAGCAGCAATATCAGAATAAATAATAGTATATAATAATATAATATAGCAGGGGCCGAGTGAACGGTATTGGGGTCTCTCAGCCTCACAGTTTGTTCAGAGGTCTGACAGCGTGAGGGTAGAAGCTGTTCAGTAGCTGGTTGTTCTGGTCTGGATGCTGAGGAATCTACTGCCTGATGTTAGTAAAGTAAACATACTGTGTTGTAACTGTAATGCTGTATAATTTGGAGGCGGCAGGTTTACCTGGTGATTCTGATCAGAGAACTAAGACACCTGGAGAGATTAATAAGAGCAGCATTAATCATCTTAATTGTGTATCACCTTAATACAATAATAATAATAAACTTTTTATATCACCTCCTTCTTAGACACACAGCAAAGAAAGGACTTAAAGTTAACAACTGCAATACTACCACTAATAATAATTAAACTAATAAGATAAATGAGTTAATGTAATTGTTATATGAGAGTGAATGTAAGGATAATAATTAGAAGCTCATTAAAGGCAGAAGTGAAGTGAGTGTGTGTGTGTATGTATGTGTGTATATATGTGTGTGTGTGTGTATGTGTGTGTGTATGTGTTAGTGTGTGTGAGTGTGTATGTGTATGTTACTATGTGTGTTAGTGTGTATATGTGTGTGTGTGAGTGTGTATGTGTATGTTACTGTGTGTGTTAGTGTGTATATGTGTGTGTATGTGTGTATATGTTTGTGTGTGTGAGTGTGTATGTGTTGTGTATGTGTGTGTGTGTATATGTGTTTGTGAGTGTGTATGTGAGTGTGTTAGTGTGTGTATATGTATGTGTGTCTGTGTGTGTGTGTGTGTGTGTGTGTGTGTGTGTATGTATATGTGTGTGTGTGAGTGTATATGTGAGAGTGCATGTGTGTGCGTAAGAGTATATGTGTGAATGTGTAAGTGTGTAAGTGTTAGTGTGTGTGTGTAAGAGTGTGTGTGTGTGTAAGAGTGTGTGTCTGTGTGAACTGATTGTTGTTCTCTTGTTTCCTCAGTTAAACACTCAGACCTCAACATAAGGCTCTGTTCTGATACGGAGAGAGAGGAGATATATGGTCTGGATGGAGAAGAGATGTGGCACGCTGACTTCACTCAGCAGAAAGGAGTGATGACTCTGCCGGAGTTTGCAGATCCGTACAGTTATGAAGAAGGAGCCTATGAAACGGCTGTTGCTGATCAGGAAACCTGTAAACAAAACTTGGCTCTTTGTGTAAAAGCCTATAAAAACCCTGCAGTACCGAAGAGTAAGACATCATCATCATCACACACAGTGTATTTACTAATAAACAGAATGCATGTGCTTTGTGTAAAATATAAATTATACATTAATAATATAAATACATATAAAATAAAGATCCATGTGTTCGGTGTGTTGTCACGCTCTGCCCTGTTTCCCTTGTCATTGCCTGTTTGTTTACATCCTGTCTTTTCCATGTGCTTCTGTTTACATTCCTGCTTGTTGTCATGTGCTCTGTGTCTCCGCCCTTGCTCCGCCTCCCTCACCTGTGTCTTGTTTGTCATTAGTTCTGTCAGCTGTTTTCCTGGTTTGTTTGTGTGTATATAGTCCCTTTGTTCTCATCCCTGTTTGTAGGTCATTTCGTATTCTGTAGCATTTCTCGTAACATTGCCTGTAACTCCATGTCTCTGTCTGTTTACCTTTCTTGTGTTTGCGTTTGTAATGAGTTTATATGCTTTGTGTTTTATTTTGTTTTCGTTCTTTATTATAACCCCTCTAGTTTAAAAGCTTGCGTGTGTGCCTGCCCCTCATTTCCTCTGCTCCAGCTCCAGCTCCTCCTTCTGACATCTGTACTGGAATAGTTCTGAATAGTTTTCAGTAAAAAAAAACAGTTTAGACACTGTTTTAGGTATCAAACAGCAAAACGTCCTTTTTAATAAGTGAGATTAAATTTATCAGTTACATTCTGAACAGTTTAGAATCATTTATATTACAAAGTGACTGTTTGTGTTTATGAGTATTTATTTCTGAATTTTCATCAATTTTCAGTCTATATATTTACATTAAAAAATTAAAACAAAACATGAATTATTTTTTCCACAGTTGCTCCTCAAACGTCAGTCTACTCCAAGGATGACGTACAGGTGGGCTCCAAAAACACCCTCATCTGTCACATCACTGGATTCTACCCGCCTGAAGTTAACATCTCGTGGACCAGAAACAACATGAAGGTGACGGACGGAGTCAGTCTGAGCAGATATTATCCAACCAGTGACGGAACCTTTAACCTGATCTCCTCTCTGAGCTTCACTCCAGACGAGGGCGACATCTACACCTGCACTGTGGAGCACACGGCCCTCCAGAGACCACTGACCAAAACCTGGGGTGAGAGTTCTACCTGCTGATAGAGCTGATTATCAGAGTAACAGAGAATCAAGTTCATAATCATACAGTAACATTTACACACACACAGATTATATAATAACTAAAATAATAATTAATTATAATATTATATTATATAATATATTATATAATCATACAGTAACATTTACACACACACAGATTATATAATAACTAAAATCTTAATTAATTATATTATATAATATATTATATAATCATACAGTAACATTTACACACACACAGATTATATAATAACTAAAATCTTAATTAATTATATTATATAATATATTATATAATCATACAGTAACATTTACACACACACAGATTATATAATAACTAAAATCTTAATTAATTATAATATTAAAAATATATTATATAATCATACAGTAACATTTACACACATCCAGATTATATAATAACTAAAACAATAATTAATTATAATATTAAAATTATATTATATAATCATACAGTAACATTTACACACACACAGATTATATAATAACTAAAATCTTAATTAATTATAATATTAAAAATATATTATATAATCATACAGTAACATTTACACACATCCAGTTTATATAATAACTAAAATCTTAATTAATTATAATATTAAAAATATATTATATAATCATACAGTAACATTTACACACGTCCAGATTATATAATAACTAAAATAATAATTAATTATAATATTAAAAATATATTATATAATCATACAGTAACATTTACACACGTCCAGATTATATAATAACTAAAATAATAATTAATTATAATATTAAAAATATATTATATAATCATACAGTAACATTTACACACGTCCAGTTTATATAATAACTAAAACAATAATTAATTATAATATTAAAAATATATTATATAATCATACAGTAACATTTACACACACACAGATTATATAATAACTAAAATAATAATTAATTATAATATTAAAAATATATTATATAATCATACAGTAACATTTACACACACACAGATTATATAATAACTAAAATAATAATTAATTATAATATTAAAAATATATTATATAATCATACAGTAACATTTACACACGTCCAGATTATATAATAACTAAAATAATAATTAATTATAATATTAAAAATATATTATATAATCATACAGTAACATTTACACACATCCAGATTATATAATAACTAAAATAGTAATTAATTATAATATTAAAAATATATTATATAATCATACAGTAACATTTACACACATCCAGTTTATATAATAACTAAAACAATAATTAATTAGAATATTAAAAATATATTATATAATCATACAGTAACATTTACTCACACACAGATTATATAATAACTAAAATCTTAATTAATTATAATATTAAAATATATATTATATAATCATACAGTAACATTTACTCACATCCAGATTATATAATAACTAAAATAATAATTAATTATAATAATAAAAATATATTATATAATCATACAGTAACATTTACACACGTCCAGATTATATAATAACTAAAATAATAATTAATTAGAATATTAAAAATATATTATATAATCATACAGTAACATTTACACACACCCAGATTATATAATAACTAAAATAATAATTAATTAGAATATTAAAAATATATTATATAATCATACAGTAACATTTACACACGTCCAGATTATATAATAACTAAAATAATAATTAATTAGAATATTAAAAATATATTATATAATCATACAGTAACATTTACTCACACACAGATTATATAATAACTAAAATCTTAATTAATTATAATATTAAAAATATATTATATAATCATACAGTAACATTTATACACACCCAGATTAAATAATAACTAAAACAATAATTAATTATAATATTAAAAATATATTATATAATATTATATATTATATATTCATACAGTAACATTTACACACACACAGATTATATAATAACTAAAATAATAATTAATTATAATATTAAAAATATATTATATTATATATATTCATACAGTAATATTTACACACACCCAGACTGAACCTGCACCAGTTTATACACATCCAGACTGAACCAGCATCAGTTTATATACATCCAGACTGAACCAGCACCAGTTTATACACATCCAGACTGAACCAGCATCAGTTTATACACATCCAGACTGAACCAGCACCAGTTTATACACATCCAGACTGAACCTGCACCAGTTTATACACATCCAGACTGAACCAGCATCAGTTTATACACATCCAGACTGAACCAGCACCAGTTTATACACACCCAGGGGGAACCTGCACCAGTTTATACACATCCAGACTGAACCTGCACTAGTTTACAAACATCCAGACTGAACCAGCACCAGTTTATACACATCCAGGCTGAACCTGCACCAGTTTATACTCATCCAGACTGAACCTGTACCAGTTTATACACATCCAGGCTGAACCTGCACCAGTTTATACTCATCCAGACTGAACCTGTACCAGTATATACACATCCAGACTGAACCTGCACCACTTTACATACATCCAGACGGAACCAGCACCAGTTTATACACATCCAGGCTGAACCTGCACCAGTTTATACTCATCCAGACTGAACCAGCACCAGTTTATACACATCCAGGCTGAACCTGCACTAGTTTACAAACATCCAGACTGAACCAGCACCAGTTTATACTCATCCAGACTGAACCTGTACCAGTTTATACACATCCAGACTGAACCTGCACCACTTTACATACATCCAGACGGAACCAGCACCAGTTTATACACATCCAGGCTGAACCTGCACCAGTTTATACTCATCCAGACTGAACCTGTACCAGTTTATACACATCCAGGCTGAACCTGCACCAGTTTATACTCATCCAGACTGAACCTGTACCAGTTTATACACATCCAGACTGAACCTGCACCAGTTTATACACATCCAGACTGAACCTGCACCAGTTTATACACATCCAGACTGAACCTGCACCAGTTTATACACATCCAGACTGAACCTGCACCAGTTTATACTCATCCAGACTGAACCTGTACCAGTTTATACACATCCAGACTGAACCTGCACCAGTTTATACACATCCAGACTGAACCTGCACCAGTTTATACACATCCAGACTGAACCTGCACCAGTTTATACACATCCAGACTGAACCTGCACCAGTTTATACACATATAGTTAATACTGTTTAAAACTAATACCATAAATTATATTATAACTAAAATAATAATTAATTCAAATGTAAATGCACTGTGTTTGTTGAACAGTGTCATGTGCCCTGTTCTCGTCTGTCTGTCTTTTGTTTACATTCCCCTGCCATTCCCATGTGCATCTGTTTATGTTTCGGTCACGTGTCTGTCCTGTATCTCCACCCCTCACCTGTTCCTAGACTGCGTCTCATTCCATTGTTCCCATGTGTTACTCGTTTCCCTTGTTAGTCTCTGTATATAAATCTCCTGTTTTTCCCGATTGCTTTGTTGGTTCATTTGTTTATATTTCATGATTGTTTATGTACTTTGTTGTTTTTTTTGGGGTTTTTTTATTCGTTTTTTTTTGTTAAAAGTGTTCTTGTTTAAAACTTGCGCTTGTCTCTGCCCTCTTGTCTATCTTGCCTTTGTCCCCTCCACTCTACGCACTCCAACTGTGACATACAGATGTTTATTTGTTGATGTGGTTGTTGTACAGATGTTTATTTGTTATTGTGTGTGTTGTACAGATGTTTATTAGTGTGTGTGTGTGTGTGTGTGTGTTGTACAGATGTTTATTTGTTATTGTGTGTGTTGTACAGTTGTTTATTAGTTATTGTGTGTGTTGTACAGATGTTTATTAGTGTGTATATTTGTGTGTGTGTGTTGTACAGATGTTTATCAGTTATTGTGTGTGTTGTACAGATGTTTATTAGTGTGTATATTTGTGTGTGTGTGTTGTACAGATGTTTATTAGTTATTGTGTTTGTTGTACAGATGTTTATTAGTGTATATCTGTGTGTGTGTTGTACAGATGTTTATTAGTTATTGTGTTTGTTGTACAGATGTTTATTAGTGTATATCTCTGTGTGTTGTACAGATGTTTATCAGTTATTGTGTGTGTTGTACAGATGTTTATTAGTGTATGTGTGTGTTGTACAGATGTTTATTTGTTGTGTGTGTTGTACAGATGTGTATTAGTGTGTGTGTGTTGTACAGATGTTTATTAGTTATTGTGTGTGTTGTACAGATGTTTATTTGTTGTTGTGTGTTGTACAGATGTTTATTAGTGTGTGTATGTGTGTTGTACAGATGTGTATTAGTGTGTGTGTGTTGTACAGATGTTTATTAGTGTGTGTGTGTTGTACAGATGTGTATTAGTGTGTGTGTGTTATACAGATGTTTATTAGTGTGTGTCTATGTGTGTGTTGTACAGATGTTTATTAGTGTGTGTGTGTTGTACAGATGTGTATTAGTGTGTGTGTTATACAGATGTTTATTAGTGTGTGTCTATGTGTGTGTTGTACAGATGTTTATTAGTTGTTGTGTGTGTTGTACAGATGTTTATTATTGTGTATCTGTGTGTGTGTGTGTGTTGTACAGATGTGTATTAGTGTGTGTGTGTTGTACAGATGTTTATTTGTTGTTGTATGTGTTGTACAGATGTTTATTATTGTGTATCTGTGTGTGTGTGTGTTGTACAGATGTGTATTAGTGTGTGTGTGTTGTACAGATGTTTATTTGTTGTTGTGTGTTGTACAGATGTGCAGCTGGCTCTGTCCAGTGTGGGTCCGGCTGTGTTCTGTGGAGTGGGTCTGGCTGCAGGGCTGCTGGGAGTCGCTGTTGGAACTTTCTTCCTCGTCAAAGGAAACAACTGTAACTGAGAGTCTGACTGTAAACACCACAATTACACAATCTTATTACACACTTATTACACAATCTTATTACACACACTTATTACACAACTATCTACACAATCTTATTACTCAATATTATTACACAAACCCTCTACACAAACTCTTTACCGGGTGATTCTGGATGTTTGATTTTTCTTGATTGTTTTGTTCAATAGTAGGAAATAAAGGAAATTTGTGTTTGGTAAATTATTTCTTTGTTGCAACAATGCTTCTTGGCAATAAATCTTATACGGTTGAAAAGTCTGTTAATTTTCCTTTTAAATGGTGCCATATTTATAAGAAACATGCATTTGTGGGATAATACAAAATATTTAATAAAATAATAATGAATAATAATTAAATAATAAACAACATCCTAAAGAACAGAATGTAATAGCAGCAAGATGCACTCTCACTAGCTTTTTTAAATCAGATATAACTAAAAACTGGGGGAAAGGATTTTATGGGAACAAACAGGTCGAATCTTTCCATAATTCACACGGTGCAGACTTTAAAAAGAAACACACTACAGTCCTTACACAGTACAGTCCTTACACAGACCAGTACTTACACAGTACAGTCCTTACACAGACCAGTACTTACACAGTACAGTCCTTACACAGACCAGTACTTACACAGACCAGTCCTTACACAGTACAGTCCTTACACAGTACATTCCTTACACAGACCAGTACTTACACAGTACAGTCCTTACACAGACCAGTACTTACACAGTACAGTCCTTACACAGACCAGTACTTACACAGTACAGTCCTTACACAGACCAGTACTTACACAGTACATTCCTTACACAGACCAGTACTTACACAGTACAGTCCTTACACAGACCAGTCCTTACACAGTACAGTCCTTACACAGACCAGTCCTTACACAGTACAGTCCTTACACAGACCAGTACTTACACAGTACAGTCCTTACACAGACCAGTACTTACACAGTACATTCCTTACACAGACCAGTACTTACACAGTACAGTCCTTACACAGACCAGTACTTACACAGTACATTCCTTACACAGACCAGTCCTTACACAGTACAGTCCTTACACAGACCAGTACTTACACAGTACAGTCCTTACACAGACCAGTACTTACACAGTACAGTCCTTACACAGACCAGTACTTACACAGTACATTCCTTACACAGACCAGTACTTACACAGTACATTCCTTACACAGACCTGTCCTTACACAGACCAGTACTTACACAGACCAGTACTTACACAGTACATTCCTTACACAGACCAGTACTTACACAGTACATTCCTTACACAGACCAGTACTTACACAGTACATTCCTTACACAGACCAGTACTTACACAGTACATTCCTTACACAGACCAGTACTTACACAGACCAGTACTTACACAGTACATTCCTTACACAGACCAGTACTTACACAGTACATTCCTTACACAGACCAGTACTCACACAGTACATTCCTTACACAGACCTGTCCTTACACAGACCAGTACTTACACAGACCAGTACTTACACAATACAGTCCTTACACAATACAGTAATTACACAGTACAGTCCTTACACAGTACATTCCTTACACAGACCAGTACTTACACAGACCTGTCCTTACACAATACAGTCCTTACACAGACCAGTACTTACACAGACCAGTACTTACACAATACAGTCCATACACACTACAGTCCTTACACAGACCAGTACTTACACAGACCAGTACTTACACAGACCAGTACTTACACAATACAGTCCATACACAGTACATTCCTTACACAGACCAGTACTTACACAGACCAGTACTTACACAATACAGTCCATACACAGTACAGTACTTACACAGTACAGTCCATACACAGTACATTCCTTACACAGACCAGTACTTACACAATACAGTCCATACACAGTACAGTACTTACACAGAACAGTCCTTACACAGTAGAGTCCTTACACAGAACAATCATTACACAGAACAATCATTACACAGTACAGTCCTTACACAGTACAGTCCTTACACAGTACAGTCCATACACAGTACAGTCATTACACAGAACAATCATTACACAGTACAGTCCTTACACAGAACAATCATTACACAGTACAGTCCTTACACAGTACAGTCCTTACACAGAACAATCATTACACAGTACAGTCCTTACACAGTACAGTACTTACAAAGTACAGTCCTTACACAGTGCAGTAATTACACAGTACAGTCCTTACACAGTACAGTCCTTACACAGAACAATCATTACACAGTACAGTCCTTACACAGTACAGTCCTTACACAGTACAGTCATTACACAGAACAATCATTACACAGTACAGTCCTTACACAGAACAATCATTACACAGTACAGTCCTTACACAGTACAGTCCTTACACAGAACAATCATTACACAGTACAGTCCTTACACAGTACAGTCCTTACACAGTACAGTCATTACACAGAACAATCATTACACAGTACAGTCCTTACACAGAACAATCATTACACAGTACAGTCCTTACACAGAACAATCATTACACAGTACAGTCCTTACACAGAACAATCATTACACAGTACAGTCCATACACAGTACAGTCCTTACACAGTACAGTCCTTACACAGTACAGTCCTTACACAGAACAATCATTACACAGTACAGTCCTTACACAGTACAGTACTTACAAAGTACAGTCCTTACACAGTGCAGTAATTACACAGTACAGTCCTTACACAGTACAGTCCTTACACAGAACAATCATTACACAGAACAATCATTACACAGTACAGTCCTTACACAGTACAGTCCTTACACAGAACAATCATTACACAGTACAGTCCTTACACAGTACAGTACTTACAAAGTACAGTCCTTACACAGTGCAGTAATTACACAGTACAGTCCTTACACAGAACAATCATTACACAGAACAATCATTACACAGAACAATCATTACACAGAACAATCATTACACAGTACAGTCCTTACACAGAACAATCATTACACAGTACAATCATTACACAGTACAGTCCTTACACAGAACAATCATTACACAGAACAATCATTACACAGTACAGTCCTTACACAGAACAATCATTACACAGTACAATCATTACACAGTACAGTCCTTACACAGAACAATCATTACACAGTACAGTCCTTACACAGTACAGTCCTTACACAGAACAATCATTACACAGTACAGTCCTTACACAGTACAGTCCTTACACAGAACAATCATTACACAGTACAGTCCTTACACAGTACAGTACTTACAAAGTACAGTCCTTACACAGTGCAGTAATTACACAGTACAGTCCTTACACAGTACAGTCCTTACACAGTGCAGTACTTACACAGTACAGTACTTACACAGTGCAGTCCTTACACAGTACAGTCCTTACACAATGCAGTAATTACACAGTACAGTCCTTACACAGTGCAGTAATTACACAGTACAGTCCTTACACAGTGCAGTAATTACACAGTACAGTCCTTACACAGTGCAGTAATTACACAGTACAGTCCTTACACAGTACAGTCCTTACACAGTGCAGTAATTACACAGTACAGTCCTTACACAGTGCAGTAATTACACAGTACAGTCCTTACACAGTACAGTCCTTACACAGTGCAGTAATTACACAGTACAGTCCTTACACAGTGCAGTAATTACACAGTACAGTACTTACACAGTACAGTCCTTACACAGTGCAGTAATTACACAGTACAGTCCTTACACAGTACAGTCCTTACACAGTGCAGTAATTACACAGTACAGTCCTTACACAGTACAGTCCTTACACAGTGCAGTAATTACACAGTATAGTCCTTACACAGTACAGTCCTTACACAGTACAGTCCTTACACAGTACAGTACTTACACAGTACAGTCCTTACACAGTGCAGTAATTACACAGTACAGTCCTTACACAGTACAGTCCTTACACAGTGCAGTAATTACACAGTACAGTCCTTACACAGTGCAGTAATTACACAGTACCGTCCTTACACAGTGCAGTAATTACACAGTACAGTCCTTACACAGTACAGTACTTACACAGTACAGTCCTTACACAGTGCAGTAATTACACAGTACAGTCCTTACACAGTACAGTACATACACAGTGCAGTAATTACACAGTACAGTCCTTACACAGTACAGTACATACACAGTGCAGTCCTTACACAGTAATTAAGTCAAGTTTATTTGTATAGCTCTTTTTACAACAGTGTTATCACAAAGCAGCTTTACAGAAGTTTGAAAACATAATGTCATAATATGTATTGTCAGTGGCGGAGCTTGACTTTTATCCTTGGGTTGGCCAGTGGGTGGCCAAAGCTCTTGGAGGGGGTCCACAGACTACAACAATGAATATTAAAGAAACCCAATCAACTGCAATCAAAATCAAAAATGTTATACTGCTTTCATAAAGTACATCTTAAGCATTTGTGTATGAAATTCACAGTTTATTTACATATTTACATATGTTTATTTACAAATTTACATATTTATTTACAAAATGTACAACATGTAAATATACAAACACATGTAAAAACAAATACCCACACAATCTGTCTGTTTAAAAAAAAACTATCAATGCCATCTTGACATGAACAGAGCTTAATCAAGCAAACACCAAGACTAAGACTTCTGTCTGACTGAGTGCTGCTACCTAATGCTCAGTTCAGAAGAGTGTAATTAACTGTAAGTATAAGTAACTGTACAGATTTTTAGTTACTCTACCCATCACTGATACTGTCTCACACAAACTGAAGTCAGGGCAAAGAGACCACTGTAGATATAAGTTTAATATTCAAAGTTTTCAGCTAGCTGACACGTTAGACACAACCTTTACGTTACATTTTATTTCAGCCAACAGCTAAATCAGCTAACGTAGCTAACAGCATTCCTCGAAAGTCATTAGAGAAACAGAGAACGAAAGACTAGCACGGAGTCCAAGCTCAACAAATTCTGCCCAGTTGAAAGCGTCCAGAGTGAAACGTATAACTTGGAGTGCGCGCTGGAAGGTGATCATCTGTAGTCGAAATGAGATGTAACGTGACGTTAACGTTATCTTGATACTCGTGGGTGAACTGGCATATCAGCAAAGTTAAACTACAAGAAACGATCTCCTCTCTGAACAGAACAGTGACTTTAAACAATCACTCTGACCATTTCACCATCCATCACCAAACAGACTGCTGTTCTTCTTCCTGCCGCGACATCTCTCCCGAGTGTTTGACTCTCTTCTCCTCCTTCTCTTTGTAATTGTGATGCATAGCGCCAACTACTGCACAGGAGGTATCTAGCAGTCAACCGGTATTACCGATTACAAAATACAAAGGTTTTTTTTCAACAAGACGTGCGGTGTCGTGATATGTCAGTCATCTGGGGTGGCACCTGGGGGTCTAATCAGATTTCAGGGGGGTCCAATGCCTCCCCGGCCCCTGCTTTGGCTTCACTCATGTGTATCGTACTGTGAGAGGTAACAGTGGCAAGGAAAAACTCCCTCAACACTGAAGGAAGAAACCATGGGAGGAACTAAGATTCACAGGTGAGACCCATCCTCCTCTGTTCAAACAGTATTTACAGTTTATTAAGCTAAATTTAAAATAGAACTAAGAGAATTTAAGCTTCAAATCTTTAGAAACTGCATAGGTAGACTCTGGCTCCGTTTCAGTCTTTGTGGAAGTCATTTTGGAGCACTTCTATTGGTCCATTCATCATGAAATTTTCACACAGTTGTGGAGATACATGTTTTTCTTTGGACAGAAATGATATACATGAACATATGTAAATACATGAAAGGCGTAATACATACAGTGTTTTAGGAAAATACAGGAAATCTCACAGCTGATTGCCTTAAACTGTGTAGACATCATCCATGTTTTCACATACATGATTCTTATTCTTTTCTTAATATACAACATTTAATCTTCACCCCCCCCCCCCGAAAAAAAACAAACACAAGGAATCATGATAAAAGACAATTACATGAAACTGGCCTTTAAAAAAAACATCTTACACTCTTTGACATCATATTTTAATGAAATCACTGTTCACCCTGTTTACCTTCCTTCATAATTAGAGTCTTTGAAATCAAGTAAAACTAAAAGCGGAGCTGAATTTCTGTGTATTTATTAGTGCAAATTTGTCACTTTTTTGGGGGGGGGGCGTTTCTTCTTAATCATTGAAGTACTCTGTCTGAAAAGCATTTCTGAGTCTGCCTAGTAACCTGTGATGAGGTGGTGTAGCTGATTCTGATTGGTCGGTGAGCTGAAGAGTCTGTATGAACTGAAACTCTCTCTCTTACACTCTCTCAGTCGTTTTTGAACGTAGAGACAACATGTTGCTGGTTCTGCAGCTGCTGCTCCTCCTGACTCTGTCTGTACCAACAGGTATGTTTATATTTATATTTGAGGAGTAATAGTTTAATGAAATATACATACACTATGTTGTTTAATGATATACATACAGAAATCTGGGGAGTATTTGCATAAATATTAGTAACAAAACGCTATAAAAAATATGAATCTGTAAGTTTTCTGTAAAGGTGTTTTATTGAAAGACGATTAGAAAAAAAACACTTAAATTTATTGTTAATATAATAAACAATTATGAACAATAATAGTTGCATAAATAACATAAAGTATATATAAAATATATTCAATTCATGTGAAAAAAATATGTACAAATAAAAAGTCAGTACAGGTTCAGTTCTTCCATTTGGTGCAGCTTCCAGCATTGATTTCCACCAGAAACACACCTGATTTAATATAACTGAAGTATTGATTAAACTGATTCCGCTTACTCGGTGTAAACCTGACTGAGTGTAGATAAATGGTTTAAAAATAATTAATTTGAGGGAGCCACATCCAATTAATTCATCGCTGAAGCGAATGTCTCAATGAGTTAATTCTGTTGATGTGCAGTAGGTAGCGCCGAGCCTGGCTTTGATTCCCCGGCTGGGAGTATGTTCTCCCTTGTTACAACCTGGTTTAGGGTCAGGCCGTAACAGAAATTGAGACATTCAGGGTTCTCTCCTTTGACCTGACCAGGTCGTAACACGCTGTGTCTATGTGAGTTTCCTCACGCAGTCCATACACATGCAGTCAGATCCTAAATTGCTCCTATAGGTGTAAGTGTAAGTGTGAGTATCTGCCCTGTGATCAACTGGCAGCCTGCCCAGAGGGTTCATGCCTTCTGCCCAATAACCCCCCCAACACACATACCCTGCAACAGAGGAGTATAAGTGGTTTAGGAAGAGGTCAGAAACCAAAATTTCTTCTTCTAACCAGTTTAATGCACAATGTTAGGAACTATTTAGAGGAGACTCTAACACACTAAACACTAAAACACAAAAAAAACATACAATTATTTTAAAGGTAGTTGCATTCACAGGCAAAACAAGAACTACTCTGGGATAAACTAAATCTATAAACAGATATGACTCTAAAGTACATCACACTACTCTTTACAGCAGAAAGAAACAGGAAAACCAATTCATTACAAACTAAACAGAGCCTGAGGATCCACATGAGATGAGGATACATGTGCAAATCTGGCATATTAACTGAAATCACAGGAAAACTGTCTGCAATGGAGAAGAAAGACTGACTAAAATACAAACAACACAGAGAACAAACAGTACTAGATAAGCAGCAGACGAGGAACAAAGAAACAGAGTCTCAACAAGACAAAACACCAAGAACACGACCAGGGGTATATATACACACAGCAACTAACAAAACACCTGGGCCTAACGAGGGGGTGGGGCTACTGACTATACACAGGTGACAGGGAGGCGGGACTAAGAGGAGACACAGACCGAAACAAACAGAAACACATGGCAGGACAAATGCACATGGACGTGACAGGAGAAAAAACAGACAGAATCAGAGAAAGACAGGAAGTTACAGCCCCAACCAGCGATATTAATATTTCAAGGCACAAAAAATGTAATCACAGTTCAGTGAATAACAAACACTGCAACAATAATACAATAATCTTCTTTAATGAGCTGAACAGTGAAAGTTAAAACTGCACAGGTTGAGTAACGTGTATGAACTGAGCGGAGAACGCAAGAGCCCTACCGCCCTACGGGGTCATACACACTTCTGTAGCTGAACTGCGTTTCCACATGACAAAACACAGACAGAACAAAATCACAAACAATATTACTACAGCAAATAATAATGAGTGCTTGAAAATAAAATATTAATATTCACAAATATTAGAAATTTATAAAATCAATTAAAAACAACGAGTCTGTTTAGACACTGCAGTTCAGGTCAAATATAACAAAACAGTATTCATACAACAGAATATTTATATTTATTTTTATTACCAGCTGTAACACAGATGAGGAAAATAGCTCTGGTGTGTGGCGTCTCCTCGTTTTAACCTTGGACTGTCACGCCCTGTCTGTCTCAGCTGCCTGTGTCTATGTCCTGTCATGCCCACGTGCTTCTGTTTTTGTCATGTGCTCCTGTGCCTCCGCCCCAGCCCTGCCTGTCTCACCTGTTCCTTGTTTGTATCACTCCTGTCAGCTGCTGTTCCCCTGTTAGTCTGTGTATTTAAACATCCTGTTGTGCACTCTCCCTGGTGGTTCTTTTTATGATGTTCATGTTCTCGTCTGTTCCTGGTTCCTGTCCTGTTTGTGTTTATTTCGGGGTTGTGTACTTCGTGTTGTGTTTGTGTTCCTTTATTTATTAAAAGTGTTCTGTTAAAACTTGCATTTGCGTTCGCCTCCGTCCTGCCTTGTTCCTTCGTCTCGTCTGCTCCACACTCTGCTCAACCAACTGACCAGTTAATCAATAGCATTAATCAACCAACTAATCAGTTAATCAATAGCATTAATAAACTAACTGACCAGTTAATCAATAGCATTAATCAACCAACTAATCAGTTAATCAATAGCATTAATAAACTAACTGACCAGTTAATCAATAGCATTAATCAACCAACTGACGAGTTAATCAATACGATTAATCAACCAACTGACCAGTTAATCAATAGCATTAATCAACCAACTAACCAGTTAATCAATAGCATTAATCAACCAACTAATCAGTCAATCAATAGCATTAATCAACCAACTAACCAGTTAATCAATAGCATTAATCAACCAACTAATCAGTTAATCAATAGCATTAATAAACTAACTGACCAGTTCATCAATACGATTAATCAACCAACTGACGAGTTCATCAATACGATTAATCAACCAACTGACCAGTTAATCAATAGCATTAATCAACCAACTAACCAGTTAATCAATAGCATTAATCGACCAACTGACCAGTTAATCAATAGGATTAATCAACTAACTGAACAGTTAATCAACAGGATTAATCGACCAACTGACCAGTTAATCAATAGCATTAATCGACCAACTGACCAGTTAATCAATAGGATTAATCAACCAACTGACCAGTTAATCAATAGCATTAATATACTAACTGACCAGTTAATCAATAGCATTAATATACTAACTGAACAGTTAATCAATATGATTAATGAAAGGGATTCATTATTAAAGGGGAACAATTGATAAATTAACTGATATTCCTTTAATAATTGATTCCTCTTAGCAGCTGCTGGTACAGTATAACAGATGAAAGCTCCCCTGTTCCTGTAAAGTCCTACAGTAATTTTCTTCCTGTAACTGATGATGATGATGATGTTCTTTTCTTTTACAGATGGATATCATTATTACATGATAACTGAATGTCTCTCCAGTTCAGCTGATCTGACTGATGTGGAATATATCAGGACGTATTTCTTTAATAAGGATCCGTATGTTCGGTTTAACAGCACTGTGGGGAAGCATGTAGGATACACTGAGTACGGAGTGAAGCAAGCAGAGTACTGGAACAGCGATCCTGCTATATTACAGAAGGAGAGAGGCGCGCTGGACAGATACTGTAAACACAATCTACCAATATTCTTCTCTAATGTTCTGGAGAAATCAGGTAACACACACACACACACACACTGATACACTCACACCTAACACCTAACACACACACACAACCTGCATTCTTCTTCTTCTTCTTCTTCTTCTTCTTCTTCTTCTTATTATTATTAATAATAATAATAAGAAGAAGAAGAATAATTTGGATGTAGTTTTAGTACTTACAGTATTTATTGATTAAGTGATTGTTTAATGCTCATTGATTAGATGATCAGTTATTAATATATCCTACCTGTAGTTTTAATGCTGATAGTGTTTATTGATTAGGTGATCAGTTATTAATATATCCTACCTGTGGATTTAATGCTGGTTGTGTTTATTGATTAGGTGATCAGTTATTAATATATCCTACCTGTGGTTTTAATGCTGGTTGTGTTTATTGATTAGGTGATCAGTTATTAATATATCCTACCTGTGGTTTTAATGCTGGTTGTGTTTATTGATTAGGTGATCAGTTATTAATATATCCTACCTGTGGTTTTAATGCTGGTTGTGTTTATTGATTAGGTGATCAGTTATTAATATATCCTACCTGTGGTTTTAATGCTGGTTGTGTTTATTGATTAGGTGATTGGTTATTAATATATCCTACCTGTAGTTTTAATGCTGATTGTGTTTATTGATTAGGTGATCAGTTATTAATATATCCTACCTGTGGTTTTAATGCTGGTTGTGTTTATTGATTAGGTGGTTATTAATATATCCTACCTTTAGTTTTAATGCTGATAGTGTCTATTGATTAGATGATCAGTTATTAATACAGCCTACCTGTGGTTTTAATGCTGGTTATGTTTATTGATTAGGTGATTAATTATTAATACATCCTACTTGTGTTTTTAATGCTGGTTGTGTTTATTGATTAGGCGATTGATTATTAATACATCCTGCATGTGGTTTTAATGCTGATAGTGTTTATTGATTGAGTGATTAATTATTAATACATCCTACTTGTGGTTTTAATGCTGATAGTGTTTATTGATTGAATGATTAATTATTAATACATCCTACTTGTGGTTTTAATGCTGATAGTGTTTATTGATAAGGTGATTGGTTATTAATATATCCTACCTGTGGTTTTAATGCTGATAGTGTTTATTGATAAGGTGATTGGTTATTAATATATCCTACCTGTGGTTTTAATGCTGATAGTGTTTATTGATAAGGTGATTGTATATTAATATATCCTACCTGTGGTTTTAATGCTGATAGTGTTTATTGATAAGGTGATTGTATATTAATATATCCTACCTTTGGTTTTAATGCTGATAGTGTTTATTGATTAGATGATCAGTTATTAATATATCCTACCTTTGGTTTTAATGCGGGTTGTGTTTATTGATTAGGTGATTAGTTATTAATATATCCTACCTGTGGTTTTAATGCTGGTTGTGTTTATTGATTAGGTGATTGTATATTAATATATCCTACCTTTAGTTTTAATGCTGATAGTGTTTATTGATTAGATGATCAATTATTAATATAGCCTACCTTTGGTTTTAATGCTGGTTGTGTTTATTGATTAGGTGATTGGTTATTAATATACTCTACCTTTGGTTTTAATGTTGGTTGTGTTTATTGATTAGATGATTGGCTATTAATACATCCTACCTGTGTTTTTAATGCTTTTTGTGTTTATTGATTAGATGATCAGTTATTAATATATCCTAACTGTGGTTTTAATGCTGATAGTGTTTATTGATTAGATGATCGGTTATTAATATAGCCTACCTTTGGTTTTAATGCTGGTTGTGTTTATTGATTAGGTGATTGGTTATTAATATATCCTACCTTTGGTTTTAATGCTGGTTATGTTTATTAATTAAGTGATTGATTATTAATATAGCCTACCTTTGGTTTTAATGCTGGTTGTGTTTATTGATTAGGTGATCAGTTATTAATATACTCTACCTTTGGTTTTAATGTTTTAAAATGTAGCAGTACTTAAATAAAAAATAAAGAATAGCTTTTCCGAACAGTGACACGCCCCCTAGCGCCGCCACTACATCTGCGTTTCTCCCACGCGTAAAGGCTCTCAGCCGCCACAGGGACACACCACCAAAACCACAACAGACCAGCCACGTACCTCAGAGTGTCAGCTTCAAAACGAGACCAAACTTGTGTTTTTCCATCAATCCGATCGTTAATAATCCGCCATTTTGTGGAAGGAGTACTCCGGAGATCCGACAGGTCAGAATAAAAGCCTTCGAATTAAAAAGTATCTTTCAGTTCGAAATCCGCATTTTCGCCACTTTCCCCTAATAGTCCCGCCCTTCCTCTTTCCAAAAACGTGTCAACCAAGTCTGTGGACCAATCAGGTGCGGAGAGATCTGGACGCGTAACCGAGAAGGTGGGTGGGTTAGAAAAACGGGTGGGTTTTTGAGACTCAGCGCGCATTCAGTGCGCAGAGCGCAGAGAGGAAGCGCGCCACGCAGGAGATACACAGATACAAAACAACGATCAAAACATTAACTATGAACCCTAAACAAAGTCCCAAACCAAAGAAAACGATATTTTATGATGTTTATGAATGATTAGTAAAGCTCAAAAGGAAGAGTAGCGGCGGCGATCTACTGAAATCGGGCAGCAGAGGGAGTTTTACACCAGATAAACAGCTCCAAACGATACCAAAATAAAAGTACAACATGAGGATTTAAACTGACTGAATTTTTTCCAAGAAGATAATTTAGTTATGGACTTATAATAAACATGTAAAATATGGTAAAAATGGCCTAAAATCATACATGACATTATTTTGTCAAGGAAAGTGAATAAACACATTTTTAGATGTGGGAGTTATAAGAATATAACATATACACATATATACATATTTCTTTGCAGTAAAATCAGCTGTTTTCATTTTGGGGAGGTTGGGGGACCTTGGACACCCCAATAGACCAGTGGGGGGGGACCCCCTGTTCACTCTCTACTCCAGCTTGAATAACATCAAATCAGTAAAAGAAATCAACTCCAATTTTTTCTGGTGACTGTAGACACATGCAGAAACACTTTTCTAAAGGAAAAAGTCTGGGGACACATAAACTCTATTTTTGGTAGGCACTAAAATTTAAATTTTAAAATAAAAATTAGAAAAGCGGCTGTTTTTTTTTTGTTGTTTTCAGCATATTTGGAGCATTGCAGATTAATTTCAATGCCTTTTAGTGCTTCTAGTACAAATTTGAAGGCTTTTCAGGAACATTACATCTTAAAAATTACACTAGTTTATGCAGTGTTTCAGTGAAAAGCTTCAAGATTTGGGTATGTATTTTCAGGCGGAAATTGGTAAAAAGGGGGGTACGGCTAAGAGGTTAAATAGAAAGAAGCAGTAACTTTAGGCTGTGTTCAGGCAAATCAGATTAGTTTCTTAATTCACATCTTTTGAGGTGACTGTCCTCGCTGTTATTTGCATGTGATCACATCTGATTTGTGACGTAGGATCGACTTTGTGTTTGGGTTGTCAGTGTGAACAAGGCTTTAGGGTCTGTGGAAGCTGATATCTAGTCCTACCTGGTCAATTAGGTTGCTTGAAATGTGATTTGAGTCATACCGGTACAGATTCATCTCATTCTGGATGCTCAGAATGGATGTCAAAGTAGATTTTTGACATTCGCAGTGCAGTACAAACAGTGTTAGACAAAGCGATTGTTTGGAGGGATGAGATGAGGCACCTCCATCTTTCTTGTATCTGCATTTAAAATAGCTACTGCATTGCTACAGATGCCACAGCAACCCATGCAGATGGGTTGGTCTTGTGTGGACACAAAAATCTGATCTGATCACTTTTAATTAGCAGTGATGTCATCTCAAAAAATCTGATTTGAGAAACAAATCTGATTAGCCTGCAGTCTGAACACTCTGAATCCGAATGACTGTTAACACTGTTCACACTGCAACACAGATACACATCTGCATCATACATGAAAGCAAAGATCAGATGTTGGCGTCTTTTAGTTGCTCTGTAAATGGAGCGTCATCTATGTTTTCTACATTTTTACAGATAAAGGTTTTTAAAGGGGTGTATTTCATTGGACGGTTCCTTAGGCAAACATTTGTGTAAACAAGATGTGTTAGAATGAAGAACCTAAAGTTTCAAGAACCTCTACATAGTGGAAAGAAGTCAGAACAGAAATGCCTCTGCACATTCAGTTACACTCTTTTCACCATTGGTGGTCAGTCTGAACCACATCAGTTATTCTGCTTCAGTTATCCTGTATGCTCATTTTTTTTAGCAAAAACTCACTGAGGCACTCTTGCTTTAATGGAAATACAAGAATTCATAATACATTATTTCATACGGTCCTTATTGAAACTGGATGTTGTTGAAAAAGTTCTTGAATGTTGCCCATTTGAGTAAATGCGTTTGCATTAGCATCAAAGTGGAGGTAATTCAGTGTCTTCAGTGTGGCTGTGAAGGACGTCATACTGTAAATCAGAATGAGAATCAGACTTTATTGGCCCCTTCTCATGTACTTGTATGTACGGACAGGTTGATGGCAAACACAAATTTTCACATACAAGGAATTTGTGTTTGCCATCAACCTGTCCATACATACAAGTATATGGGAAGGGGGAGAGGCGGGAGGGGAGACAGGACAGGAAGACAGGTAATAGAAAGATATAGGAAGGGACACATGGGGGGGGGGGGGGAGAAACATACCCCCATACTGCGCTCCTAGAGAGCACAGTGTAGGAACATGAAAAAAAACCTCAGCATAGAGGCACATACAATACATTAAACAGAACTAGCAACAGGTAAGGGGGGAGGGGAAGTGGACACAAAAACCTAGACCCGTCCTGCCACACCTGGCGGGGCCAAACAGCAAGCGTGGGGTACAGGGAGAGATTCTCAAAACAGTGGTCTTCTGGAGGAATTTTCTTTATCAGCCGCCTGTCTTGGCCAAGGCCGTGCTGATAACCGGGAGCCGAAAAGCAGATTAGACTCGGGTTGTTTGGGTGAGTGGCCTCTCGCCAGTTTTAGCGCAGTCACTCTGTTTGTCCATCATGGTCCTCAAGTTTCACCACACTCCGTTGCAGCTCCAAGATGTTTTCCATGTTGTGGTTAAAGTCACAGTCTGATTGCCCACAGCCCTGCCCACTGCGTCAATCATGTCAGGTAGCTTTAGGGGGCTTTTGACAGCTGACCTAACTCCTTTAATTTCACGATACACCAGGGAAATGCTTAATCCAATCAGCAAAATCCCAGTAATCAATGTGCCAAAAGGAAAACGTCTTTGATGTCCTCCACAGAAAGAGTTGCCAGGCACACAACATGCCACTTCTCCCACGCATCTCTTGCGTATCCAGTTGCAAACATTTTGTATTTACAGACAAACAGGTTCCCCCGAACCCAGGCTTCTCGTCGAGAAGATGGTGTCAATTGCATTGAGAGACCATTTAATTAAATCCATGCCTCTTGGTTTGAAGAGCAGTGTAAAGAGAGTCTCTTAGGAATAGCAGTAAGAGCCACGAGACAGGTGACGCCAAGCAGGAAAGATAAGAGGAGGAGAGGGAGAAAAAAGCGACCGCCTTCAACAAGAGTCAAAATTCCGTCTAGTTCTTATTAAACACTTAAATAGACACCATGTTGCCCAAATTTCTCCTGAATACACTAATATGAAAGAATGAGAAATTTTATTGATGTACTAACAATATCTCTGTTATTTGTAGTGAAGCCGAGGATCAAGCTCATATCAGAACAGTCAGCCAGCGGTGATCATCCAGCCATGCTGATGTGCAGCGCGTACAACTTCTACCCCAAAGCTATCGATGTTTACTGGCTGAGAGACGGTAACAAGGTGGCCGGTGACGTGACGTCCACTGAGGAGATGGCTGATGGAGACTGGTACTACCAGATCCACTCCCACCTGGAGTACACGCCCAAATCTGGAGAGAAGATCTCCTGTGTGGTGGAGCACATCAGCTCCAAGGAACCCATCATCCATGACTGGGGTGAGAATAACATATATAATGGCATTTGCAGTGCACACATCATTATTATAGACAAGTGGAGCTTATTTACACTGAGCCAGTTCAGACTTTATGAGCGAATAGTTATATAATCATAAGTATATCATGTGTAAATTAAGTCGAGATCTGTTTGTGATACATTACTGGTGGTTTAATACACACTGGAGATATAGCTTCACAAAAATTCTGAAAACACATTTTTTTTTCTGTCCGGCAGTCACAGCTCCCTGTAGTTCTTAATAACTTAATACTTAATACTTAATACTTAATCCCAAGTAACTGAATATTGTCACATGGTATGGTAGGATGAGACTCTAATAGGCTGTAATTGTAATTCAAAATGAACAATAAATCAAAGGACTCAAAGTAAAATGATTTATAAAGCTTTGAAACAATAGTAAAAAAAGTAAAGTCTCTAAATTTCTTCAAAGCTACTTAATATTAACATTAATATTAAATATTTATGTTCATAAAGATGGTTCTCTTCCCGAGTCTGAGAAGAACAAGATCGCTATTGGAGCGTCAGGGCTGGTGTTGGGTATCGTCCTGTCAGCTGCTGGATTCATCTACTACAAGAAGAAATCCTCAGGTCCGTAGAGATACGAGGGAGAATACTAATGATCTGTACAGAGTACTGATGTATTAATCTGATTATAATAACTAATATTAATGTGTGTTTACAGGTGAATGTTATTGTTACAGATGTGTATAGAGTATTGATATATTAATCTGATTATAATAACTAATATTAATGTGTATTTAGAGGTGAATGTTATTGTTACAGATCTGTATAGAGTACTGATATATTAATCTGATTATAATAACTAATATTAATGTGTATTTACAGGTGAATGTTATTTTTACAGATCTGTATAGAGTACTGATATATTAATCTGATTATAATAACTAATATTAATGTGTATTTACAGGTGAATGTTATTGTTACAGATCTGTATAGAGTACTGATGTATTAATCTGATTATAATAACTAATATTAATGTGTATTTACAGGTGAATGTTATTGTTACAGATCTGTATAGATTACTGATATATTAATCTGATTATAATAACTAATATTAATGTGTATTTAGAGGTGAATGTTATTGTTACAGATCTGTATAGATTACTGATATATTAATCTGATTATAATAACTAATATTAATGTGTATTTACAGGTGAATGTTATTGTTACAGATCTGTATAGATTACTGATATATTAATCTGATTATAATAACTAATATTAATGTGTATTTACAGGTGAATGTTATTGTTACAGATCTGTATAGAGTACTGATGTATTAATCTGATTATAATAACTAATATTAATGTGTATTTAGAGGTGAATGTTATTGTTACAGATCTGTATAGAGTACTGATATATTAATCTGATTATAATAACTAATATTAATGTGTATTTAGAGGTGAATGTTATTGTTACAGATCTGTATAGAGTACTGATATATTAATCTGATTATAATAACTAATATTAATGTGTATTTAGAGGTGAATGTTATTGTTACAGATCTGTATAGAGTACTGATATATTAATCTGATTATAATAATTAATATTAATGTGTATTTACAGGTGAATGTTATTGTTACAGATCTGTATAGAGTACTGATATATTAATCTGATTATAATAATTAATATTAATATGTATTTACAGGTGAATGTTATTGTTACAGATCTGTATAGAGTACTGATATATTAATCTGATTATAATAACTAATATTAATGTGTATTTACAGGTGAATGTTATTGTTACAGATCTGTATAGAGTACTGATATATTAATCTGATTATAATAACTAATATTAATGTGTATTTACTGGTGGATGTTATTGTTACAGATCTGTATAGAGTACTGATATATTAATCTGAAATATAATAACTAATATTAATGTGTATTTAGAGGTGAATGTTATTGTTACAGATCTGTATAGAGTACTGATATATTAATCTGATTATAATAACTAATATTAATGTGTATTTAGAGGTGAATGTTATTGTTACAGATCTGTATAGAGTACTGATATATTAATCTGATTATAATAATTAATATTAATGTGTATTTACAGGTGAATGTTATTGTTACAGATCTGTATAGAGTACTGATATATTAATCTGATTATAATAACTAATATTAATGTGTATTTACAGGTGAATGTTATTGTTACAGATCTGTATAGAGTACTGATGTATTAATCTGATTATAATAACTAATATTAATGTGTATTTAGAGGTGAATGTTATTGTTACAGATCTGTATAGATTACTGATATATTAATCTGATTATAATAACTAATATTAATGTGTATTTACAGGTGAATGTTATTGTTACAGATCTGTATAGATTACTGATATATTAATCTGATTATAATAACTAATATTAATGTGTATTTACAGGTGAATGTTATTGTTACAGATCTGTATAGAGTACTGATGTATTAATCTGATTATAATAACTAATATTAATGTGTATTTACAGGTGAATGTTATTGTTACAGATCTGTATAGAGTACTGATGTATTAATCTGATTATAATAACTAATATTAATGTGTATTTACAGGCCGGATCCTGGTGCCCAGTTAAATGCTGGTAAGATTTAAAACATTTTTAGCCTTTAGTTTAAAATTGATGAACCTGGTTTTCTGATTATAGCCAGACTTTAGGCTGCTACTGTTAAGAAATCAGCACTTGTTTATCTGAACTCCTGCAGGTGTTGGTGATGATGGAGAAGACTCTCAGAAGAATCTCAGGTGGAGAAGCAGAGGAGTCTATTTTATCATCTTCATCCTGTTCAAACAGTTGTTTATTCTTTACTAGATTCTTTACTAGAAGCACAAACTTGATTGATTTCTGTTCATGAGTTTTATGTATAATTATGTATGATTGAAACTTTAGATAATATTCTTCAAGTTCATGTTTAGAGACAAACAGAATATCCAATAGATCTACTACAGGCTTAATACACAGAGCTTTTATAGATCTTTTATAGATGTACGATTATGTTGCATATTTACTGCTGGACTGGGTCAATTTGGCTCTGTCTACATTATGAGTTCTTTAAATCTGCTACTGGATTTTTGCATAACTTTACTTTTCCTTATCAAACGAGCTTCTATTAACAAACACATCTCTTATCATTAATAACTGTATGTTTAATATGTTACCATGGAACTGACTCTCGATTTTGTATGTATTTCACTTCTTTTAATAAACACTTCTTAATTGTTTATAAAGACTTGAAATACTTTATAATGCTATATAAACATTTTGTATGTTAATGATGTAAACATCATCATCACCACTGTAAACACCATTACCACCACTGTAAACACCATCACCACCACCACTGTAAACACCATCACCACCACTGTAAACACCATCACCACCACTGTAAACACCATCATCACCACTGTAAACACCATCATCACCATCATAAACACCATCACCACCACTGTAAACACCATCATCACCACTGTAAACACCATCATCACCACTGTAAACACCAGCACCACTACTGTAAACATAATCACCACCACTGTAAACACCATCACCACCACTGTAAACACCATCATCACCATCATAAACACCATCACCACCACTGTAAACACCATCACCACCACCACTGTAAACACCATCATCACCGCTGTAAACATCATCACCACCACTGTAAACACCATCACCACCACTGTAAACACCATCATCACCACTGTAAACACCATCACCACCATCACTGTAAACACCATCACCACCACCACTGTAAACACCATCACCACCACTGTAAACACCATCACCACCATCACTGTAAACACCATCACCACCACCACTGTAAACACCATCACCACCACTGTAAACGCCATCACCACCACTGTAAACACCATCACCACTGTAAACACCAGCACCACTACTGTAAACATCATCACCACCACTGTAAACACCATCACCACCACCACTGTAAACATCATCATCACCACTGTAAACACCATCATCACCACTGTAAACACCAGCACCACTACTGTAACATCATCACCACCACTGTAAACACCATCACCACCACCACTGTAAACATCATCATCACCACCACTGTAAACATCATCACCACCACTGTAAACACCATCATTACCACTGTAAACACCATCACCACCACCACTGTAAACACCATCACCACCACTGTAAACACCATCACCACCACTGTAAACACCATCATCACCGCTGTAAACATCATCACCACACTATAAACACCATCACCACCACCACTGTAAACACCATCACCACCACTGTAAACACCATCACCACCACCACTGTAAACACCATCACCACCACTGTAAACACCATCATCACCGCTGTAAACATCATCACCACCACTGTAAACACCATCACCACCACCACTGTAAACACCATCACCACCACCACTGTAAACATCATCACCACTGTAAACACCATCATCACCACTGTAAACACCATCACCACCACCACTGTAAACATCATCATCACCACTGTAAACACCATCATCACCACTGTAAACACCATCACCACCACCACTGTAAACACCATCACCACCACTGTAAACACCATTACCACCACTGTAAACACCATCACCACCACCACTGTAAACACCATCACCACCACTGTAAACACCATCACCACCACTGTAAACACCATTACCACCACCACTGTAAACACCACCACCACCACTGTAAACACCATCATCACCACTGTAAACACCAGCACCACTACTGTAAACATCATCACCACCACTGTAAACACCATCACCACCACCACTGTAAACATCATCATCACCACCACTGTAAACGCCATCACCACTGTAAACACCAGCACCACTACTGTAAACATCATCACCACCACTGTAAACACCATCACCACCACCACTGTAAACACCATCATCACCACTGTAAACACCATCATCACCACTGTAAACACCAGCACCACTACTGTAACATCATCACCATCACTGTAAACACCATCATCACCACTGTAAACCCCAGCACCACCACTGTAAACACCATCACCACCACCACTGTAAACATCATCATCACCACCACTGTAAACATCATCATCACCACTGTAAACACCATTACCACCACTATAAACATCACCACCACTGTAAACACCATTACCACCACCATCTGAATCATTTTACATCAATCCCTCTCTAAATGATGTTCTTGGCATTGCAATGACTGAAATTTGCAGAAGAACTAATAGTTTCTGATGCATCAGGAGTTCAGCCTCGCAAACTGCCTGCATTTGTTTTTTTATCACAGGGATAGAAGTTGTGAATACTGTAAACAATGTCAGGTTCTTATTCAGATTTACAGTTACCTGCTACAGTCTGTTAACATCAGCGCTGTTACAGAACATTCATTGCCATAACAAGTAAAATTTACCATAACAAGGTCGTCAGCTGAGGTCTATATTTAAAAACATATGAGAGTAGAAGTGAATTAGAAATATATATTTTTTATTTATTTATATTTGATTAATTGAGGCATTTAGGGTGGGCAGAATTCTGTGGCATTCAGGGTGGGTAGTGTTCCCAGTTTTCCAGTAGACTCACTAAATCCTCTTTTTGGCATATAGACATGGACTAGATTGTAGATCATTCTGCAATACATGCAATATGCACCGTTCATTAAGGTATTACAACAACTCTGCACCATCTCCAAACATGCTTAACTCATTTAATCAGTGTCTTATTAGCCTTTTATTACATTCATGTGCTTAAGAGGTAGGAATAGAGCTTTCAATGTGGTTTAATGTTCTTTACATCCGTGTTAAACCAGATCACCACCTCAATCAAGGCAAGATCAAGTATTACCACTGTGATCGGCTTAGTCATTTAGTGATAAAGTGATGTAAAATAAATATCTCTCTCATGGTACAGAGACAACGAGACATCATATTTGTTATGAATCAATGACTCCCAAAATCATCACTGATATTGTTTTCTGACCCTTATGTATTAGCAGGTCAATATATATGGGATGAGATCAGAGATATAACATTCTGTTGTTAGATATCATCAAATGTTGATGATGTTTAGCAGCTTCAACCCAATGTGATACATTGTACAGTCACATCTCAGAAACCAGGCAGAATCTAGAGTCGTACGTTACCATTTTTATAGTATGTTGTGTTTTACGGCAGCAAAAACTCATTACATACAGTGGATTAACAATCTTTATCTTCCTTATTAAATTGATGTCTTAATTAAATCAATGTCTCAATTAAATTTGCAAAATTTTGTATTAAAATACTCATTCATCTTATTTTTTATGTGTCCACTGTGTTTAAAGACTATGGCTAAACAACAATATAACAATTGAAAGAGTTTTAAGAAGGGGGTTCCTAAAACTGAGACTGTTAAAATGTTTGTTACGAGCTTAAAATTGCTTTATTGAACTAGAGCTGGCATCAAAATCCAAGCTAACTTAAGGCTAACATAGAAAACATTTGAAACTGAACATATGAGGGGCATTATCGCAACTGCATTCAATCAACCTTTGTTAAGACTGGACGTACATTGCAGGCGACCCTCATTATAGCTGAGAAAGTTAAACAGGGCAAAGTTAAAAATTAAACTTAATTATCCAAAACTTATCACAAGAAACAAGAAGATTGAGAAACGAAATAAATAAATTTAAATAAATACATGCTGAAAGTAGATATAGAGACAAAAGTAAATAAAAATGCAGGTAAAACAACAGAAATAGATGAGAAGAGTGAAGGTAGTTAGAAATTAGGAGTCACATGATCACAGAGTGAAGGAATGAAGGTTGGTTGATTGTATCAGTTGCCGCCACCATGTTGTTGACATACCACCCATCGATGCGAGGATGACAGCTGAACCACTGTTTGTAGAATGTTAGTTAATAAGTTATTCTGACATATATATTTGTGCTAAGTGGTTTATATGTGTAGCAACAACAGCAACAACAACTAATGTAGGCTTTAATAGCATACCTGCAGAAATAAAAGATGTGCAGATATGCAGTTTGAAATAGGCCTGCAAGATTCTTAGTGTGTGGTCCTCACGAGTCCCGTGTTCAGTTTACCAAAAATATTTCCAAACTGTTAGAAAACAGCAAAACACCAACCAAAAATACTTTATATATTTTTATACATTTTTATGATTCAGATATTCTATCTAAATATTATCTTATTGTTAAATGTGAGCTGGCAGTTGTCAAAGTATTACTATGTATTATTATGTATGTGACAAATAAACTTTGATCTGATTAGATTTTTTAGATTCCAACTGTAAATCTCAGGTTTATGACACCACTGCAGTTGATCAGCTTCTGATCCAACATAATAAACCACGACTCTGTTCTTGTTCTAGTTTTGGTTCACATGAGCCAAATGAAACCACAACCAAGACCTGTTCAAACCAGTCTGGAAAAGTCCCTAAACCACTTTCACCAAGTGGACCAATGAAAGAGCGGCGATAGAGCTGCGTTATCAGTCTCTGGGGAAAGTTCATATTCATACTCGTCAACGGCATTACATAAATACTGAATGAGAGCCATATGAGCGTGAACATGTTCTTGAATCACACTTATTTAAGTCTCTAATGTGCAAAATTAATATACATACTGCAAAACATCAGTACCAGTGTGGGATCAGTACAGGCCTGAAAATGTTCTTTAATGATATTAATTTATGTAATTTATGTTTACACATCATATTTTCACTATACAAAGGATAAACATGTATCTGCATTTTTTGTTGATTTTTAGTTTTCTGTATTCTTTGAACACGACAGCTGCTGTTTACATTGTTTGACTCACATTGAAAGTAAAGTTGGCGGTTTGGAGATGCTTATTTTTCTTTGAACAGCAATGATATATACATACATGCACTGTCAAAATAGTGTTATACCAAATTACTTCACGTGGTTACAAGCCACTGAACTAGTTTTATTCAACATAGAAATGTAATTTAATGTAGTTTCAATCAAAGTCATTTTTATTTTGCATAAAACTAGTTCAATGGCTTGCAACCACATGAAGTATTTTTTAGGGTGTACCAATAAAGCTGTTTTACAGTGTAGTTTACATACAAAGTACTTCATTCTTACATACACACTGTATAATATGTACATGATACTTTCAATTATTCAGCACTGTCAAGTTGGTTCCAACTAGTGGTGACTATATGGGCACAATGTCCTGTCTTCTGATTGGGTCTTTAGGCTGGGTCATGATTCTGCTAATTGTATCTGTACAGCTGGTCACACTCTTCCTCTTCTAGCTTCGGCGGTTCCAAGCATAATAATCTTTTCCAATTAGTTAACTCTTCTTGTAAAATGTCCAGAATATCTGTGCTATGTATAAAATACTACTTATATAATAAATAATTAGGATACAAGCACTTCATCCCATAATTTCAACGACAGTTTTATTTTGCTTATTGTATTTTTTTTCTTTGGTGAGATATAGATGGGAACTAAATATAAAGAGTTTTCCAGGTGTTTTTAATATATTGACTGCAGTATTACATTCTCAACTTTACCTAAACAAATAGAAATGTATGTTCCTGAAAAACACCTTGAAACCTATATTAACCTTGTATTTTGCCCCTGATGTCTGATAGAGAATTAAATATATGTATATTTAATAAATATTGTAGTACATCATATTCATATATTTCAGTTTTCAGTTTTTGTTTTAGGTAATAAAAGACCATATTGAACATATTAAAGCAACACCTTTACTTCTATATTCTATGTGGAACTCTCCATACAAACTCTACTTAGAGACTGATGATGTAACACTGTTGCTGCTCTCTCATTGGTCCACATAGTGAAAGGGGTTTAGACTCAGCAGGGACTTTCTTATCAGTGGTTTCATTCAGTTCCTGCTAACTCCTTAAAACTAGAACCAAAACAGAGTTGTGTTTTGATGCTCATGTAGGCTTGGACGTTTAGCTGCAGCTGTCAATCACAGCAGCTCGCAGTATTTGATGAGAAGATGAAACATAATATCACAGAAACAAAAGAAAGTGATTTATCAGGCACATAACTATACATGACATCCCAAACGTTTGGTCTTGTTTTTAAGATTAATATAGTTCATAACTGAATGCAGGGCTGATGTGCAGGTTAACATTTACAGCAAAATAAAAAAAGAAAAGTTTTCTGCTCCAGTGCTGAATGAAGTGAACAGTGCTTGCTGGGTATATGGTTCATTTAACAGTTTAGCAGCTGCTGAGCTGTGAAGTGAATAACAAGATCTATTGGCTGTGATCGCATGTTACACTTTGTTATAGTGACCTATATTTCATTAGGTCCACCTCCTTACTTCTACTCTCACTGTCCACTGTATCAGCTCCACTGACCATACAGGACCTCCACTCACTGTCCACTGTATCAGCTCCACTGACCATACAGGACCTACACTCACTGTCCACTGTATCAGCTCCACTGACCATACAGGACCTACACTCACTGTCCACTGTATCAGCTCCACTGACCATACAGGACCTCCACTCACTGTCCACTGTATCAGCTCCACTGACCATACAGGAGCTCCACTTACAGACTGTAGTTCATCTGATTCTCTGTATACTTTATTACTCTGTTCTTTAATGATCAGGACCCCCACAGGACCACCACAGAGCAGATACTATTAGGGAGGTGGGTCATTCCCAGCACTGCAGTGACAATGACGTTGTGGTGGTATGTTAGTGTGTGTTGTGCTGGTGTGAGTAGATCAGACACAGCAGTGCTGCTGCTGGAATGCTTAGACACCTCAGTGTCACTGCTGGACTGAGAATCGTCCACCAACCAAAACTATTAAGCCAACAGCGTCCTGTGACCAATGACTAAACAACTAAACAAGAACACTTTTACTTCAGTATACTTGAGTATGTATATCATTTGGCTCCATACTCACCCTTTACTACAGTTTCTCTCTATTTCTTCCACAACTGTTTGAGTCACATTATAAGTATTCACATTATTTTAGCCACATTAGGTCAGAAACTACATTGCTGTGCAAAAGTCTCAGCTGAATGTTTAAAAATCTGATCAATAAGTGTATGGTGTCTAGTAAGAACAGCAGATATGATTAGAACAGATGTAAATAATCATACATACAATACAAGAACTGAGAACTGTAAATAATACTGGGTTGTTTTCACAAGGAGAGGCTTGGAAAGGGTTAAATAAACACACTGACGTATGTAAAAGCTCTACTTACTGTATTAATACTGTTTAATATTTAATAATAAAGTGTAAAAGCTCTACTTACTGTATTAATACTGATTAATATTTAATAATAAAGTGTAAAAGCTCTACTTACTGTATTAATACTGTTTAATATTTAATAATAAAGTGTAAAAGCTCTACTTACTCTATTAATACTGATTAATATTTAATAATAAAGCGTAAAAGCTCTACTTACTGTATTGATACTGTTTAATATTTAATAATAAAGTGTAAAAGCTCCACTTACTCTATTAATACTGATTAATATTTAATAATAAAGTGTAAAAACACTACTTACTCTATTAATACTGTTTAATATTTAATAATAAAGTGTAAAAGCACTACTTACTCTATTAATACTGTTTAATATTTAGTAATAAAGTGTAAAAGCTCTACTTACTCTATTAATACTGTTTAATATTTAATAATAAAGTGTAAAAACACTACTTACTCTAATAATACTGTTTAATATTTAATAATAAAGTGTAAAAGCACTACTTACTCTATTAATACTGATTAATATTTAATAATAAAGTGTAAAAGCACTACTTACTCTATTAATACTGTTTAATATTTAATAATAAAGTGTAAAAACACTACTTACTCTATTAATACTGTTTAATATTTAATAATAAAGTGTAAAAGCTCTACTTACTCTATTTATACTATTTAATATTTAATAATAAAGTGTAAAAGCTCTACTTACTCTATTAATACTGTTTAATATTTAATAATAAAGTGTAAAACCACTACTTACTCTATTAATACTGTTTAATATTTTATAATAAAGTGTAAAAGCTCTACTTACTCTATTAATACTGTTTAATATTTAATAATAAAGTGTAAAACCACTACTTACTCTATTAATACTGTTTAATATTTAATAATAAAGTGTAAAACCACTACTTACTCTATTAATACTGTTTAATATTTAATAATACATTTTTTGCTGAGTAAATAAAAATTTCCTGTCTAAAAAATAGCTTTTTAAATATAATAATGTCCCCAAGTGACGTAACATCTTGCACTAACTAAGAATAAAGTTTATTTAAATCACAAACTGTTTCTCTACATTAAAATACAGATATTTTTTGTGCTAAAGTTAGGGTTCAATTCAAATATTGATAATCAAAATAAAGTATCACGTGTGATTTTGATATTGACTGTTTATGTAGGTGCCACTAATATTTAATGGAATTTCCTTTAAAGAGTTACCATTTATTATTTTAATGAACACAAAAAAGTTCAATACAAAAAAAAACTCCATAGAACAAGACTGTGATGTGTGTTCACTTTTAGTGTTACTCATAATTAACAGTTGAAATTCATCTTGATGTTATAAGCACTCTATATGAACTCTGCCCAGAGACTGATGATGCAGCTCTATTACTTCTCTTTCATTGTTTCACTTGGTGGAAGTTTAGGCTCAGTAAGACGTTTTCTAAACTGCTCTGATCACTTCATCATTGTGGTTCAATTGGCTCACGTGAAATAGAACGAAAACAGAATTTTTATTTTTGTAAGCTATTATATATTTCTATGCAGGTTAAAGTCGGTTGTTATAATGAGCTTGTGTAGGTGAGAAGTAGTCTAATGAAGACAGTAAAGTGGTAAACTTTCAGTTTCACTTTCTTCATTTTTATTGTATGTATCTGCTGATGTTCAACCTAACAAGGCAGAGAGTGCTCTAGCACTGGGAGTTTCCCCAAGCTACCCTTTGATACAAACACTTTCAAATTACTGAGGTTCTTCTAAAAGAATGTGTTAACCAGTAATTACAGTGTGAGGAGCAAAATTGGTGGTGGTTATGTTTGGGACTGTTTTGTGCTTCAACAAGGGAAGTACGATAGAGTTGGAGTAAAGTGATCAGGATCTGGCAAAGCATAGCGCTCGCTGTTAGCATTAATTCCATGTTTAGGGCAATCTTTGGCTGAGTACAGCCCCAATAAACCATTCAACAAGTACTAGATGAGCTCTTTTAAGATTTCCATTGAAAACATCTGCAGACGAAAAGAAACAGGATATGGGTCATTTATATTTGCCATTCACCACTGAAAGAAGGAACACGACACATGTGGTCTTCATTATAACAATTAATTGTGGAAGTGAATGCTGATGACTAGCTGTAGATTTTCTAAACTCACAGCCCAGTCACACTCCACTATAACAGTACACAGTCCCGACTCACAGCCCAGTCACACTCCACTTTAACAGTACACAGTCCCGACTCACAGCCCAGTCACACTCCACTATAACAGTACACAGTCCCAACTCACAGCCCAGTCACACTCCACTATAACAGTACACAGTCCCGACTCACAGCCCAGTCACACTCCACTTTAACAGTACACAGTCCCAACTCACAGCCCAGTCACACTCCACTTTAACAATACACAGTCCCGACTCACAGCCCAGTCACACTCCACTTTAACAGTACACAGTCCCAACTCACAGCCCAGTCACACTCCACTTTAACAGTACACAGTCCCGACTCACAGCCCAGTCACACTCCACTATAACAGTACACAGTCCCGACTCACAGCCCAGTCACACTCCACTTTAACAGTACACAGTCCCGACTCACAGCCCAGTCACACTCCACTATAACAGTACACAGTCCCGACTCACAGCCCAGTCACACTCCACTATAACAGTACACAGTCCCAACTCACAGCCCAGTCACACTCCACTATAACAGTACACAGTCCCGACTCACAGCCCAGTCACACTCCACTTTAACAGGACACAGTCCCAACTCACAGCCCAGTCACACTCCACTATAACAGTACACAGTCCCGACTCACAGCCTAGTCACACTCCACTTTACCAGTACACAGTCTCGACTCACAGCCCAGTCACACTCCACTATAACAGTACACAGTCCCGACTCACAGCCCAGTCACACTCCACTATAAAAGTACACAGTCCCGACTCACAGCCCAGTCACACTCCACTATAACAGTACACAGTCCTGACTCACAGCCTAGTCACACTCCACTTTACCAGTACACAGTCTCGACTCACAGCCCAGTCACACTCCACTATAACAGTACACAGTCCCGACTCACAGCCCAGTCACACTCCACTATAACAGTACACAGTCCCGACTCACAGCCCAGTCACACTCCACTATAACAGTACACAGTCCCGACTCACAGCCCAGTCACAGTCCACTTTAACAGTACACAGTCCCGACTCACAGCCCAGTCACACTCCACTATAACAGTACACAGTCCCGACTCACAGCCCAGTCACACTCCACTATAACAGTACACAGTCCCGACTCACAGCCCAGTCACACTCCACTTTAACAGTACACAGTCCCGACTCACAGCCCAGTCACACTCCACTTTAACAGTACACAGTCCCGACTCACAGCCCAGTCACACTCCACTTTAAGAGTACACAGTCCCGACTCACGGCCCAGTCACACTCCACTTTACCAGTACACAGTCCCGACTCACAGCCCAGTCACACTCCACTATAACAGTACACAGTCCTACCTCACAGCCCAGTCACACTCCACTTTAACAGTACACAGTCCCGACTCAGCCAAGTCACACTCCACTATAACAGTACACAGTCCCGACACACAGCCCAGTCACACTCCACTTTAACAGTACACAGTCCCGACTCACAGCCCAGTCGCACCCCACTTTAACAGTACACAGTCCCGACTCACAGCCCAGTCACACTCCACTTTACCAGTACACAGTCCCAACTCACGGCTCAGTCACACTCCACTTTACCAGTACACAGTCCCAACTCATGGCCCAGTCACACTCCACTTTACCAGTACACAGTCCCGACTAACAGCTCAGTCACACACCACTTTAACAGTACACAGTCCCAACTCACAGCCTAGTCACACTCCACTTTAACAGTACACAGTCCCAACTCACAGCCCAGTCACACTCCACTTTAACAGTACACAGTCCCAACTCACAGCCCAGTCACACTGCACTTTACCAGAACACAGTCTCGACTCACAGCCCAGTCACACTCCACTTTAACAGTACACAGTCCCAACTCACAGCCCAGTCACACTGCACTTTAACAGTACACAGTCCCAACTCACAGCCCAGTCACACTCCACTTTAACAGTACACAGTCCCAACTCACAGCCCAGTCACACTCCACTTTAACAGTACACAGTCCCAACTCACAGCCCAGTCACACTCCACTTTAACAGTACACAGTCCCAACTCACAGCCTAGTCACACTCCACTTTAACAGTACACAGTCCCAACTCACAGCCCAGTCACACTCCACTTTAACAGTACACAGTCCCAACTCACAGCCCAGTCACACTCCACTTTAACAGTACACAGTCCCAACTCACAGCCCAGTCACACTGCACTTTACCAGAACACAGTCTCGACTCACAGCCCAGTCACACTCCACTTTAACAGTACACAGTCCCAACTCACAGCCCAGTCACACTCCACTTTAACAGTACACAGTCCCGACTCACAGCCCAGTCACACTCCACTTTACCAGTACACAGTCCCAACTCACAGCCTAGTCACACTCCACTATAACAGTACACAGTCCCAACTCACAGCCCAGTCACACTCCACTATAACAGTACACAGTCCCAACTCACAGCCCAGTCACACTCCCCTATAACAGTACACAGTCCCAACTCACAGCCCAGTCACACTCCCCTATAACAGTACACAGTCCCAACTCACAGCCCAGTCACACTCCCCTATAACAGTACACAGTCCCAACTCACAGCCCAGTCACACTCCACTATAACAGTACACAGTCCCGACTCACAGCCCAGTCACACTCCACTATAACAGTACACAGTCCCGACTCACAGCCCAGTCACACTCCACTTTAACAGTACACAGTCCCAACTCACAGCCCAGTCACACTCCACTTTAACAGTACACAGTCCCAACTCACAGCCCAGTCACACTCCACTTTAACAGTACACAGTCCCAACTCACAGCCCAGTCACACTCCACTTTAACAGTACACAGTCCCAACTCACAGCCCAGTCACACTCCACTATAACAGTACACAGTCCCAACTCACAGCCCAGTCACACTCCCCTATAACAGTACACAGTCCCAACTCACAGCCCAGTCACACTCCCCTATAACAGTACACAGTCCCAACTCACAGCCCAGTCACACTCCCCTATAACAGTACACAGTCCCAACTCACAGCCCAGTCACACTCCACTTTAACAGTACACAGTCCCGACTCACAGCCCAGTCACACTCCACTTTACCAGTACACAGTCCCGACTCACAGCCCAGTCACACTCCACTATAACAGTACACAGTCCTGACTCACAGCCTAGTCACACTCCACTATAACAGTACACAGTCCCGACTCACAGCCTAGTCACACTCCACTTTACCAGTACACAGTCTCGACTCACAGCCCAGTCACACTCCACTATAACAGTACACAGTCCCGACTCACAGCCCAGTCACACTCCACTATAACAGTACACAGTCCCAACTCACAGCCCAGTCACACTCCACTATAACAGTACACAGTCTCGACTCACAGCCCAGTCACACTCCACTTTAACAATACACAGTCCTGACTCACAGCCCAGTCACACTCCACTTTACCAGTACACAGTCTCGACTCACAGCCCAGTCACACTCCACTATAACAGTACACAGTCCCGACTCACAGCCCAGTCACACTCCACTATAACAGTACACAGTCCCAACTCACAGCCCAGTCACACTCCACTATAACAGTACACAGTCTCGACTCACAGCCCAGTCACACTCCACTTTAACAGTACACAGTCCTGACTCACAGCCTAGTCACACTCCACTATAACAGTACACAGTCCCGACTCACAGCCTAGTCACACTCCACTATAACAGTACACAGTCCCGACTCACAGCCCAGTCACACTCCACTTTAACAGTACACAGTCTCGACTCACAGCCCAGTCACACTCCACTTTAACAGTACACAGTCCTGACTCACAGCCTAGTCACACTCCACTATAACAGTACACAGTCCCGACTCACAGCCTAGTCACACTCCACTATAACAGTACACAGTCCCGACTCACAGCCCAGTCACACTCCACTTTAACAGTACACAGTCCCGACTCACAGCCTAGTCACACTCCACTATAACAGTACACAGTCCCGACTCACAGCCCAGTCACACTCCACTATAACAGTACACAGTCCCAACTCACAGCCCAGTCACACTCCCCTATAACAGTACACAGTCCCAACTCACAGCCCAGTCACACTCCACTATAACAGTACACAGTCCCGACTCACAGCCTAGTCACACTCCACTATAACAGTACACAGTCCCCGACCAACAGCACATCTCTAATTCACTCTAGTCAACACATGTGAACAATTACATAAATGATTTAAATGTGATAAAAACTAAATTAGTTGCCAAACACTAATCTGCAGAAGAACAACAGGAAAAGTCATAGAAAGAAAATGTGACGTTGAGATGTATGCTACTGATTTGTGCTGATTCTAATCTCTTAGGTCAGGTCTATGAGATGTCTTCTTGAAGTCCCCTTTCATCACTGTTAACTGTAAGCAACACCAGGCTGGTCATCCATGCTAAGGATAAGCAAACCGTGAAGCCTTATAATCCAACCTTTTTTTTTTACAATACTTTCAGAAACACTGTTTTACCAACAACGGGCTTGTTGAAGATGAAGTTCATAAAAAGACTGGACTAGACAGACTGGAGTTTAATGTCAAACCAACAATTGTTTTTATTTACATAAAATGCCAAGAGCCATAATGTATTTAATGAAATTTATAGATAAAAAGAAACTGATCAGGCATTTTTTACATGTAACAGAATATTGACATTTAAAACATCTGCAGAGGAACAAGAAAAGAGGAACCATGTCATTGTCATTGTAGTTTTATATTATATATATCAGACAATGATCTACGGAACCACTATTTTACTAACAGTAGCCTCAATAGTAGAATAAAGAAACACGTCTTTATTCTACAGGCCTTTACTAGACTGCCACTGTGATCACGGTGAAGATCTCAGGGCTTGTACCACACCGAGCTCAGTTTACTACACTGGATGGCACACAAAATGGGTTTTTCAACTCTGCAGTTCCTCACTGCTTTCATTTTCATTAATAATTTTCAGTGCTGGAATCAGTAAATTAGCTCTGTATGAAAGCCTTTGATCAGCTGAAGATTGGCACACATATCAATACTTTTAGAAACTGTTTTACTAACAACATGAAAACATCTTCATTTCCTGAACCTCCAGCGTTCAGATATGCAAACCAGCCTTCACAAAGCCATGCGGGATTGGCACTGTGATCTCGGCAGAGTTCTCAGGACTTTTCCAAACCGGTTTTATCTGACTGCACCCAGTTCATCACACCATACCACATACATAACAAGTTCCTCATTGCTGTCATTCCCTCTAAAAGCTGTCAAGATAGAGTCTGTAATTGAGCCCTGTATAAAAACCTCTGATCAGCAGATGATTACAACACATATCAATAGTGTTTGGTTTTATAAAGTAAAATGAAGTCCTACAGCACCTTTAGATGAACTTTAAATCTTTAAACTAAGCAGGAGCTGCTAAAACAGCCTTTCAAAGCAGCAGAAGAAACCCCTAGAGACACAGGGAGACACAGTAAGGATCTTGGTTGCCCAGCTGGGGAATTGAACCCAGGCCCTTACTGCTGTGCTTTACACCACTGTACCACCCTAAGAATAAAACAGACCATTCTAATGAAGGAAAGAGAATTTAAACCTTAATATAATAATATAGGACTATCAAGCTTCTACATCACTTTGTATAATCTAGAGATGTAAACCACTTGCTTTAATAGCACATGTGACTCTAGGTCTCTCACAGCTGCAGAAATGTCAAGAAAAGGAAACATGTGCCACCTAGCTGCAGGTAAAGGCATTGCACATTATGATCCTGAAGCCTATTATTAAAAATGACATTACAGTTTCTATATTTAAATAAACTGTTTATAAATAACTTTTAGATCAGCCTAGTTTACAGAACAACATTTTGTTGGTGCGTTAACTTTCATTACAAATAGATGGTTTTACAGGAAAGTATTCTCTTCTTAAATGACAGATATGACACTATGTTTTGACAGTGATGATGTATTGTAATTTAAGTATTTTATGTACTGACTGTAGTATTTAATATGTTAGTCATTTTAAACAGATATATTTAAGTGTTATATCCTTGTAGACCTGAAATAATCATTAAAAAGGGCCGTCGGTTTTACACATTCTCGTATGTCTTTATCCATTAACATCACACATAGTCTTAAAAAGAAGGTCTGGCTTGATGTTTAGGTCTTAAATTGTCTCAAGGTCAACACAATACTGATACTGAGTTCTCTTTGAACACTCTTTCTCTCATCAGATTCATCCTCTCGGGGAAGAGGACCAAAATACAACACATGCTACAACAATGGAGCGGCATGAAGCTACACATTTCCACCAGAGGGGTCTCCAAATCCACTAATCTTACATAGTGTAGCTTTACAGAACTCCATTAGCCCTGTACTGATCCCATACAGCACTGCAGTTAAACTCTCAGTATGAACTCTCCCCAGAGACTGATAACACAGCTCTATTGCTGCTCTGTCATTGGTTCTCCTGGTGAAAGTGGGTTAGAGTGAACAGGGACTTTTCCAGACTGGTTTGATCACTTCATGGTTGTGGTGTAATCTGGCTCACGCTAACTTTCCAAAACTAAAACCTAAACAGAGTCGCGTTCTGTTTGTTTGCCGCAGCTGTCAATCACAGCAGATCTGAAAGTTTGAAGCTTTCAGTTTTGATGAGAGGTTGAAATTTCATATCACAGAATGTCCAAATGCTGATGCTTATAAATCTGTATTGAAGCATAAATATGTAAGAAATATTTGCATCAGGATTTTTTTTAAAGATTAGCTGTGAATGTCCTGTATTTAGTACTATATAGTACAAAAATGGTTCTGTTATGGTTATGATTCAACAATAAAAGAAGACTTCAATAACATCACCATTCTATAACAATAGAGGAACACTTTTTGGTACTATATTCCGGGAGTTCTCAACTTTTCCACCACAAAGCCCACCTGCTCATAGCTACAAAGCATAGCGGCTCACAGAATCACTAAGATCAACTGTTTAAAATACAGTTTTTTTTTATTTGCTTTTCTTAAGTGCCGATACTGAAATCCTGAGAAGTAGAGGCTGTAAAAGATCAGATCATCCATTTTCCTTCAATCATACAAACCAAAATGTGCAGCGATGTTAAAAAAGGAGAAAAGAATAGAAACGTAGGTGTAGATGTGGACTGTAATCTGTCCGTCATGCAGCTGAGATCAGACGTGGCTGTTATTTGGTGTCTGGTTTGATGTTTAACAGCAGCTGAAATCAGACGTAGCTGTTATTTGGTGTCTGGTTTGGTGTTTAACGGCAGCTGAGATCAGACGTATCTGTTATTTGGGGGTCTGGTTTGGTGTTTAACAGCAGCTGAAATCAGACGTATCTGTTATTTGGTGTCTGGTTTGGTGTTTAACAGCAGCTGAGATCAGACGTGGCTGTTATTTGGTGTCTGGTTTGGTGTTTAACAGCAGCTGAAATCAGACGTATCTGTTATTTGGTGTCTGGTTTAGTGTTTAACAGCAGCTGAGATCAGACGTGGCTGTTATTTGGTGTCTGGTTTGGTGTTTAACAGCAGCTGAGATCAGACGTGGCTGTTATTTGGTGTCTGGTTTGGTGTTTAACAGCAGCTGAAATCAGACGTAGCTGTTATTTGGTGTCTGGTTTGGTGTTTAACAGCAGCTGAGATCAGACGTAGCTGTTATTTTGTGTCTGGTTTGGTGTTTAACAGCAGCTGAGATCAGACGTAGCTGTTATTTGGGGGTCTGGTTTGGTGTTTAACAGCAGCTGAAATCAGACGTATCTGTTATTTGGTGTCTGCTTTGGTGTTTAACAGCAGCTGAGATCAGACGTAGCTGTTATTTGGTGTCTGGTTTGGTGTTTAACAGCAGCTGAGATCAGACGTGGCTGTTGTTTGGGGGTCTGGTTTGGTGTTTAACAGCAGCTGAGATCAGACGTAGCTGTTATTTGGTGTCTGGTTTGGTGTTTAACAGCAGCTGAGATCAGACGTGGCTGTTGTTTGGGGTCTGGTTTGGTGTTTAACAGCAGCTGAAATCAGACGTAGCTGTTATTTGGTGTCTGGTTTGGTGTTTAACAGCAGCTGAAATCAGACGTAGCTGTCATTTGGTGTCTGGTTTGGTGTTTAACAGCAGCTGAGATCAGACGTGGCTGTTGTTTGGGGGTCTGGTTTGGTGTTTAACAGCAGCTGAGATCAGACGTAGCTGTTATTTGGTGTCTGGTTTGGTGTTTAACAGCAGCTGAGATCAGACGTAGCTGTTATTTGGTGTCTGGTTTGGTGTTTAACAGCAGCTGAGATCAGACGTGGTTGTTGTTTGGGGGTCTGGTTTGGTGTTTAACAGCAGCTGAGATCAGATGTAGCTGTTATTTGGTGTCTGGTTTGGTGTTTAACAGCAGCTGAGATCAGACGTGGCTGTTATTTGGTGTCTGGTTTGGTGTTTAACAGCAGCTGAGATCAGACGTAGCTGTTATTTGGTGTCTGGTTTGGTGTTTAACAGCAGCTGAGATCAGACGTGGCTGTTGTTTGGGGGTCTGGTTTGGTGTTTAACAGCAGCTGAGATCAGACGTAGCTGTTATTTGGTGTCTGGTTTGGTGTTTAACAGCAGCTGAGATCAGACGTGGCTGTTGTTTGGTGTCTGGTTTGGTGTTTAACAGCAGCTGAGATCAGACGTAGCTGTTATTTGGTGTCTGGTTTGGTGTTTAACAGCCGCTGAAATCAGACATAGCTGTCATTTGGTGTCTGGTTTGGTGTTTAACAGCAGCTGAGATCAGACGTGGCTGTTGTTTGGGGGTCTGGTTTGGTGTTTAACAGCAGCTGAGATCAGACGTAGCTGTTATTTGGTGTCTGGTTTGGTGTTTAACAGCAGCTGAGATCAGACGTAGCTGTTATTTGGTGTCTGGTTTGGTGTTTAACAGCAGCTGAGATCAGACGTGGTTGTTGTTTGGGGGTCTGGTTTGGTGTTTAACAGCAGCTGAGATCAGATGTAGCTGTTATTTGGTGTCTGGTTTGGTGTTTAACAGCAGCTGAGATCAGACGTGGCTGTTATTTGGTGTCTGGTTTGGTGTTTAACAGCAGCTGAAATCAGACGTAGCTGTTATTTGGTGTCTGGTTTGGTGTTTAACAGCAGCTGAGATCAGACGTAGCTGTTATTTTGTTTCTGGTTTGGTGTTTAACAGCAGCTGAGATCAGACGTAGCTGTTATTTGGGGGTCTGGTTTGGTGTTTAACAGCAGCTGAAATCAGACGTATCTGTTATTTGGTGTCTGGTTTGGTGTTTAACAGCAGCTGAGATCAGACGTAGCTGTTATTTGGTGTCTGGTTTGGTGTTTAACAGCAGCTGAGATCAGACGTGGCTGTTGTTTGGGGGTCTGGTTTGGTGTTTAACAGCAGCTGAGATCAGACGTAGCTGTTATTTGGTGTCTGGTTTGGTGTTTAACAGCAGCTGAGATCAGACGTGGCTGTTGTTTGGGGTCTGGTTTGGTGTTTAACAGCAGCTGAAATCAGACGTAGCTGTTATTTGGTGTCTGGTTTGGTGTTTAACAGCAGCTGAAATCAGACGTAGCTGTCATTTGGTGTCTGGTTTGGTGTTTAACAGCAGCTGAGATCAGACGTGGCTGTTGTTTGGGGGTCTGGTTTGGTGTTTAACAGCAGCTGAGATCAGACGTAGCTGTTATTTGGTGTCTGGTTTGGTGTTTAACAGCAGCTGAGATCAGACGTAGCTGTTATTTGGTGTCTGGTTTGGTGTTTAACAGCAGCTGAGATCAGACGTGGTTGTTGTTTGGGGGTCTGGTTTGGTGTTTAACAGCAGCTGAGATCAGATGTAGCTGTTATTTGGTGTCTGGTTTGGTGTTTAACAGCAGCTGAGATCAGACGTGGCTGTTATTTGGTGTCTGGTTTGGTGTTTAACAGCAGCTGAGATCAGACGTAGCTGTTATTTGGTGTCTGGTTTGGTGTTTAACAGCAGCTGAGATCAGACGTGGCTGTTGTTTGGGGGTCTGGTTTGGTGTTTAACAGCAGCTGAGATCAGACGTAGCTGTTATTTGGTGTCTGGTTTGGTGTTTAACAGCAGCTGAGATCAGACGTGGCTGTTGTTTGGGGGTCTGGTTTGGTGTTTAACAGCAGCTGAAATCAGACGTAGCTGTTATTTGGTGTCTGGTTTGGTGTTTAACAGCCGCTGAAATCAGACGTAGCTGTCATTTGGTGTCTGGTTTGGTGTTTAACAGCAGCTGAGATCAGACGTGGCTGTTGTTTGGGGGTCTGGTTTGGTGTTTAACAGCAGCTGAGATCAGACGTAGCTGTTATTTGGTGTCTGGTTTGGTGTTTAACAGCAGCTGAGATCAGACGTAGCTGTTATTTGGTGTCTGGTTTGGTGTTTAACAGCAGCTGAGATCAGACGTGGTTGTTGTTTGGGGGTCTGGTTTGGTGTTTAACAGCAGCTGAGATCAGATGTAGCTGTTATTTGGTGTCTGGTTTGGTGTTTAACAGCAGCTGAGATCAGACGTGGCTGTTATTTGGTGTCTGGTTTGGTGTTTAACAGCAGCTGAAATCAGACGTAGCTGTTATTTGGTGTCTGGTTTGGTGTTTAACAGCAGCTGAGATCAGACGTAGCTGTTATTTGGTGTCTGGTTTGGTGTTTAACAGCAGCTGAGATCAGACGTGGCTGTTGTTTGGGGGTCTGGTTTGGTGTTTAACAGCAGCTGAAATCAGACGTAGCTGTTATTTGGTGTCTGGTTTGGTGTTTAACAGCCGCTGAAATCAGACGTAGCTGTCATTTGGTGTCTGGTTTGGTGTTTAACAGCAGCTGAGATCAGACGTGGCTGTTGTTTGGGGGTCTGGTTTGGTGTTTAACAGCAGCTGAGATCAGACGTAGCTGTTATTTGGTGTCTGGTTTGGTGTTTAACAGCAGCTGAGATCAGACGTAGCTGTTATTTGGTGTCTGGTTTGGTGTTTAACAGCAGCTGAGATCAGACGTGGTTGTTGTTTGGGGGTCTGGTTTGGTGTTTAACAGCAGCTGAGATCAGATGTAGCTGTTATTTGGTGTCTGGTTTGGTGTTTAACAGCAGCTAAAATCAGACGTGGCTGTTATTTGGGTGTCTGGTTTGGTGTTTAACAGCAGCTGAGATCAGACGTGGCTGTTCTTTGGGGGTCTGGTTTGGTGTTTAACGGCAGCTGAGATCAGACGTGGCTGTTATTTGGTGTCTGGTTTGGTGTTTAACAGCAGCTGAGATCAGACGTGGCTGTTCTTTGGGGGTCTGGTTTGGTGTTTAACAGCAGCTGAGATCAGACGTGGCTGTTATTTGGTGTCTGGTTTGGTGTTTAACAGCAGCTGAGATCAGACGTGGCTGTTATTTGGTGTCTGGTTTGGTGTTTAAGAGCAGCTGAGATCAGACGTGGCTGTTCTTTGGGGGTCTGGTTTGGTGTTTAACAGCAGCTGAGATCAGACGTGGCTGTTATTTGGTGTCTGGTTTGGTGTTTAACAGCAGCTGAGATCAGACGTGGCTGTTGTTTGGGGGTCTGGTTTGGTGTTTAACAGCAGCTGAGATCAGACGTGGCTGTTGTTTGGGGGTCTGGTTTGGTGTTTAACAGCAGCTGAGATCAGACTTAGCTGTTATTTGGTGTCTGGTTTGGTGTTTAACAGCAGCTGAGATCAGATGTAGCTGTTATTTGGTGTCTGGTTTGGTGTTTAACAGCAGCTGAGATCAGACGTGGCTGTTGTTTGGGGGTCTGGTTTGGTGTTTAACAGCAGCTGAGATCAGACGTAGCTGTTATTTGGTGTCTGGTTTGGTGTTTAACAGCAGCTGAGATCAGACGTAGCTGTTATTTGGTGTCTGGTTTGGTGTTTAACAGCAGCTGAGATCAGACGTGGTTGTTGTTTGGGGGTCTGGTTTGGTGTTTAACAGCAGCTGAGATCAGATGTAGCTGTTATTTGGTGTCTGGTTTGGTGTTTAACAGCAGCTGAGATCAGACGTGGCTGTTATTTGGTGTCTGGTTTGGTGTTTAACAGCAGCTGAGATCAGACGTAGCTGTTATTTGGTGTCTGGTTTGGTGTTTAACAGCAGCTGAGATCAGACGTAGCTGTTGTTTGGTGTCTGGTTTGGTGTTTAACAGCAGCTGGTGCTGCAGGAACGATATGAGCGTCTGTAAAGAGTCTGATAATAAAACAGGCAGTTCATGCTGACGGTGCGGCACCAACATTCTGCTAGAAGAAGAAGAGAGATCTACTGATGAAGCTCCCTCATATGATCATGGAATGTGTTCCACCAGCAGCTGGAAGTGGGTCCAGATCTCTGAACAGCTGACTTGTGGTTGTTGTTTGGGGGTCTGGTTTGGTGTTTAACAGCAGCTGAGATCAGATGTAGCTGTTATTTGGTGTCTGGTTTGGTGTTTAACAGCAGCTGAGATCAGACGTGGCTGTTATTTGGTGTCTGGTTTGGTGTTTAACAGCAGCTGAAATCAGACGTGGCTGTTATTTGGGTGTCTGGTTTGGTGTTTAACAGCAGCTGAGATCAGACGTGGCTGTTCTTTGGGGTCTGGTTTGGTGTTTAACAGCAGCTGAGATCAGACGTGGCTGTTCTTTGGGGTCTGGTTTGGTGTTTAACAGCAGCTGAAATCAGACGTGGCTGTTATTTGGTGTCTGGTTTGGTGTTTAACAGCAGCTGAGATCAGACGTGGCTGTTATTTGGTGTCTGGTTTGGTGTTTAACAGCAGCTGAAATCAGACGTGGCTGTTATTTGGTGTCTGGTTTGGTGTTTAACAGCAGCTGAGATCAGACGTGGCTGTTATTTGGTGTCTGGTTTGGTGTTTAACAGCAGCTGAAATCAGACGTGGCTGTTATTCGGTGTCTGGTTTGGTGTTTAACAGCAGCTGAGATCAGACGTGGCTGTTATTTGGTGTCTGGTTTGGTGTTTAACAGCAGCTGAAATCAGAACTAGCTGTTATTTGGTGTCTGGTTTGGTGTTTAACAGCAGCTGAGATCAGATGTAGCTGTTATTTGGTGTCTATTTTGGTGTTTAACAGCAGCTGAGATCAGACGTGGCTGTTGTTTGGGGTCTGGTTTGGTGTTTAACAGCAGCTGAAATCAGACGTGGCTGTTATTTGGTGTCTGGTTTGGTGTTTAACAGCAGCTGAGATCAGATGTAGCTGTTATTTGGTGTCTGGTTTGGTGTTTAACAGCAGCTGAGATCAGACGTGGCTGTTCTTTGGGGGTCTGGTTTGGTGTTTAACAGCAGCTGAGATCAGACGTGGCTGTTATTTGGTGTCTGGTTTGGTGTTTAACAGCAGCTGAGATCAGACGTGGCTGTTGTTTGGGGGTCTGGTTTGGTGTTTAACAGCAGCTGAGATCAGACGTAGCTGTTATTTGGTGTCTGGTTTGGTGTTTAACAGCAGCTGAAATCAGACGTGGCTGTTATTTGGTGTCTGGTTTGGTGTTTAACAGCAGCTGAGATCAGACGTAGCTGTTCTTTGGGGGTCTGGTTTGGTGTTTAACAGCAGCTGAGATCAGATGTAGCTGTGATTTGGTGTCTATTTTGGTGTTTAACGGCAGCTGAAATCAGACGTGGCTGTTCTTTGGGGGTCTGGTTTGGTGTTTAACAGCAGCTGAGATCAGACGTGGCTGTTATTTGGTGTCTGGTTTGGTGTTTAACAGCAGCTGAGATCAGATGTAGCTGTTATTGGGGGTCTGGTTTGGTGTTTAACAGCAGCTGAGATCAGACGTGGCTGTTCTTTGGGGGTCTGGTTTGGTGTTTAACAGCAGCTGAGATCAGACGTGGCTGTTATTTGGTGTCTGGTTTGGTGTTTAACAGCAGCTGAAATCAGACGTGGCTGTTATTTGGTGTCTGGTTTGGTGTTTAACAGCAGCTGAAATCAGACGTGGCTGTTATTTGGTGTCTGGTTTGGTGTTTAACAGCAGCTGAGATCAGACGTGGCTGTTGTTTGGGGGTCTGGTTTGGTGTTTAACAGCAGCTGAGATCAGATGTAGCTGTTATTTGGTGTCTATTTTGGTGTTTAACAGCAGCTGAGATCAGATGTAGCTGTTATTTGGTGTCTATTTTGGTGTTTAACAGCAGCTGAGATCAGACGTGGCTGTTATTTGGTGTCTGGTTTGGTGTTTAACAGCAGCTGGTGCTGCAGGAACGATATGAGCGTCTGTAAAGAGTCTGATAATAAAACAGGCAGTTCATGCTGACGGTGCGGCACCAACATTCTGCTAGAAGAAGAAGAGAGATCTACTGATGAAGCTCCCTCATATGATCATGGATTGTGTTCCACCAGCAGCTGGAAGTGGGTCCAGATCTCTGAACAGCTGACTGTCTGTATCAGCACTGTGGGTCTCTGTTCAGATTTGTATTGTTTCTAATGTGAAAATGTTGGATTTTTAATTATGAAGTTATTCTTATGTATGTTAAATTGACGCTAGCCCAATATGAACTACTGCCTCCCCCTGAGTTCAGGCCTGCGGACCGTTATAGAGTGCTTCACGGCCCTTCACTGGTAATCTGCAGCCCACATGTTGAGAAACCCTGCTACACAGAACCCTTTTCAAAAAGGTTCCACATAGAACCATCAAGAGCAGCAATAGAGCAATACACTACAGAGGGTTTATAGTAAGACTGGACGGGACAGACTGGAGTTGAATGTCAAACCAACAATTATTTTTATTTATTTATAAAATGCCATAAACAGGAACATTCAACCAGTCATTATAGTTGGTCCACTTATACAACAAGTTCTCTTTACTAGGGAACATTAAGGAACCATATTTTATTTAAGTTTGTAGATCAAAAGAAACTGAATGGGCATTTTTACATTTAACATTTAAAACATCTGCAGAGGAACAAGAAAAGAGGAACCGTGTCACTGCACCTTTATGGGAACAGGATGAGTTTATACTGGAAAGCTGTTGTGTAATGTTTATATGGGACGTTGATCAAGTTTCTAAGGAACTTCTACAGAAACACTATTCTACTACTAACAGTAGCCACAATGAGAAACACATCTTTATTCTACAGGCCTTTACTAGACTGGCACTGTGATCACGGTGAAGATCTCAGGGCTTGTACCTGACCAAGCTCAGTTTACTACACTGGCTTTAATTTCCATTAAAATTTTTCAGTGCTGGAGTCAGTAAATGAACTCTGTGCCAGATCTTTGATCAGGTTGTTAGCAAATGACAACATGTCAGTGTGATGCTGTGGTTTGAACTGCAGCTGGAGGCCAGAAAGTGAATCTCCACATCGGGAGCACTCAGACTCTTCACCTCCACTCTGTTAGAAACGTCTAGAAAACAAAATACCTTCAATTGCCAAATATTAAAGAAATAAAAGTTAAAGAGTTGATGATTTATTAAGTGACAAACAATGTTTACTTTCCAAACACACTCTGGCTGTAACCCTCGAATTAAAGGGTGATGTAACAAAAAATTAACCTCCCTTATAAAACTTCTCAGCATTTATAGAGGCTTTATAATACATGGTTAAGACTGAAATAACACATTTATTATGCAATACTGTAGTATTTATGAGTGGCTTACACCAGTAGGTGCAAGATGACATAAAAGTTGTTGTCAAGTAATTTATATTCTATTGACAACAGGGGCTTTACTCTAAAGTGTTGGATAATAATCTTATTTATAACACTGTTATAAAGTATATTTTCCAATTAATAAAGCTAATAAGGTAGAGACCTAGTGGATCAGACACAGCAGTGTCACTGCTGGACTGAGAATCGTCCACCAACCAAAACTATCCAGACAGCAGTGTCCTGTGGGCGGCGTCCTGTGTCCACTGATGAAGAACTAGAGGAACACAAACTGTGCAGCAGCAGATGAGCTACTGTCTCTAACTTTACATCTACAAGGTGGACCAGCAAGTAGTAGGAGTGTCTAATAGAGTGGACAGTGAGTGGACACAGTGTTTAAACACTCCAGCAGCAGCACTGCTGTGTCTGATCCACTCACACCAGCACAACACACACTAACACACCACCACCACGTCAGTGTCACTGCTGTGGGGGTCCTGATCATTAAAGAACAGAGTAATAAAGTATACAGAGAATCAGATGAACTACAGTCTGTAAGTGGAGCTCCTGTATGGTCAGTGGAGCTGATACAGTGGACAGTGAGTGGAGGTCCTGTATGGTCAGTGGAGCTGATACAGTGGACAGTGAGTGGAGGTCCTGTATGGTCAGTGGAGCTGATACAGTGGACAGTGAGTGGAGCTCCTGTATGGTCAGTGGAGCTGATACAGTGGACAGTGAGTGGAGGTCCTGTATGGTCAGTGGAGCTGATACAGTGGACAGTGATTGTAGATACAAGGAGGTGGTTTTAATTATGTGGCTGGTCAGTGTGAGCTGTTCATGAATGATCAAGTATTGCTTCATACATGTGTTATTCAATGCTTATCTGTATGTCATAAGTCTGCATACAGATAGCTATCAAACAGAGAGACTCTTCATGCAGCAGATCCTGAAATGCGAAGCTAAGGAAGAGTTTGACCTCTGTTGGCTGTGAATGCTGTGAAAACCAGTTCGACTGCCAGACAGTTTATAGTCCTAGGTTAGTAAATAAATACTGACTAAAGAACAAATCTGTCTATAAAGTGCTGTGAAAAAGTATTTGATTTCAGCAGAGGTGGTTTCAGAACCATATACAAAATATAATTAATAAAATAAATAAAAACAAAGAGAACGCGAGGAAACACAACACACAGTTTTAACCTGTGTTTATTGAAGAAAAAGTTTAGTCACACCTGCATCCGAGTGAAGAGCCCATATTATGAAAAAAATAATAAAATAAAATAATTCTATATATTATAGAAACATGCCATCATCTCCTCAAATCACAAGTGGAGAGTAAACTGCTTTTTAATTCATTGTTTTTGTGATGTCACAAAACCAACATTTATGGCCAAACAGGTTCAGCCTGGATGGCTTTTTTTCAGCCAATTAAACTTGAGCTCATTTACATACAATATCAGTCAAAGGTTTGGGAGCACCTACCCAGTTTCTCCTTATCTGTACTACAATAATATTAATAATATTAGTGAATAATTAAAATAAGATCTATAGAATAGTCGGTATGGAATTATTCCTGGATCAGAATTAAACATCTGGTTGTGTTTAAAGAATGTTTCGAGGGTCTTTTAGAAATTAGCTCATTTGCTCTGATGCAGGTTTACATACTTTGAACATTCTGACCAGCAGCTTCATGAGGAGCTGCTTCTCTAACAGGACTGAAGAAGATAAACAGGTTTGGGGGTTTTATAGCTCTTATAAACATATACATTCTCATTTTTACATTTAAATACACTCAAATGTTTGTTTGAGATATTTGTGTACATGGGCTCCAACTTCACTGTTTACACTCGTCTCTCAACACATTCAGATCTAAACGTCTTTATAGTTATAGACATAGATATTCAGTTTAGGTGTTTTGAAACTTTTCACTGGTAGCGTATATCAGTCCTGAATGAACAAAATCTAAATCAGTCTGTTTAATTCTGAGGAACAAGAACAGATACAAATTAATTATGACTCTATTTGGTGTATTTTTGGGTCCTATATAGTGTTTATTCTCACAGTTAAACTCTCTATATGAACTCTGCCCAGTAACTGATAACGTGGCTCTATTGCTGCTCTGTCATTGGTCCACCTGGTGACAGTGGTTTAAACTCAACAGGGACTTTTCCAGACGGGTCTGATCACTTCATGGTTGTGGTGTAATCTGGCTCACGCTAACTTTCCAAAACTAAAACCTAAACAGAGTCACGTTCTGTTTGTTTGCCGATCACAGCAGATCTGAAAGTTTGAAGCTTCCAGTTTTAATGAGCAACAGAAAGAAGTGAAATTAATCCACATCTATAAACAGTGTTTCACGCTGAACCTGATCTTATTTTTAACTGTGGTTTATTAAAAATCATCAGTATGTCATCAATTTAAGACTTTACACACACAACTGCATATCATTCCTGCTGGGTGCACATTATATAGCAAATACAGTAACAGATTCATTGAGACTAATTAATTGAGATACGTGCTAATGGCTAATAAACTATAACTATAACTGGACTGTAAGAAGCTCTAACTGTTCAAATGTAATAAATAAACATAATAGAATCTGAATTAAGGGAATATGGCAGTAATGTCATCTGGAGAGGAAGAAGAAAAGAGGAAATGTGTCTTTCAATCTTTATGAGAATGAAATGAACTTCGTCTTTGCAACTAATAAGAAAACTGCTCAGGTGACCCTCAAAGCAGTTACTGATTAGGGCACAATGTTAATCATATTTGATACAAAAGGTGAGCTGTAAAGAGCTGTAAATCATCACTGTTATAATTGTTCTCCTAAAAAACATGATGTTCACCTGAACTTTGCTCAAACCCACACTTTGTTCTAAATGTTAGTGGAGAACCAGATACTGTAGTAGATACAGAATGTGTGAAACACTTTTCTAAGTTAGAAATGACTAATAATCTCAGAGTATAAAGGGTTCAAACATGTTTTCTGAATACTTTCATTTGTTAGCAAAAGACTGTACCCAATATGATACAAAACAAATCTCATATACAGTGGTATGAAAAAGTATGTGAACCCTTGGAAATTACCTGGTTTTCTGCATGAATTGGTCATAAAACCTGATCTGATCTATGTCTGAGTCCCAAGTATAGACAAACTCAATGTGTATAACCTAATACCACACAAACATCCATTAAACATTTACAGTGCTGGTGGAAAAAGTAAGTGAACCCTTACACTAATGACTTCAACAAAAGCTAGCAAACCTGGAGTCCAATCAATGAAACGAGATTCGAGCGAGGTGTAGAGCTACTTTAACTTCTAAAAGACACTCAAACTTTTTGAGTTTGCTATTCACAAGAAGCATCTGCTGATGTGAACCATGCCTCTCAAAAAAGAGATCTCCGAAGACCTACGATCAGGAACTGCTGACTGCATAAAACTGGAAAGGGTTACAGAGTAATCTCCAAGACTTTAGGTATTAACCGTCCACAGTAACACACTGTCTACAAATGGAGATGATTTAATACTGTGGCTACTCTCCCTAGAAGTGGGCGCCACACCAACTAGACTCCAAAAGCACAACACAGAAGCTCAGAGAGGTAAAAAAGAGTAACAGTTAAATTTATCAAGGTATCCTACAGAATAATGTCAGAGTGGCTGTCCACCCGCTGAAGCTCAGTAGAAGTTGGGTGATGCAGCAGGACAATGACCCTAAACATGGAAGTAAATCTACTAGAATAGCCTCAAAGAAAGAAAATCCACCTTTTGGAGCGGCCCAGTCAGAGTCCAGACCTGAATCCAATAGAGATGCTGTGGAATGACCTCAAGAGAGCTGCTCACACCAGACATCCTAAGAACATGGCTGAGCTGAAGCAGTTCTGTAAGGAAGAATGGTCCAGAATTCCTCCTGAACGTTGTGCAGGTCTGATTAGAAGCTACACTTGTTGGAGGTTACTGCTGCCAAAGGATTATCAACCAGCTATTATATCCAAGGGCTCACTTACGTTTTTCACCAGCACTGTGAATGTTTAATGGATGTGTCCAATAAAGACATGAAATATCATAACTGTTTGTGTGGTATTAGGTTGTGTTTGTCTGTACTTGGGACTCAGATGTAGATCTGATCATGTTTTATGACCAAATAATGCAGAAAACCAGGTCAATTCAAAGAGTTCACATACTTTTTCTTGCCACTGTATGCAGTGTTATTTAATTTTATTATTATTATCACCTGTTATTATTGCTTATATAATAACCATTTATTATTACTATTGTTGTTGTTGTTATTTATTGAAGATCTAATGAACACTCCATTTTCACGGAATTCGAATTTGTGGGCAATGGTTTCATGGTTGAGGCTTTAAAGTGTTAAAGAAAGCTGATGAGTCTTTCTCATTAGAGGTTCTAACTGAAGAATGTTGTGGTGTTGATGGTGGAGCTCTCAGGACTCTCTGTACCAGTTATACGGGATTGTGTTCCGTTTACTGGAACTCTGAACTTCCTCATTGCTTTAATTTTCTACAATTACTGACAGTCTTTTATTCTAGAGCTGCAGGTTCTAATGTTTACATCTTCACAGTCAGTAACGCTACTGCGCTCTGAATAATCTGGATGGAGTCTCTGTACATACTGAGAAAAGCCAAGAGAATAAAAATGATTTTCATGGTCAAGTACTGTCTGAATAAAGGATAAGAGCTGCTGTAGATGATGTTTGTGAGCAACAAGCCCTACACAAGTGCACATCTCTTTTTATTATCTGACTGAGGAATATTAAGGCATTTTATTCATTTGATAAAGCTTGTCTGTATATAAAGTGCATCGAAAAAGCACACACTTTGTCACAGACAGTTTCAGATCCATATATAAAATATAATATGAGTAAATAAAAACAAAGAGAACACAAAGAAACACAACACACAGTTTTAAACCGTGTTTATTGAGGAAAAAAGTTTTGTGCCACCTGTATAATCCATGTGAAGAGCCCATATTAGAGAAAACATGTTTTCTCCGCTTTTTAATATACAATAATTTGATATATTATAAAAACATGCCCTCATCTCCTCAAACCATGAAGAGAAACTACAATAACACACACACACACACACACACACACACACACACACACACACACACACATATATACATATATAACATTCTTGCCAGCAGCTCATGATGAGCCAAATGACCTGCTTTTCTAACAGGACTGAAGAAGATAGTTGCTGTTGAAACGTGGAGCAAAGGAAGTGAGTGACATCTAGCAGCTGTGAATGTGAAACTCTTGTTAAATGCTTTTGTTTAACCAGGATGACTACATGATACTGTACATTTTGAAATCTCCAAGTCGATATAAATCGAATACATTTTATATTCTAATAAAAATGTTCTGAACAGTAGTTTACAGAAGGATTATGTGTTTATAATCTGTCCAAAACGGCCCCTTAGTCCAGTTTTCTACCCAATATACAGTGTATTTTCTCTAGTGTTTTAAAACAGCAACAATTTTCTTTAAAACGTAATTAAAAAGGGCACTCCTGGAAAGTTTTGAAAACAGTGAACCTTAGAGGCACCTGGCGGTCTAATGCAGGTGTCACTACAAGGCTTCTTAATGCAGAGAGGTTTATAATTTCAGTTCTGGTGACACTATGCACGTTTTAATGATTTCTCTTATATAGCACACCTGTTTCAACTTAACTTATTTACAAGTTACTCATGGCCTGAGTCAGGTGTTTAGAATACTACGTGGGCTGAAGGTTAGGGATCCGGTCTTGTGAGTGGAAGGTCACTGGTTCGATCCCCTGTACCAACAGGACTGAAGTGCCCTTGAGCAAGGCCACTAACCCACAGTTGCTCCCCTGGCACTATGGATTGAGCTGCCCACCGCTCCGGGCAAGTGTGCTCACTGTCCCCTAGTGTGTATGTTCACTAGTGTGTGTATATGTGGGTGTTCCACTGCATGGATGGGTTAAAGGCAGAGGTCAAATTCTGCTGTGTGCAAAACACAAGTGGCAAATAGTTCTGAATTCTATTCTACTACTGGGGAAACCACAAAAATATAGCATAGAATCAGTAACTGCTGTCCTAGTGGACAGTGTGGTTCAGGTTTTAGACTAATATGGTCAGCACCGGAACTATATCTTGAGTGAAACATATAAACAACAGTATAAAACAGTTTATTTCACAATACCTACATTTAGAATTATACATTCAACCTAATGAGAAACTGTAACTCAGTTTATATACAATACCTACATTTAGAATTATACATTCAACCTAATGAGAAACTGTAACTCAGTTTATATACAATACCTACATTTAGAGTTATACACTCAACCTAATGAGAAACTGTAACTCAGTTTATATACAATACCTACATTTAGAGTTATACACTCAACCTAATGAGAAACTGTAACTCAGTTTCTATACAATACCTATATTTAGAGTTATACATTCAACCTAATGAGAAACTGTAACTCAGTTTATATACAATACCTACATTTAGAGTTATACATTCAACCTAATGAGAAACTGTAACTCAGTTTCTATACAATACCTACATTTAGAGTTAAACATTCAACCTAATGAGAAACTGTAACTCAGTTTATATACAATACCTACATTTAGAGTTATACATTCAACCTAATGAGAAACTGTAACTCAGTTTATATACAATACCTACATTTAGAGTTATACATTCAACCTAATGAGAAACTGTAACTCAGTTTATACACAATACCTACATTTAGAGTTATACACTCAACCTAATGAGAAACTGTAACTCAGTTTATATACAATACCTACATTTAGAGTTATACATTCAACCTAATGAGAAACTGTAACTCAGTTTATATACAGTACCTACATTTAGAGTTATACACTCAACCTAATGAGAAACTGTAACTCAGTTTATACACAATACCTACATTTAGAGTTATACACTCAACCTAATGAGAAACTGTAACTCAGTTTATATACAGTACCTACATTTAGAGTTATACACTCAACCTAATGAGAAACTGTAACTCATATTATGAACAGTACCTATATTTAGAGTTATACATTCAACCTAATGAGAAACTGTAACTCAGTTTATATACAATACCTACATTTAGAGTTATACATTCAACCTAATGAGAAACTGTAACTCAGTTTATATACAATACCTACATTTAGAGTTATACACTCAACCTAATGAGAAACTGTAACTCAGTTTCTATACAATACCTACATTTAGAGTTATACATTCAACCTAATGAGAAACTGTAACTCAGTTTCTATACAATACCTACATTTAGAGTTATACACTCAACCTAATGAGAAACTGTAACTCAGTTTATATACAATACCTACATTTAGAGTTATACATTCAACCTAATGAGAAACTGTAACTCAGTTTATATACAGTACCTACATTTAGAGTTATACACTCAACCTAATGAGAAACTGTAACTCAGTTTATATACAATACCGACATTTAGAGTTATACATTCAACCTAATGAGAAACTGTAACTCAGTTTATATACAATACCTACATTTAGAATTATACATTCAACCTAATGAGAAACTGTAACTCAGTTTATATACAATACCTACATTTAGAGTTATACACTCAACCTAATGAGAAACTGTAACTCAGTTTATATACAATACCTACATTTAGAGTTATACACTCAACCTAATGAGAAACTGTAACTCAGTTTCTATACAATACCTATATTTAGAGTTATACATTCAACCTAATGAGAAACTGTAACTCAGTTTATATACAATACCTACATTTAGAGTTATACATTCAACCTAATGAGAAACTGTAACTCAGTTTCTATACAATACCTACATTTAGAGTTAAACATTCAACCTAATGAGAAACTGTAACTCAGTTTATATACAATACCTACATTTAGAGTTATACATTCAACCTAATGAGAAACTGTACCTCAGTTTATATACAATACCTACATTTAGAGTTATACACTCAACCTAATGGGAAACTGTAACTTAGTTTATACACAATACCTACATTTAGAGTTATACACTCAACCTAATGAGAAACTGTAACTCAGTTTATATACAATACCTACATTTAGAGTTATACATTCAACCTAATGAGAAACTGTAACTCAGTTTATATACAGTACCTACATTTAGAGTTATACACTCAACCTAATGAGAAACTGTAACTCAGTTTATACACAATACCTACATTTAGAGTTATACACTCAACCTAATGAGAAACTGTAACTCAGTTTATATACAGTACCTACATTTAGAGTTATACACTCAACCTAATGAGAAACTGTAACTCATATTATGAACAGTACCTATATTTAGAGTTATACATTCAACCTAATGAGAAACTGTAACTCAGTTTATATACAATACCTACATTTAGAGTTATACATTCAACCTAATGAGAAACTGTAACTCAGTTTATATACAATACCTACATTTAGAGTTATACACTCAACCTAATGAGAAACTGTAACTCAGTTTCTATACAATACCTACATTTAGAGTTATACATTCAACCTAATGAGAAACTGTAACTCAGTTTCTATACAATACCTACATTTAGAGTTATACACTCAACCTAATGAGAAACTGTAACTCAGTTTCTATACAATATCTACATTTAGAGTTATACACTCAACCTAATGAGAAACTGTAACTTAGTTTATATACAATACCTACATTTAGAGTTATACATTCAACCTAATGAGAAACTGTAACTCAGTTTATATACAATACCGACATTTAGAGTTATACATTCAACCTAATGAGAAACTGTAACTCAGTTTATATACAATACCTACATTTAGAGTTATACATTCAACCTAATGAGAAACTGTGACTTAGTTTATATACAATAATTACATTTAGAGTTATACATTCAACCTAATGAGAAACTGTGACTTAGTTTATATACAATACCCACATTTAGAGTTATACACTCAACCTAATGAGAAACTGTAACTCAGTTTATATACAATATCTACATTTAGAGTTATACACTCAACCTAATGAGAAACTGTAACTCAGTTTATATACAATACCTACATTTAGAGTTATACACTCAACCTAATGAGAAACTGTAACTCAGTTTATATACAATACCTACATTTAGAGTTATACATTCAACCTAATGAGAAACTGTAAATCAGTTTATATACAGTACCTACATTTAGAGTTATACACTCAACCTAATGAGAAACTGTAACTCAGTTTATATACAATACCTACATTTAGAGTTATACACTCAACCTTTAATTCTGAGGAACAAAGATAGATATAAATGAATTGTGACTCTATTTGGTGTGTAACGCTACACTGGAATGTTGAATGTTGTTCTGCTGTTTGTGTTGTTTCAGGTAAACAGTGAGGCCTGTTGTTTGTTTGACATTCGACTGTCATTTGCATTTAAGACTCACCTGCATGTGGACCACTTGCTAAACCCATGCAGGAGCCCACAGTGCCCCCTAGTGAGTGAACAGTCTGTGGGGCCCTATATAGTGTTTAGTCTGACAGTTAAGCTCTCTATATGAACTCTGCCCAGTAACTGATAATGTAGCTCTATTGCTGCTCTGTCATTGGTCCACCTGGTGACAGTGGTTTAAACTCAACAGGGACTTTTCCAGACGGGTCTGATCACTTCATGGTTGTGGTGTAATCTGGCTCACGCTAACTTTCCAAAACTAAAACCTAAACAGAGTCACGTTCTGTTTGTTTGCCGCAGCTGTCAATCACAGCAGATCTGAAAGTTTGAAGCTTCCAGTTTTAATGAGCAACAGAAAGAAGTGAAATTAATCCACGTCTATAAACAGTGTTTCACGCTGAACCTGATCTTATTTTTAATTGTGGTTCATTAAAAATCATCAGTATGTCATCAATTTAAGACTTTACACACACAACTGCATATCATTCCTGTTGGGTAAATATTATATAATATATTATCGCATCTTATATAACAGACCATACTCTTAAAATGAAATACAGTAGGTGATTCATTGAGACTAATTAATTGAGATACGTGCTAATGGCTAATAAACTATAACTATAACTGGACTGAAAGAAGCTCTAACTGTTCAAATGTATTAAATAAACATCATATAATCTGAATTAAGAGAATATGGCAGTAATGTCATCTGGAGAGGAAGAAGAAAAGAGGAAATGTGTCTTTCAATCGTCATGAGAATAAAGTGAACTTCATCTTTGAAACTAGTAAGTAAACTGCTCAGGTGATGCTCACAGCAGTTACTGATTAAGGTTTAGTATTAATCATATTTGATACACAAGTTTGTGAGACTGTAAATCATCACTGTTATAATTTTTTTCTTAAAAAAATCTGATGTTCACCTGAACTTTGCTCAAACCCACACTTTGTTCTAAATGTTAGTGGAGAACCAGAGATTGTAGTAGATACAGAATGTGTGAAACACTGTATAATATGGGAGAATGTTCTTTTCTGGAAATGACTCGAGTAAACATTTGAAATAATCTCAAAGGGTTAAAACATTGTTTTCTGAATGCTTTCAATTGTTACTGCAAAAAAATGCAGATGTACCAAATATGATACAAAACTCATATATGCAAAGTGTTATTTCATTGTATTATTATTATTAGTATTATTATTTGTTATTTTGATTTATTGAGGTCTAATAAACACTTTTAATTAGAATTTTCAGGCAATTGTTTTATGGTTGATGCTTTAAAGTGTTAAAGAAAGCTGATGAGTCTCTCTGAGAGGTTCTAAATGAAGAATGTTGTGGTGATGATGGTGGAGCTCTCAGGACTTTTCAGTACTAGTTATACGGGACTGTGCTCCATTTACTGGAACTCTGAACTTCCTCATTGCTTTGATTTCCTGTAATTGCTGACAGTCTTTTTTTCTAGAGCTGCAGGTTCTAATGTAAAAATAGTCGGTATGGAATTATTCCTGGAGCAGAATTAAACATCTGGTTGTGTTTAAAGAATGTTTAGAGGGTCTTTTAGAAATGAGCTCATTTGCTCTGATGCAGGTTTACATACTTTGAACATTCTGACCAGCAGCTTCATCATGAGGAGCCACATGAGCTGCTTCTCTAACAGGACTGAAGAAGATAGTGTACATGCTGAGATGTGGAGCAAAGGAAGTGAGTGACATCTAGTGGCTGTAAATGTGTATTACACTTTATAGTGACAGTGTTTTACAACAGAAACTCTGGTTAAATCAGGCTGACTGCATGATACGGGACATTTTGGAATCTCAAAGTCAATACAAATCTAATAAAGTTCATATTCAAGAAAAATGTTCTGAACAGTATCTTACAGCAGGATTATGTGTTTATAATCTGACCAAAATGGCACCTTAGTCCAGTTTTATATACCCAGCAACAGCAACAAATTTCTTTAAAACATAATAAAAACAGGTCTTGCTAAAAAGTTAGTTAAAAACAATGGACTTTAGTGGCACCTGGTGGTCTAACAAACAAAGTGCAGGTGTCACTACAAGGCTTTTAATGATTTCTCTTATATAGCACACCTGTTTCAACTTATTTACAAGCTACTCATGGTCTGGGTTAGATATGTAGATCAGTAGGACTGAGGAAACTACAAAATATATAGCATAAAATCATTAACTGTGGACGGTGTGGTGCAAGTTTTAGGCTGAAATGTTCAGCAACGGAACTATATCTTGAGTGCGATATTTTATATTTTCTGTTAATATCACAATACCTACATTTAGAGTGAGTTTTACATTCAACCTAACCTCGCAACAGGAGACAGCAAGGCATTTCTTTTAGTGTTGACTGCAAAGCCCTGATAGAAATGTCTTAAATATCATTAAACTTCTGTACATTCTAGTATTTCTATTCTTTCAAGTACTTATTTATTATGAATGTAGAAACAAGGAGGTTGTTTTAATTATCTGGTCACTGCATATAATTATAGTCTCTGTTAGAAATGAGCTCATTTGCTCTGATGCAGGTTTACATACTTTGAACATTCTGACCCGCAGCTTCATGAGGAGCCACATGAGCTGCTTCTCTAACAGGACTGAAGAAGATAGTGTAGATGCTGAGATCTTGTTCTGATAAACAGGTTTGGTGGTTTTATAGCTCTTATAAAAATATACATTCTCATTTTTACATTTAAATACACTCAAATGTTTGTTTTAGAGATATTTGTGTACATGGGCTCCAACTTCACTGTTTACACTTGTCTCTCAACACATTCAGATCTAAACATCTTTATAGTTATAGACATAGATATTCAGTTTAGGTGTTTTGAAACTTTTCACTGGTAGCGTATATCAGTCCTGAATGAACAAAATCTAAATCAGTCTGTTTAATTCTGAGGAACAAGAACAGATACAAATTAATTATGACTCTATTTGGTGTATTTTTGGGTCCTATATAGTGTTTATTCTCACAGTTAAACTCTCTATATGAACTCTGCCCAGTAACTGATAACGTGGCTCTATTGCTGCTCTGTCATTGGTCCACCTGGTGACAGTGGTTTAAACTCAACAGGGACTTTTTCAGACTGGTCTGATCACTTCATGGTTGTGGTGTAATCTGGCTCACGCTAACTTTCCAAAACTAAAACCTAAACAGAGTCACGTTCTGTTTGTTTGCCGCAGCTGTCAATCACAGCAGATCTGAAAGTTTGAAGCTTCCAGTTTTAATGAGCAACAGAAAGAAGTGAAATTAATCCACATCTATAAACAGTGTTTCACGCTGAACCTGATCTTATTTTTAACTGTGGTTTATTAAAAATCATCAGTATGTCATCAATTTAAGACTTTACACACACAACTGCATATCATTCCTGTTGGGTAAATATTATATAATATATTATAACATCTTATATAACATATTATAGCATCTTATATAACAGACTATACTCTTATAATTAAACATAGAGACTAATTAATTGAGATTCGTGCTAATGACTAATAAACTATAACCATAACTGGACTGTAAGCAGCTCTAACTGTTCAAATGTAATAAATAAACATCATAGAATCTGAATTTAGGGAATATAGCAGTAATGTCATCTGGAGAGGATGATTAATTCTCTTCATGAGAATTAAATGAACTTCGTCTTTGAAACTAATAAGAAAACTCAGGTGATGCTCACGGCAGTCACTGGTTAAGGCACAATGTTAATCAGTTTTTGAGACTTTTAATCATCACTGTTATCATTTTTCTCCCAAAAAACTTGAACTTTGCTCAAACCCACACTACACTTCGTTCTAAATGTTAGTGGAGAACCGAAGATTGCAGTAGATACAGAATGTGTGAAACACTTGTTGAACAATATACACAAACTGTTCTTTTCTAGGTTGGAAAGGACTTGAGTAAACATTTCAAAAAATCTTAGACTATAAAGGTATAAACATTGGGTCCTGAATGCTTTCATTAGTTCTGCAAATATACCAAATATGATACAAAACAAAACTCACAAGCATAGTTTAATTGTATGATTATTAATTATCCAGTTATTATTATTTGTTATTGTTATTATTAATAATATTATTTATTAAAGGTCTGATATAAGGTATCTGTACATACTGAGAAAATACAAGAGAACAAAAATTAAGAAGTACTGTATGAATATATGATAAGAGCTGCTGTAGATGACGTTTGTGAGCAGCAAGCGCTACGCAGGTGCACATCTCTTTTTGCAGTGTGTTATCTGACTGAAGAATATTAGGGCAATTTCTATATTTGATAAAGCTTGTCTGTGTATAAAGTGTAGTGGAAAAGTTTTTCCTTCCTCCAGATTTCAGCACAGACAGTTTCAGATCCATATACGAAATATAACATGAGTAAACAAAAACAAAGAGAACACAAGGAAACAGAACACACCTGTATCACCCATGTGAAGAGCCCATATTAATTAGAACTTTTTGTCTTCACTTTAAATATAAAACTTAAATATAAAATGATTTGATATATTATATAAACATGACATCATCTCCTCAAATCATGACATGTAAACTAAACTGCAATAAGAAACAGTTTTTAATTTAGAACTTTTGTGTCAGAAAAATCAAAACACACACACACACACACACAAACACACACACACACACACACACACACACACACACACCTACAGCTAAACCTGTTTCAGCCTGGTCTGCGTTTTTCAGCCAATTACACTGGAGGTCATTTACATACATTATCAGTGCACGGCTACCCAGGCTGTTCGTGTACTATATTAATAGTAATAATATTAGTTAATAAGTGTGAGGAGATCAGAACTATAGAATAGTCGGTATGGAATTATTCCTGGATCAGAATTAAACATCTGGTTGTGTTTAAAGAATGTTTAGAGGGTCTTTTAGAAATGAGCTCATTTGCTCTGATGCAGGTTTACATACTTTGAACATTCTGACCAGCAGCTTCATGAGGAGCCACATGAGCTGCTTCTCTAACAGGACTGAAGAAGATAATGTACATGCTGAGATGTGGAGCGAAGGAAGTGAGTGACATCTAGCGGCTGTAAATGTGTATTACACTTTATAGTGACAGTGTTTTACAACAGAAACTCTTGTTAAAAGCTCCTGTTAAATCAGGCTGACTGCATAATAATGTACATTTAGAAATCTCAAAGTCAATACAAATCTAATTCATTTTATATTCTAAGAGAAATGTTCTGAACAGTAGAAAATGGCACCTTAGTCCAGTTTTCTATACCCAGTTGGCCAAAATATGCAATATATCTTCTCTAGTTTTTTAAAACAGCAACAATTTTCTTTAAAATGTAACATAAACGGGTCTTACTGGAAAGTTTAGAAAACACTGAACGTTAGTGGCACCTGGTGGTCTAACAAATAAAGTAGAGGCATACAAGGCTTCCTAATGCAGAGAGGTTTATAATCACAGTTCTGGTGATACTATGCATGTATGCATATCTATGCATTTCTCTTATATAGCACACCTGTTTCAACTTAATTTACAGTCTCAAACTGAAACTCAGTTTATATCACAATACCTACATTTAGAGTTATACTTTCAACCTAATGAGAAACTGTAACTCAGTTTATATACAATACCTACATTTAGAGTTATACTTTCAACCTAATGAGAAACTGTAACTCAGTTTATATACAATACCTACATTTAGAGTTATACTTTCAACCTAATGAGAAACTGTAACTCAGTTTATATACAATACCTACATTTAGAGTTATACATTCAACCTAATGAGAAACTGTAACTCAGTTTATATACAATACCTACATTTAGAGTTATACATTCAACCTAATGAGAAACTGTAACTCAGTTTATATACAATACCTACATTTAGAGTTATACATTCAACCTAATGAGAAACTGTACCTCAGTTTATATACAATACCTACATTTAGAGTTATACATTCAACCTAATGAGAAACTGTAACTCAGTTTATATACAATACCTACATTTAGAGTTATACATTCAACCTAATGAGAAACTGTACCTCAGTTTATATACAATACCTACATTTAGAGTTATACTTTCAACCTAATGAGAAACTGTAACTCAGTTTATATACAATACCTACATTTAGAGTTATACATTCAACCTAATGAGAAACTGTAACTCAGTTTATATACAATACCTACATTTAGAGTTATACATTCAACCTAATGAGAAACTGTAACTCAGTTTATATACAATACCTACATTTAGAGTTATACATTCAACCTAATGAGAAACTGTACCTCAGTTTATATACAATACCTACATTTAGAGTTATACATTCAACCTAATGAGAAACTGTACCTCAGTTTATATACAATACCTACATTTAGAGTTATACATTCAACCTAATGAGAAACTGTACCTCAGTTTATATACAATACCTACATTTAGAGTTATACATTCAACCTAATGAGAAACTGTAACTCAGTTTATATACAATACCTACATTTAGAGTTATACAATCAACCTAATGAGAAACTGTAACTCAGTTTATATACAATACCTACATTTAGAGTTATAAATACATTTCTGAATTTGCCAGATTCTTTATCTAATGTTATCTTCCACCTTAAACACTGCAGCATGTACAGGCTCCAGAATGAACTGCAGCTCCATTTAAGGTGGAATGGAAAATTTCTAAACAAGCTGGAACTTCAGCTCCCACATCTTTAACAGGATCTTAGAACAACTTAAATTCTGCAGTCTGCACATTTCACTCTGAAACTTATATAAGCTTATTTTCAAACTAATGTAAATTCTCAAATGTGCAGTTATTTGTGTTATCACAAGTGCATATCAGTTATGATAGTGATGGGAAAAAACACACAAGTGACATACTATACAATATAGGCTTTGTGAGGACTGCAGATTCACAACGTTGCAATTTACAATGCAACCACAAGAGGGTGATATGCATCAATGACTAAACTCACGCCCAACAGTTTATTAGACTCAAGTAAAGGTTTAAGAAATACATTAAGAAATAAATTTGTGATGCTTTATAAATGCATTAATATGGTGTTGTATTGCATCTTATAATTCCATTCAACTTATAAAAAGGTGGTACAGTCATCATATCAGTACTGTATGAGTGGTCTGATCAGAGTAGGATGGGTACACCCCTTGTGAGTTTTGGTTCCTCCCAAGGTTTCTTCCTCCAGTCTGAGGGAGTTTTTCCTCAACACTGTCGCCCATGGCTTGATTTGATTTTTAACCAAGTACATTTTAAATAAAAGTAAATTTTACATCATAATGTTTATCGTCACCGTACAGGAATAAGGACCTGAGTTTCATTCCAAGCCAGGACATCCTATGTTCAGTGTGTATGTGTCTGCCTTAAGATGGACTGGTCACCTGTCAAAATTGCACATTTTCAAATTTTTAATTTAAAAGAAGAAAGAATTGTCTGTTAAATTAGTGCAAAATGTTAACATTTCTAAAATATTTTAGTTTAATTTATTGTGTCATTTGAGTTGATTTAACTGATGGATAGTCATGAAAGGTAATGCATGCGGTTTTAACAACAGAGAGGAAATAGCAAAGTCCAGCTACTACAAAGCATCAAAACATACCAAAAGTAAAAAAAAATGCATATATGCCAAAGTTAAACAAAGTTATTGCTGTGAGTACTCAGCTCTTTAGAAAAGTAATTATACATAGACATATAATCTATTTTCTGAACTGTTATTCTAAGTAAATTTCATGCCCAGAAAACTAAATATTAAATCGAAATATCTATAATAACATGTCCAACAACATTAATACCAACTAAGTAAAGCTGGTGAAAGATATCAGTTTACTTTCTCAGTATTTATTCATTCATTTATTTATATTATGTATATTAATCGAGGTCAATCTGTATAATAATAATAATAATAATAATAATAATAATAATAATAATAATAATAATAATAATAATAATTTCATCTAATTACAGACACCAGGCTGTAGAAAGTCATTCTCAGCATTACATTACGTCCTTAATCTCTATAGTGTAGGTAGAAGGTAGGTTCTCAGGATTTAAGGTAGAGCTGAACCCAGAAGTGCTCAGCTGTTAGCTCAACTAGACGTATTCTGCTTTTCTTTCTTTCTTTTGTTGATTTATTTTTATTTATTTCTTTTTGATTTACATTTTTGGCTTCTTCTTCTCTTCTCTTACCAATCACCACTTCTACAAAGGTGTGACAGTGAGTTGCTGGTTGGCTGGGCATATATATGTCTTGCTCCACGGGTGAGCCTGGTCAGCACTGATTACCGCTGTGGGTTCTGGGACTTGAAGTTTTTTGGCCCAGATCCACCAGCTCTTCTGCTGCACTGACTAGGCCCCCTGCTGGTTGGCGGCAGTAAGTGCTGCCTCCTTACAGAATATTAGGTCAGTGTTTTGGTCTTTTGAAAATTTTAAAAAGTTGGCAAACATATTTTTAACAGACTGTCCTTGAGTTCACAAAGAACATGACCATAGACTTGAACTCCTTCTAGTAAGACCTGGATCAGCATCTTCCAAAGCGTAAAGATAAGTGAGGGAGTGATGAAGCTCAGAGACGAGTGTGAGTGTTTTTATTGTTGCTTTTTCTTCTTGTCTTTCTTTCTTTGCTACTTTGTTTGACTAGTTGATGAAGTGGGTGTTGCTCAGGTTTTCTCTGGAATGTGGTTTGTTATTACTGTTTTAAGCTACAAGGTACGTTCAGCTGGACGGTCTGCTGGGCTTCCGTGAGGACAGAGACCCTGAGCTGTGTGGTAAGACTCGAGGTGGGGGTCTGTGTGTTTACATCAACACTGAATGGTGTAGAGACGCAGCGCTAGTCTAAAGTCACTGCTCACTGCTGGTGGAGGTTGTGGTGGTCAGAGCCAGACCTGTTCATCTGCTGAGATCTGACTACCGTGTACATAGTGGTGGTGTATATAGCACCCAGTGCTAATGCTAACGCCTGTAGACCCTCAGTAGATCATTCAGTAAAGTACCTGAACACTGTATTACACTAATAAAGCCTGTAGAGTCTCAGCAGATCATTCAGTAAAGTACCTGAACACAGTATTACACTAATAAAACCTGTAGACTCTCAGCAGAATATTCAGTAAAGTACCTGAACACAGTATTACACTAATAAAACCTGTAGACTCTCAGCAAATCATTCAGTAAAGTACCTGAACACTGTATTACACTAATAAAGCCTGTAGAGTCTCAGCAGATCATTCAGTAAAGTACCTGAACACTGTATTACACTAATAAAGCCTGTAGACTCTCAGCAGATCATTCAGTAAAGTACCTGAACACTGTATTACACTAATAAAGCCTGTAGACTCTCAGCAGATCATTCAGTAAAGTACCTGAACACTGTATTACACTAATAAAGCCTGTAGACTCTCAGTAGATCATTCAGTAAAGTACCTGAACACTGTATTACACTAATAAAGCCTGTAGACTCTCAGTAGATCATTCAGTAAAGTACCTGAACACTGTATTACACTAATAAAGCCTGTAGACTCTCAGCAAATCATTCAGTAAAGTACCTGAACACTGTATTAAACTAATAAAGCCTGTGGACTCTCAGCAGATCATTCAGTAAAGTACCTGAACACTGTATTACACTAATAAAGCCTGTAGACTCTCAGCAGATCATTCAGTAAAGTACCTGAACACTGTATTACACTAATAAAGCCTGTAGACTCTCAGCAGATCATTCAGTAAAGTACCTGAACACTGTATTACACTAATAAAGCCTGTAGACTCTCAGCAGATCATTCAGTAAAGTACCTGAACACTGCATTACACTAATAAAGCCTGTAGACTCTCAGCAGATCATTTAGTAAAGAACCTGAACACTGTATTACACTAATAAAGCCTGTAGACTCTCAGCAGATCATTCAGTAAAGTACCTGAACACTGTATTAAATTAATAAAGCCCGTAGAGTCTCAGCAGATCATTCAGTAAAGTACCTGAACACTGTATTACACTAATAAAGCCTGTAGAATCTCAGCAGATCATTCGGTAAAGTACCTGAACACAGTATTACTCTAATAAAACCTGTAGACTCTCAGCAGATCATTCAGTAAAGTACCTGAACACTGTATTACACGAATAAAGCCTGTAGAGTCTCAGCAGATCATTCAGTAAAGTACCTGAACACTGTATTAAATTAATAAAGCCTGTAGACTCTCAGCAGATCATTCAGTAAAGTACCTGAACACTGTATTACACTAATAAAGCCTGTAGACTCTCAGCAGATCATTCAGTAAAGTACCTGAACACTGTATCACACTAATAAAGCCTGTAGACTCTCAGCAGACCATTCAGTAAAGTACCTGAACACTGTATTAAACTAATAAAGCCTGTACAGTATCAGCAGATCATTCAGTAAAGTACCTGAACACTGTATTAAACTAATAAAGCCTGTAGACTCTCAGCAGATCATTCAGTAAAGTACCTGAACACTGTATCACACTAATAAAGCCTGTAGACTCTCAGCAGACCATTCAGTAAAGTACCTGAACACTGTATTACACTAATAAAGCCTGTACAGTCTCAGCAGATCATTCAGTAAAGTACCTGAACACTGTATTAAACTAATAAAGCCTGTAGACTCTCAGCAGATCATTCAGTAAAGTACCTGAACACTGTATTACACTAATAAAGCCTGTAGACTCTCAGCAGATCATTCAGTAAAGTATCTGAACACTGTATTACACTAATAAAGCCTGTAGACTCTCAGCAGATCATTCAGTAAAGTACCTGAACACTGTATTACACTAATAAAGCCTGTAGACTCTCAGTAGATCATTCAGTAAAGTACCTGAACACTGTATTACACTAATAAAGCCTGTAGACTCTCAGTAGATCATTCAGTAAAGTACCTGAACACTGTATTACACTAATAAAGCCTGTAGACTCTCAGCAAATCATTCAGTAAAGTACCTGAACACTGTATTAAACTAATAAAGCCTGTAGACTCTCAGCAGATCATTCAGTAAAGTACCTGAACACTGTATTACACTAATAAAGCCTGTAGACTCTCAGCAGATCATTCAGTAAAGTACCTGAACACTGTATTACACTAATAAAGCCTGTAGACTCTCAGCAGATCATTCAGTAAAGTACCTGAACACTGTATTACACTAATAAAGCCTGTAGACTCTCAGCAGATCAGTCAGTAAAGTACCTGAACACTGTATTAAACTAATAAAGCCTGTACAGTATCAGCAGATCATTCAGTAAAGTACCTGAACACTGTATTAAACTAATAAAGCCTGTAGACTCTCAGCAGATCATTCAGTAAAGTACCTGAACACTGTATCACACTAATAAAGCCTGTAGACTCTCAGCAGACCATTCAGTAAAGTACCTGAACACTGTATTACACTAATAAAGCCTGTAGACTCTCAGTAGATCATTCAGTAAAGTACCTGAACACTGTATTACACTAATAAAGCCTGTAGAGTCTCAGCAGATCATTCAGTAAAGTACCTGAACACTGTATTACACTAATAAAGCCTGTAGAGTCTCAGCAGATCATTCAGTAAAGTACCTGAACACTGTATTACACTAATAAAGAATAAAGAGTTTTAAGGATTTTTATTTATTTTTATTGTTTTTGTTGATTTTTTTGTTTTTGTCTGTCTCACCGTCTGTGGATGATGGTATTTCCACAAGACGGTCACTGGTTTGTCTCTGTCTCACCGTCTGTGGATGATGGTATTTCCACAAGACGGTCACTGGTTTGTCTCTGTCTCACCGTCTGTGGATGATGGTATTTCCAAAAGACGGTCACTTGTTTGTCTCTGTCTCACCGTCTGTGGATGATGGTATTTCCACAAGACGGTCACTGGTTTGTCTCTGTCTCACCGTCTGTGGATGATGGTATTTCCACAAGACGGTCACTGGTTTGTCTCTGTCTCACCGTCTGTGGATGATGGTATTTCCAAAAGACGGTCACTTGTTTGTCTCTGTCTCACCGTCTGTGGATGATGGTATTTCCACAAGACGGTCACTGGTTTGTCTCTGTCTCACCGTCTGTGGATGATGGTATTTCCACAAGACGGTCACTGGTTTGTCTCTGTCTCACCGTCTGTGGATGATGGTATTTCCAAAAGACAGTCACTGGTTTGTCTCTGTCTCACCGTCTGTGGATGATGGTATTTCCACAAGACGGTCACTGGTTTGTCTCTGTCTCACCGTCTGTGGATGATGGTATTTCCAAAAGACGGTCACTTGTTTGTCTCTGTCTCACCGTCTGTGGATGATGGTATTCCACAAGACGGTCTCTGGTTTGTCTCTGTCTCACCGTCTGTGGATGATGGTATTTCCACAAGACGGTCTCTGGTTTGTCTCTGTCTCACCGTCTGTGGATGATGGTATTTCCACAAGACGGTCTCTGGTTTGTCTCTGTCTCACCGTCTGTGGATGATGGTATTTCCACATGACGGTCTCTGGTTTGTCTCTGTTTGTCTTATTTATTTATTTTTTTGGTGATTTTTTGTTTTTTTGTGGGTTTTTTCTTCATTTGATTGTTGTTGTTGTGAAGACGGTGTTATTATCGTTCGTCATGTTGCTACCAAGAGGGTCTTCTCGCATTCCACTCTCTTCCACCTCTTCCTCTTCCTCCATCCCCATCTCTCTCCCTCCTGTGTTTGTATGTCTGCGTCCGTGAATGGTGGTGGTCTACATGACGGTCAATGGTTTCTCTCGGTCTCACCGTCTGTGGATGATGGTACTCCACATGACGGTCACTGGTTCCTCTGTTTTTCTCTGACTGTGACTGACTGAAGCCTACAGGACGGTGTCTGCCTCCTCTGTGCTGGTCTTGTCCTCTCTGCTGAGGGACAGATCCTCTGGTCCTGTGGTCCTGCTCATGTTTGGAACAGGAGGACGGCTGCCACTGTTCATGGTTCCAGTTCCTTATGTTTACTTCCAGATCTCCATGATTCACAGTGACGGCTCTCTACAACACCAGTAAGAAACGTTAAGAACCTGTTTCATGTGAAACGTTGCTTTAAAGAAGCATCAGACGCAACAACACCAGCAACATCATCTACTACGTACCAGCTGCCACACAAAAGCATTAGAGAGAAATAAAGAAGGACAAGATCTACAGAGAAGAACATGGGAACATGACTAAAGCTGAATGATGAACCCTGTACCTGTCCTCCGTTCCACTCTCGTCTCTGTGTCCTGCTTCGGTCATAGGCCCCACGTTCTGCTCTCGCTCCACGGGGTCTCAGGGCCTCTCTTTGGTTCCTCTGTCCACTCTTGAGACCCTCTTCTTGTGGTTCCTCCACTGGAGCTCTGGAGTTATCATTCTTGGCCTCAACTGCTTCGCTGTCCTGCTGGTACTTAAGCTTTCGTCCACCTCCTCTTGTTCCTCTCCATGCCCTTCTCTTAAGACCAGTTCCAGCGCTGTCCACTTGCAGGACATTTACTTCAGCTGGAGGACAAAATGAGAAGAACCTCTAATGACAGTGTCTGGAACTCAGAATGACTGACCAGAGTTCTTCAGATGAGTCTATCGTTTCAGTGGATTCTACTGAAAAACATCTTCAACACTGATGTTGAGGCTGAAACTACTGAATGTTCAGTCTAGGTGTTTGTGCTGTAATCCAGCTCTGTGGTTTGTGATCAGCAGTGTTGGATTGTCAGTACTCACCCACAGGTTGGTTGTTGGAGGTGTTGGTCTTTTCAGTGGAGATGTTGAGACCTTCACTGAATGAGTCATTCAGAGATTCAGCAGCTGTTACGTTGATGACGTCTTTAACTGCAATAAGAATAATGATCAAAGTCTTTTATCTGAAAATCATATTAATATATTTATATATTTATATATGTACTATTTATATATAGCTTTAAGAGAAATGAAGAACGTTGTAAACGTATAAAGGTGTTTGTATACCAATGAAAGCTTTTCTCCAGAGCCGTATATCCAACCCTAGAACCCTGTTAGAACCTTCATGTTGAAGTAGAGCACATTTTCATCTAAACAGATGTGGTTCCTTTACTCACCCTGAAGCGTTTCAGTTTCTGCCACCATCTCATCCAGGAGGAGCTGTTCCTCAGCAGGAGCAGTCTGCTCTTCAGCGTGCTCCACTGCCTTCAGCTCGTCTCCTGCTGTCACATGAAGAAACATCAACAGCTGTCCAAATCCATCACTGTGGTTCAATCTGACCATCATGTTTGTGTTACTGACCCAAAATCTGGATCATGTCTCAATTTGTAAAACGAGCCCGAGTTCTTTAATAGCTGCAAACTGATTTTCAGCACCGATGATGAATCTTCTGCTGTTATTACTCATATTAGACCAAAACAGCCTATTCATGATTAATAACATGATTGTTAACAACTTATAAATGACTAATAACAGCAGCTGTTTCATAATAATCAGCATGTGTGACTGCTGGACCAGGACTGTCCACATACAGGATGATTGTCCTCATCATGTGTCTATTCATGTACTGAGCCAATCACAGGTCCTCTCAGTCTGGCTCAGTACATCTGAACAGTCTTAATGTTGTTCAGTTCAGGGTTAATGTGATGCTAGTGATGCTGATGGTGTCTGCTGCTCACCCAGAGATGTGCTGTGACGTGTTCCAGCATCGTCCAGTTCAATGTCCATCAGGTCCCTGATGGTGTCCTCTGTCTGTTCCTGGATCAGCGTCTCATTGTCTGCATTTACAGAATGAAATATTCTCAGTTCTCCAGTTCGTTCATTCTGAAAGTCTTCATTCATTTGCTTTACTCACCCAGACGCTGGTCACTGACCACAGCAGTTTCCTCCAGCAGCGTTTCAGGAAGCCTCCTGACAATTCCACTGCTGTCCACACTGAGCTGCTGTTCTTCTGCTTTAGTATTAATATCAGAATGAAGAATATTAGCATTTGTTCTGATCATTTAGAGCTTACATGATTCTGAACATGCTAGTGGGTTCTCCTACTCACCCAGAGGTGGGCTGGTGGATGCTGGAGCATCTATGAAGGCTTCAGCCTCTGTAGTGAGCATGTTGACCTCTATTGCACCAACAAATAAGATTTTCCATTAAAGCTTGTTAATTTGAATGTTTTCATTTAAACAGATTTCAGATCATATTAAGTTCATCATGTAATCTGTTGGTTTTCTTTATTTACCCAGAGGTTCCTCCATAAATGCCTCCTCACTGCAGACCAGGCTAGTGATCGTGAGGTCCTTCACACTGTTCTCCTCAGCTTCATCAGATATTATGATGGTCTCGTTTTCTGCTAAATAGAATAAAATATTAAATAAACATTAAAACTAATAGAATTTCAAACCAGTTGTTCTTTTATCATCATGACATCTGTTCATTTCCTTTACTTACCCAGAGGTTCCTCCATAGGTTCCTCATTTACACTCATATTTAATATTCATATTTTATTTTGGGGTCCACTCGAATAAATTTACAAGCTTTTTACTTGAAAATTCCCAAAACATAATATATATTTCTCATAATGTACATCTGTATTTATCCTCTGTCTGAAACACTATGTTAGAACTCGTGTGTCTTTAACACCCGCCTCCCAATTAGACCATTGTGCTCTGATTGGTAAACTCATCTAATCTGTTCTGATTGGTCAACTTTTCCAATCTATTCTGATTGCTCAACTCAACTACTCTGTTCTGATTGGTCAATTCACCAACCAGTGAAATAGACAGATCTGAATAATTCAGTGTCTACTATTAATTATTCAATAACAATTATGAGTATTCAGTACTTTTAATAAACTATCTAGTCCCTTCTATTAAATAGTTCTGGACTTTTTAATTACTACTCTTCATTATTTATTAATTAATATTAGTTACTATGAATTAATAATAATGGTCTGTTGTGAATTCTTCAGCTCCTACATGAATTATACAGTTATTACTGTTATTATTGAGTAGCTACTACAAACTACAGCCTGTTATAAATGATTCAGTCTGTTTATAAACTATTCAGTATTTACTGTAATTACAATCACATCTCCTCCTCTACTCACTCAGAAGCTGCTCAGTAGTTGCTGTAACTTCTTCCAGCAACATGTCCATCAGGTCTTTGATGGACGCTTCCGTCTCTCCTGAGATCTTCTCCTGTGGTGGAGGTGACGTTCTCTCCTGTGTCTCAGCCGAGACACATTCCAGGACGTCAGGTCTTAGTTCTACTGGAGCCCCTACCATAGAAGAACAATGTTTGGTTCCCTAAAGAACATCTTAACTGAGGGTGCTTTAAGAGAGATGAAGAACCTTGTATACGTGTAAAGGTGCTTGTATACCAATGAAAGCTTTCCTCCAGAGCCGTATATCCAACCCTAGAACCCTGTTAGAACCTTCATGTTTAAGAAGGTGCATGTTCATATAAACAGGTGTGGTTCTACTACAGAACCTGAGATGTGGTTCCTTTACTCACCCTGAAGAATCTCAGTTTCTGGCACAAGCTCATCCAGGAGGAGCTGTTCCTCAGCAGGAGCAGTCTGCTCTTCAGCGTGCTCCGCCGCCTTCAGCTCGTCTCCTGCTGTCACATGAAGAAACATCAACAGCTGTCCAAATCCATCACTGTGGTTCAATCTGACCATCATGTTTGTGTTACTGACCCAAAATCTGGATCATGTCTCAATTTGTAAAACGAGCCCGAGTTCTTTAATAGCTGCAAACTGATTTTCAGCACCGATGATGAATCTTCTGCTGTTATTACTCATATTAGACCAAAACAGCCTATTCATGATTAATAACATGATTGTTAACAGCTTATAAATGACTAATAACAGCAGCTGTTTCATAATAATCATTCTATCTAGTAGATTTACAAGCTTTATACTTGAAATTTCCCAAAACATAATATATTTCTCATAATGTACATCTGTATTTATCCTCTGTCTGAAACAATAGAACCCCTGTGGCTTCAAGCCCCGCCTCCCAATTGGACCAGTGTACTCTGATTGGACAGCTCATCCACTCTTTTCTGATTGGTCAACTCTATATCTATTCTAATTAAATAGTTATTACTGTTATTATTGAGTAGCTACTACAAACTACAGCCTGTTATAAATGATTCAGTCTGTTTATGAACTATTCAGTATTTCCTGTAATTACAATCACATCTCCTCCTCTACTCACTCAGAAGCTGCTCAGTAGTTGCTGTAACTTCTTCCAGCAACATGTCCATCAGGTCTTTGATGGACGCGTCCGTCTCTCCTGAGACCTTCTCCTGTGGTGGAGGTGACGTTCTCTCCTGTGTCTCAGCCGAGACACATTCCAGGAAATCAGGTGTTGGTTCCACTGGAGAGTCCAGAACGTCCACCTCCTCCTCCTCCACC
>CM038710.1:3855579-3893079 GCA_021613375.1 Megaleporinus macrocephalus | reverse complement strand
TTACACTAATAAAGCCTGTAGACTCTCAGCAGATCATTCAGTAAAGTACCTGAACACTGTATTACACTAATAATGCCTGTAGACTCTCAGCAGATCATTCAGTAAAGTACCTGAACACTGTATTACACTAATAAAGCCTGTAGAGTCTCAGCAGATCATTCAGTAAAGTACCTGAACACTGTATTACACTAATAAAGCCTGTAGACTCTCAGCAGATCATTCAGTAAAGTACCTGAACACTGTATTACACTAATAAAGCCTGTAGAGTCTCAGCAGATCATTCAGTAAAGTACCTGAACACTGTATTACACTAATAAAGCCTGTAGACTCTCAGCAGATCATTCAGTAAAGTACCTGAACACTGTATTACACTAATAAAGACTGTAGAGTCTCAGCAGATCATTCAGTAAAGTACCTGAACACTGTATTACACTAATAAAGCCTGTAGACTCTCAGCAGATCATTCAGTAAAGTACCTGAACACTGTATTACACTAATAAAGCCTGTAGAGTCTCAGCAGATCATTCAGTAAAGTACCTGAACACTGTATTACACTAATAAAGCCTGTAGACTCTCAGCAGATCATTCAGTAAAGTACCTGAACACTGTATTACACTAATAAAGACTGTAGAGTCTCAGCAGATCATTCAGTAAAGTACCTGAACACTGTATTACACTAATAAAGCCTGTAGACTCTCAGCAGATCATTCTGTAAAGTACCTGAACACTGTATTACACTAATAAAGAATAAAGAGTTTTAAGGATTTTTATTGATTTTTATTGTTTTTGTTGATTTTTTTGTTTTTTGTTTTTGTCTGTCTCACCGTCTGTGGATGATGGTATTCCACAAGACGGTCACTGGTTTGTGTCTGTCTCACCGTCTGTGGATGATGGTATTTCCACAAGACGGTCACTGGTTTGTCTCTGTCTCACCGTCTGTGGATGATGGTATTTCCACAAGACGGTCACTGGTTTGTCTCTGTCTCACCGTCTGTGGATGATGGTATTTCCACAAGACGGTCACTGGTTTGTCTCTGTCTCACCGTCTGTGGATGATGGTATTTCCACAAGACGGTCACTGGTTTGTCTCTGTCTCACCGTCTGTGGATGATGGTATTTCCACAAGACGGTCACTGGTTTGTCTCTGTCTCACCGTCTTATTTATTTCTTTTTTTGGTGATTTCTTTGTTTTTTTTGTGGGTTTTTTCTTCATTTGATTGTTGTTGTTGTGAAGACGGTGTTATTATCGTTCGTCATGTTCCCACCAAGAGGGTCTTCTCGCATTCCACTCTCTTCCACCTCTTCCTCTTCCTCCATCACCATCTCTCTCCCTCCTGTGTTTATATGTCTGCGTCTGTGGATGATGGTGGTCTACATGACGGTCACTGTTTCCTCTTTGTCTCACCGTCTGTGGATGATGGTACTCCACATGACGGTCACTGGTTCCTCTTTGTCTCACCGTCTGTGGATGATGGTACTCCACATGACGGTCACTGGTTGCTCTCTGTCTCACCGTCTGTGGATGATTGTACTCCACATGACGGTCACTGGTTCCTCTTTGTCTCACCGTCTGTGGATGATGGTACTCCACATGACGGTCACTGGTTCCTCTCTGTCTCACCGTCTGTGGATGATGGTACTCCACATGACGGTCACTGGTTCCTCTCTGTCTCACCGTCTGTGACTGACTGAACCCTACAGGACGGTGTCTGCCTCCTCTATGTTGGTTTGGTCCCCTGTTCTGTGGGACAGATCCTCTGGTCCTGTGGTCCTGCTCATGTCTGGAACAGGAGGACGGCTGCCACTGTTCATGGTTCCAGTTCCTTATGTTTACTTCCAGATCTCCATGATTCACAGTGACGGCTCTCTACAACACCAGTAAGAAACGTTAAGAACCTGTTTCATGTGAAACGTTGCTTTAAAGAAACATCAGACGCAACAACACCAGCAACATCATCTACTACGTACCAGCTGCCACACAAACGTATTAGAGAAAAATAAAGAAGGACAAGATCTACAGAGAAGAACATGGGAACATGACTAAAGCTGAATGATGAACCCTGTACCTGTCCTCCGTTCCACTCTCGTCTCTGTGTCCTGCTTCGCTCATAGGCCCCACGTTCTGCTCCTGCTCCACGGGGTCTATGGGCCTGTCCTTGGTTCCTCTGTCCACTCCTGAGACCCTCTTCTTGTGGTTCCACCGCTGGAGCTCTGGAGTTATCATTCTTGGCCTCAACTGCTTCGCTGTCCTGCTGGTACTTCAGCTTTCGTCCACCTCCTCTCGTTCCTCTCCTTGCCCTTCTCTTAAGACCAGTTCCAGCGCTGTCCACGTGCAGGACATCCACTTCAGCTGGAGGACAAAATGAGAAGAACCTCTAATGACAGTGTCTGGAACTCAGAATGACTGACCAGAGTTCTTCAGAAGAGTCTATCGTTTCAGTGGATAGTACTGAAAAACATCTTCAACACTGATGTTGAGGCTGCAACTACTGAATGTTCAGTCTAGGTGTTTGTGCTGTAATCCAGCTCTGTGGTTTGTGATCAGCAGTGTTGGATTTTCAGTACTCACCCACAGGTTGGTTGTTGGAGGTGTTGGTCTTTTCAGTGAAGATGTTGAGAACTTCACTGAATGGGTCATACGGAGCTTCAGCAGCTGTAAAGCAAATCGGAAAATGAAGAGATTCAGAGAATAAAGCGAGTCAGAGAATAAAGCGAGTCAGAGAATAAAGCGAGTCAGAGAATAAAGAGAGTCAGAGAATAAAGAGAGTCAGAGAATAAAGCGAGTCAGAGAAAGGCTGATTTAGACGGCGTGCTCTAAGAAGTTTTATTTACTGCCTCTATAAATAAACACTTTAAGGTTCTCTTTTTTTCAGAGGGTTCTGTTTGTTTAACGTAGCTCTAGTTTTTATTAAAGTGAATAAAAAACACTTATTAGAAGTTTATAAATAATTTACTCACCTTGAAGCATCTCAGTATCTTCCACCATCTCATCCAGGAGGAGCTGTTCCTCAGCCGGAGCAGTCTGCTCTTCAGCGTGCTCCACTGCCTTCAGCTCGTCTCCTGCTGTCACATGAAGAAACATCAACAGCTGTCCAAATCCATCACTGTGGTTCAATCTGACCATCATGTTTGTGTTACTGACCCAAAATCTGCATCATGTCTCAATTTGTAAAACGAGCCCGAGTTCTTTAATAGCTGCAAACTGATTTTCAGCACCGATGATGAATCTTCTGCTGTTATTACTCATATTAGACCAAAACAGCCTATTCATGATTAATAACATGATTGTTAACAGCTTATAAATGACTAATAACAGCAGCTGTTTCATAATAATCACCATGTGTGACTGCTGGACCAGGACTGTCCACATACAGGATGATTGTCCTCATCATGTGTCTATTCATGTACTGAGCCAATCACAGGTCCTCTCAGTCTGGCTCAGTACATCTGAACAGTCTTAATGTTGTTCAGTTCAGGGTTAATGTGATGCTAGTGATGCTGATGGTGTCTGCTGCTCACCCAGAGATGTGCTGTGACGTGTTCCAGCATCGTCCAGTTCAATGTCCATCAGGTCCCTGATGGTGTCCTCTGTCTGTTCCTGGATCAGCGTCTCATTGTCTGCATTTACAGAATTAAATATTCTCAGTTCTCCAGTTCGTTCATTCTGAAAGTCTTCATTCATTTGCTTTACTCACCCAGACGCTGGTCACTGACCACAGCAGTTTCCTCCAGCAGCGTCTCAGGAAGCCTCCTGACAATTCCACTGCTGTCCACACTGAGCTGCTGTTCTTCTGCTTTAGTATTAATATCAGAATGAAGAATATTAGCATTTGTTCTGATCATTTAGAGCTTACATGATTCTGAACATGCTAGTGGGTTCTCCTACTCACCCAGAGGTGGGCTGGTGGATGCTGGAGCATCTATGAAGGCTTCAGCCTCTGTAGTGAGCATGTTGACCTCTATTGTACCAACAAATAAGATTTTCCATTAAAGCTTGTTAATTTGAATGTTTTCATTTAAACAGATTTCAGATCATATTAAGTTCATCATGTAATCTGTTGGTTTTCTTTATTTACCCAGACGTTCCTCCATAAATGCCTCCTCACAGCAGACCAGGCTGGTGGCAGTGAGGTCCTCCACACTGTTCTCCTCAGCTTCGTCATATATTATGATGGTCTCATTTTCTGCTAAATAGAATAAAATAATAAATAAACATTAAAACTAATAGAATTTCAAACCAGCTGTTCTTTTATCATCATGACATCTGTTCATTTCCTTTACTTACCCAGAGGTTCTTCCATAGGTTCCTCATTTACACTCATATTTAATATTCATATTTTATTTTGGGGTCTACTCGAATAAATTTACAAGCTTTTTACTTGAAATTTCCCAAAACATAATATATTTCTCATAATGTACATCTGTACTCATCCTCTGTCTGAAACACTATGTTAGAACTACTGTGTCTTTAAGCCCCGCCTTCCAATTGGACCATTGTGCTCTGATTGATCAACTCATCTAATCTGTTCTGATTGGTGAACTCAACTACTCTGTTCTTAAATTATACAGTTATTACTGTTATTATTGAGTAGCTACTACAAACTACAGCCTGTTATAAATGATTCAGTCTGTTTTATGAACTATTCAGTATTTACTGTAATTACAATCACATCTCCTCCTCTACTCACTCAGAAGCTGCTCAGTAGTTGCTGTAACTTCTTCCAGCAACATGTCCATCAGGTCTTTGATGAACGCGTCCGTCTCTCCTGAGACCTTCTCCTGTGGTGGAGGTGACGTGCTCTCATGTGTCTCAGCCGAGACACATTCCAGGACGTCAGGTGTTAGTTCTACTGGAGCTCCTGCCAAAGAAGAACAATGTTTGGTTCCCTAAAGAACATCTTCACTGAGGGTGCTTTAAGAAAGATGAAGAACCTTGTATAAGTGTAAAGGTGCTTGTATACCAACGAAAGCTTTTCTCCAGAGCCGTATATCCAACCCTAGAACCTTGTTAGAACCTTCATGTTTAAGAAGTTGCGTATTCGTATAAACATGTTTGGTTCTACTACAGAACCTAATATTTGGTTCCTTTACTCACCCTGAAGAGTCTCAGTATCTTCCACCATCTCATCCAGGAGGAGCTGTTCCTCAGCAGGAGCAGTCTGCTCTTCAGCGTGCTCCGCTGCCTTCAGCTCGTCTCCTGCTGTCACATGAAGAAACATCAACAGCTGTCCAAATCCATCACTGTGGTTCAATCTGACCATCATGTTTGTGTTACTGACCCAAAATCTGGATCATGTCTCATTCTGTTCTGATTGGTCAACACACCAACCAGAGAAATAGACAGATCTGAATAATTCAGTGTCTACTATTAATTATTCACTAACAATTTTGAGTATTCAGTACTTCTAATAAACTATCTAGTCCCTTCAATTAATTACTTCTGGACTTTTTAATTACTACTCTTCATTATTTATTAACTAATATTAGTTACTATGAATTAATAATAATGGTCTGTTGTGAATTCTTCAGCTCTTACATGAATTATACAGTTATTACTGTTATTATTGAGTAGCTACTACAAACTACAGCCTGTTATAAATGATTCAGTCTGTTTATAAACTATTCAGTATTTACTGTAATTACAATCACATCTCCTCCTCTACTCACTCAGAAGCTGCTCAGTAGTTGCTGTAACTTCTTCCAGCAACATGTCCATCAGGTCTTTGATGGACGGGTCCGTCTCTCCTGAGACCATCTCCTGTGGTGGAGGTGACGTTCTCTCCTGTGTCTCAGCCGAGACACATTCCAGGAAATCAGGTGTTGGTTCCACTGGAGAGTCCAGAACGTCCACCTCCTCCTCCTCCACCTTTCTGGCCTGCTGGTCTGTTTCTATCTCTACTTCTCCTTCCTTTCTGTTCTCCTCCAGCTTTTTCTCCTTTCTCCGCTGAATCCTCCACTTTCTTCTTTTCTTCTTCTTCTTCTCAGTTCCATCTCTGTTCAGTCGCTCCTCTGCTCTCTCGTCTGTGTCAGAGTCACGGCCTCTGAGGCAGCAAATCCAGGGGCAGCTCATCTTTGCTGTTGATCTGTTCGGCGCTTCAACACAGACTGATTAGAAACGGAGACGCTCTCCCAAATTCACACCTCTTCTACTTTATGACATCACACGGTGTATCCCTTAGGGATTATGACATCACAGCGGAATGTCACTCAGCATTCTACTGCGTGTGTGTGTGTGAGTGAGTGTAGAGCTACAGTAGATGGGCTGCAGGTAGTGGATGGTAGTGATGCTGCTGTTGAATTATTGCTATCAGATGATATGAGTGGGAATAAATTCAGATCATTGATCATTTTTAGAAAAAGTGCTGTAACTTCATTTGATCACCTCACAGTAAACAAACCGCAGTAACCGTATGAACCATCTTACACGTGCAGTAGAATAAAAAATTCAATCATTCTCTGATTCTACATACACTTCAGAATTATTATTCATCCAGCAATGTTTTAGCTCCATGTGAATAAATCCTGTTATTGATTATCACAGCTGCTCCTAATCAATCTCTAATTAGTCTCTAAACAATGTCTAATAAGTTCTCCACCTTCTATTCACTGCTTAAACAAAACAATCATGTATGTTCCTACACACCAGTTGTTGATGTTCAGAATTGTGGGGGCTATAATATACATGGTGGTGGGCTATGATATTCAGGATGGTGGGCTATGATATATATTGTGGTGGGCCATGATATTGGGGATGGTGGGCTACGATTTACATGGTGGTGGGCTATGATATTAGGGGTGGGGGGTCTATGATATCAGGGGGTGGTTGGCTATGAATTACATGGTGGTGGGCTATGATAGGATTGGGCTGTGGCTATGAATACATGGGGCAAGGCTTATGATATTGGGGATGGTGGTCTATGATATACATGGTGGTGGGCTATTGGTATTAGGGATGGTGGGCTATGATATACATGATGGTGGCGCTATGAACATTGGGGATGGTGGGCTATGATATACATGGGGCTGGGCTATGATATTGGGTATGGTGGGCTGTGATATACATGATTGTGGGCTATGATATTGGGCGTAGGTGTCTATAATATCTGGGGTGGTTGGCTATGATTTACATGGTGGTGGGCTATGATATCAGGGGTTGGAAGAAGATGCACAGAGAGCCGGTGGACACCAACGTTCAGCATTCTCCACCAAGCATTAATAGGCTGCAATAATACTAGAGATGAACAGTCTGAACTCACAAAATAAGCTTTTATCCGCTTGTTTCACTGTGTATAAAGACTTTCCTCTCTGGCCCGATCCCATCCCTAGGAGGGGCATGGAGCGCTTTAGAAGTTTACTGAGCCTCCACAACTGGCTTCAGAAAGCAAGCCAATCAAACTTGTGTTACACTGATCATTTTAATCTGTTCTGGAACCACCCGTCTTTATCATCATGATGGGATTCATCCCAGTAGACTTGGGTCACAGATGTTAAGCCACAATATACAAACCGGATTCTAAAAAAGTTGGGACACTAAACAAATTGTGAATAAAAACTGAATGCAATGATGTGGAGGTTCCAACATCTAATATTTTATTCAGAATAGAACACAAATCACAGATCAACAGTTTAAATTGAGAGAATGTATCATTTTAAGGGAAAAATATGTCGTTTTAAAATTTCATGGCGTCAACAGATCCCAAAAAAGTCGGGACAAGTAGCAATAAGTGGCTGGAAAAAGGAAATTGAGCATATAAAGCTGGAAAATCAATTAACACTAATTAGATCAAATTGACAACATGATTGGGTATAAAAAGAGCTTCTCAGAGTGTCAGTGTCTCTCTGAAGCCAAGATGGGAAGAGGATCACCAGTTCCACCATTGTTGCGCAGAAAGATAGTGCAGCAATACCAGAACGGTGTTACCCAGCGTAAAGTAGCAAAGACTTTTAAGTTCTTATCATCAACCATGCATAACATCATCAAAAGATTCAGAGAATCTGGAACCATCGCTGTGCGTAAGGGTCAAGGCTGTAAAAAAAAAACTCTACTGGATGCTCGAGATCTCCGGGCCCTTAAACATCACTGCACCTCAAACAGGAACACCACTGTCCAGGAAATAACAAAACAGGTTCAGGAATACTTCCAGAAAGCATCGTCAGTGAACACAATCCACCCTGCCATCCGCCCCTGCCAGCTGAAACTCTACAGTGCAAAGAGGAAGCCATTTCTAAGCAAGCTCCACAAGCTCAGACGTTTGCACTGGACCAGGGGTCTTTAAAATGGAGTGTGGCAAAATGGAAGACTGTTCTGAGGTCAGATTAGTCACGATTTGAAGTTCTTTATGGAACACTGGGACGCCATGTCATCCGGACCAGAGAGGACAAGGATAACCCAAGTTGTTATCAACGCTCCGTTCAGAAGCCTGCATCACTGATGGTATGGGGTTGCATGAGTGCTTGTGGCATGGGCAGCTTGCATGTCTGGAAAGGCACCATTAATGCAGAGAACTATGTTCAGGTTCTAGAACAACATATGCCTCCATCTAGACGTCCCTCTCTTTCAGAGAAGACCTGCATTCTTCAACAAGATAATGCCAAACCACGTTCTGCAGCAATCACAACATCATGGCCTACGTAGGAGAAGGATCCGGTACTGAGATGGGTCAGCCTGCAGTCCAGATTCTTTCACCTGTAGAGAACATTTGGCGCATCATAAAGAAGAAGGTGCAACAAAGAAGGCCCGAGACGATTTAAACAGTTAGAGGCCTGTATTAGACATGACTGGGAGAGCAGTTCTATTTCTAAACTTGAGAAACTGGTCTCCTCTGTCCCCAGACGTCTGTTGAGTGTTGTAAGAAGGGGGGATACCACACAGTGATAAAAATGGCACCTCCACATCACTGCATTCAGTTTTTATTCACAAACTTTTGTGAAGGAATCCGGTTTGTATCTTACTCTGTTCTTAACCTGAAATGACTACCAGAAACCAGTCATGAAAACCCAGCCATCCCAGTAATAAATAGCAATCGACCTAGGATCAGCCTGTCTTCACTGACCTTTAATAAAAAATCTTTTTATCAACCCAGCTAATCTCATCCACATTAACCACTAACTCCCCTCTGCTCCCAGCCTGTCTCTCAGATCTCCTCACAGACTATAGATAGATTATCACTAAGAGACTCCAGGAGCTTCAGTTAAAGAAAACATGTTTTGAATGATTGGCTCTACAAGTGTGTGCTGGATGCAGTAACAGCTTGGTGGTCGCTGGTGTTCATAGACCTCCCTCTGCACCCTCTCATTCCATAGATGAGTTAGCTGAGCTTTTATCTCTGTATGCTGAAGCAGAAATGCTGATCCTAGCTGATTATAATCTGAACTGCTTAACTAATGCATCCAATCATCTGAAAGAAGTGTTTGATAATCTGTCATTTAAGCATTACAGCTTAAACTTGCATGACCCCACCAAGTCCTCCTTAATAGACTTAATTTTATCAAATAGATCTGACAGAATTCCCACTACAGCTGCATTTGCCCCTGGTATTAGTGATCACTGTACTTTTGGGTGCATCAGGGACACCAGCATAAAGAAGTCAGGCTCTCAGATTGTGGTTTGAAGAAATCTTAAACATTTTAACAATTAAAATTAAGATTTTTAAATGATCTGGTGCTCAGCAACATTTGCTATACCTCAGAAATGATGGATGTTGACTTGGCACTAGATCATTTTAATCAAATATTACTAGCAGTGGTAAACAAGCATGCCCCCTATAATATTCTTAGCAGCTTGTGTTACATTAACATTCTTAATCTCTAGTGTAGGTACATATACCGATACTGTATAAACTCATATTCTCAGCAGATTGTGTTACATTAATGTAATTAATCTGTAGTGTAGGTACATATACTGATACTGTATAAACTCATATTCTCAGCAGATTGTGTTACATTAATGTAATTAATCTGTAGTGTAGGTACATATACTGATACTGTATAAAGTCATATTCTCAGCAGATTGTGTTACAATAACATTCTTAATCTCTAGTGTAGGTACATATACTGATACTGTATGAACTCATATTCTCAGCAGTTTGTGTTACATTAATGTTCTTAATCTGTAGTGTAGGTACATATACTGATACTGTATAAACTCATATTCTCAGCAGATTGTGTTACATTAATGTTCTTAATCTGTAGTGTAGGTACATATACTGATACTGTATAAACTCATATTCTCAGCAGATTGTGTTACATTAATGTAATTAATCTGTAGTGTAGGTACATATACTGATACTGTATAAAGTCATATTCTCAGCAGATTGTGTTACAATAACATTCTTAATCTCTAGTGTAGGTACATATACTGATACTGTATGAACTCATATTCTCAACAGATTGTGTTACATTAATGTAATTAATCTCTAGTGTAGGTACATATACTGATACTGTATAAAGTCATATTCTCAGCAGATTGTGTTACAATAACATTCTTAATCTCTAGTGTAGGTTACATTACTGATACTGTATAAACTCATATTCTCAGCAGGTTGTGTTACATTAATGTAATTAATCTCTAGTGTAGGTACATATACTGATACTGTATAAACTCATATTCTCAGCAGGTTGTGTTACATTAATGTAATTAATCTCTAGTGTAGGTACATATACTGATACTGTATAAACTCAATTATTCTCAGCAGGTTGTGTTACATTAATGTTCTTAATCTCTAGTGTAGGTACATATACTGATACTGTATAAACTCATATTCTCAGCAGATTGTGTTACATTAATGTTCTTAATCTCTAGTGTAGGTACATATACTGATACTGTATAAACTCATATTCTCAGCAGGTTGTGTTACATTAATGTTCTTAATCTCTAGTGTAGGTACATATACCGATACTGTATAAACTCATATTCTCAGCAGGTTGTGTTACATTAATGTTCTTAATCTCTAGTGTAGGTACATATACTGATACTGTATAAACTCAATCTTTTCAGCAGGTTGGTGTGTACATTAATGTAATTAATCTCTAGTGTAGGTACATATACCGATACTGTATAAACTCATCTTTTCAGCAGATTGTGTTACATTAATGTAATTAATCTCTAGTGTAGGTACATATACCGATACTGTATAAACTCATCTTTTCAGCAGGTTGTGTTACATTAATGTTCTTAATCTCTAGTGTAGATACATATACTGATACTGTATAAACTCATATTCTCAGCAGGTTGTGTTACATTAACGTTCTTAATCTATAGTGTAGATACATATACTGATACTGTATGAACTCATATTCTCAGCAGATTGTGTTACATTAATGTAATTAATCTCTAGTGTAGGTACATATACTGATACTGTATAAAGTCATCTTTTCAGCAGGTTGTGTTACATTAATGTTCTTAATCTCTAGTGTTGGTACATATACTGATACTGTATAAACTCATATTCTCAGCAGGTTGTGCTACATTAATGTAATTAATCTCTAGTGTACGTAGACCAGGGTTGGGAGACCAGTGTGCTACCACTGTACGACTGGTGGTCTGAAGTGGGAGTGCAAATAAGGCTTTAAAAACAGTGAAACGAAAACTGGCAGGAAATCTAACAATCTTTTCCTTTCTTTTCTTTTCTTTTCTTTTTTTTTTTTCTTTTTCTTTTCCTTTTTGACCCACTGTTACCGATCACCACTTCTACAAAGGTGTGACAGTGAGTTGCTGGTTGGCTGGGCATATATATGTCTTGCTCCACAGGTGAGCCTGGGTCAGCACTGATTACTGCTGGGGGTTCTGGGACTCCAGATCCACCAGCTCTTCTGCTGCACTGACTAGGCCCCCTGCTGGTTGGCGGCAGTAAGTGCTGCCTCCTTACAGAATATTAGGTCAGTGTTTTGGTCTTTTGAAAATTTTAAAAAGTTGGCAAACATATTTTTAACAGACTTCTCCTTGAGTTCACAAAGAACATGACCATAGACTTGAACTCCTTCTACTAAGACCTGGATCAGCATCTTCCAAAGCGTAAAGATAAGTGAGGGAGTGATGAAGCTCAGAGACGAGTGTGAGTGTTTTTATTGTTGCTTTTTCTTCTTGTCTTTCTTTCTTTGCTACTTTGTTTGACTAGTTGATGAAGTGGGTGTTGCTCAGGTTTTCTCTGGAATGTGGTTTGTTATTACTGTTTTAAGCTACAAGGTACGTTCAGCTGGACGGTCTGCTGGGCTTCCGTGAGGACAGAGACCCTGAGCTGTGTGGTAAGACTCGAGGTGGGGGTCTGTGTGTTTACATCAACACTGAATGGTGTAGAGACGCAGCGCTAGTCTAAAGTCACTGCTCACTGCTGGTGGAGGTTGTGGTGGTCAGAGCCAGACCTGTTCATCTGCTGAGATCTGACTACCGTGTACATAGTGGTGGTCTACATAGCGCCCAGTGCTAATGCTAACGCCTGTAGACCCTCAGTAGATCATTCAGTAAAGTACCTGAACACAGTATTACACTAATAAAACCTGTAGACTCTCAGCAGATCATTCAGTAAAGTACCTGAACACTGTATTACACTAATAAAGCCTGTAGACTCTCAGCAGATCATTCAGTAAAATACCTGAACACTGTATTACACTAATAAAGCCTGTAGACTCTCAGCAGATCATTCAGTAAAGTACCTGAACACTGTATTACACTAATAAAGCCTGTAGACTCTCAGCAGATCATTCAGTAAAGTACCTGAACACTGTATTACACTAATAAAGTCTGTAGACTCTCAGCAGATCATTCAGTAAAGTACCTGAACACTGTATTACACTAATAAAGCCTGTAGACTCTCAGCAGATCATTCAGTAAAATACCTGAACACTGTATTACACTAATAAAGCCTGTAGACTCTCAGCAGATCATTCAGTAAAGTACCTGAACACTGTATTACAACTAATAAAACCTGTAGACTCTCAGCAGATCATTCAGTAAAGTACCTGAACACTGTTTACACTAATAAAGCCTGTAGACTCTCAGCAGATCATTCAGTAAAGTACCTGAACACTGTATTACACTAATAAAGCCTGTAGACTCTCAGCAGATCATTCAGTAAAGTACCTGAACACTGTATTAAACTAATAAAGCCTGTAGAGTCTCAGCAGATCATTCAGTAAAGTACCTGAACACTGTATTACACTAATAAAGCCTGTAGAGTCTCAGCAGATCATTCTGTAAAGTACCTGAACACTGTATTACACTAATAAAGCCTGTAGACTCTCAGCAGATCATTCAGTAAAGTATCTGAACACTGTATTACACTAATTAAGCCTGTAGACTCTCAGCAGATCATTCAGTAAAGTACCTGAACACTGTATTACACTAATAAAGCCTGTAGACTCTCAGCAGATCATTCAGTAAAGTACCTGAACACTGTATTACACTAATAAAGCCTGTAGACTCTCAGCAGATCATTCAGTAAAGTACCTGAACACTGTATTAAACTAAATAAAGCCTGTAGACTCTCAGCAGGATCATTCTGTAAAGTACCTGAACACTGTATTACACTAATAAAGAATAAATAGTTTTAAGGATTTTTATTTATTTTTATTGTTTTTGTTGATTTTTTGTTTTTTGTCTGTCTCACCGTCTGTGGATGATGGTATTTCCACATGACGTCACTGGTTTCTCTCTGTCTCACCGTCTGTGGATGATGGTATTTCCACAAGACGGTCACTGGTTTGTCTCTGTCTCACCGTCTGTGGATGATGTTATTTCCACAAGACGGTCACTGGTTTGTCTCTGTCTCACCGTCTGTGGATGATGGTATTTCCACAAGACGGTCACTGGTTTGTCTCTGTCTCACCGTCTGTGGATGATGGTATTCCACAAGACGGTCTCTGGTTTGTCTCTGTCTCACCGTCTGTGGATGATGGTATTTCCACAAGACGGTCACTGGTCTGTCTCTGTCTCACCGTCTGTGAATGATGGTGTTTCCACAAGACGGTCACTGGTTTGTCTCTGTCTCATCGTCTGTGGATGATGGTATTTCCACAAGACGGTCACTGGTTTGTCTCTGTCTCACCGTCTGTGGATGATGGTATTTCCACATGACGGTCACTGGTTTGTCTCTGTCTCACCGTCTGTGGATGATGGTATTTCCACAAGACGGTCTCTGGTTTGTTTCTGTCTCACCGTCATATTTATTTATTTTTTGGTGATTTCTTTTTTGTTTTTTGTGGGTTTTTTCTTCATTTGATTGTTGTTGTTGTGAAGACGGTGTTATTATCGTTCGTCATGTTGCCACCAAGAGGGTCTTCTAGCATTCCACTCTCTTCCACCTCTTCCTCTTCCTCTATAACCATCTCTCTCCCTCCTGTGTTTATATGTCTGCGTCTGAGGAGGATGGTGGTCTACATGACGGTCAATGGTTTCTCTCGGTCTCACCGTCTGTGCATGATGGTGCTCCACATGACGGTCACTGGTTGCTCTCTGTCTCACCGTCTGTGGATGATGGTGCTCCACATGACGATCACTGGTTCCTCTTGGTCTCACCGTCTGTGGATGATGGTACTCCACATGACGGTCACTGGTTCCTCTTTGTCTCACCGTCTGTGGATGATGGTACTCCACATGACGGTCACTGGTTCCTCTGTGTTTCTCTGTCTGTGTCTGACTGAACCCTACAGGACGGTGTCTGCTACCTCTGTGCTGGTCTTGTCCTCTGTGCTGTGGGAAAGATCCTCTGGTCCTGTGGTCCTGCTCATGTTTGGAACAGGAGGACGGCTGCCACTGTTCATGGTTCCAGTTCCTTATGTTTACTACCAGATCTCCATGATTCACAGTGACGGCTCTCTACAACACCAGTAAGAAACGTTAAGAACCTGTTTCATGTGAAACGTTACTTTAAAGAAGCATCAGACGCAACAACACCAGCAACATCATCTACTACGTACCAGCTGCCACACAAAAGCATTAGAGAAAAATAAAGAAGGACAAGATCTACAGAGAAGAACATGGGAACATGACTAGAGCTGAATGATGAACCCTGTACCTGTCCTCCGTTCCACTCTCGTCTCTGTGTCCTGCTTTGCTCATAGGCCCCACGTTCTGCTCCTGCTCCACAGGGTCTACGGGCCTCTTCTTGGTTCCTCTGTCCACTCCTGAGACCCTCTTCTCGTGGTTCCACTGCTGGAGCTCTGGAGTTATCACTCTTCTCCTCAACTGCTTTGCTGTCCCGCTGGTACTTCAGCTTTCGTCCACCTCCTCTTGTTCCTCTCCTTGCCCTTCTCTTCGTACCAGTTCCAGAGCTGTCCACGTGCAGGACATCTTCTTCAGCTGGAGGACAAAATGAGAAGAATCGTTTCATTGGATTCTACTGAAAAACATCTTCAACACTGATGTTGAGGCTGAAACTACTGAATGTTCAGTCTAGGTGTTTGTGCTGTAATCCAGCTCTGTGGTTTGTGATCAGCAGTGTTGGATTGTCAGTACTCACCCACAGGTTGGTTGTTGGAGGTGTTGGTCTTTCCAGTGGAGAAGTTGAGATCTTCACTGAATGAGTCATTCGGAGATTCAGCAGCTGTAAAGCAAATCGGAGAATAAAGAGAGTCAGAGAATAAAGCGAGTCAGAGAATAAAGAGAGTCAGAGAATAAAGCGAGTCAGAGAATTAAGAGAGTCAGAGAATAAAGAGAGTCAGAGAATAAAGAGAGTCAGAGAATAAAGCGAGTCAGAGAATTAAGAGAGTCAGAGAATAAAGAGAGTCAGAGAATAAAGAGAGTCAGAGAATAAAGCGAGTCAGAGAATTAAGAGAGTCAGAGAATAAAGAGAGTCAGAGAATAGAGTCAGAGAATAAATAGAGTCAGAGAATAAAGAGAGTCAGAGAATAAAGAGAGTCAGAGAATAAAGCGAGTCAGAGAATAAAGAGAGTCAGAGAATAAAGCGAGTCAGAGAATAAAGAGAGTCAGAGAATAAAGCGAGTCAGAGAAAGGCTGATTTAGACGGCGTGCTCTAAGAAGTTTTATTTACTGCCTCTATAAATAAACACTTTAAGATTCTCTTTTTTTTCAGAGGGTTCTGTTTGTTTAATGTAGCTCTAGTTTTTATTGAAGTGAATAAAAAACACTTATTAGAAGTTTATGAATAATTTACTCACCTTGAAGCATCTCAGTATCTTCCACGATCTCATCCAGGAGGAGCTGTTCCTCAGCAGGAGCAGTCTGCTCTTCAGCGTGCTCCACTGCCTTCAGCTCGTCTCCTGCTGTCACATGAAGAAACATCAACAGCTGTCCAAATCCATCACTGTGGTTCAATCTGACCATCATGTTTGTGTTACTGACCCAAAATCTGGATCATGTCTCAATTTGTAAAACGAGCCCGAGTTCTTTAATAGCTGCAAACTGATTTTCAGCACCGATGATGAATCTTCTGCTGTTATTACTCATATTAGACCAAAACAGCCTATTCATGATTAATAACATGATTGTTAACAGCTTATAAATGACTAATAACAGCAGCTGTTTCATAACAATCACCATGTGTGACTGCTGGACCAGGACTGTCCACATACAGGATGATTGTCCTCATCATGTGTCTATTCATGTACTGAGCCAATCACAGGTCCTCTCAGTCTGGCTCAGTACATCTGAACAGTCTTAATGTTGTTCAGTTCAGGGTTAATGTGATGCTAGTGATGCTGATGGTGTCTGCTGCTCACCCAGAGATGTGCTGTGACGTGTTCCAGCATCGTCCATTTCAATGTCCATCAGGTCCCTGATGGTGTCCTCTGTCTGTTCCTGGATCAGCGTCTCATTCTCTGCATTTATAGAATGAAATATTCTCAGTTCTCCAGTTCGTTCATTCTGAAAGTCTTCATTCATTTGCTTTACTCACCCAGACGCTGGTCACTGACCACAGCAGTTTCCTCCAGCAGCGTCTCAGGAAGCCTCCTGACAATTCCACTGCTGTCCACACTGAGCTGCTGTTCTTCTGCTTTAGTATTAATATCAGAATGAAGAATATTAGCATTTGTTCTGATCATTTAGAGCTTACATGATTCTGAACATGCTAGTGGGTTCTCCTACTCACCCAGAGGTGGGCTGATGGATGCTGGAGCATCTATGAAGGCTTCAGCCTCTGTAGTGAGCATGTTGACCTCTATTGTACCAACAAATAAGATTTTCCATTAAAGCTTGTTAATTTGAATGTTTTCATTTAAACAGATTTCAGATCATATTAAGTTCATCATGTAATCTGTTGGTTTTTTCTATTTACCCAGAGGTTCCTCCATAAATGCCTCCTCACAGCAGACCAGGCTGGTGGCAGTGAGGTCCTCCACACTGTTCTCCTCAGCTTCATCAGATATTATGATGGTCTCATTTTCTGCTAAATAGAATAAAATATTAAATAAACATTAAAATTAATAGAATTTCAAACCAGTTGTTCTTTTATCATCATGACATCTGTTCATTTCCTTTACTTACCCAGAGGTTCCTCTATAGGTTCCTCATTGACACTCATATTTAAAATTCATATTTTATTTTGGGGTCTACTCGAATAAATTTACAAGCTTTTTACTTGAAATTTCCCAAAACATAATATATTTCTCATAATGTACATCTGTATTTATCCTCTGTCTGAAACACTATGTTAGAACTCGTGTGTCTTTAACACCCGCCTCCCAATTGGACCATTGTGCTCTGATTGGTCAACTCAACCACTCTGTTTTGATTGGTCAACTCACCAACCAGAGAAATAGACAGATCTGAATAATTCAGTGTCTACTATTAATTATTCACTAACAATTATGAGTATTCAGTACTTTTAATAAACTATCTAGTCCCTTCTATTAAATACTTCTGGACTTTTTAATTACTACTCTTCATTATTTATTAATTAATATTAGTTACTATGAATTAATAATAATGGTTTGTTGTGAATTCTTCAGCTCCTACATGAATTATTCAGTTATTACTGTTATTATTGAGTAGCTAACTACAAACTACAGCCTGTTATAAATGATTCAGTCTGTTTTCTAAACTATTCAGTATTTACTGTAATTACAATCACATCTCCTCCTCTACTCACTCAGAAGCTGCTCAGTAGTTGCTGTAACTTCTTCCAGCAACATGTCCATCAGGTCTTTGATGGACTCGTCCGTCTCTCCTGAGACCTTCTCCTGTGGTGGAGGTGACGTTCTGTCCTGTGTCTCAGCCGAGACACATTCCAGGACGTCAGGTGTTAGTTCTACTGGAGCCCCTGCCAAAGAAGAACAATGTTTGGTTCCCTAAAGAACATCTTAACTGAGGGTGCTTTAAGAGAGATGAAGAACCATGTATACGTGTAAAGGTGTTTGTATACCAATGAAAGCTTTTCTCCAGAGCCGTATATCCAACCCTAGAACCCTGTTAGAACCTTCATGTTTAAGAAGATCCATGTTTATATAAACAGGTGTGGTTCTACTACAGAACCTGAGATTTGGTTCCTTTACTCACCTTGAAGAGTCTCAGTTTCTACCACGAGCTCATTCAGGAGGAGCTGTTCCTCAGCAGGAGCAGTCTGCTCTTCAGCGTGCTCCGCTGCCTTCAGCTCGTCTCCTGCTGTCACATGAAGAAACATCAACAGCTGTCCAAATCCATCACTGTGGTTCAATCTGACCATCATGTTTGTGTTACTGACCCAAAATCTGGATCATGTCTCAATCTGTTCTGATTGGTCAACTCACCAACCAAAGAAATAGACAGATCTGAACTTTTCAGTGTCTACTATTAATTATTCACTAACAATTATGAGTATTCAGTACTTTTAATAAATTGTCTAGTCCCTTCTGTTAATTACTTCTGGACTTTTTAATTACTACTCTTCATTATTTATTAACTAATATTAGTTACTATGAATTAATAATAATGGTCTGTTGTGAATTCTTCAGCTCCTACATGAATTATTCAGTTATTACTGTTATTATTGAGTAGCTACTACAAACTACAGCCTGTTATAAATGATTCAGTCTGTTTTATAAACTATTCAGTATTTCCTGTAATTACAATCACATCTCCTCCTCTACTCACTCAGAAGCTGCTCAGTAGTTGCTGTAACTTCTTCCAGCAACATGTCCATCAGGTCTTTGATGGACGCGTCCGTCTCTCCTGAGACCATCTCCTGTGGTGGAGGTGACGTTCTCTCCTGTGTCTCAGCCGAGACACATTCCAGGAAATCAGGTGTTGGTTCCACTGGAGATACCAGAACGTCCACCTCCTCCTCCTCCACCTTTCTGGTCCTGCTGGTCTGTTTCTATCTCTACTTCTCCTTCCTTTCTGTTCTCCTCCAGCTTTTTCTCCTTTCTCCGCTGAATCCTCCACCTTCTTCTTTCTCTTCTTCTTCTTCTCAGTTCCATCTCTGTTCAGTCGCTCCTCTGCTCTCTCGTCTGTGTCAGAGTCACGGCCTCTGAGGCAGCAAATCCAGGGGCAGCTCATCTTTGCTGTTGATCTGTTCGGCGCTTCAACACAGACTGATTAGAAACGGAGACGCTCTCCCAACTTCACACCTCTTCTACTTTATGACATCACACGGTGTATCCCTTAGTGATTATGACATCACAGCGGAATGTCACCCAGCATTCTACTGTGTGTGTGTGTGTGAGTGAGCTTAGAGCTACAGTAGATGGGCTGCAGGTAGTGGATGGTAGTGATGCTGCTGTTGAATTATTGCTATCAGATGATATGAGTGGGAATAAATTCAGATCATTGATCATTTTTAGAAAAAGTGCTGTAACTTCATTTGATCACCTCACAGTAAACAAACCGCAGTAACCATAGAAACAATCTTACACGTGCAGTAGAATAAAAAATTCAATCATTCTCTGATTCTACATACACTTCAGAATTATTATTCATCCAGCAATGTTTTAGCTCCATGTGAATAAATCCTGTTATTGATTATCACAGCTGCTCCTAATCAATCTCTAATTAGTCTCTAAACAATGTCTAATAAGTTCTCCACCTTCTATTCACTGCTTAAACAAAACAATCATTTATGTTCCTACACCAGTTGTTGATGTTCAGAACTGTGGGGGGCTATGATATACATGGTGGTGGGCTATGATATTCAGGATGGTGGGCTATGAAATTCAGGGTGGTGGGCTATGATATTCAGGGTGGTGGACTACGATATTCAGGATGGTGGGCTATGAAATTGAGGGTGGTGGGCTATGATATTCAGGGTGGTGGGCTATGATATTCAGGGTGGTGGGCTATCATATTCAGAGTTTTGGGCTGTGATGTTGAAAGTGTTGGGCTATGATATACAGGATGGTGGGGCTATGATATTAGGTGTGGTTGGCTATGATATTCTGAATGGTGGGCTGTGATGTTGAGAGTGGTGGGCTATGATATCAGGGTTGTTGGACTATGATATCAGGGGTGGTGTGCTATGATATCTGGGTGATGGGCTATGATATCAGGGCAGTTGGCTATGATTTCACGGTGGTGGTCTCTGATAAAGGGGGATAGTGGGTTATGGTGTTACATGGTGGTGGGCTATGATATGGTTACAGTGGGTTATGATATGTATGGTGGTGTTTTATGATTTTGGGGTGGTGTGGTATGATATAAGGGGTGGTGGGCTATAATATAGTGGGAGTGCACTATAATATATGGGGTGATGGGCTATGATTTCAAGGGGGGCGCACTATGATATCGGGGGTGGTGGGCTATGATATCGGGAGTGGTGCACTATGATATTGGGGCGGTAGGCTATGACATCGGGGGTGGTGGGCTATGATATTGGGGGTGGTGCACTATGATATCGGGGGTGGTGGGCTATGATATCGGGGTGGTGCACTATGATATCAGGGTTGGTGGGCTATGACATCGGGGGTGGTGGGCTATGATATAATGTGTGGTGGGCTATGAATTTGTTTGTGGCAAACCAGAAAAAACTGAATATCCAACCTCTCGATATGGATCTCGTAGCTACTCACACTCAAATGGTGTTAAAGTGAGAATTTGCTGGTGTTTACAGATTACAGATCAGTTGTAAACATTTAAAGCAGTCCAGCTTCCTCAGAACACTGCACCATCAGACTGGAACTCAATCATGACGTATATGCAAATCTGAAATATTACTAATAACGTTTTAATACTGATAATTACTTCTGGAGTAAAACTTCTGGAGGTCTGAACCTCTGCGGTTCACTGCAGCTCTTTAATTGTAAGCACTTCCTCCCAGCGCCTGCAGAGGTCGCAGTCTCCAGAAAACTAGGTAGCTCTGGACACACACACACCCTCCTGCACGCACTCACACATTCAATCATCACACACACCTGTCATTCATTACAGCTCACAGCAGTAGCTCGTTAGCTCAGCCCATATAGTCCCTCCACGCACTGCATCGCCTTATCTGTCTCAGGGTCACAGGCCAGCATCTAACCAGCTTCCCCTCAGGTCCAGCCTAACCTCTAGCCTGCAGACTCGCCGACCTGCCTGAACACTCACCTCCTGTCGTCCAAACTCACCCCTGGTGTCTCTACCCCACGAGTCTCCATGCTGTGAGGTTGGTGTGGCCACTGGACACTGTGTTTGGGCTCCCTGAAGCGAGCATCCTCCCCGGCTCCCCGTCGGTCCTCAGTTGGCTTTGAAGTTAGTGAATATAAACTGTGTTCTTACGCTCCGTCTGGGAACAGAGGGAGTGGTGTAAACCCCCACAGAGATCCTCTCCTAGCGAGCTCCAGAACGACGCCAGGACTAACCTCTGTTTGTTTGAACTGTTCAGACAGGGCCTAGCTCCTGGTTCTCTCTCCAGCACTCAGGGAGCTACCCAGTCTTCCACTGCTCAGACGGGAGAACCAGTACTGGGGTCTTCGAGGCTCTGTGGCTCCCAACAGCAGCTACTCTGACACCTACCTACTCATGGACTCCAGAGTCCCGGGACTCTCCCCTCGGTGGGCCCAGCTCTGCGCTTGTTGTTCACATTTCATAGCTTTTTCACAAAGATCCAGTGTGGCTGCGGTCTTTCATAAAAAACAAGGGTCTGTGGATAGGGCTGCCCACCCCTATCGTGTATATGTGGGGGCTTCACTGCATGAATGGGTTAAACTCACAAGTGAAAAATAGGTTTAAACTCTATAAGACGACCTGCATGGACTTTCTTTTGGTCATTGAACTGATCTGTCCATCACGATATTTGGACCCAGCTTCATGTTCAAACTTAAACAAGACGCAGGGTTTTGTTCCGAGGAGGTCTGGATCTATCTATCTATCTATCTATCTATCTATCTATCTATCTATCTATCAGTTCAAGAGCCTATCTATCTATCTATCTATCTATCTATCAGTTCAAGAGTCTATCTATCTATCTATCTATCTATCTATCTATCTATCTATCTATCTATCTATCTATCTATCTATCTATCAGTTCAAGAGTCTATCTATCTATCTATCTATCTATCTATCTATCTATCTATCTATCTATCTATCTATCTATCTATCTATCTATCTTTCTATCTATCTATCTATCTATCTGTTTGTCTGTGTGTTCATAAGCAGATCATTCAGTAAAGTACCTGAACACTGTATTACACTAAAAAAGAATAAAGATTTTTAAGGATTTTTATTTATTTTTATTGTTTTTGTTGATTTTTTTGTTTTTTGTTTTTGTCTGTCTCACCGTCTGTGGATGATGTTGTTTCCACAAGACAGTCACTGGTTTGTCTCTGTCTCACCGTCTGTGGATGATGTTGTTTCCACAAGACGGTCACTAGTTTGTCTCTGTCTCACCGTCTGTGGATGATGGTATTTCCACATGACGGTCACTGGTTTGTCTCTGTCTCACCGTCTGTGGATGATGGTATTTCCACAAGACGGTCACTGGTTTGTCTCTGTCTCACCGTCTGTGGATGATGGTATTTCCACAAGACAGTCACTGGTTTGTCTCTGTCTCACCGTCTGTGGATGATGGTATTTCCACAAGACGGTCACTGGTTTGTCTCTGTCTCACCGTCTTATTTATTTATTTTTTTGGTGATTTTTTTGTTTTTTTTGTGGGTTTTTTCTTCATTTGATTGTTGTTGTTGTGAAGACGGTGTTATTATCGTTCGTCATGTTCCCACCAAGAGGGTCTTCTAGCATTCCACTCTCTTCCACCTCTTCCTCTTCCTCCATCACCATCTCTCTCCCTCCTGTGTTTATATGTCTGCGTCTGAGGAGGATGGTGGTCTACATGACGGTCAATGGTTTCTCTCGGTCTCACCGTCTGTGCATGATGGTGCTCCACATGACGGTCACTGTTTCCTCTTGGTCTCACCGTCTGTGGATGATGGTGCTCCACATGACGATCACTGTTTCCTCTTGGTCTCACCGTCTGTGGATGATGGTACTCCACATGACGGTCATTGTTTCCTCTTGGTCTCACCGTCTGTGGATGATGGTACTCCACATGACGGTCACTGGTTCCTCTTGGTCTCACCGTCTGTGGATGATGGTGCTCCACATGACGGTCACTGTTTCCTCTTGGTCTCACCGTCTGTGGATGATGGTACTCCACATGACGGTCACTGGTTCCTCTGTGTTTCTCTGTCTGTGTCTGACTGAACCCTACAGGACGGTGTCTGCCTCCTCTGTGCTGGTCTGGTCCTCTGTGCTGTGGGACAGATCCTCTGGTCCTGTGGTCCTGCTCATGTTTGGAACAGGAGGACGGCTGCCACTGTTTATGGTTCCAGTTCCAGATGTTTACTTCCAGATCTCCATGATTCACAGTGACGGCTCTCTACAACACCAGTAAGAAACGTTAAGAACCTGTTTCATGTGAAACGTTGCTTTAAAGAAGCATCAGACGCAACAACACCAGCAACATCATCTACTACATACCAGCTGCCACACAAAAGCATTCGAGAAAAATAAAGAAGGACAAGATCTACAGAGAAGAACATGGGAACATGACTAGAGCTGAATGATGAACCCTGTACCTGTCCTCCGTTCCACTCTCGTCTCTGTGTCCTGCTTCGCTCATAGGCCCCACGTTCTGCTCCTGCTCCACGGGGTCTACGGGCCTCTCCTTGGTTCCTCTGTCCACTCCTGAGACCCTCTTCTCGTGGTTCCACTGCTGGAGCTCTGGAGTTATCACTCTTGGCCTCAACTGCTTCGCTGTCCTGCTGGTACTTAAGCTTTCGTCCACCTCCTCTCGTTCCTCTCCTTGCCCTTCTCTTCATACCAGTTCCAGCGCTGTCCACTTGCAAGACAAGTACTTCACCTGGAGGACAAAATGAGAAGAACCTCTAATGACAGTGTCTGGAACTCAGAATGACTGACCAGAGTTTTTCAGATGAGTCTATCATTTCAGAGGATACTACTGAAAAACATCTTCAACACCGATGTCGAGGCTGAAACTGCTGAATGTTCAGTCTAGAACCTTGCATACATGTAAAGGTGCTTGTATACCAATGAAAGCTTTTCTCCAGAGCCGTATATGCAACCCTAGAACCCTGTTAGAACCTTTATGTTTAAGAAGAGCACATGCTTATATAAACAGGTGTGGTTCTACTACAGAACCTAACATTTGGTTCCTTTACTCACCCTGAAGCGTCTCAGTTTGTGCCACCATCTCATTCAGGAGGAGCTGTTCCTCAGCAGGAGCAGTCTGCTCTTCAGCGTGCTCCACTGTCTGCAGCTCGTCTCCTGCTGTCACATGAAGAAACATCAACAGCTGTCCAAATCCATCACTGTGGTTCAATCTGACCATCATGTTTGTGTTACTGACCCAAAATCTGCATCATGTCTCAATTTGTAAAACGAGCCCGAGTTCTTTAATAGCTGCAAACTGATTTTCAGCACCGATGATGAATCTTCTGCTGTTATTAATCATATTAGACCAAAACAGCCTATTCATGATTAATAACATGATTGTTAACAGCTTATAAATGACTAATAACAGCAGCTGTTTCATAATAATCAGCATGTGTGACTGCTGGACCAGGACTGTCCACATACAGGATGATTGTCCTCATCATGTGTCTATTCATGTACTGAGCCAATCACAGGTCCTCTCAGTCTGGCTCAGTACATCTGAACAGTCTTAATGTTGTTCAGTTCAGGGTTAATGTGATGCTAGTGATGCTGATGGTGTCTGCTGCTCACCCAGAGATGTGCTGTGACGTGTTCCAGCATGGTCCAGTTCAATGTCCATCAGGTCCCTGATGGTGTCCTCTGTCTGTTCCTGGATCAGCGTCTCATTGTCTGCATTTACAGAATTAAATATTCTCAGTTCTCCAGTTCGTTCATTCTGAAAGTCTTCATTCATTTGCTTTACTCACCCAGACGCTGGTCACTGACCACAGCAGTTTCCTCCAGCAGCGTCTCAGGAAGCCTCCTGACAATTCCACTGCTGTCCACACTGAGCTGCTGTTCTTCTGCTTTAGTATTAATATCAGAATGAAGAATATTAGCATTTGTTCTGATCATTTAGAGCTTACATGATTCTGAACATGCTAGTGGGTTCTCCTACTCACCCAGAGGTGGGCTGGTGGATGCTGGAGCATCTATGAAGGCTTCAGCCTCTGTAGTGATCATGTTGACCTCTATTGAACCAAAAAAAAAGATTTAATAAGCTTGTTAATTTGAATGTTTTCATTTAAACAGATTTCAGATCATATTAAGTTCATCATGTAATCTGTTGGTTTTCTTTATTTACCCAGAGGTTCCTCCATAAATGCCTCCTCACTGCAGACCAGGCTGGTGGTAGTGAGGTCCTCTACACTGTTCTCCTCAGCTTCGTCAGACATTATGATGGTCTCATTTTCTGCTAAATAGAATAAAATAATAAATAAACATTAAAACTAATAGAATTTCAAACCAGTTGTTCTTTAATCATCATGACATCTGTTCATTTCCTTTACTTACCCAGAGGTTCCTCCATAGGTTCCTCATTTACACTCATATTTAATATTAATATTTAATTTTGGGGTCTACTCGAATAGATTTACAAGCTTTATACTTGAAATTTCCCAAAACATAATATATTTCTCATAATGTACATCTGTATTTATCCTCTGTCTGAAACACTATGTTAGAACTCCTGTGTCTTTAAGCCCCGCCTCCCAATTGGACCTGTTCTGATTGCTCAACTCAACTACTCTGTTTTGATTGGTCAACTCACCAACCAGAGAAATAGACAGATCTGAATAATTCAGTGTCTACTATTAATTATTCACTAACAATTATGAGTATTCAGTACTTCTAATAAACTATCTAATCCCTTCTATTAATTACTTCTGGACTTTTTAATTACTACTCTTCATTATTTATTAATTAATATTAGTTACTATGAATTAATAATAATGGTTTGTTGTGAATTCTTCAGCTCCTACATGAATTATTCAGTTATTACTGTTATTATTGAGTAGCTACTACAAACTACAGCCTGTTATAAATGATTCAGTCTGTTTTATAAACTATTCAGTATTTACTGTAATTACAATCACATCTCCTCCTCTACTCACTCAGAAGCTGCTCAGTAGTTGCGGTAACTTCTTCCAGCAACATGTCCATCAGGTCTTTGATGGACGCGTCCGTCTCTCCTGAGAACTTCTCCTGTGGTGGAGGTGACGGGCTCTCCTGTGTCTCAGCCGAGACACATTCCCGGACGTCAGGTGTTGGTTCTACAGGAGCCCCTGCCAAAGAAGAACAATGTTTGGTTCCCTAAAGAACATCTTAACTGATGGTTTTTAAGAGAGATGAAGAACCTTGTATACGTGTAAAGGTGTTTGTATACCAATGAAAGCTTTTCTCCAGAGCCGTATATCCAACCCTAGAACCCTGTTAGAACCTTCATGTTTAAGAAGGTGCATGTTCATATAAACAGGTGTGGTTCTACTACAGAACCTGAGATGTGGTTCCTTTACTCACCCTGAAGAGTCTCAGTTTCTGCCACGAGCTCATCCAGGAGGAGCTGTTCCTCAGCAGGAGCAGTCTGCTCTTCAGCGTGCTCCACTGCCTTCAGCTCGTCTCCTGCTGTCACATGAAGAAACATCAACAGCTGTCCAAATCCATCACTGTGGTTCAATCTGACCATCATGTTTGTGTTACTGACCCAAAATCTGGATCATGTCTCAATCTGTTCTGATTGGTCAACTCACCAACCAGAGTAATAACAGATCTGAATAATTCAGTGTCTACTATTAATTATTCACTAACAATTATGAGTATTCAGTACTTTTAATAAACTATCTAGGCTCTTCTATTAATTACTTCTGGACTTTTTAATTACTACTCTTCATTATTTATTAATTAATATTAGTTACTATGAATTAATAATAATGGTTTGTTGTGAATTCTTCAGCTCCTACATTAATTATCCAGTTATTACTGTTATTATTGAGTAGCTACTACAAACTACAGCCTGTTATAAATGATTCAGTCTGTTTATAAACTATTCAGTATTTACTGTAATTACAATCACATCTCCTCCTCTACTCACTCAGAAGCTGCTCAGTAGTTGCTGTAACTTCTTCCAGCAACATGTCCATCAGGTCTTTGATGGACGCGTCTGTCTCTCCTGAGACCTTCTCCTGTGGTGGAGGTGACGTTCTCTCCTGTGTCTCAGCCGAGACACATTCCAGGAAATCAGGTGTTGGTTCCACTGGAGAGTCCAGAACGTCCACCTCCTCCTCCTCCACCTTTCTGGTCTGCTGGTCTGTTTCTATCTCTACTTCTCCTTCCTTTCTGTTCTCCTCCAGCTTTTTCTCCTTTCTCCGCTGAATCCTCCACTTTCTTCTTTTCTTCTTCTTCTTCTCAGTTCCATCTCTGTTCAGTCGCTCCTCTGCTCTCTCGTCTGTGTCAGAGTCACGGCCTCTGAGGCAGCAAATCCAGGGGCAGCTCATCTTTGCTGTTGATCTGTTCGGCGCTTCAACACAGACTGATTAGAAACGGAGACGCTCTCCCAACTTCACACCTCTTCTACTTTATGACATCACACGGTGTATCCCTTAGTGATTATGACATCACAGCGGAATGTCACTCAGCATTCTACTGCGTGTGTGTGTGTGAGTGAGTGTAGAGCTACAGTAGATGGGCTGCAGGTAGTGGATGGTAGTGATGCTGCTGTTGAATTATTGCTATCAGATGATATGAGTGGGAATAAATTCAGATCATTGATCATTTTTAGAAAAAGTGCTGTAACTTCATTTGATCACCTCACAGTAAACAAACCGCAGTAACCATAGAACCAATCTTACACGTGCAGTAGAATAAAAAATTCAATCATTCTCTGATTCTACATACACTTCAGAATTATTATTCATCCAGCAATGTTTTAGCTCCATGTGAATAAATCCTGTTATTGATTATCACAGCTGCTCCTAATCAATCTCTAATTAGTCTCTAAACAATGTCTAATAAGTTCTCCACCTTCTATTCACTGCTTAAACAAAACAATCATTTATGTTCCTACACCAGTTGTTGATGTTCAGAACTGTGGGGGGCTATGATATACATGGTGGTGGGCTATGATATTCAGGATGGTGGGCTATGAAATTCAGGGTGGTGGGCTATGATATTCAGGGTGGTGGACTACGATATTCAGGATGGTGGGCTATGAAATTGAGGGTGGTGGGCTATGATATTCAGGGTGGTGGGCTATGATATTCAGGGTGGTGGGCTATCATATTCAGAGTTTTGGGCTGTGATGTTGAAAGTGTTGGGCTATGATATACAGGATGGTGGGCTATGATATTAGGTGTGGTTGGCTATGATATTCTGAATGGTGGGCTGTGATGTTGAGAGTGGTGGGCTATGATATCAGGGGTGTTGGACTATGATATCAGGGGTGGTGTGCTATGATATCTGGGTGATGGGCTATGATATCAGGGCAGTGGGCTATGATTTCACGGTGGTGGTCTCTGATAAAGGGGATAGTGGGTTATGGTGTTACATGGTGGTGGGCTATGATATTGGTTACAGTGGGTTATGATATGTATGGTGGTGTTTTATGATTTTGGGGTGGTGTGGTATGATATAAGGGGTGGTGGGCTATAATATAGTGGGAGTGCACTATAATATATGGGGTGATGGGCTATGATTTCAAGGGGGGTGCACTATGATATCGGGGTGGTAGGCTATGACATCGGGGGTGGTGGGCTATGATATTGGGGGTGGTGCACTATGATATCGGGGGTGGTGGGCTATGATATCGGGGTGGTGCACTATGATATCAGGGTTGGTGGGCTATGACATCGGGGGTGGTGGGCTATGATATAATGTGTGGTGGGCTATGAATTTGTTTGTGGCAAACCAGAAAAAACTGAATATCCAACCTCTCGATATGGATCTCGTAGCTACTCACACTCAAATGGTGTTAAAGTGAGAATTTGCTGGTGTTTACAGATTACAGATCAGTTGTAAACATTTAAAGCAGTCCAGCTTCCTCAGAACACTGCACCATCAGACTGGAACTCAATCATGACGTATATTCAAATCTGAAATATTACTAATAACGTTTTAATACTGATAATTACTTCTGGAGTAAAACTTCTGGAGGTCTGAACCTCTGCGGTTCACTGCAGCTCTTTAATTGTAAGCACTTCCTCCCAGCGCCTGCAGAGGTCGCAGTCTCCAGAAAACTAGGTAGCTCTGGACACACACACACCCTCCTGCACGCACTCACACATTCAATCATCACACACACCTGTCATTCATTACAGCTCACAGCAGTAGCTCGTTAGCTCAGCCCATATAGTCCCTCCACGCACTGCATCGCCTTATCTGTCTCAGGGTCACAGGCCAGCATCTAACCAGCTTCCCCTCAGGTCCAGCCTAACCTCTAGCCTGCAGACTCGCCGACCTGCCTGAACACTCACCTCCTGTCGTCCAAACTCACCCCTGGTGTCTCTACCCCACGAGTCTCCATGCTGTGAGGTTGGTGTGGCCACTGGACACTGTGTTTGGGCTCCCTGAAGCGAGCTTCCTCCCCGGCTCCCCGTCGGTCCTCAGTTGGCTTTGAAGTTAGTGAATATAAACTGTGTTCTTACGCTCCGTCTGGGAACAGAGGGAGTGGTGTAAACCCCCACAGAGATCCTCTCCTAGCGAGCTCCAGAACGACGCCAGGACTAACCTCTGTTTGTTTGAACTGTTCAGACAGGGCCTAGCTCCTGGTTCTCTCTCCAGCACTCAGGGAGCTACCCAGTCTTCCACTGCTCAGACGGGAGAACCAGTACTGGGGTCTTCGAGGCTCTGTGGCTCCCAACAGCAGCTACTCTGACACCTACCTACTCATGGACTCCAGAGTCCCGGGACTCTCCCCTCGGTGGGCCCAGCTCTGCGCTTGTTGTTCACATTTCATAGCTTTTTCACAAAGATCCAGTGTGGCTGCGGTCTTTCATAAAAAACAAGGGTCTGTGGATAGGGCTGCCCACCCCTATCGTGTATATGTGGGGGCTTCACTGCATGAATGGGTTAAACTCACAAGTGAAAAATAGGTTTAAACTCTATAAGACGACCTGCATGGACTTTCTTTTGGTCATTGAACTGATCTGTCCATCACGATATTTGGACCCAGCTTCATGTTCAAACTTAAACAAGACGCAGGGTTTTGTTCCGAGGAGGTCTGGATCTATCTATCTATCTATCTATCTATCTATCTATCTATCTATCTATCTATCTATCTATCTATCTATCAGTTCAAGAGCCTATCTATCTATCTATCTATCTATCTATCTATCTATCAGTTCAAGAGCCTATCTATCTATCTATCTATCTATCTATCTATCTATCTATCTATCTATCTATCTATCTATCTATCTATCTATCTATCAGTTCAAGAGTCTATCTATCTATCTATCTATCTATCAGTTCAAGAGTCTATCTATCTATCTATCTATCTATCTATCTATCTATCTATCTATCTATCTATCTATCTATCTATCTATCTATCTATCTATCTATCTGTTTGTCTGTGTGTTCATAAGCAGATCATTCAGTAAAGTACCTGAACACTGTATTACACTAAAAAAGAATAAAGAGTTTTAAGGATTTTTATTTATTTTTATTGTTTTTGTTGATTTTTTTGTTTTTTGTTTTTGTCTGTCTCACCGTCTGTGGATGATGTTGTTTCCACAAGACGGTCACTGGTTTGTCTCTGTCTCACCGTCTGTGGATGATGGTATTTCCACAAGACGGTCACTGGTTTGTCTCTGTCTCACCGTCTGTGGATGATGGTATTTCCACAAGACAGTCACTGGTTTGTCTCTGTCTCACCGTCTGTGGATGATGGTATTTCCACAAGACAGTCACTGGTTTGTCTCTGTCTCACCGTCTGTGGATGATGGTATTTCCACAAGACAGTCACTGGTTTGTCTCTGTCTCACCGTCTGTGGATGATGGTATTTCCACAAGACGGTCACTGGTTTGTCTCTGTCTCACCGTCTGTGAATGATGGTATTTCCACAAGACGGTCACTGGTTTGTCTCTGTCTCACCGTCTGTGGATGATGGTATTTCCACAAGACGGTCTCTGGTTTGTCTCTGTCTCACCGTCTGTGAATGATGGTATTTCCACATGACGGTCACTGGTTTGTCTCTGTTTGTCTTATTTATTTATTTTTTTGGTGATTTTTTTGTTTTTTTTTGTGGGTTTTTTCTTCATTTGATTGTTGTTGTTGTGAAGACGGTGTTATTATCGTTCGTCATGTTCCCACCAAGAGGGTCTTCTAGCATTCCACTCTCTTCCACCTCTTCCTCTTCCTCTATAACCATCTCTCTCCCTCCTGTGTTTATATGTCTGCGTCTGAGGAGGATGGTGGTCTACATGACGGTCAATGGTTTCTCTCGGTCTCACCGTCTGTGCATGATGGTGCTCCACATGACGGTCACTGTTTCCTCTTGGTCTCACCGTCTGTGGATGATGGTGCTCCACATGACGATCACTGTTTCCTCTTGGTCTCACCGTCTGTGGATGATGGTACTCCACATGACGGTCATTGTTTCCTCTTGGTCTCACCGTCTGTGGATGATGGTACTCCACATGACGGTCACTGGTTCCTCTGTGTTTCTCTGTCTGTGTCTGACTGAACCCTACAGGACGGTGTCTGCCTCCTCTATGCTGGTCTGGTCCTCTCTGCTGAGGGACAGATCCTCTGGTCCTGTGGTCCTGCTCATGTTTGGAACAGGAGGACGGCTGCCACTGTTTATGGTTCCAGTTCCAGATGTTTACCTCCAGATCTCCATGATTCACAGTGACGGCTCTCTACAACACCAGTAAGAAACGTTAAGAACCTGTTTCATGTGAAACGTTGCTTTAAAGAAGCATCAGACGCAACAACACCAGCAACATCATCTACTACGTACCAGCTGCCACACAAAAGCATTAGAGAAAAATAAAGAAGGACAAGATCTACAGAGAAGAACATGGGAACATGACTAGAGCTGAATGATGAACCCTGTACCTGTCCTCCGTTCCACTCTCGTCTCTGTGTCCTGCTTCGCTCATAGGCCCCACGTTCTGCTCCTGCTCCACGGGGTCTACGGGCCTCTCCTTGGTTCCTCTGTCCACTCCTGAGACCCTCTTCTCGTGGTTCCACTGCTGGAGCTCTGGAGTTATCACTCTTGGCCTCAACTGCTTCGCTGTCCTGCTGGTACTTAAGCTTTCGTCCACCTCCTCTCGTTCCTCTCCTTGCCCTTCTCTTCATACCAGTTCCAGCGCTGTCCACTTGCAAGACATCTACTTCAGCTGGAGGACAAAATGAGAAGAACCTCTAATGACAGTGTCTGGAACTCAGAATGACTGACCAGAGTTTTTCAGATGAGTCTATCATTTCAGAGGATACTACTGAAAAACATCTTCAACACCGATGTCGAGGCTGAAACTGCTGAATGTTCAGTCTAGAACCTTGCATACATGTAAAGGTGCTTGTATACCAATGAAAGCTTTTCTCCAGAGCCGTATATGCAACCCTAGAACCCTGTTAGAACCTTTATGTTTAAGAAGAGCACATGCTTATATAAACAGGTGTGGTTCTACTACAGAACCTGAGATTTGGTTCCTTTACTTACCCTGAAGCGTCTCAGTTTCTGCCACCATCTCATCCAGGAGGAGCTGTTCCTCAGCAGGAGCAGTCTGCTCTTCAGCGTGCTCCACTGCCTTCAGCTCGTCTCCTGCTGTCACATGAAGAAACATCAACAGCTGTCCAAATCCATCACTGTGGTTCAATCTGACCATCATGTTTGTGTTACTGACCCAAAATCTGGATCATGTCTCAATCTGTAAAACGAGCCCGAGTTCTTTAATAGCTGCAAACTGATTTTCAGCACCGATGATGAATCTTCTGCTGTTATTACTCATATTAGACCAAAACAGCCTATTCATGATTAATAACATGATTGTTAACAGCTTATAAATGACTAATAACAGCAGCTGTTTCATAATAATCACCATGTGTGACTGCTGGACCAGGACTGTCCACATACAGGATGATTGTCCTCATCATGTGTCTATTCATGTACTGAGCCAATCACAGGTCCTCTCAGTCTGGCTCAGTACATCTGAACAGTCTTAATGTTGTTCAGTTCAGGGTTAATGTGATGCTAGTGATGCTGATGGTGTCTGCTGCTCACCCAGAGATGTGCTGTGACGTGTTCCAGCATGGTCCAGTTCAATGTCCATCAGGTCCCTGATGGTGTCCTCTGTCTGTTCCTGGATCAGCGTCTCATTGTCTGCATTTACAGAATTAAATATTCTCAGTTCTCCAGTTCGTTCATTCTGAAAGTCTTCATTCATTTGCTTTACTCACCCAGACGCTGGTCACTGACCACAGCAGTTTCCTCCAGCAGCATCTCAGGAAGCCTCCTGACAATTCCACTGCTGTCCACACTGAGCTGCTGTTCTTCTGCTTTAGTATTAATATCAGAATGAAGAATATTAGCATTTGTTCTGATCATTTAGAGCTTACATGATTCTGAACATGCTAGTGGGTTCTCCTACTCACCCAGAGGTGGGCTGGTGGATGCTGGAGCATCTATGAAGGCTTCAGCCTCTGTAGTGAGCATGTTGACCTCTATTGTACCAACAAATAAGATTTTCCATTAAAGCTTGTTAATTTGAATGTATTAATTTAAACAGATTTCAGATCATATTAAGTTCATCATGTAATCTGTTGATTTTCTTTAATTACCCAGAGGTTCCTCCATAAATGCCTCCTCACTGCAGACCAGGCTGGTGGTAGTGAGGTCCTCTACACTGTTCTCCTCAGCTTCGTCAGACATTATGATGGTCTCATTTTCTGCTAAATAGAATAAAATAATAAATAAACATTAAAACTAATAGAATTTCAAACCAGTTGTTCTTTAATCATCATGACATCTGTTCATTTCCTTTACTTACCCAGATGTTCCTCCATAGGTTCCTCATTTACACTCATATTTAATATTAATATTTAATTTTGGGGTCTACTCGAATAGATTTACAAGCTTTATACTTGAAATTTCCCAAAACATAATATATTTCTCATAATGTACATCTGTATTTATCCTCTGTCTGAAACACTATGATAGAACTACTGTGTCTTTAAGCCCCGCCTCCCAATTGGACCTGTTCTGATTGCTCAACTCAACTACTCTGTTTTGATTGGTCAACTCACCAACCAGAGAAATAGACAGATCTGAATAATTCAGTGTCTACTATTAATTATTCACTAACAATTATGAGTATTCAGTACTTCTAATAAACTATCTAATCCCTTCTATTAATTACTTCTGGACTTTTTAATTACTACTCTTCATTATTTATTAATTAATATTAGTTACTATTATTCTATTCAGTTATTACTATTCAGTTATTACTGTTATTATTGAGTAGCTACTACAAACTACAGCCTGTTATAAATGATTCAGTCTGTTTTATAAACTATTCAGTATTTACTGTAATTACAATCACATCTCCTCCTCTACTCACTCAGAAGCTGCTCAGTAGTTGCGGTAACTTCTTCCAGCAACATGTCCATCAGGTCTTTGATGGACGCGTCCGTCTCTCCTGAGAACTTCTCCTGTGGTGGAGGTGACGGGCTCTCCTGTGTCTCAGCCGAGACACATTCCCGGACGTCAGTTGTTGGTTCTACAGGAGCCCCTGCCAAAGAAGAACAATGTTTGGTTCCCTAAAGAACATCTTAACTGAGGGTTCTTTAAGAAAGATGAAGAACCTTGTATACGTGTAAAGGTGTTTGTATACCAATGAAAGCTTTTCTCCAGAGCCGTATATCCAACCCTAGAACCCTGTTAGAACCTTCATGTTTAAGAAGGTCCATGTTCATATAAACAGGTGTGGTTCTACTACAGAACCTGAGATGTTGTTCCTTTACTCACCCTGAAGAGTCTCAGTTTCTGCCATGAGCTCATCCAGGAGGAGCTGTTCCTCAGCAGGAGCAGTCTGCTCTTCAGCGTGCTCCACTGCCTTCAGCTCGTCTCCTGTGTCACATGAAGAAACATCAACAGCTGTCCAAATCCATCACTGTGGTTCAATCTGACCATCATGTTTGTGTTACTGACCCAAAATCTGGATCATGTCTCAATCTGTTCTGATTGGTCAACTCACCAACCAGAGTAATAGACAGATCTGAATAATTCAGTGTCTACTATTAATTATTCACTAACAATTATGAGTATTCAGTACTTTTAATAAACTATCTAGTCCCTTCTATTAATTACTTCTGGACTTTTTAATTACTACTCTTCATTATTTATTAATTAATATTAGTTACTATGAATTAATAATAATGGTTTGTTGTGAATTCTTCAGCTCCTACATTAATTATCCAGTTATTACTGTTATTATTGAGTAGCTACTACAAACTACAGCCTGTTATAAATAATTCAGTCTGTTTATAAACTATTCAGTATTTCCTGTAATTACAATCACATCTCCTCCTCTACTCACTCAGAAGCTGCTCAGTAGTTGCTGTAACTTCTTCCAGCAACATGTCCATCAGGTCTTTGATGGACGCGTCCGTCTCTCCTGAGACCTTCTCCTGTGGTGGAGGTGACGTTCTCTCCTGTGTCTCAGCCGAGACACATTCCAGGAAATCAGGTGTTGGTTCCACTGGAGAGTCCAGAACGTCCACCTCCTCCTCCTCCACCTTTCTGGCCTGCTGGTCTGTTTCTATCTCTACTTCTCCTTCCTTTCTGTTCTCCTCCAGCTTTTTCTCCTTTCTCCGCTGAATCCTCCACTTTCTTCTTCTCTTCTTCTTCTTCTCAGTTCCATCTCTGTTCAGTCGCTCCTCTGCTCTCTCGTCTGTGTCAGAGTCACGGCCTCTGAGGCAGCAAATCCAGGGGCAGCTCATCTTTGCTGTTGATCTGTTCGGCGCTTCAACACAGACTGATTAGAAACGGAGACGCTCTCCCAACTTCACACCTCTTCTACTTTATGACATCACACGGTGTATCCCTTAGTGATTATGACATCACAGCGGAATGTCACCCAGCATTCTACTGCGTGTGTGTGTGTGAGTGAGTGTAGAGCTACAGTAGATGGGCTGCAGGTAGTGGATGGTAGTGATGCTGCTGTTGAATTATTGCTATCAGATGATATGAGTGGGAATAAATTCAGATCATTGATCATTTTTAGAAAAAGTGCTGTAACTTCATTTGATCACCTCACAGTAAACAAACCGCAGTAACCGTAGGAACAATCTTACACATGCAGTAGAATAAAAAATTCAATCATTCTCTGATTCTACATACACTTCAGAATTATTATTCATCCAGCAATGTTTTAGCTCCATGTGAATAAATCCTGTTATTGATTATCACAGCTGCTCCTAATCAATCTCTAATTAGTCTCTAAACAATGTCTAAGTTCTCCACCTTCTATTCACTGCTTTAACAAAACAATCATTTATGTTCCTACACACCAGTTGTTGATGTTCAGAACTGTGGGGGCTATGATATACATGGTGGTGGGCTATGATATTGGGGATGGTGGACTATGATATACATGGTGGTGGGCTATCATATACATGGTGGTGGGCTATCATATACATGGTGGTGGGCTATGATATTGGGGATGGTGGACTATGATATACATGGTGGTGGGCTATGATATTGAGGATGGTGGGCTATGATATACATGGTGGTGGGCTATGATATTAGGGATGAATGGCTATGATATATATGGTGGTGGCCTATGATATTGGGGATGGTGGACTATGATATACATGGTGGTGGGCTATGATATTGGGGATGGTGGACTATGATATACATGGTGGTGGGCTATCATATACATGGTGGTGGGCTATCATATACATGGTGGTGGGCTATGATATTGGGGATGGTGGACTATGATATACATGGTGGTGGGCTATGATATTGAGGATGGTGGGCTATGATATACATGGTGGTGGGCTATGATATTAGGGATGAATGGCTATGATATATATGGTGGTGGCCTATGATATTGGGGATGGTGGACTATGATATACATGGTGGTGGGCTATGATATTGGGGATGGTGGACTATGATATACATGGTGGTGGGCTATCATATACATGGTGGTGGGCTATCATATACATGGTGGTG
>CM038710.1:3835579-3850579 GCA_021613375.1 Megaleporinus macrocephalus | reverse complement strand
GTCTCACCGTCTGTGGATGATGGTATTTCCACAAGACGGTCACTGGTTTGTGTCTGTCTCACCGTCTGTGGATGATGGTATTTCCACAAGACGGTCACTGGTTTGTCTCTGTCTCACCGTCTGTGGATGATGGTATTTCCACAAGACGGTCACTGGTTTGTCTCTGTCTCACCGTCTGTGGATGATGGTATTTCCACAAGACGGTCACTGGTTTGTCTCTGTCTCACCGTCTTATTTATTTCTTTTTTTGGTGATTTCTTTGTTTTTTTTGTGGGTTTTTTCTTCATTTGATTGTTGTTGTTGTGAAGACGGTGTTATTATCGTTCGTCATGTTCCCACCAAGAGGGTCTTCTCGCATTCCACTCTCTTCCACCTCTTCCTCTTCCTCCATCACCATCTCTCTCCCTCCTGTGTTTATATGTCTGCGTCTGTGGATGATGGTGGTCTACATGACGGTCACTGTTTCCTCTTTGTCTCACCGTCTGTGGATGATTGTACTCCACATGACGGTCACTGGTTCCTCTTTGTCTCACCGTCTGTGGATGATGGTACTCCACATGACGGTCACTGGTTCCTCTCTGTCTCACCGTCTGTGGATGATGGTACTCCACATGACGGTCACTGGTTCCTCTCTGTCTCACCGTCTGTGACTGACTGAACCCTACAGGACGGTGTCTGCCTCCTCTATGTTGGTTTGGTCCCCTGTTCTGTGGGACAGATCCTCTGGTCCTGTGGTCCTGCTCATGTCTGGAACAGGAGGACGGCTGCCACTGTTCATGGTTCCAGTTCCTTATGTTTACTTCCAGATCTCCATGATTCACAGTGACGGCTCTCTACAACACCAGTAAGAAACGTTAAGAACCTGTTTTATGTGAAACGTTGCTTTAAAGAAACATCAGACGCAACAACACCAGCAACATCATCTACTACATACCAGCTGCCACACAAACGTATTAGAGAAAAATAAAGAAGGACCAGATCTACAGAGAAGAACATGGGAACATGACTAAAGCTGAATGATGAACCCTGTACCTGTCCTCCGTTCCACTCTCGTCTCTGTGTCCTGCTTCGCTCATAGGCCCCACGTTCTGCTCCTGCTCCACGGGGTCTATGGGCCTGTCCTTGGTTCCTCTGTCCACTCCTGAGACCCTCTTCTTGTGGTTCCACCGCTGGAGCTCTGGAGTTATCATTCTTGGCCTCAACTGCTTCGCTGTCCTGCTGGTACTTCAGCTTTCGTCCACCTCCTCTCGTTCCTCTCCTTGCCCTTCTCTTCGTACCAGTTCCAGAGCTGTCCACGTGCAGGACATCCACTTCAGCTGGAGGACAAAATGAGAAGAACCTCTAATGACAGTGTCTGGAACTCAGAATGACTGACCAGAGTTCTTCAGAAGAGTCTATCGTTTCAGTGGATACTACTGAAAAAAATCTTCAACACTGATGTTGAGGCTGCAACTACTGAATGTTCAGTCTAGGTGTTTGTGCTGTAATCCAGCTCTGTGGTTTGTGATCAGCAGTGTTGGATTTTCAGTACTCACCCACAGGTTGGTTGTTGGAGGTGTTGGTCTTTTCAGTGAAGATGTTGAGAACTTCACTGAATGGGTCATACGGAGCTTCAGCAGCTGTAAAGCAAATCGGAAAATGAAGAGATTCAGAGAATAAAGCGAGTCAGAGAATAAAGCGAGTCAGAGAATAAAGAGAGTCAGAGAATAAAGCGAGTCAGAGAATAAAGAGAGTCAGAGAATAAAGAGAGTCAGAGAATAAAGCGAGTCAGAGAATAAAGAGAGTCAGAGAATAAAGCGAGTCAGAGAAAGGCTGATTTAGACGGCGTGCTCTAAGAAGTTTTATTTACTGCCTCTATAAATAAACACTTTAAGGTTCTCTTTTTTTCAGAGGGTTCTGTTTGTTTAATGTAGCTCTAGTTTTTATTAAAGTGAATAAAAAACACTTATTAGAAGTTTATGAATAATTTACTCACCCTGAAGCATCTCAGTATCTTCCACCATCTCATCCAGGAGGAGCTGTTCCTCAGCAGGAGCAGTCTGCTCTTCAGCGTGCTCCTCTGCTTTCAGCTCGTCTCCTGCTGTCACATGAAGAAACATCAACAGCTGTCCAAATCCATCACTGTGGTTCAATCTGACCATCATGTTTGTGTTACTGACCCAAAATCTGGATCATGTCTCAATTTGTAAAACGAGCCCGAGTTCTTTAATAGCTGCAAACTGATTTTCAGCACCGATGATGAATCTTCTGCTGTTATTACTCATATTAGACCAAAACAGCCTATTCATGATTAATAACATGATTGTTAACAGCTTATAAATGACTAATAACAGCAGCTGTTTCATAACAATCACCATGTGTGACTGCTGGACCAGGACTGTCCACATACAGGATGATTGTCCTCATCATGTGTCTATTCATGTACTGAGCCAATCACAGGTCCTCTCAGTCTGGCTCAGTACATCTGAACAGTCTTAATGTTGTTCAGTTCAGGGTTAATGTGATGCTAGTGATGCTGATGGTGTCTGCTGCTCACCCAGAGATGTGCTGTGACGTGTTCCAGCATGGTCCAGTTCAATGTCCATCAGGTCCCTGATGGTGTCCTCTGTCTGTTCCTGGATCAGCGTCTCATTCTCTGCATTTATAGAATGAAATATTCTCAGTTCTCCAGTTCGTTCATTCTGAAAGTCTTCATTCATTTGCTTTACTCACCCAGACGCTGGTCACTGACCACAGCAGTTTCCTCCAGCAGCGTCTCAGGAAGCCTCCTGACAATTCCACTGCTGTCCACACTGAGCTGCTGTTCTTCTGCTTTAGTATTAATATCAGAATGAAGAATATTAGCATTTGTTCTGATCATTTAGAGCTTACATGATTCTGAACATGCTAGTGGGTTCTCCTACTCACCCAGAGGTGGGCTGGTGGATGCTGGAGCATCTATGAAGGCTTCAGCCTCTGTAGTGATCATGTTGACCTCTATTGTACCAACAAATAAGATTTTCCATTAAAGCTTGTTAATTTGAATGTTTTCATTTAAACAGATTTCAGATCATATTAAGTTCATCATGTAATCTGTTGGTTTTTTCTATTTACCCAGAGGTTCCTCCATAAATGCCTCCTCACTGCAGACCAGGCTGGTGGTAGTGAGGTCCTCTACACTGTTCTCCTCAGCTTCGTCAGACATTATGATGGTCTCATTTTCTGCTAAATAGAATAAAATATTAAATAAACATTAAAATTAATAGAATTTCAAACCAGTTGTTCTTTTATCATCATGACATCTGTTCATTTCCTTTACTTACCCAGAGGTTCCTCCATAGGTTCCTCATTTACACTCATATTTAATATTCATATTTTATTTTGGGGTCCACTCGAATAAATTTACAAACTTTATACTTGAAATTTCCCAAAACATAATATATTTCTCATAATGTACATCTGTACTTATCCTCTGTCTGAAACACTAAGTTAGAACTACTGTGTCTTTAAGCCCCGCCTTCCAATTGTACCATTGTGCATTGATCAACTCATCTAATCTGTTCTGATTGGTCAACTCAACTACTCTGTTCTTAAATTATACAGTTATTACTGTTATTATTGAGTAGCTACTACAAACTACAGCCTGTTATAAATGATTCAGTCTGTTTTATAAACTATTCAGTATTTACTGTAATTACAATCACATCTCCTCCTCTACTCACTCAGAAGCTGCTCAGTAGTTGCTGTAACTTCTTCCAGCAACATGTCCATCAGGTCTTTGATGGACGCGTCCGTCTCTCCTGAGAACTTCTCCTGTGGTGGAGGTGACGGGCTCTCCTGTGTCTCAGCCGAGACACATTCCAGGACGTCAGGTGTTAGTTGTACTGGAGCTTCTGCCAAAGAAGAACAATGTTTGGTTCCCTAAAGAACATGTTAACTAAGGATGCTTTAGGAAAGATGAAGAACCTTGTATACGTGTAAAGGTGTTTGTGTACCAATGAAAGCTTTTCTCCAGAGCCGAATATCCAACCCTAGAACCCTGTTAGAACCTTCATGTTTAAGAAGGTGCATGTTCATATAAACAGATGTGGTTCTACTACAGAACCTGAGATTTGGTTCCTTTACTCACCTTGAAGAGTCTCAGTTTCTAGCACAAGCTCATCCAGGAGGAGCTGTTCCTCAGCAGGAGCAGTCTGCTCTTCAGCGTGCTCCGCTGCCTTCAGCTCGTCTCCTGCTGTCACATGAAGAAACATCAACAGCTGTCCAAATCCATCACTGTGGTTCAATCTGACCATCATGTTTGTGTTACTGACCCAAAATCTGGATCATGTCTCAATTTGTAAAATGAGCCCGAGTTCTTTAATAGCTGCAAACTGATTTTCAGCACCGATGATGAATCTTCTGCTGTTATTACTCATATTAGACCAAAACAGCCTATTCATGATTAATAACATGATTGTTAACAGCTTACAAATTACTAATAACAGCAGCTGTTTCATAATAATTATTCTATCTAGTAGATTTACAAATTTTATACTTGAAATTTCCCAAAATATAATATATTTCTCATAATGTACATCTGTATTTATCCTCTGTCTGAAACGCTACATTGGAACCACTGTGACTTTAAGCCCCGCCTCCCAATTGGACCAGCGTACTCTGATTGGACAGCTCATCCAATCTGTTCTGGTTGGTCAACTTACGCACTCTGTTCTGATTAGTCAACAAACCCACACTGTTCTCACTGGTCAACTCATCCACTCTGTTCTGATTGGTTAACTCATCCAATCTGTTCTGACTGCTCAACTCATCCACTCTGTTCTGATTGGTCAACTCAACATCTATTCTAATTATACGTTTATACTGTTATTATTGAGTAGCTACTACAAACTACAGCCTGTTATAAATGATTCAGTCTGTTTTATGAACTATTCAGTATTTACTGTAATTACAATCACATCTCCTCCTCTACTCACTCAGAAGCTGCTCAGTAGTTGCTGTAACTTCTTCCAGCAACATGTCCATCAGGTCTTTGATGGACGCGTCCGTCTCTCCTGAGACCTTCTCCTGTGGTGGAGGTGACGTTCTCTCATGTGTCTCAGCCGAGACACATTCCAGGACGTCAGGTGTTAGTTCTACTGGAGCTCCTGCCAAAGAAGAACAATGTTTGGTTCCCTAAAGAACATCTTCACTGAGGGTGCTTTAAGAAAGATGAAGAACCTTGTATAAGTGTAAAGGTGCTTGTATACCAACGAAAGCTTTCCTCCAGAGCCGTATATCCAACCCTAGAACCCTGTTAGAACCTTCATGTTTAAGAAGTTGCGTATTCGTATAAACATGTTTGGTTCTACTACAGAGCCTAATATTTGGTTCCTTTACTCACCCTGAAGAGTCTCAGTTTCTGCCACGAGCTCATCCAGGAGGAGCTGTTCCTCAGCAGGAGCAGTCTGCTCTTCAGCGTGCTCCGCTGACTTCAGCTCGTCTCCTGCTGTCACATGAAGAAACATCAACAGCTGTCCAAATCCATCACTGTGGTTCAATCTGACCATCATGTTTGTGTTACTGACCCAAAATCTGGATCATGTCTCAATCTGTTCTGATTGTTCAACTCAACTACTGTGTTCTGATTGGTTAACTCACCAACCAGAGTAATAGACAGATCTGAATAATTCAGTGTCTACTATTAATTATTCACTAACAATTTTGAGTATTCAGTACTTCTAATAAACTATCTAGTCCCTTCAATTAATTACTTCTGGACTTTTTAATTACTACTCTTCATTATTTATTAACTAATATTAGTTACTATGAATTAATAATAATGGTCTGTTGTGAATTCTTCAGCTCCTACATGAATTATACAGTTATTACTGTTATTATTGAGTAGCTACTACAAACTACAGCCTGTTATAAATGATTCAGTCTGTTTATAAACTATTCAGTATTTACTGTAATTACAATCACATCTCCTCCTCTACTCACTCAGAAGCTGCTCAGTAGTTGCTGTAACTTCTTCCAGCAACATGTCCATCAGGTCTTTGATGGACGGGTCTGTCTCTCCTGAGACCTTCTCCTGTGGTGGAGGTGACGTTCTCTCCTGTGTCTCAGCCGAGACACATTCCAGGAAATCAGGTGTTGGTTCCACTGGAGAGTCCAGAACGTCCACCTCCTCCTCCTCCACCTTTCTGGCCTGCTGGTCTGTTTCTATCTCTACTTCTCCTTTCTTTCTGTTCTCCTCCAGCTTTTTCTCCTTTCTCCGCTGAATCCTCCACTTTCTTCTTCTCTTCTTCTTCTTCTCAGTTCCATCTCTGTTCAGTCGCTCCTCTGCTCTCTCGTCTGTGTCAGAGTCACGGCCTCTGAGGCAGCAAATCCAGGGGCAGCTCATCTTTGCTGTTGATCTGTTCGGCGCTTCAACACAGACTGATTAGAAACGGAGACGCTCTCCCAACTTCACACCTCTTCTACTTTATGACATCACACGGTGTATCCCTTAGTGATTATGACATCACAGCGGAATGTCACCCAGCATTCTACTGCGTGTGTGTGTGTGTGAGTGAGTGTAGAGCTACAGTAGATGGGCTGCAGGTAGTGGATGGTAGTGATGCTGCTGTTGAATTATTGCTATCAGATGATATGAGTGGGAATAAATTCAGATCATTGATCATTTTTAGAAAAAGTGCTGTAACTTCATTTGATCACCTCACAGTAAACAAACCGCAGTAACCGTATGAACCATCTTACACATGCAGTAGAATAAAAAATTCAATCATTCTCTGATTCTACATACACTTCAGAATTATTATTCATCCAGCAATGTTTTAGCTCCATGTGAATAAATCCTGTTATTGATTATCACAGCTGCTCCTAATCAATCTCTAATTAGTCTCTAAACAATGTCTAATAAGTTCTCCACCTTCTATTCACTGCTTTAACAAAACAATCATTTATGTTCCTACACACCAGTTGTTGATGATCAGAACTGTGGGGGCTATGATATACATGGTGGTGGGCTATGATATTCAGGATGGTGGGCTATGATATATATTGTGGTGGGCCATGATATTGGGGATGGTGGGCTACGATTTACATGGTGGTGGGCTATGATATTAGGGGTGGGGGTCTATGATATCAGGGGTGGTTGGCTATGATTTACATGGTGGTGGGCTATGATATTTGGGATGGTGGGCTATGATATACATGGGGCAGGGCTATGATATTGGGGATGGTGGTCTATGATATACATGGTGGTGGGCTATGGTATTAGGGATGGTGGGCTATGATATACATGATGGTGCGCTATGACATTGGGGATGGTGGGCTATGATATACATGGGGCTGGGCTATGATATTGGGTATGGTGGGCTGTGATATACATGATTGTGGGCTATGATATTGGGCGTAGGTGTCTATAATATCTGGGGTGGTTGGCTATGATTTACATGGTGGTGGGCTATGATATCAGGGGTTGGAAGAAGATGCACAGAGAGCCGGTGGGCACCAACGTTCAGCATTCTCCACCAACCGTTATTGTTCATGTAGGCTGCAATAATACTAGAGATGAACAGTCTGAACTCACAAAATAAGATTTGACCCGCTTGTTTCACTGTGTATAAAGACTTTCCTCTCTGGCCCGATCCCATCCCTAGGAGGGGCATGGAGCGCTTTAGAAGTTTACTGAGCCTCCACAACTGGCTTCAGAAAGCAAGCCAATCAAACTTGTGTTACACTGATCATTTTAATCTGTTCTGGAACCACCCGTCTTTATCATCATGATGGGATTCATCCCAGTAGACTTGGTTCACAGATGTTAAGCCACAATATACAAACCGGATTCCAAAAATTTTGGGACACTAAACAAATTGTGAATAAAAACTGAATGCAATGATGTGGAGGTTCCAACATCTAATATTTTATTCAGAATAGAACACAAATCACAGATCAACAGTTTAAATTGAGAGAATGTATCATTTTAAGGGAAAAATATGTCATTTTAAAATTTCATGGTGTCCACAGATCCCAAAAAAGTTGGGACAAGTAGCAATAAGTGGCTGGAAAAAGGAAATTGAGCATATAAAGCTGGAAAATCAATTAACACTAATTAGAATTGACAACATGATTGGGTATAAAAAGAGCTTCTCAGAGTGTCAGTGTCTCTCTAAAGCCAAGATGGGAAGAGGATCACCAGTTCCACCATTGTTGCGCAGAAAGATAGTGCAGCAATACCAGAACGGTGTTACCCAGCGTAAAGTAGCAAAGACTTTTAAGTTCTTATCATCAACCATGCATAACATGATCAAAAGATTCAGAGAATCTGGAACCATCGCTGTGCGTAAGGGTCAAGGCTGTAAAACTCTACTGGATTCTTGTGATCTCGGGGCCCTTAAACATCACTGCACCTCAAACAGGAACACCACTGTCCAGGAAATAACAAAACAGGTTCAGGAACACTTCCAGAAAGCATCGTCAGTGAACACAATCCACCCTGCCATCCGCCGCTGCCAGCTGAAACTCTACAGTGCAAAGAGGAAGCCATTTCTAAGCAAGCTCCACAAGCTCAGACGTTTGCACTGGACCAGGGGTCTTTAAAATGGAGTGTGGCAAAATGGAAGACTGTTCTGAGGTCAGATGAGTCACGATTTGAAGTTCTTTATGGAACACTGGGACGCCATGTCATCCGGACCAGAGAGGACAAGGATAACCCAAGTTGTTATCAACGCTCCGTTCAGAAGCCTGCATCACTGATGGTATGGGGTTGCATGAGTGCTTGTGGCATGGGCAGCTTGCATGTCTGGAAAGGCACCATTAATGCAGAGAACTATGTTCAGGTTCTAGAACAACATATGCTCCATCTAGACGTCCTCTCTTTCAGAGAAGACCTGCATTCTTCAACAAGATAATGCCAAACCACGTTCTGCAGCAATCACAACATCATGGCTACGTAGGAGAAGGATCCGGTACTGAGATGGTCAGCCTGCAGTCCAGATCTTTCACCTGTAGAGAACATTTGGCGCATCATAAAGAAGAAGGTGCAACAAAGAAGACCCGAGACGATTAAACAGTTAGAGGCCTGTATTAGACATGACTGGGAGAGCAGTTCTATTTCTAAACTTGAGAAACTGGTCTCCTCTGTCCCCAGACGTCTGTTGAGTGTTGTAAGAAGGGGGGATACCACACAGTGATAAAAATGGCTTTGTCCCAACTTTTTTGGGGATTTGTTGACGCCATGAAATTTTGAAAAAACATATTTTCCCTTAAAATGATACATTCTCTCAGTTTAAACTTTTGATCTGTGATTTGTGTTCTATTCTGAATAAAATATTAGATGATGGCACCTCCACATCACTGCATTCAGTTTTTATTCACAAACTTTTTTGGAATCCGGTTTGTATCTTACTCTGTTCTTAACCTGAAATGACTACCAGAAACCAGTCATGAAAACCCAGCCATCCCAGTAATAAATAGCAATCGACCTAGGATCAGCCTGTCTTCACTGACCTTTAATAAAAAATCTTTTTATCAACCCAGCTAATCTCATCCACATTAACCACTAACTCCCCTCTGCTCCCAGCCTGTCTCTCAGATCTCCTCACAGACTATAGATAGATTATCACTAAGAGACTCCAGGAGCTTCAGTTAAAGAAAACATGTTTTGAATGATTGGCTCTACAAGTGTGTGCTGGATGCAGTAACAGCTTGGTGGTCGCTGGTGTTCATAGACCTCCCTCTGCACCCTCTCATTCCATAGATGAGTTAGCTGAGCTTTTATCTCTGTATGCTGAAGCAGAAATGCTGATCCTAGCTGATTATAATCTGAACTGGTTAACTAATGCATCCAATCATCTGAAAGAAGTGTTTGATAATCTGTCATTTAAGCATTACAGAGCCAACACGCCCAAACTTGCATGACCCCACCAAGTCCTCCTTAATAGACTTAATTTTATCAAATAGATCTGACAGAATTCCCACTACAGCTGCATTTGCCCCTGGTATTAGTGATCACTGTACTTTTGGGTGCATCAGGGACACCAGCATAAATAAGTGAGGCTCTCAGATTGTGGTTTGAAGAAATCTTAAACATTTTAACAATTAAAATTAAGATTTTTAAATGATCTGGTGCTCAGCAACATTTGCTATACCTCAGAAATGATGGATGTTGACTTGGCACTAGATCATTTTAATCAAATATTACTAGCAGTGGTAAACAAGCATGCCCCCTATAATATTCTTAGCAGGTTGTGTTACATTAACATTCTTAATCTCTAGTGTAGGTACATATACCGATACTGTATAAACTCATATTCTCAGCAGATTGTGTTACAATAACATTCTTAATCTGTAGTGTAGGTACATATACTGATACTGTATAAACTCATATTCTCAGCAGGTTGTGTTACATTAATGTAATTAATCTGTAGTGTAGGTACATATACTGATACTGTATAAAGTCATATTCTCAGCAGATTGTGTTACAATAACATTCTTAATCTCTAGTGTAGGTACATATACTGATACTGTATAAACTCATATTCTCAGCAGTTTGTGTTACATTAATGTTCTTAATCTCTATTGTAGGTACATATACTGATACTGTATAAACTCATATTCTCAGCAGATTGTGTTACATTAATGTAATTAATCTCTAGTGTAGGTACATATACTGATACTGTATAAACTCATATTCTCAGCAGGTTGTGTTACATTAATGTAATTAATCTCTAGTGTAGGTACATATACTGATACTGTATAAACTCATATTCTCAGCAGATTGTGTTACATTAATGTAATTAATCTGTAGTGTAGGTACATATACTGATACTGTATAAAGTCATATTCTCAGCAGATTGTGTTACAATAACATTCTTAATCTCTAGTGTAGGTACATATACTGATACTGTATGAACTCATATTCTCAACAGATTGTGTTACATTAATGTAATTAATCTCTAGTGTAGGTACATATACTGATACTGTATAAACTCATATTCTCAGCAGATTGTGTTACATTAATGTAATTAATCTCTAGTGTAGGTACATATACTGATACTGTATAAACTCATATTCTCAGCAGGTTGTGTTACATTAATGTAATTAATCTCTAGTGTAGGTACATATACTGATACTGTATAAACTCATATTCTCAGCAGGTTGTGTTACATTAATGTTCTTAATCTCTAGTGTAGGTACATATACTGATACTGTATAAACTCATATTCTCAGCAGATTGTGTTACATTAATGTTCTTAATCTCTAGTGTAGGTACATATACTGATACTGTATAAACTCATATTCTCAGCAGGTTGTGTTACATTAATGTTCTTAATCTCTAGTGTAGGTACATATACCGATACTGTATAAACTCATCTTTTCAGCAGATTGTGTTACATTAATGTAATTAATCTCTAGTGTAGGTACATATACCGATACTGTATAAACTCATCTTTTCAGCAGGTTGTGTTACATTAATGTTCTTAATCTCTAGTGTAGATACATATACTGATACTGTATAAACTCATATTCTCAGCAGGTTGTGTTACATTAATGTTCTTAATCTCTAGTGTAGGTACATATACTGATACTGTATGAACTCATATTCTCAGCAGATTGTGTTACATTAATGTAATTAATCTCTAGTGTAGGTACATATACTGATACTGTATAAAGTCATCTTTTCAGCAGGTTGTGTTACATTAATGTTCTTAATCTCTAGTGTAGGTACATATACTGATACTGTATAAACTCATATTCTCAGCAGGTTGTGTTACATTAATGTAATTAATCTCTAGTGTACGTAGACCAGGGTTGGGAGACCAGTGTGCTACCACTGTACGACTGGTGGTCTGAAGTGGGAGTGCAAATAAGGCTTTAAAAACAGTGAAACGAAAACTAGCAGGAAATCTAACAATCTTTTCCTTTCTTTTCTTTTCTTTTCTTTTCTTTTCTTTTTTTCTTTTCTTTTCTTTTTGACCCACTGTTACCGATCACCACTTCTACAAAGGTGTGACAGTGAGTTGCTGGTTGGCTGGGCATATATATGTCTTGCTCCACAGGTGAGCCTGGTCAGCACTGATTACTGCTGGGGGTTCTGGGACTCCAGATCCACCAGCTCTTCTGCTGCACTGACTAGGCCCCCTGCTGGTTGGCGGCAGTAAGTGCTGCCTCCTTACAGAATATTAGGTCAGTGTTTTGGTCTTTTGAAAATTTTAAAAAGTTGGCAAACATATTTTTAACAGACTGTCCTTGAGTTCACAAAGAACATGACCATAGACTTGAACTCCTTCTAGTAAGACCTGGATCAGCATCTTCCAAAGCGTAAAGATAAGTGAGGGAGTGATGAAGCTCAGAGACGAGTGTGAGTGTTTTTATTGTTGCTTTTTCTTCTTGTCTTTCTTTCTTTGCTACTTTGTTTGACTAGTTGATGAAGTGGGTGTTGCTCAGGTTTTCTCTGGAATGTGGTTTGTTATTACTGTTTTAAGCTACAAGGTACGTTCAGCTGGACGGTCCTGCTGGGCTTCCGTGAGGACAGAGACCCTGAGCTGTGTGGTAAGACTCGAGGTGGGGGTCTGTGTGTTTACATCAACACTGAATGGTGTAGAGACGCAGCGCTAGTCTAAAGTCACTGCTCACTGCTGGTGGAGGTTGTGGTGGTCAGAGCCAGACCTGTTCATCTGCTGAGATCTGACTACCGTGTACATAGGGGTGGTGTATATAGCACCCAATGCTAATGCTAACGCCTGTAGACCCTCAGTAGATCATTGAGTAAAGTACCTGAACACTGTATTACACTAATAAAGCCTGTAGACTCTCAGCAGATCATTCAGTAAAGTACCTGAACAATGTATTACACTAATAAAACCTGTAGACTCTCAGCAAATCCTTCAGTAAAGTACCTGAACACTGTATTACACTAATAAAGCCTGTAGACTCTCAGCAGATCATTCAGTAAAGTACCTGAACACTGTATTACACTAATAAAGCCTGTAGACTCTCAGCAGATCATTCAGTAAAGTACCTGAACACTGTATTACACTAATGAAGCCTGTAGAGTCTCAGCAGATCCTTCAGTAAAGTACCTGAACACTGTATTACACTAATAAAGCCTGTAGACTCTCAGCAGATCATTCAGTAAAGTACCTGAACACTGTATTACACTAATAAAGCCTGTAGACTCTCAGCAGATCATTCAGTAAAGTACCTTGAACACTGTATTTAAACTAATAAAGCCTGTAGACTCTCAGCAGATCATTCAGTAAAGTACCTGAACACTGTATTACACTAATAAAAGCCTGTAGACTCTCAGCAGATCATTCAGTAAAGTACCTGAACACTGTATTACACTAATAAAGCCTGTAGACTCTCAGCAGATCATTCAGTAAAGTACCTGAACACTGTATTACACTAATAAAGCCTGTAGACTCTCAGCAGATCATTCAGTAAAGTACCTGAACACTGTATTACACTAATAAAGCCTGTAGACTCTCAGCAGATCATTCAGTAAAGTACCTGAACACTGTATTACACTAATAAAGCCTGTAGACTCTCAGCAGATCATTCAGTAAAGTACCTGAACACTGTATTAAACTAATAAAGCCTGTAGACTCTCAGCAGATCATTCAGTAAAGTACCTGAACACTGTATTACACTAATAAAGAATAAATAGTTTTAAGGATTTTTATTTATTTTTATTGTTTTTGTTGATTTTTTTGTTTTTGTCTGTCTCACCGTCTGTGGATGATGGTATTTCCACATGACGGTCACTGGTTTCTCTCTGTCTCACCGTCTGTGGATGATGGTATTTCCACAAGACGGTCACTGGTTTGTCTCTGTCTCACCGTCTGTGGATGATGTTATTTCCACAAGACGGTCACTGGTTTGTCTCTGTCTCACCGTCTGTGGATGATGGTATTTCCACAAGACGGTCACTGGTCTGTCTCTGTCTCACCGTCTGTGAATGATGGTGTTTCCACAAGACAGTCACTGGTTTGTCTCTGTCTCATCGTCTGTGGATGATGGTATTTCCACAAGACGGTCACTGGTTTGTCTCTGTCTCACCGTCTGTGGATGATGGTATTTCCACATGACGGTCACTGGTTTGTCTCTGTCTCACCGTCAGTGGATGATGGTATTTCCACATGACGGTCTCTGGTTTGTCTCTGTCTCACCGTCATATTTATTTATTTTTTGGTGATTTTTTTTGTTTTTTTTTGTGGGTTTTTTCTTCATTTGATTGTTGTTGTTGTGAAGACGGTGTTATTATCGTTCGTCATGTTCCCACCAAGAGGGTCTTCTAGCATTCCACTCTCTTCCACCTCTTCCTCTTCCTCCATCACCATCTCTCTCCCTCCTGTGTTTATATGTCTGCGTCTGAGGAGGATGGTGGTCTACCTGACGGTCAATGGTTTCTCTCGGTCTCACAGTCTGTGGATGATGGTGCTCCACATGACGGTCACTGTTTCCTCTTGGTCTCACCGTCTGTGGATGATGGTACTCCACATGACGGTCACTGGTTCCTCTTTGTCTCATCGTCTGTGGATGATGGTACTCCACATGACGGTCACTGCTTCCTCTTTGTCTTACCGTCTGTGGATGATGGTGCTCCACATGACGGTCACTGTTTCCTCTTGGTCTCACCGTCTGTGGATGATGGTGCTCCACATGACGGTCACTGTTTCCTCTTGGTCTCACCGTCTGTGCATGATGGTGCTCCACATGACGGTCACTGTTTCCTCTTTGTCTCACCGTCTGTGGATGATGGTACTCCACATGACGGTCACTGCTTCCTCTTTGTCTTACCGTCTGTGGATGATGGTGCTCCACATGACGGTCACTGGTTCCTCTGTGTTTCTCTGTCTGTGTCTGACTGAACCCTACAGGACGGTGTCTGCCTCCTCTGTGCTGGTCTTGTCCTCTGTGCTGTGGGACAGATCCTCTGGTCCTGTGGTCCTGCTCATGTTTGGAACAGGAGGACGGCTGCCACTGTTCATGGTTCCAGTTCCTTATGTTTACTTCCAGATCTCCATGATT
>CM038710.1:3691943-3834581 GCA_021613375.1 Megaleporinus macrocephalus | reverse complement strand
ATGTTTTTTGTTTCAATAAATAAAATCTGTTCTATTAAAACTATAAAATTATAACTATAGTTTTAAAGTAGAAACAGTAATAAATCTACTTATATATTTATTTGCATTATCACAGATACATTGTTCTATTGATTGGTGATTAAAGTCTGATATATAATTTTACAATTTAAAACCTTTTAAATGAATTGATTTCTTTTTAACAAGCATGCGTTTAAAAATAACAAATAATCAGTGATTGTTAGTAAAATTATTAATTATTATAAAATAGAAATAAATGTATATGTATATTTGGTTTTAATAGAAATAGTTATAGCAGTATATGCATTGTGTATATATATATATATATATATATATATATATATATATATATATATATATATATAGTGAAAATAAATATTCAGTGATATATATATATATATAAAATAATCACATTAAAGTTAAATAAGGTTGAAACATTCAGTGATCAGTTACGAATATCTATTAAATGCAGATGACGTTCAGAACGCAGTCACAGGTTGAATTGACAGATTATTAGAAACGATGTTGCTCGTGATGGAATGGCCTCGGCCTGCCTGACCGGTAAGCCCGCCGCGCTGCCCGCTGGCACTGCGCTCCTGATTCCTGAGGAAAATTACGGAGGACAGGTTTCATCAAGATTTCATACGACTGTCTCCTCTGCAGCACTCGGGCTTCTTTGTAGGAGTTCAATTATTTTAAGATATTCTCCCCTCAGGTGGTGTAGACAGGTGTGATATTCCCTCGGAAACCCATCAGTCCAGTTCTGGCCTCGCTCTCCTCTAATGTTCCCGCCGTGATCTTTCACCTCGCTGGTCTTCTGTTCTCCGGCTCGGCTCAGGAGCAGTTAGAGCGCTTGACCGCGGACGCGCGTGTAGCCTCTGCGCTGCCCCTTTAAGTAGCACTAAGTAGCATTAACTGGACTCCTGATCTGCTGTGAGGAGAACAGCCTCCATCCCCTGTATCAGCTCCACTGACCATACAGGACCTCCACTCACTGACCACTGTATCAGCTCCACTGACCATACAGGACCTCCACTCACTGACCACTGTATCAGCTCCACTGACCATACAGGACCTCCACTCACTGTCCACTGTATCAGCTCCACTGACCATACAGGACCTAAACTCACTGTCCACTGTATCAGCTCCACTGACCATACAGGACCTAAACTCACTGTCCACTGTATCAACTCCACTGACCATACAGGACCTCCACTCACTGACTACTGTATCAGCTCCACTGACCATACAGGACCTCCACTCACTGTCCACTGTATCAGCTCCACTGACCATACAGGACCTCCACTCACTGTCCACTGTATCAGCTCCACTGACCATACAGGACCTAAACTCACTGTCCACTGTATCAACTCCACTGACCATACAGGACCTCCACTCACTGACTACTGTATCAGCTCCACTGACCATACAGGACCTCCACTCACTGACTACTGTATCAGCTCCACTGACCATACAGGACCTCCACTCACTGTCCACTGTATCAGCTCCACTTACAGACTGTAGTTCATCTGATTCTCTGTATACTTTATTACTCTGTTCTTTAATGATCAGGACCCCCACAGGACCCCCATAGAGCAGATACTATTAGGGAGGTGGGTCATTCTCAGCACTGCAGTGACACTGACATAGTGGTGGTGGTGTGTTAGTTAGTGTGTGTTGTGCTGGTGTGAGTGGATCAGACACAGCAGTGCTGCTGGAGAGTTTAAACACTGTGTCCACTCACTGTCCACTCTATTAGACACTCCTACTACTTGCTGGTCCACCTTGTAGATGTAAAGTCAGAGACAGTAGCTCATCTGCTGCTGCACAGTTTGTGTTCTCTAGTTCTTCATCAGTGGACACAGGACGCCGCCACAGGACACTGCTGTCTGGATAGTTTTGGTTTGTGGACGATTCTCAGTCCAGCAGCAGCCCTGCTGTGTCTGATCCTCTCAAACCAGCACAACACACACTAACACACCACCACCACATCAGTGTCACTGCAGTGTTGAGAATGACCCACCTCCCTAATAGTATCTGCATTGGAACTGTTGATCTTCAGACGTACACTGATCAGCTAAAAGCTTCGGCTATAGATTAGTTTGTTTACCTCTTATTGACTATAAAATAATTCAGTGAATTAGTCAAGATTCTGCAGTATTTGCTTTTATTAGCAATAGCAATTATTTAGCATGTACTATGAATTATTTAGTATCTACTAAAATTGTTTAGTATTTATTATTAAGTGTCTGCTATATATTTAGTATTTACTATGAATTATTCAGTATTGTCTATGAATTACTCAGTATTTACTATTGAATTATTCAGGAGCTATTTATTATTTTTTATCTACTATAAATGTAGTATTTAATATGAATTATTTAGTATTGTCTATGAATTATTTAATATTTACTATGAATTATTAGCTACTATAAATTTAATATTTATTGTCTGCTATATATTATTTAGTATTTACTAAATGTATGTATGAATTATTCAGTATCGTCTATGAATTATTTAGTATTTTCTATTAAATTATTCAGTAGCTACTATAAATTTAGTATTTATATGAATTATTCAGTATCTACTATGAATTATTTCGTAATCAGTTTCTACTAATAATTACTTAGTATTTACTATGAACTTTTCAGTGTCTACTATAAATTGTTTACTATTTATTGTGAATTATTCATTATCTACTAATACATTTTTGTATTTCCTATACATTTTTCACTTTGCTATGAATTATTTAGTATTTACCATAAATTATTCAGTGTCTGCTATCAGTTATTCAGTATCTACTTCACAGTATTTAGTATGTACTGTAAGAAACGCAGTATCCACTGTGAAATACTAGTTATACAGTATAAACTGAATAATTGAATATATACTGTGAATTATACAGTATAAACTGAATAATTGAGTATATATACTGTGAATTATACAGTATAAACTGAATAATTGAATATATACTATAAGTTATACAGAATAAACTGAATAATTGAGTGTATATACTGTGAGTCATACAGTATAAACTGAATAATTGGGTATATATACTGTGAGTTATACAGTATAAACTGAATAATTGAGTATTATATACTGTGAGTTATACAGTATAAACTGAATAATTGAGTATATACTATGTTATACAGTATAAACTGAATAATTGAGTATATATACTGTGAATTATACAGTATAAGCTGAATAATTGAATATATACTATAAGTTATACAGAATAAACTGAATAATTGAGTGTATATACTGTGAGTTATACAGTATAAACTGATTAATTGAGTATATATACTGTGAGTTATACAGTATAAACTAAATAATTGAGTATTATATACTGTGAGTTATACAGTATAAACTGAATAATTGAGTATATATTATGTTATACAATATAAACTGAATAATTGAGTATATATACTGTGAATTATACAGTGTAAACTGAATAATTGAGTATATATACTGTGAGTTTTACAGTATAAACTGAATAATTGAGTATATATACTGTGAGTTATACAGTGTCAACTGAATAATTGAGTATATATACTGTGAGTTATACAGTGTAAACTGAATAATTGAGTATATATACTGTGAGTTATACAGCGTAAACTGATTAATTGAGTATATATACTATGAGTTATACAGTGTAAACTGATTAATTGAGTATATATACTATGAGTTATACAGTGTAAACTGAATAATTGAGTATATATACTGTGAGTTATACAGCGTAAACTGAATAATTGAGTATATATACTGTGAGTTATACAGCGTAAACTGATTAATTGAGTATATATACTATGAGTTATACAGTGTAAACTGAATAATTGAGTATATATACTGTGAGTTATACAGTGTAAACTGATTAATTGAGTATATATACTATGAGTTATACAGTGTAAACTGAATAATTGAGTATATATACTGTGAATTATACAGCGTAAACTGATTAATTGAGTATATATACTATGAGTTATACAGTGTAAACTGAATAATTGAGTATATATACTGTGAGTTATACAGTGTAAACTGAATAATTGAGTATATATACTGTGAATTTTACAGTATATACTGTGATTTGTTCAGTATCTACTGTGATACTAGTGTGTTCTGTAGTTGTGGATGTGATGTTTATCAGTAGGTGGTGGTCAGTTCTGGACGCTGTGTTATCCTGACTGCCACTTGGTGGAGTGGAGAGTTTATAATCTCTCTCAGTGCAGATTAAACTCTGGAGCCCGGCGTTCATCGTCACAGCCGGCTGCATATGAGACAGTCTGCTGTGGAGCTCGTCATACATAATACATATAAAACTGATCTGAACTGAGTTTCCATCATTAATGAGCTCAGATCAGTAACCCCGCCGTCTCCCCCGCCGTCAGAGGCGAGTCTGAGGCGAGTCACTGTGGTGTGAATGGAAACTCTGACATTGCTAATGTTTGCCCAGTGAATGGAAGTCAGTCAAGTGTGAGACTGCGGTTCTCTGGTTTTGTGTTGTCTCACTAATCCTGTGCGTGCTCTGCGGTTAAACAGTCGCCGTGGCAGCGTCACTCAAGGCTTTATGGGATTGGCCGTTGATCTGGACAGACGAGTGTACGCACCATCTTTCAAGTGAACAGCACAGTCATGCGTCCCGCCCTGTCTGGAGACCTGTAGTTTAAATACGCTCCCTGTGTTTGAACTGGATCTACGTCCCACCTGGACAACTGTGTGTGTGTGTATTTGTTTATATACGTTTACAGGACTATTTATAAACAGCTGCCCCTCACATACAAACTATAACTTTAAAACCAGCTCCTTATATCTACACTCACTGTCCACTGTATCAGCTCCACTGACCACACAGGACCTCCACTCACTGTCCACTGTATCAGCTCCACTGACCATACAGGACCTCCACTCACTGTCCACTGTATCAGCTCCACTGACCATACAGGACCTCCACTCACTGTCCACTGTATCAGCTCCACTGACCATACAGGAGCTCCACTCACTGTCCACTGTATCAGCTCCACTGACCATACAGGACCTCCACTCACTGTCCACTGTATCAGCTCCACTGACCATACAGGACCTCCACTCACTGTCCACTGTATCAGCTCCACTGACCATACAGGACCTCCACTCACTGTCCACTGTATCAGCTCCACTGACCATACAGGACCTCCACTCACTGTCCACTGTATCAGCTCCACTGACCATACAGGACCTCCACTCACTGTCCACTGTATCAGCTCCACTGACCATACAGGACCTCCACTCACTGTCCACTGTATCAGCTCCACTGACCACACAGGACCTCCACTCACTGTCCACTGTATCAGCTCCACTGACCATACAGGAGCTCCACTTACAGACTGTAGTTCATCTGATTCTCTGTATAATTTATTACTCTGTTCTTTAATGATCAGGACCCCCACAGGACCACCACAGAGCAGGTACTATTAGGGAGGTGGGTCATTCTCAGCACTGCATTGACACTGACGTGGTGGTGGTGTGTTAGTTAATGTGTGTTGTGCTGGTGTGAGTGGATCAGACACAGCAGTGCTGCTGCTGGAGTGTTCAACCAACTTGTGTCCTGTGAGCGCTGATGAAGGACTACTCTAATGAGGTGGACCAGCAAAGTATGCGTGTCTATTAAAGTGTCTACTAATAATAATTCAGTACGTACCATGAACTGCGTATCTATTATGAATTATTCAGTATTTACTATTCATAGAATTAACTGTTCTAAATTATTTAGTATCTGCTATTTATTATTCAGTATCCACTATAAATAATTCAGCACATACTGTAAATTTGTTTGTATCAGTAACTATTATGAATGGAATAAGTACTGAGTAACTATTTACTTAGTAATTATTTAGTATCTACTATGAATTATTCAGTATTTACAATTCATAAAAGTATAATAAGTAATTTAGTATCTACTATTATTACTTCAGTATGTACTATGTATTCAGTTGCTGCTACAGTTATTGAGTATCTACTACGAATTATTCAGTGTCTGCTACAGATATTCAGTATCTCATATGAGTGATTCAGTATTTACAGTTCATAGAATTAACTGTTATGAGTTATTTAGTATCTACTATTTATTTTTCAGTATCCACTTTAAATAATTCAGCACATACTATACATTATTTGAATATTGCTGTAAATTCTGTATCTACTATGAACTTTTACTATTAATTATTCAGTAACTATTACGAATTGATAACTACTGAGTTACACAGTAACTATTTACTCAGTAATTATTCGGAATCTGCTATGAATTATTCAGTATTTACAATCCTTTGTAGTAATTTTAATAAATTATTTTATATCTTCTATTAATAATTCAGTATGTACTATGAAGTGAGTAACTACTACAGTTATTCAGTATGTACTATGAATTATTCAGTAACTACTTGTTATTCAGTATCTACTATTAATGATTCAGTAACTACTACAGTTATTCAGTGTCTACTATGAATTATTCAGTATCTACTGCAGTTATTTAGTATCTACTATGAATTATTCAGTATCCAATATAAATAAGTCAGCACATACTATAAATTATTTGTACATTGCTGTAAATTCTGTGCTGTAAATTCTAATGATTTTTTTTACTATTAATTATTCGGTAACTATTATGAATTGATAACTACTGAGTTACTGAGTAATTATTCCGTTTCTGCTATGAATTATTTAGTATTTACAATTTAAGTAATTATAATAAATTATTCCTTATCTATAAATCCATGTGTACTATGAACTGAGTAACTACTGTAAATGATTCAGTATCTACTACAGTTATTCAGTATCTACTACAGTTATACAGTATCTGCTATGAATTATTCAGTATCTACTGCAGGTATTCATTATCTGCTATGAATTATTCAGTATCTACTATGAATGATTCAGTATCTACTACAGTTATACAGTATCTGCTATGAATTATTCAGTATCTACTGCAGGTATTCATTATCTGCTTTGAATTATTCAGTATCTACTATGAATTATTTAGTATCTACTGCAGGTATTCATTATCTGCTATGAATTATTCAGTATCTACTATTAATGATTCAGTAACTACTACAGTTATTCAGTGTCTACTATGAATTATTCAGTATCTACTGCAGTTATTTAGTATCTACTATGAATTATTCAGTATCCACTATAAATAAGTCAGCACATACTATAAATTATTTGTACATTGCTGTAAATTCTGTGCTGTAAATTCTAATGATTTTTTTACTATTAATTATTCGGTAACTATTATGAATTGATAATTACTGAGTTACTGAGTAATTATTCAGTTTCTGCTATGAATTATTTAGTATTTACAATTTAAGTAATTATAATAAATTATTCCTTATCTATAAGGACTACTGTAACTACTGTAAATGATTCAGTATCTACCACAGTTATTCAGTATCTACTACAGTTATACAGTATCTGCTATGAATGATTCAGTATCTACTACAGTTATACAGTATCTGCTATGAATTATTCAGTATCTACTGCAGGCATTCATTATCTGCTTTGAATTATTCAGTATTTACAATTAAAAAAAGTAGCTATAATACATTTTTTCTTATCTACTATTAATAATTCCATATTTACTATAACCTGAGTAACTACTACAGTTATTCAGTATCTACTAAGAATTATTCAGTACCTACTGCAGTTATTTAGTATCTATTATGAATTATTCAGTATCTATTATGAATTATTCAGTATTTACAATTAATGGAATTAACTGTTGTAAATTAACTCTATTTATTATCTAGTATCCACTTAATAATTCAGCACATACTATAAATTGAGTACTGCTGGTAATTATTCAGTATCTGCTATAAATGAGTAATTTACTGAAATGAAGTAAGAAGTTATTTAATTGAATCGTGATGGAGAACTAACTCCAGACCGGTTAGCTTTAGTGCGCCGGCTACTGACTGCGTGTGGCTGGTCAGTAATATCAGCTAGACGTGCTGAGGTTTCAGTAAACCTGGCCTAAAGTGTGTCACATCACTAAACAGTAGCTGCACTCGCGGAGCTGACTGTCGTTCTCATGTGGGGTCTCAGGCTCTGCGGTGGGACGCTGGCGATACTGGACTCGCACACCTTCCAGCCCCAGCCAGCTCGGCCGAGCCCTGGTGGGCGACGTCACCGGCTAAAAGGGATTAGAGCCCCTTAATCCCGCATTGTCACTAACCTGAGATTACTCCAGATTTACTCCAGGCAGACCTAATCGCACTCGCCGCCGCGGACTCTCTCTCTGTGATCTTTTCAGGTCCTCTCTCGGACCCTTTACTCAGGGCTTCTTGACCCCTGGCGGGTGATCAGCGAGAGTGCGCGGCCTTGATTGGCAGATCACAGTTTGTGTGATTGAATTAGTTGTGTTTGCTGAGATCAGGGGGTTTAAACGATCCGGATCATATGCTGATCAGCTGAAAGGCTGAGCTTCAGACGGGTTGTTTCATTACCGCTGATGAAAGCCGGCGCCGGGTCTGATAACCAGCACAGCGGCAAATATACTTACAGAGCTAGTTCATCAGAAAATCTCATTTACTCACTTACAGCAGGTGCGGTCAGCTGAGCTGGACAGGGTCAGTGTCCAGAACCGGCTTCTTTAGTTTGTACTGAAACTGCGAGGCTAACGTGTTTTTATATTCTAATAATATATCACTGTATACAGCTCTGTTCTCTATACACACGGAGCAAAGTGCTGACAAATCACCCAATTCAGGATCAATACTACTGAATAATTAGCTGAATTATTCAATATCTGCCATAAATTAATCACAAACTACAATTAATTATTTAGTATGTACTATGAATTATTCAGTATATATGAATTATTCAGTATGTACTATGAATTATTCAGTGTCTTCTCTGAATTATTTAGTACGTACAATGATTTATTAAGTATCTACTATAAATTATTCAGTAGCTATGGATTACTAAGTATCTACTATGAATGGTTCCCTATCTACTATCAATTATTCAGTATCTACTTAAAACTATTCAGTATCTAATATGAATTGTTCAACATCTACTATGAATAATTCAGTATGTACTTTGAATTCTTCATTGTCGTCTCTGAATTATTTAGTACATACTATGATTTATTAAGTATCTACTATTAATTATTCAGTAGCTATGGGTTACTAAGTATCTACTATGAATGGTTCCCTATCTACTATCAATTATTCAGTATCTACCTAAAACTATTCAGTATCTAATATGAATTGTTCAATATCTACTATGAATAATTCAGTATGTACTATTGGTTATTCAGTATGTACTGTGAATAATTCAGTATGTGCTATAAATTATTCCGTATCTATGGATTATTCAGTATCAATGAACTATTCAGTATCTACTGTGAATTATTCAATATCTACTATCAATAATCCAGTATGTACTATGAATTGTTCAGTATCTATGGATTACTAAGTTTCTACTATAAATGGTTCCCTATCTACTATAGATTTTTCAGTATCTACTAATAACTATTCCGGATCTACTATGAATTTTTCAATATCTACTATGAATAATTCAGTATGTACTGATGTACTAGTAGTACTAGGAATTACTTAGGATCTACTATGTATTATTTAGTAGCTACTATTTGGTTATTCAGTAGATTCTATGAATTATTCAGTATGTACTATGAATTATTCAGCATCTATGAATTATTCGGTATCAATGAATTATTCAGTATCTACTATAAATATTCCAGTATGTGCTATGAATTATTTGGCATCTTTGAATTATTTAGTATCTAATATGAATTATTCAGTATCTACTATGAATATTCCAGTATGTACTATGAATTATTCAGCATCTGTAAATTACTTTGTGGCTACTATGAATTATTCAGTATGTACTATAAATGCCTCAATATCTACTATGTATAATTCAGTGTGTACTATCAATGACTATCTACTATGGATTACTTAGTAGCTACTATTGGTTATTCAATAGATTCTATTAATTATTCATGTACCGTAGATTATTTAATAACTACTGTGATTAATTTAGTATGTACTGAGTTATTTAGTATCTACTTTGAATAATCCAGTATGTACTGAGTTATTCCGTATCTGTGAATTACTACTATGAGTTATTTAGTATGTGCTGTGAATTATTCAGTATGTACTGATATAAAGTAATGAGAATTGTGGTTATATACTGAATTGAATTTGGTTTGATGATGGATGTCCTGCGGGGTTGAGTGCAGTGAGGGGTGCTGAGCTCCTCCTCTCTCCTCTGTCTGTCTGTGGAGAAGAGTGACAGGTGTCGCTGTGATTGACAGGTGGGCAGCTGGTCCCCCTGTTCTGTGTTCAGTGGGGATTTAGTTCTGGCGGAGGAGCAGAAACAGTTTTCTGTGCAGAGGAAAGTGGAGCGCTGTCGATGACGGAGCAGTTCCCCGAGGAGAGTGCGGCTCATCATTAGGGTGAAGAGTTCAGCAGAAGAGTGTTTATTCCCCACGCTCACAATCCCTGCACACTCTCTCACACACACCCATGCACTAACACGCACTCAGTTACACGCACACTCACACAAACCCACACACGTTCATACTCACTCACACGCACTCTCACACACATACACACCCACACACTCTCATGCACACTCGCACAGATTCCGTGGGCGTGTTAGTGTGTGTAATCTGGAATAGGTGGGATTTGCGCTGGATGATCTGAGCAAAAGCACAGATTTGGCTCCATCACTGCTCAGAATAACCACAGGACCACCATCAGTACTGGTTCCACCATAACTTCACTCCCACTCACCCCCAGCGTGTTTGATTCACTCTAAAAATGAGGGGCGGGTTTATTTGTACAACCGCTTTACATAAGAACAACTACTGTACATTATTCAATATCTACTATTAATTATTCAATATCTACTATCAGTTATTTAGTATCTACTATTAATTATTCAATATCTACTATCAATTATTTAGTATACACTATTCTTTATTCAATATCTATTATCAATTATTTACTATCTACTGTCAATTAGTATCTACTACCAATTATTTAGTATCTACTATACATTACTCAGTATCTTCTTGGCATTATTCAGTATCTACTATACATTATTCAGTATCTACTATCAATTATTCAGTATCTACTATCAGTTGTTCAGTATCTACTATACGTTATTTAGTGTCTACTATGCATTATTCAGTATCTACTATACATTATTTAGTATCTACTATCAGTTATTCAGTTGCTACTATACATTATTCAGTATCTACTATCAATTATTCAATATCTGCTATATGTTATTCAGTATCTACTATACATTATTCAGTATCTACTATACATTATTCAGTATCTGCTGCACATTTTTCAGTATCTACTATAAATTATTCAGTATCTACTATCAATTATTCAGTATCTACTATACATTATAAAGTATCTACTATACATTACTCAGTATCTGCTTGGCATTATTCAGTATCTACTATACATTATTCATTATCTACTATCAGTTATTCATTATCTACTATCAGTTATTCAGTATCTACTATCAGTTATTCAGTAGCTACCATCAATCTTTCAGTATCTATTGAGTTATTTAGTGTCTATTGAGTTATTCAGTATCTACTATGCATTGTTCAGTATCTACTATACACTATTCAGTATCTATTGAATTATTCAGTATCTGCTATACATTGTCTAGTATCTACTATCAATTATTCAATATCTACTGAATTATACAGTATCTACTATGCATTGTTTAGTATCTACTATCAATTATTCAATATCTACTGAATTATACAGTTTCTACTATGCATTGTTTAGTATCTACTATCAATTATTCAGTATCTACTGAATTATATAGTATCTATTATACATTATTCAGTATCTACTGACTTATTCAGTATCTACTATACATTGTTTAGTATCTACTTTCAGTTATTCCTTATACATTATGCATTATTCAGTATCTACTAAATTATTCAGTATCTACTGTGAGTTATTTAGTATCTACTAAGTTATTCAGTATCTACTGTAAGTTATTCAGTATCTACTGTGAGTTATTTAGTATCTACTATAAATTATTCAGTATCTACTATGAATTTTTCAGGGTCCGTGTCTGTTTTTCTGTATGTTAAGTATCTGTTTGTGTGTGTAGTGTATCTGTTTGTGTGTGTAGTGTATCTGTTTGTGTGTGTAGTGGTCAGAGTGACTGCGTTTGGTGGTAGTTCAGCTGCTGAAGTACTGAACTCGGTGCTGAAGCTCTATTAGTCTGTTATTACTGTTATTCATACTCACTACAGCTGTAGTGTTTTAGAGTTAGCCCCCCACCCCACCCATCACCCCAGCACTGACCCGCTCCCCGCCTCCACAGGCCTGAGAAGATTATTCTACCTGAAGCACGCTGCTCCTGAACTCATGCATACTAACCGCCCCCTGTCATGAATGCGGCTGAGGCTTTTACGGCAGGTCTGATGGATGAGACTCGGACTGAGCGCTCGGAGAATTACTTTGTGGTTTATTACACATTAAACACACATTAAGTCGTATTTTCTCGGGCGTCTCTCGCTGCCCGCCTGTCACATGACGCCCCCAAATAAGAAGTGACCTCCCACGTGACCCGAGCTATTGAGGAGGAGAAAGACATTGTTCCACTCCTCGCGAGCCTTCACCTCCCATCTGAGCTCATTCTACACTCGGATCTTCTCACAGGAGTAACATCTCATGCTTTGGCTGCTGATCTGTGTGAGGCTAATAGAGCTGAGGAGTTATGGGAGCAGACGTGTGTGTTTTGGGCTACTTGTTAGATCCACCTCCTCATATCTCCACTCATTGACCACTGTATCAGCTCCACTGACCATACAGGACCTCCACTCACTGTCCACTGTATCAGCTCCACTGACCATACAGGACCTCCACTCACTGTCCACTGTATCAGCTCCACTGACCATACAGGACCTCCACTCACTGTCCACTGTATCAGCTCCACTGACCATACAGGACCTCCACTCACTGTCCACTGTATCAGCTCCACTGACCATACAGGACCTCCACTCACTGTCCACTGTATCAGCTCCACTGACCATACAGGAGCTCCACCTACAGACTGTAGTTCATCTGATTCTCTGTATACTTTATTACTCTGTTCTTTAATGATCAGGACCCCCATAGGACCACCACAGAGCAGATACTATTAGGGAGGTGGATCATTCTCAGCACTGCAGTGACACTGACGTGGTGGTGGCGGCGTGTTAGTGTGTGTTGTGCTGGTGTGAGTGGATCAGACACAGCAGTGCTTCTGCTGGAGTGTTTACCCAACTTGCTCTTCTAGCAACAGATGAGCCATCGTCTCAGTATATTACAGTTATTCAGGATCTAGGAATTATTCAGTATTTACAGTTCATAGAATTATTTAGTATTTACTATTTATGATTCAGTACCAACTATAAATAATGCAGCACATACTGTAAATTATTTGTATATTGATGTAAGTTCTGTATCTACTATGAACTTTTCTACTATGAATTATTAAGTAACTATTATGAATTGATAACTACTGAGTTACACAGTGACTATTTATTCAGTAATTATTCAGAATCTGCTATGAATTATTTAGTATTTACAATTCATAGAAATAGCTCTAATAAATGATTTCATATCTACTATTAATAATTCAGTATGTGCTATGAACTGAGGAATTACTATAAATGATTCAGTATCTACTACAGTTTTTCAGCATCTACTATGAATTATTCAGTATCTACTACAGTTGTTCAGTATCTACCATTAATTATTCAGTATCTACTATGAGTTATTCAGTATGTACTATGAGTTATTCAGTATCTACTATGAATTATTCAGTATTTACAGTTCATAGAAGTAGCTGTAATAAATTATTTCATATCTACTATTAATAATTCAGTATGTACTATTAACTGAGTAACTACTATGAATGATTCAGTAACTATTGCAGTTATTCAGTATCTACTATTATTCAGTAAATACTACAGTTATTAAGTATATATTATGAATTATTCAGTATCTACTACAGTTATTCATTATCTACTATGAATTATTCAGTATTTACTAGTTATTCAGTATCTACTATGAATTATTCAGTATCTACTACAGTTATTCAGTATCTACTATGAATAATTCAGTATTTACTACAGTTATTCAGTATCTACTATGAATAATTCAGTATTTACTACAGTTATTCAGTATCTACTATGAATAATTCAGTATTTACTACAGTTATTCAGTATCTACTATGAATGATTCAGTATCTACTACAGTTATTGAGTCTTTACCATGAATTATTCAGTATTTACACTTCATAGAAGTAAATTCTTATTTAATACCTATTTATTATTTAGTGTCCGCTACATAATTTAGCACATACTATAAATAATTATATGTGTTAGTTTTTGTTGTGCTGGTGTGAGTGGATCAGACACCTTAGTGTCACGGCTGGACTGAGAATCGTCCACCAACCAAAACTATCCAGACAGCAGAGTGGACAGAGAGTGGACGCAATGTTTGAGAACTCACTCCGGTCTCCTGTGTTGGACTCTGCAGGTGTGGCTGTGAATGCTGTGGAAGATCTGCGAGTGTTCATGCTGGTGTGTGGACTCAGAAGAGTGAAGGACCCTCTCTACCTCCTGACTGCCTTCTCAGGTAACCTTCACACGCGTGTTCGATCAGTCAGCCTTTATTTTCACTCTGAAACACTCCGAGGGTGACCTTCGCTCTCAGTGCAGCCGAGCGTTTATATTTAAGGGATTGAAAACAGATTTTGATCTGGTGAACTAAATCAGAAGGTAAGATCACGACGATAACAAATTGACAATAAACATAGAAGGAAAGATGAATGGAAAAAGTTTTAGGAGAACAAATAAGATTTAATTAAATAATTTAAAAAATATATAGAATGATAATTTAGAAGAAACGGAACAAATTCAAACCAGAATAATAACTAAAGTAATACTATTGCAACATAAAAGAATAAATTGAACATAAACTTTAAACATTCAAATAAAATTATTATTTAAAACTAATAAATAACTAGGAATAGATTTGAAAAAAGAAGAAAAAAAATAAAATGTCAATAATAACATTTTCAACATAGAATTATAGTAAAACAAATTTTGTAACATTCAAAAAATACTTAACAAAAGTATTAATTAATAAATGCATAAAAACAGGAATATAACATTAAATGACAATAATAAAAAACATATGAGTATTATACTTTAAAAGAAAGAGAAGAAACTCAACCAAGATATAAAGCAAATTAAAGATTTTAACATAAAATTAATGTAAAACAAAATTAAAAAAATTCAAAAAATACTTAACAAAAGTATTAATTAATGAATAAAAACAGAAAATTTAAATCAAATAATAAGAAACACACAAACATTAGAGTGAAAATCAATTAAAATAAACTAATTTGAATGAAAATCAATAAACATACATAAAATAATCTAATATAATTTAAATAATTAAAAACCTGAGCTTTAGTGTTTCCGAATTCCAGCTCAGAGGTTCTCTGGAGCTAAAAGGAGATTTTCCAGGTTCAGTAAAAAAAAGAAAGTACCTGACAAGTGATCCACACACTAGAGGTAACACCCACATTTATACACACACACACACTAGTGTATATACACACTAGAGGGCAGTGTAACACCCACATATACACACACACTAGTGTATATACACACTAGAGGGCAGTGTAACACCCACATATACAGACACACTAGTGTATATACACACTAGAGGGCAGTGTAACACCCACATATACACACACACACACACACACACACACTAATGAATATACACACTAGAGGGCAGTGAAACACCCACATATACACACACACTAGTGTATATACACACTAGAGGGCAGTGTAACACCCACATATACACACACACTAGTGTATATACACACTAGAGGGCAGTGAAACACCCACATACACACACACACACACTAGTGAATATACACACTAGAGAGCAGTGAAACACCCACATATACACACACTAGTGAATATACACACTAGGGGGCAGTAAAACACCCACATATACACACACGCTAGTGAATATACACACTAGAGGGCACTGTAACACCCACATATACACACACACACACACACACACACACACACTAATGAATATACACACTAGAGGGCAGTGAAACACCCACATATACACACACACTAGTGTATATACACACTAGAGGGCAGTGTAACTGTAAATACTGTTCGACCTGAGGAGGATGGGTCTCCCCTTGTGAGTCTGGTTCCTCCCAAGGTTTCTTCCTCCAGTTGAGGGAGTTTTTCCTTGCCACTGTTGCCTCTGGCTCACTCACAGGGGGATAAACAGCTGTGATTTCATGTTTTTCATGTTTTTAAAATTCCTGTAAAGCTGCTTTGTGACAACATCGTTGTAAAAAGCGCTATACAAATAAACTTGACTTGACTTGACTTGTAACACCCACATATACACACACACTAGTGTATATACACACTAGAGGGCAGTGTAACACCCACATATACACACACGCTAGTGTATATACACACTAAAGGGCAGTGAAACACCCACATACACACACACACACACACTAGTGAATATACACACTAGAGGGCAGTGAAACCCACATATACACACACTAGTGAATATACACACTAGGGGGCAGTAAAACACCCACATATACACACACGCTAGTGAATATACACACTAGAGGGCACTGTAACACCCACATATACACACACTAGTGAACATAGACACTAGGGGGCAGTGAAACACCCACATATACACACACTAGTGAACACACACACACACTAGGGCGCAGTGAAACACCCACATATACACACACACTAGTGAACACACACTAGGGGGCAGTTAAACACCCACATATACACTCACACACTAGTGAACCTACTGGGGGCTGTGAAATGCCTACATACATGCACACACTAGGGGGCAGTGAGCACACTTGCACAGAGCATTGGGCAGCCTTGCTCAAGGGCACTTCAGTCGTGTCCTGTTGGTCCAGGGGATCAAACCACTGACCCCGAACCCCGAAGCTATGGACAGCCCACCATAGCTTCTTCACTCTGCTGCTTAATAAAGATACTGAAATTCTTCATAGCCAAAACAATCTGGGACCTTGAGTGATGCAGCCGTATTACCCCGAACCCCCTGCCCACATTCTTGTGTTGTCCTGCCAAAACTCCCGCACTTCAGCTCAGGAAGGGGCAGTTAATTAGCGGTAAGCTGGATCAGAACTGTGCAAATGACCCCCTGGTATTCCGGGGAGGGTCCTATGTTGGCTCACTAATCCAGCATTGGCTTTGTGCTCACTCACCATAGCGGTGCTAATGCTAGCGTCAGGGTTTCTGGAAATGCTCTTCCACACATGAACCGAGGTCTTACTCGTTATCTCCTCCTCGGTCTCCGGTTGGAGGAGTGAGTTCTCTCCTCCAGCCCAGCTCTTGGGAAGTTTTCAGATTTACAGACGTGCTTTGACATATTGCAGAGTTACAGTTACTGGGCTGTGAAGGAGCGACTGGGTGAGGCAGATCAGTGCTGCCGCTCTGGTTAGTCAAGAATTCCAAAAACAGAAGTCTGCTGAATGAGAGTGAAGCAGCTCAACAGTGATAACATTACATCATAATAGGTTTATTTTTTCTAATTTTGAGATACTCCATGGGTTCAGAGATATTCAGGGGCTAAAAGGACCCCTGTTTTTCGCAACTTGTGGATAAGGTGGGTGGGGGGAAGGAAAAGCTCTAAAATGTGCAGGGCAAAGGGTCTTCCAGGTATAACTAGTGACCATGTTATTGGAACCACTGGTATAACTAGTAACCCAGTTGTTGGAACCACTGATATAAGTTGTGACCCTATTATTACAGCCACTGGTATAACTAGTGACTCTATTAATAAAACCACTGGTATAAATAGTGACCCAGTTATTGTAATCACTGGTATAACTACTGACCCTATTATTGGAACCTCTGGTATAACTAGTGATCCTGTTATTGGAATCACTGGTGTAACTAGTCACCCTATTATTGGAATCACTGGTGTAACTAGTCACCCTATTATTGAATCACTGGTGTAACTAGTGACCCTATTATTGGAATCACTGGTATAACTAGTGACCCTATTATTGGAATCACTGGTATAACTAATGACCCTATTATTGGAATCACTGGTGTAACTAGTGACTCTATTATTAAAACCACTGGTACAAATAGTAACCCAGTTGTTGGAACCACTGATATAGTTAGTGACCCTGTTATTGGAATCACTGGTGTAACTAGTCGCCCTATTATTGGAATCACTGGTGTAACTAGTCACCCTATTATTGGAATCACTGGTATAACTAGTGTCCCTGTTATTGGAAGATATGTAGTTCAGTTGGGACTGAGGTCTGAAACCCTGTTGATTAAAATTCTGACTGACCAGTGTTCAGTGTTCAGTGACCTCTCTAATGGCGTGCGTGCCTGGTTTTATTTACGTGGCTAATCCTCTGTTCTGTGTCCCTCAAACAGAGTGGCATGCTGAGAACCCGCTGGTGATCCTCATTATCATTGGTCCAAAGGTGAGCACAAGATACACTCGCTCTTGTTGTGCGATGGATATCACAGTCTTGTCGTTCTTCTTCACCGCCTGTTCTTTTTGTCTTGGCTGCTTGTGGTGTGATGACCGGTCATGTCCTGTGAGTATGTGTGTGTCCTCCTGTGCCATGGCTGTGCTTTCACTGCCGCCAGCAGCCTCTTTAAGCAGATGTGTTAGCTTTAGCACGCTAGTCAACGTGCCTCTGCAAGCTCCAAAGGTAGCGCTAATTGGATGTAATACAGATAACAGCATTAGCCGCCGCTAAGCCGGACTTAAGGGAAGGTATTGAGAGGCTCTCTGCAGTTAGAACCTTGGGATTGTTGAAGGGAGGCGTGGCGGGGATCAGATGGTCCTACTTTCTGCTTGTGCTTTGTAGTCACTGAACTGCTGACTGAGCTGGTTTGTTCAACGTACTGCTAATAATAGTTAGCTAGTTTGATGTATGAGGCTGTACAGATACTAGAATAACTTAGAACTCAGTAGGGCTTGTAGGTGCAGTGTGTGTATGTCTATATATATACATATACACATACTTATATATGTGCAATGTAGGTTGCCAGTTCCAGAAACTTCATAGCTTTTAGCCTGGAGGCTACCATGTACTGTTGCTGTTCAAGCGCCCAGTCCTGGAAGCTTTGTAATCCTGGAAAGACTCCTTAACCATGGAGAAGGTCCCTCACAGCCCAGGAGGCTTTGTAGCCATGATGTAGCTTGGCGTAAGTTGCCACTGTGGAAAGCCTTGTAGCCTGGAAAGACCTGAGGAAGGTCCCCCTCAGCCTGGGAAGCCACATAGCTCTGGTGAGGCAGTGCCTAAACTGGTTAGATCAGATAGGTTCATAGCTGTGGTGTAGTGTGTCTCAAGTGGCTGCTCTCGTAGCCTGGAAGGAATCCATAGCTGAAGGAGAAGGTTCTTCTCAGCCTGGGAAGCCTTGTAGCTACAATGCCGCATTGCATAAATGACCAGTGTCACTTATATAGCTAGATACAGCCTTGTAGCGACTGGTGTGGGGAGCCTCATAGCCGTAGGTGAAGGTTCTTCTCAGTCTTGGAAGCCTTGTAGCTACAATGCAGCACTGTATAAGTGACCCGTTTCATAGCCTTGCAGCCCAGAAGGAGGCTTTAGGTGTGTGATTAGGTCCCACTCAGCCTGGGAAGCCTCGTAGCTACAGTTTAGCAGTGCGTAAGTGACCAGGGTAGGGAGCCTCGTAGCCTGGAAAGAGTCTTTAGCCAAAGGTGAAGGCCCATATCAGCCTGGGAAGCCTCATAGCAGTCATAGCCTTGTAGCCAAGAGTCTTCAGGTCATGCTCAGCCTGGGAAGCCTTGTAGCCGTGATATAGTTTGGCTCAACCTGGCTAGCTCAGGTAGGGTTATAGCTGCAGTGCAGTGACTGTTCCAGAAAATCTCCTAGCCTAGAAAGAGTGATTAGCTGCAACTGTGGTGTGCATCGCTCAGGTGCCGGGTCCCAGAAGCTTCGTGGGTTGCTAAGAGTCATAAGATGCCGGGTAGTTCTCTCTCAGCCCACAAGGACTCATAGCTGTGGCAGTAGAGGTGATTAGATGGCCTCCTAAACCATGGTGGAGCTTCTTGACTGCTAAGGTCTCAAACTACTCAGACAGTGAGAAAACAGACTGATGTAAAGTAGCAGTGATTTTGCACCAACGTACACCGATAAACACACCCACACCAGTAAACAACACTAAATTAAGATCAAGCTAACTGGAATAGCTGGTTACCAGTGTTGGTGCCTACAGTAGAAAAGGAGTCCTTAGCCATGGAGAAGGTCCCTCACAGCCCAGGAGGCTTTGCAGCTATGTGTAAGTGGCCGGTGTGGAAAGCCTCGTAGCCTGGAAAGACCTGAGGAAGGTCCCTCTTGCACACCCACACCAGTAAACAACACTAAATCAAGATAAATTTAACTGGAATAGCTGGTTACCAGTGTTGGTGACTACCCCTGCAATAGAAGGAGTTCCCAGTCTGCAAGCTTTAGGCTGGGACTCAGTCTTTACCTGTCGTACAGGTGTCGATGGCAGCGCGCCACTCTAACATGCTAATGTCCCTGTGCTGCGTTGTGCGGCTATAAAAAGAGGATCTAGGCATTTGCAGCTAGCGGTTAGCCTGTGGCAGGACATCTGCTGCTCCAGATTATGTCCTGGGCTTGGGAAGTGTGCGGCTGCCAAGGCTTTGGTGAGGTCAAACGCTCCATGTGGGCCAGAGGAGGATCAGACGATCCACAGGCTGCGCCGGATATTTGGATAAACGTAAAAAGCCGAAAATAGAAAAAAAAAAACAACAAACGAAGAAAAAGAGAGACAGAAGAACGAGGGAAGACGGTGGTGCTGATCTTGAGTCAGTCTGGGCAAACGAGATTGGAGCCTCGTTCAAACACAGCAGAACACGCGTTTCATTTACTCGCGCCGCGGTCCTGCAGGAAATGAAGAGCCGCGAGGGTCCGGACGCACCGTGGCGGCTCACATGTGGTCCACTCTGTGTCATGCCCCCCCCAGATGTTGCTGCTTGTCCTGGGCCCACCTTTCACCGCACGGTTCAGACGTTTAGTGCCGCAGTCTCGCTACGTCACAGACCTAGAAAAAGTACCTATATATATATATATGTGTGTGTGTGTGTGTGTATATATGTGTATATATGTATGTGTGTGTGTGTGTGTGTGTATGTATGTGTGTATATATATATGTATATATATATATATATATATATATATATATATATATATATATATATATATATATATATATATATATACACACACACATATGTATATATATATATATATGTGTATATGTATATATGTGTGTGTGTGTGTGTATGTGTGTATGTGTATATATATATATATGTATGTGTGTGTATATGTATATGTATATATGTGTGTGTGTGTGTGTGTGTGTGTGTGTATATATATATATATATATATATATATATATATATATGTATATGTATATGTGTATATATATGTGTGTATATGTATATACGTGTATATGTGTGTGTATGTATGTGTGTATCAGATTTCTTACCAGTATTCTATAGCAGTATTTGTATCCTGAAGAGTAAAAGAAGAACAGTAACCTTAGAAAACTCTGAATGGAGGGACAACTCTTGTCATGAAGGACACCGAAAACGAGTCATGCCTCGGAATGAGGCCTGCAGCCGGAGTAAGAGAGACCGTACTAGTACTGGTACACAAACGAGTCAGGATGGCTTTTATAAAGGAAGAGGAAGGCAACTTCCTGGTTAAAGGAATGCTCGTAGATCTGGTACAGGAAAGTCCCACGTTGAGACTCGACTTTGACTCACATCCCAGAGACTTGAGACTCAACTTTGACTCAAATCCCAGAGACTCAAGACTCGACTTTGACTCACGTCCCAAAGATTCAAGACTCGACTTTGACTCACATCCCAGAGACTTGAGACTCGACTTTGACGTACATCCCAGAGACTTGAGACTCTACTCTGGCTCACACCTCAGAGACTCATGACTCGACTCAGACTTGCATCCCAGAGACTCAAGACTTGTCTCTGACTTGCACCACTGAGATTCCAAACTTGCATCTCAGAGACTTAAGACTCGACTTTGACTCACATCCCAGAGACTTGACTTTGACTCACATTCCAGAGACACAAGACTCGACTTTGACTCACATCCCAGAGACTCAAGACTCGACTCTGGCTCACGCCTCAGAGACTTAAGAATAGACTTTGACTCACATACCAGAGACTTGAGACTCTACTCTGGCTCACACCTCAGAGACTCATGACTTGACTCTGACTCAGACTTGCATTCCAGAGAGGTTTCTGTGCAGATTCTGCTGCTGAAGTCCAGAGCTATGGTCTCTCAGTCCCACAGTCCTCGATTTGAATTAGGATTAGCTGATATCATGACTGCCCAGCCCTTGAGACAGCGTCCTTGAGGCACTGGGGTCACATGAACGAGGGCACCTTAAAAACCATACGTAGGTATTGAAAGCCCCCCGGTAAGCTGGGCATGTTTCCTGCCGGCGCCTCGTGATTGTCCCATCCGTCCCAGAATCAACGACATTAATGCTTTTCTCCTAAACATCGGGTTTCTTCTCCGTCCAGTGCTCGCGTATCGATCCGTGATTACAGAGTCTGAGGTTTACCCGAAGACGCTCCATCTGTTTCCATCACGGACTCGATGCCGTTTGATTTCCGGGCCCCTCCGCTCTTTCATTTCACTCCAGCTTTATTGAGTTGATGGCGTCATTAGACGCTTCCCTCCGCCCCGGCCATCGTTTTTCAGGTTCCGATGATTATCCTCCCGCCTCTGGCGTCTGTTTGCGAGTTTATTGATGTTCAAAGCGCGTGGCGTCTGAGCGAAGTCGGCCTGCGGCGCACCCCTGACTCCGCCGACGCCGCACGTGATTGTGAGCCGCGGAGCCGGCGTCTGATGAGAGGGATTTTTGTTTTCCTGCCGCGTCTCATGGAGGCGACATCAAATGCATCCTAGTTGTTTTGGTCGTGTTCCTCTTCTCTTTAGTGTGACTTCCCACAAGCGCTCCTCGGTTCAGAAGGCCAACAGCTAGCAAATCGCTTCCGCGCCAGCGTGCTGACGGTAACACCCCGCTGCCCAAAAAACAAATTCAGTAACTTTATCAGAAGCGTTTGTTCTGAATCCGTGGTTGACAGCAAGTCATCGTGTCGCTGTAAGATTAATTTAGTGTGAAGGTTTTCAAAGAGATTTCGAGACGCTGCCTCGCGCTCCCGTTGAAAGATGTTGCTGTTTTTCATGTTCTTGGAAAAACGAAATCTCACGGAGGACTATCACATACAGCCTGTATTCATCTGATCCTCTGTGTACTTTATTACTCTGTTCTTTAATGATCAGTCTCCATTTAAACCGGTGAGGACATCCTAGAGACTTAAGACTTGAGTCAGACTTGCATCCCAGAGACTCAAGACTTAACTTTGACTCACATCCCAGAGACTCAAGACTTAACTTTGACTCACATCCCAGAGACTCAAGACTCAACTTTGACTCACATCCCAGAGACTCACGACTTAACTTTGAATCACATCCCAGAGACTCACGACTTGACTTTGACTCACATCCCAGAGATTCAAGACTAAACTTTGACTCATATCCCAGAGACTCAAGACTCAACTTTGACTCACATCCCAGAGACTCCAGACTAAACTTTGACTCGTATCCCAGACTCAAGACTCAACTTTGACTCACATCCCAGAGACTTGACTTTGACTCACATCCCAGAGAGTTGACTTTGACTCACATCCTAGAGACTTGACTTTGACTTACATCCCAGAGATTCAAGACTCATATCCCAGAGACTCAAGACTCAACTTTGACTCACATCCCAGAAACTTGACTTTGATTCACATCCCAGAGATTCAAGACTTAACTTTGACTTACATCCCAGAGACTCAAGACTTAACTTTGACTCACATCCCAGAGACTCAAGACTCAACTTTGACTCACATCCCAGAGACTCAAGACTTGACTTTGACTCGCATCCCAGAGACTTGACTTTGACTCACATCCCAGAGACTTGACTTTGACTCACATCCCAGAGACTCAAGACTCAACTTTGACTCACATCTCAGAGACTTGTGACTCAACTTTGACTCATATCCCAGAGACTCAAGACTCGACTTTGACTCACACCTCAGAGACTCATGACTAGACTTTGACTTACATGTTAGAGACTTGAGACTTGACTTTGACTCACGTCCCAGAGACTGAATCTCGACCTTGACTACCTTCCCAGAGACTTGAGACTGTACTCTGGCTCACCCCTCAGAGACTTAAGACTCAACTCTGACTTGCACCACTGAGATTCCAGACTCGAGTCAGACTCACAGCCCAGAGACTCAAGAATCTACTTTAACTCACATCCCAGAGACTCAAGACTCGACTTTGACTTACATCCCAGAGATTCAAGACTAGACTTTGACTCACATCCCAGAGACTTAAGACTCAACTTTGACTTACATCCCAGAGATTCAAGACTAGACTTTGACTCACATCCCAGAGATTTAAGACTCAACTTTGACTTACATCCCAGAGATTCAAGACTAGACTTTGACTCACATCCCAGAGACTTAAGACTCTATTCTGGCTCACACCTCAGAGACTCATGACTTGATTCAGACTTGCATCCCAGAGACTTAAGACTCAACTCTGACTTGCACCACTGAGATTCCAGACTCGAGTCAGACTCACATGCCAGAGACTTAAGACTATACTTTGACTCACATACCAGAGACTCGAGACTTGGCTTTGACTCACATCTCAGAGACTTAAGACTCGACTTTGACTCACAGCCCAGAGACTCAAGACTATACTTTGACTCACATCCCAGAGACTTGAGACTCGACTTTGACTCACAGCCCAGAGACTCAAGACTATACTTTAACTCACATCCCAGAGACTCAAGACTCGACTTTGACTCACATCCCAGAGCAGTCAGTGGAGCTCCTATATGGTCAGTGGAGCTGATACAGTGGTCAGTGTGTAGAGATATAAGGAGGTAGAAGTTTAGCTCCATCCACTCAACAGGGGGAGGTTCAGCCTGGACTGCCTTTTGATTGAGGCATTTGAGTAGCCAATCAGAACAGAACTCATTTACATATACTGGTCTGAAACAACAACAACAACAACAAATCAGTTGATATGAGTGATACAGGTTGGAGAAAAAGATAAATGGTGTCTGTTCTAAGTGGACTTCAGGGCTAGGGGTGGGGGTTAGGGTTGGGGATGGAGGTTTGGATCACAGCCCAAATGAGCAAACCAGCTATTCAGAGCTATGCTACGCTAGCACGCTCGCTGCATCTCTGACCTAAATCGCATGCGCTGCCACCGCCGCTGCTGCTGCTGCTGCCACTACTGCTGCAGCAAGTGCTGGACCAGCTAATACATGCAAAGCCCTCATCACAATTAATCAGATTGAGCAACAACCCCTCCCTGACCCTAATCTCTGGAAATCTACAGGATTTTAAAATGCGCCCCCCCCCCCCCCAGGCTGCGGCGAGCATGTCCCAGCTGATGATCAGCGTGGAGCATTGTCTTGTCCGCCCGCCGCGGTTCGGGTATTACTGAAGTGATTTCACAGAGTAGCCGCGGCTGCTCGGCGGGGATAAATGGGGATAAACACACAAACTTGCACCGCTTATTGTTTCTGAGCGAAGATGAGCCGCAGCAAAGCTTACATAATAGTGGAAAGACATTTTTCATCTCAGCCCCGCCCGAGTTCCACTCCCCGTCCTCTCTGCCTCGTCTAAACGAGGGGCAGCTGAAGATGAGCTGGCCTTTTGAGGTATTAAGCAAACTGCTGGAAATACAGTGACTTGAAGCTTCAGGATATAAAAAGAATAAATAGTGTTTGATTACATCATTAAAACTACTATTCTGGTAGGAGGACTGCTGCACCACTGACTGCTGCACCACTGACTGCTGCACCTCTGACTACTGTATCTCTGACTGCTGTACCACTGACTGCTGTATCTCTGACTACTGTACCTCTGACTGCTATACCTCTGACTACTGTACCTCTGACTGCTGTACCTCTGACTGCTATACCTCTGACTACTGTACCTCTGACTGCTGTACCACTGACTGCTGTATCTCTGACTACTGTACCTCTGACTGCTATACCTCTGACTACTATACCTCTGACTACTGTACCTCTGACTGCTATACCTCTGACTACTATACCTCTGACTACTGTACCTCTGACTGCTATACCTCTGACTACTGTACCTCTGACTGCTGTACCACTGACTGCTGTATCTCTGACTACTGTACCTCTGACTGCTATACCTCTGACTACTGTACCTCTCACTGCTATACCTCTGACTACTATACCTCTGACTACTGTACCTCTGACTGCTGTACCTCTGACTACTGTACCTCTGACAGCTGTATCTCTGACTACTGTACCTCTGACTGCTATACCTCTGACTACTGTACCTCTCACTGCTATACCTCTGACTACTATACCTCTGACTACTGTACCTCTGACTGCTGTACCTCTGACTACTGTACCTCTGACAGCTGTACCACTGACTGCTGTATCTCTGACTACTGTACCTCTGACTGCTATACCTCTGACTGCTGTACCACTGATTGCTGTACCACTGATTGCTGTGTCTGTGACTTCTGTACCTCTGACTGCTGTACCTCTGAATGCTATACCTCTGACTGCTGTACCACTGACTGCTTTTCCTAATCGCCAGCCTCTAACTAGCCAGCTTCCTATTCACCAAATTCTTATTGGCCAAACTTTCATTCAACAGATTTTATTCTCTATATTCTTATTTTCCAGCTTCTTATTCAACAGAATGTTAATTTCCATTCCCATTGAGAGACGTAAATCATGCTTTTTAGCGATATTTTTATATAATTTTATTTTATAATTTCAGTTGTAACTAAAGAACCACATAATCCAATGCATTAGAGATCACTGGCGACTTTGTGCTAATTAGTCATGCAATTAGCGCCATGCTAATAAGCCTTATGACTCCAGTTTGAACCTTAAGAAGCGTCAGGTACCAAACATATCTTGGCTACATTTGGGCCGAGAGTTTTGGTTTTTGCACTAAGTACCAAAACCCCTGCACGAGAATTCACTACCAATGGCAGGTCACCAGATAGACCAGCCTTCGTTGTGTTTTGGATCGAGATGGACCAATCAGGCAGATTCCAGTCGCCGATCACCTTTCAGCACGATCGGCCCATAGCCGATATCGATCGAGGGCGGGGCTATATGTAGTTATTAGCACAGGCAAGTCATGAAACATGGTCTAAACTGGTTTATTACCATTTTTAATGAGCTCATATGAAACAGCATCACATTTTAAACTAAATTAACAGTAAATAAACAAAGTAAATAAAAAAAATCACCAATACTGCAGTCATTACATTTATACCCTTAATTTAAAACTAAGAAAGCTAATTAAATAAATACAGAAATGCAGTCAATAAACTCAGACTCTGTTATTTTAAACTAAATCTGAATTTCTGCTGTTGTTCTGTTTGTACCGTTCAGATCTGGTCTGTACGGGTTTCTGGGTTATTAGTTTTGTGCTAGCTGTGCGTGCTAGCTCTGCTGTTTGCTGATACTCACAGATTGGTAGTGTTAAATGTCTTTGTCTTGGTTCCCCAAGAGAAACGTTGATGTTTCACATGTTACAGAACGTCCTGGATGAGTCTGAGTCACATACGGTACACACTGCCAGACGGACGACATGTTTTCTACCAGCGCATGCCGTGAACACCATAAACTGTCTGTGGAAAATGAAAGCATATGTATTTCCACCTAGTGGTTCAGATAGGAATTGAAAGGACCCAACCAGAGGTTTCCTGGATGAAACACTAGCTGGAAATACAGAAATTAGGCTTATTTGTTAAACGCCATCGATCGACTCTCGGGATCGGCTGAACTGGAGAAATCTGGGCCGATCACCGATCACATACTTTGATTAAAGCTGATCGATCCTTCCATCTCTAGTTTTGGAGGACCATGAGAAGAAAATATAGCATGTGGGAATTGTGCCTTTAGCTGTGTGGCTTGTTTGTAGTTGATTCTGTTGGACCTTCAGCTCTTCTCAGCTCTTCCTCTTCTCTCTCCAGGTCGACCCTGTGTTCAGCGCGGAAGTGGAAGAAAGCGTCAGAAGGTAAAAGCTTCCATCCCTCACACCTCCTTCCCTCAGCCTCCTCCTCTGAAACCTTACCTGGCTCCTTATCTGGGCCTCTGCATGCGTTCGTTCTCCTGGTTTGGGGTCTCTGAGACTTTCTTTGGGCTCAGAAAAAAACGTAATTCCAACGTATGTGTGCAAACGTATCTCCCCGTACGGTAAACAGACTCAGTGTAAGGTACGAGGAGGGCTGCGATATCTGAGCCACATCTGAAAGCGGGGGGAGAAGCGAGGACGGTGGGGGGAGAAGCGAGGAGGCAAAGGTGGAGGGGAGATAAGAAGGTCTTTGATTGGGAATGTGCGGAGGGCAGCCTGCACTGCTGTGACTGCAGGCTGGCTGAGAGAGAGAGAGAGTGAGAGAGAGAGAGAGAGAGAGAGAGAGAGAGAGAGAGAGAGAGAGAGAGAGAGAGAGAGAGAGAGAGAGAGAGAGAGAGAGAGAGAGAGAGAGAGAGAGAGAGAGAGAGAGAGAGAGAGAGCTCTGATGAAACAGAGGGAGCCGTTTCTATACGTTCACTCTATAGTTTGGGTTTCGCTGCCATGAAGGAGCCTCTGCGCTCTGAAGCTGCAGCTCTGCAGGAGGAGGAAGAGACGCTCCTCTCTTTGATGTACTTTAAAGGGCTGCTGTGATGGAGTAAGGGACCTACAGCAGTGTGGAAACGTAGTTTCAACGTTTACCTTTACCTCATACTCACACGGTGCCGTTAACCATGCCCCAGCTCGATTGGCCCCTGACTTTCCTAATTAACCCTCGCTGGCCCGCTGGTCGCTCACATTACGCCTAACGTTCCAGACCTGAAAAGTTTAGATCGTCGCTCTGAGGGTCGTTAGGGGTGTAAACTGTTGTACTGTAAGTGGTGCGGGGGTCCGCACGCCCAAACATGGTGCAGGATCAGATTTCTTTCTCTTTAAAGTCCAGACTGGTTTATTTTTAGAGGGACAGTGATCTGCAAAGCTGTGTGTATCTGTTATTGTTTAAACAGTGACGGTATCGTGTTTATTGTGAGGTTATATCAGAGTAACGCAGCAGTTTGAGCTGTTAGTATAAGTGTGTTCAGGTTTATATGATTAGTTAATATACAGTATATACGCCTCTCACAGGCAGAGCATATGTACTGGTAGGTTCAGTGTTCAGTGAATGTTCTGACACCCACCACCCTCTCTCTCTCTCTATCTCACTCTCTCACTCTCTCTATTTTTCTTTCCTCTCTATCTCACTCTCACTCTTTCTTTCTCTCTCTCTCTCGCTCTTCTTTCTCTCTCTATCTCTCTTGCTCTTCTTTCTCTCTCTATTTCCCTCTCTATCTCTTTCGCTCTTCTTTCTCTCTCTCTGTCTATCTCTCTGTCTAGCTCTCTCTTCTTTCTCTCTATCTCTCTCGCTCTTCTTTCACCCTCTATCTCTCTCTCTGTCTCTCTCGCTCCTCTTTCTCTCTCTATTTTCCTCTCTATCTCTCTCGCTCTTCTTTCTCCCTCTATCTCTCTCTATCTCTTTTGCTCTTCTTTCTCTCTCTCTGTCTATCTCTCTGTCTATCTCTCTCTTCTTTCTCTCTCTCTCTCACGCTCTTCTTTCTCCTTCTATCTCTATCTCTCTCGCTCTTCTTTCTCTCTCTATCTCTTTCGATCTCTCTCTTTCTCTATCTCTCTTTCTCTATCTCTTTCTCTCTATCTTTCTCTCTTTCTCTGTCTCTCTCTCTTTCTCTCTCTCTCTGTTTTGCTCTTTTGTCTCTCTATCGCTCTCTTTCACTATCTCTCTCGCTCTTCTCTCTCTCTATCTCGCTCTTCTTTCTCTCTCTCTGTCTCATTCGCTCTTCTTTTTCTCTCTCTATCTATCTCTATCTCTCTCTCTCTCTTTCACTCTTCTTTCTCTCTATCTCTCTCTATCTCTCTCGCTCTTCTCTCTCTCTCTCGCTCTTCTTTCTCTCTCTATCTCTTTCGCTCTTCTCTCTCTCTCTCTCTCTCTCTATCTCTCGCTTTTCTTTCTTTCTATCTATCTCTCTCTCTCTATCTCTTTCGCTCTTCTCTCTCTCTCTCTCTTTCTCTCTCTCTCTCTCTCTCTCTCTCTCTGTAGATCTGCTGGTGTGTTTCTGGCTGTAGAGAGAAGTCAGGAGGAGCTGCACGCGGCTATGCAGAAGTCCTTCGCTATGGTTAACTCCTCCACGTCTGAAGGAATGTCTGCCGCGATCTTAGAGGTATAAACCTCGTATCTCCACTCACTGTCCACTGTATCAGCTCCACTGACCATACAGGACCTCCACTCACTGTCCACTGTATCAGCTCCACTGACCATACAGGACCTACACTCACTGACCACTGTATCAGCTCCACTGACCATACAGGACCTCCACTCACTGACCACTGTATCAGCTCCACTGACCATACAGGACCTACCCTCACTGACCACTGTATCAGCTCCACTGACCATACAGGAGCTCCACTCACTGTCCACTGTATCAGCTCCACTGACCATACAGGACCTCCACTCACTGTCCACTGTATCAGCTCCACTGACCATACAGGACCTCCACTCACTGTCCACTGTACTATGACATGAAATGCTGCCTATGTAGGAGGTCACTAGGATTTGAGACCCCAAGTGTTATCCAGGTTTGGTTGCTGTTCTCAGTGCAGCTTAAACCACTGCATGGCTTCAGCTCAGTGCCACCAGCAGCTCACCTGATTGAATAGAAGGCAGTGTAATTTAATGAAGGCCTGATAAGCTTAATTACATACAGCGAGGCAGCTACACACGCCGCACGGCTTCCAGCAGAGTCTTTAACTGCACAGCTACAAAAGGGCATCACGTCCGTGTTGTTCCGCACAAGTAAACACTTCCCGCCCGGTAACCAGCGTCAGATCCGCATCTCTGGGCTGATATGATTCCTCTCCTCCACATCTTATCACCGCGTGGAGGCCTAATCTCGTTTATCTGTATCAAACTTCAGATTAGCATAATCCACAGAGGGATTAAAGCGCTAATTAAATTTGCGCTCGTTGTGTTTTTCATTAGTCCGCGGCCTCTTCATTAACCCCGGCGTGCAGGAAGTCGTTGGAATTCAAATTATTGTTTTGATTACAAGAGGAATTAATTTAATCAGTGACACCTTCTCTTCTCGTCAGGCTATGGATTTGGGGCTGCCGGTTTTGGCCAGGGACATTCCCGGGAACGCTGCAATAGTCAAGCACCAAAACACCGGCCTGCTGTACTCGACGCCGGAGGTAAGATTCGGGAAGGTTTTGGGGCGTAGGTTTAATTTAGAAAGAAATAATTCTTGGAATTTGACTTTTCAACCCAATTTAGTTGTGATTTTTGTACAATTCAGCAAAATTCTTCATAATTTTCAAGTTTGAAATGAAGAATTTTGCTGTTGAGGATTTTAATATTTTAAAAATACATAATTCGTATTGTATTAAATAGTGTTATGGTTATTTATAGCATTTCAGAAATTAGCCAATTAAATTTTAAGCACAAAAACAAGCACATATGATACAATTTCATAATATTAATAATATTATAGTCCATTCTAACATTTCAACATTTATGAAATTCTGTATGCAACAGGTGCATGTTTAATGAAATTAACTTTATAATTATAATTACTTTATAATAAGTTTATATATATTTTACAATTACAATGTTTTTACAAAGTAACAAACAACAAATATATAATAATAATAATAATAATTTGGTTTTATTACATAAAATGTATAATTAAATGGTATTATAATCATATAAACTTTTCAAGACTAATTCAGCTTCTATATATTTTAGCAGAAGCTGGTGCATATATGATTAAATAGTATTAGTCACCATTTTTAGATTTCTTTACATTGTTCAGTAAAAACAGGTGCATATTTGAGTTAAATAAAAAAAAATTATTTGGCTAATTTCATTTTAATAATGAGACTATTTTATTATAATTTTAAATAAAAAATGATATATCACATATGATTAAATGATGTTATAGTCAGATAGAACAGGTGCATCTTTGATTAATTAAATAAATTAAAAATATATGCTTAAATGCATTTTAATAATGAGTCAATGTCATTGACTATAGTATTAGTCTATTACACCATTTTAGGAATGAGTCAATTTTATTATCATTTAAGTAAAAAACTGGTGCCTATATGATTAAATAGTCAGTCAGATACAATGTTTTTAAAAAGATCTGGAGTCTGTGTGATTAATAGTATTATAATCAATCACAGCTTTTCAGGAATGACCCAGTTTCATTACATTTTAAGCAAAAAAACAGGCATATTTTATTCAATTAAATTTTTTTTCAGGTTTAAAATATTACAATATACACTTGCATAATTCATACTTTATGAAATAGTGTTGTGGTCAATTTAGTTCTAAGCAATACGCAAGTGTCTATGATTCAATAGTATCATAGTCAATTATGTAATTTCAAGAATGACCCAGTACCATTTAGTATTATAGACTATTTAGTCTAATATTACTTTACAAAAAAACAAAAACAGGTGAATATTTGAATTAATAGTGTTATAGTCAATTACAAAGTTTCAAAGTGATGCAGTTCTATTACATTGTAAGTAAAAAAAAAACTAGTGCCTGTGTGATTAATAGTATTATAATCACAACTTTTCAGGAATGACTAAGTTTCATTACATTTTAAGTCAAAAACAGACATATTTAACCATTTAGTATTATAGACTATTTAGACTAATATTACTTTACAAAAAAACAGGTGAATATTTAACTTAATAGTATTATTGTCAATTACAATGTTTTGCAACAAAGGATGCATATTTGATCAAACTGTTTTTGAGTTATATTATTTTAATAATGTGTACATTTTATTGCAATTTTAAGTAAAAAACAGGTGCATATATGATTAAATAGAATTATAGTCAATTACAATGTTTCAAGAATGATGAAAATTTGTTATGTTTTGGAAAAAAAATGCATATTAACTATAATACATACTGTATTATAGTTGTTTATTTTATTTTAATAATGAGTTAATTTTATTGAATTGGGATGACTGTGTGATTAATAGTATTATAATCAATCACAACTTTTCAGGAATTGCTCAGTTTCATTACATTTTCATTACATTCATTACATACATAAGTCAGAAAAAGGCATATTTAACCATTTAGTATTATAGACTATTTAGACTAATATTACTTTACAAAAAAACAGGTGAATATTTAACTTAATAGTGTTATTGTCAATTACAATGTTTCAAGAATGCTAAAATCTTGTTATGTTTTGCCACAAAGGATGCATATTTGAATAATCTGTATTATATTTAATCTTATTTTGATACTTTTATTGCAATTTTAAGTAAAAAACATGCATATATGATTAAATAGTATTATAGTCAATTGCAATGTTTCAAAAGTAATGCAGTTCTATTACATTGTAGTAAAGATCTGGAGTCTGTGTGATTAATAGTATTATAATCAATCACAGCTTTTCAGGAATGACTCAGTTTCATTAGCGTTTACGCTAAAACAGGTGCATATTTAATTAAATAGTGTAACAGATACTTCCAGCCACGTAATCGAGCTCGTGACTGACGTTCAGACTGATGCCTCTACAAATAACTGCGTTTCTCCACCTGTATTGTTTATCTTGTCTCGTGTGCTGGCCTGCGGACGCGACCCAGAGTGGATAATGGTGTGTTTTCCGAGCGCTTGGAGGACAAAACACAATATAAATACTGTCAGGCTGGAGATGTTTATCACTTACAACCTAAATGACGCCGAGCGCCGACAGCCAGCGACTTATTAGCTAGCTGAGTGTTTCTCAGGTGGCCTCCCAGCGTCCTGCTGCTGTCTGAGCTGGTGTTTCTGCCTGAGCACTCGCTGCAAACCCGGCCTAAAGTCGTGTTTAATAGAGAGAATTGTAAATAAATAAATAAATAAATAAAAACAAGTGAGCGCTTGCCGTGAACAGCGCTTCCCTACATACTCTGAGTGCTACACTTCGCTCGCTCAGCGCTGAGATGAAGCGCTCAGCCGTTTGTAGATGGAGATAATTAGTGGATTATGAATGTGAGGGTGACATTGTGAGAAATCCAAATCATTATTAATGAGAAAAGCACACAGGGTTTTATAGCACAGCGGGGGGCTGTCAATCCACCGGTGACTAGATGAGTGGTCACAGTGGACTCACTATAGTCACAAACATCAGGTTTGAGTTTGTTGAAGGGGATTCTGTCTCTGGGCTGGACTACACTGAATACCAAGGATCCAAGACTAGGCCATAGGGTCCATAGGGTTTAATACGATGGCGGCCCAACCTTTGCAGCTATAACAGCTTCAGCTCTTCTGGGACACACGGTTTAGGAGAGTGTTTATGGGAATGTTGGACCGTTCTTCCAGAAGAACATTAGTGAGGTCAGATACTGATGTTGGACGAGAAGGTCTGGCTCACAGTCTCCGCTCTAATTCATCCCAAAGGTGTTCTATCAGGTTGAGGTCAGGACAGTCAAGTTCTTCCACACCAAACTCTCTCCTCCATGTCTTTATGGAGCTGCTCTGTGCACTGGTGGGCAGCCATGTTGGAACAGGAAGGGGCCGTCCCCCCAAACTGTCCCCACAAAGTTGGGAGCATGAAGTTCTCCAGAAGCTCTTGGTCTGCTGAAGCATTGAGTTCCTTTCAGAGTTCCTGAAAAGCAGCCCCACACCATGATCCCCCCTCCACCAAACTTTTCAAATATTATTTCAAAGTAAGACATTTACATTTCCAGGACTTTTCAGATGGTCTAGTCCAGAGGTGAAGGTAGTGTTACAGTTTCTCTCTTTTTCTTAGAGATATTTGGATCCAGACCTGGTGCTGTTCTCCCTGGATGGCTGGTCTTTGTTCAGAAAGCTGCAGGAGGGAAATCTCTGGATTCGCAGTGACTATCCTGTCCGTTAGCCAAGCTAAGCTCCGACTTGTTGGTCGAACTGAAAGCTAGCAGAGAGACTTAGCGTCCGCCGTACAAGGGCAGTAAGCAGCTGAGTGATGCCCAGAGCTGCTTAAGAGGTCACACACTATGAGAATTATCACTCACTGTTCTGGACGGCGAGAGCGAGGCAGGCCGGATATGGGCGTCCGCACTGGTCAGCACTTTTCAGAAAGCGATGCCCTTCTAAGTATTAACGCTGACAGAATGTAAATATTATTTTCAAACACTTGCAAATCAAGCGCTTGCGTTTTCTGAGAAACCAGTCGAGCCTCAAAGAAAGAGCCTGTGTGTGGAAATAGCTTCCAAGTTATTGACACAGTGTAGAATAAATCTCGCTTCTTGGAACGTTTTATAAAAACGACCTTGCAGGAAATGACCCGGCTTTTTAAATAACTCTCTGACCACGGGAGAATTACATTGACCATTTCTAGCTCACTGCACATGGAATGCTTGCCATATTTTAGCCAGTTGTTGGTGCTGCCTTTAGTAATAGACCCCCCCATCCCACAGTGCAGCCCTTCTTTTGGGTATCTTTGAGAAAGTGTGCCATTTTAAGGTCACTTGTGTCCTCATTGTTTAGTCTGTTCCCAAAATACACCTGCAGGTGACCAGAAAGTTGTTGTCCCTGCGGGTCAGTCCTGTTTTAGTAGTGATGCCATTTAGGCAACAAGGTGACTAAGAACAGCTCATCCTTCGAAGGCCTGATGTTGGTTGGTTGGTTTGATTGTTGGTTGGTTGGTTGGTTTGATTGTTGGTTGGTTGGTTGGTTCGATTGTTGGTTTGTTGGTTGGTTCGTTGGTTCTTTGGTTTGTTGGTTCATTAGTTTGTTGATTGGTTCGTTTGTTTCTTCGTTGGTTGGTTGGTTGGTTGGTTCGTTCTTTTGTTCACTGGTTGGTTGGTTCGTTTATTGGTTAGTTGGTTGGTGGGTTCGTTCATTGGTTGGTTGGTTGGTTTGTTCGTTGGTTAGTTGGTTCATTAGTTGGTTGGTTGGTTCATTTGTTTCTTTGTTGGTTGGTTGGTTCGTTTGTTTCTTTGTTGGTTGGTTGGTTGGTTCGTTTGTTCATTGGTTGGTTGGTTCGTTTATTGGTTGGTTGGTTCGTTTATTGGTTGCTTGGTTCGTTCATTCGTTCGTTTGTTGGTTTATTGTTGGTTGGTGGGTTCGTTGGTTGGTTGGTTGGTTTATTCGTTGGTTGGTTCATTCGTTGGTTGGTTCATTAGTTTGTTGATTGGTCGGTTCATTTGTTGGTTCATTGATTGGTTGGTTTGTTCATTTGTTGGTTGGTTGGTTTGTTGGTTGGTTGGTTCGTTCATTGGTTGGTTGGTTGGTTGGTTGGTTCATTCTTTGGTTCATTTGTTGGTTGGTTGGTTGGTTGTTTGTTGGTTCATTTGTTGGTTGGTTGGTTTGTTCGTTCGTTGGTTCTTTCAGTGCTTGGTTGGTTGGTTGAAGGTAGTGTTAGGAGTCTTACCCAAGGACTCTTTTTGGTTTAGTGTAAGGTGGTGACTCACATAGGGAATCCAACCCCAGACTACAGCATGGAGAGCAACTGTGTAACCCAACACACTATCCCAGTCATTTCACCCACCACATATACCACCACTATATTACCCAACACTCACCAGAGCGGGAAGATTTGCAGACAGAAAACAGAGTAGTATTTGCCAGAGGAGCCTTTGTGCTGGCTCCTTTGGTGGATGGCACATCTGTGTTCCTTGCCAAGTCTTGATCGGCTTCATCCCTTAGGAGCTAATAAACAGATTAAGGCTGGCTTTACATGGAAACACGGTCATGCAACTAGTTTTGTCTTGGGAGCTTCATGCAACATACAGTCAGAAGCAGTCCCAATTTTCATACAATGCATTCGGTTACTCTCCTGATCTATATGGAAGCATATATGTGGCATTGTATTAGTTTTGCTTGGCGTCTTTATACATCAGTGTGTATTAGTCCAGTGAAAGTTAATGTTTCAGTAGCCATCATGGTTGCACCTGGTCTCTGTCATGCTGCTCTGAAAGCATTGCAAGTTCAATCTTCTGATTTATTTTCTTGGTCGTTCAACATGATCATGTGATGCACTATTGCAGTTGTGATTCGTTCGATTCGTTGTGAAGGCAGTTGCAGCTATGTTTCAAGCAAGTGAGTTGCAGGATTATTCATATTATTTGCATGAAAGCTTCAGGGTGTAGAGTCGGGTCTGTCTGTACGGTTCATAAATATTGCAATTCTTTTGATCGTGGCTGATGTGACATTGACCATTGACCATTGTGAAGAAAGTGTCAGTCACTTAGCTTTAAATTGTTGCAGCTATGTTTCAAGCAAGTTGCACATGAGTTGCAGGATGATTCACATTATTTGCATGAAAGCTTAAGCGTGTAGAGTCAGGTCTGTCGGTACATATCATAAATATTGCAATGCTTCAATTTTTAATTTTTGCCCCATTTCAAATCACCAGCTTTCCTTGCAACTATACATGCCTTGACGAGTGAACCAAGAGGAGACCTTTCAAGTGTCTATTGGCGTTGCATACAGGTTTTCACTTCTTGCACAAAGTTCTTGTACAAAGTCGCCCTATGTTTAGAGTCAGGTACATGGCAGTGATGCAAACTCTTGAACAGATACTGCTCGGAGAGTGGACTGTAGCTCGGTCTGCCGTGTCACGCAATATGAGAGTCAGTCATCTCGCTGTGACTTGGCTTCTGATGTTCTTCACGTTTGATGATCCTGCTGAGTTAAAAGCACCATCATTAGCCTCGCTCCACAGCATGCTGGGAATCTTGGTTTAGTGTGATTCTCTCGCAATGCTCAGGGACCCCAGCTAAGAAATTAGCTCTGCGGCTAACGCTATATTTTATTGAACAGGCTCACGCACACCGAGGGATAGTCATCTACCTCTGTATCCTTGGATAAGATCAACCAGCAGGGGGTCGGGGTGAGCTTTGGATGGTAAGCCATGTTGAAAGGAAGCACTCACACACACATGAAGAAGCTGAAGCTGCTCTGGATAGCCGCCTGCAGTCGGAATGTGGGAAATTTCTGTGTTGAAGGAGAAGGAAAATTAAAGGGTACGCCACATCGTCAAGAGTCTGGAGTGAAAAAGTGATTCCCAATCGAGGGGGGCATTTAATACTGTAATGAAGAGGTTAGACCTGCTGCTTGTGAGTGCTCTTGAGAAAGAAAAGAGCTGGGAACGCTTAGACTAACACTTAGCATCAGGCCTCAACCTGCCATTGGTCTAGGAAAGGAAGCTCACTCAGATGAATAACAGCTGGAGATACCTTCAGGCTTCTTTGGTCATGGTTGGACCTGCTGATGTGACGTTGACCACTGGCCACTGACCAATCTGGAAAAAGTGTCAGTCACTTGGTCTGTTAGCATCAGGAATCTACCAGCCATTGGTCAACTCATGGAAGCTCACTCCGAGGACTAACAGCTGGGAATACTTTCAGGTTCTTTTGATCATGGTTGATGTGACATTGATCTCTCTGAGAAAATCTGAGTTCTCCAGCAGGTCTGTGAGCGAGGGCTCTGATTCATCCTTAACGCTGGCTCGGGCTCTGAGAACAGCAGCTTGTCCAGAGTTGTTTGGCTGCCGCGTCCGGTTTGCTAAGCCCAGTTAAAAGGCCCGATTGTTTACAGCCCCAGTGCTCCTACAGCGCTCAGTCCAGCAGATGCCACTCCACTTCATTCCTCAGAAGCTGCCAAAGCAGGCCTTCCGTGGCGCCTCTGCCGAGCGGCGAGGGTCCCATTATTGGGTTTAATCTGGTGATATTTTTCCAGTTGGCCCCCGACCGCTCTCGAGGAGACAGCTGGTATTTTGTAATTGTCATTGTTTATTTGTTTTCCTGGCAGCTCTCGTAAACGCGGGGCTTTTGGATGGCGAGGCGGCGATTATTGGGAAAGGTGGAGAAGGCTCTCTGTACGAAGAGGCCTCGGCGCAAGCTGTTCAATTAGCGACGATGAGGTATGAATAAACAGACATTACCCACAAAGCCTGTCGCGGGGCCCCAGCGGAGGTGCTGCTATGGAAGGCTCACCCTGATTGACTGCTGAAGTTTATGGACTGAATGAAGTGTCGAGGTCTCGGTAACTGAACTGAGTCTGAAAACTTTTCATTATCTGTCCAGTGAAGTGATGCGTAGAGACTCAGATGGGACACAGTTGGCTTAGTTATGTTAATATAGGACCTCGTTAATGTCATAACCGGTTTTATGTAGTGTATTATTATTTGCATATGATTTAAAGTCAACCTGAAACCTTGTTAGTTTATGTTTCTGGTCATGTGAAGCTTAATTTATCTTATATATCTTATATATATATATATATATATATATATATATATATATATATATATATATATATATATATATATATATATATATATATATATGTGACCAAGACAGTCTTTGTGATGTATCAAGAGCCACGGTATCCAGGGTAACGTCAGCATACCACCAAGAAGGACCAACCACATTCAACAGGATTAACTGTGGACGCGAGAGGAAGCTGTCTGAAAGGGATGTTGGGTTCTAACCCGGATTGTATCCAAAAAACAGAAAACCACGGCTGAATTAAATGTGCACCTCAGCTTCTCCTGTTTCCACCAGAACTGTCCGTCAGGAGCTCCACAGGGTCAACATACACGGCCAGGCTGCTATAGCCAAACCTTTGGTCACTCGTGCTAATGCCAAACGTTGGTTTCAATGGTGCAAGGAGATCAAATCTTGGGCTGTGGACAATGTGAACCATGTATTGTTCTCTGATGATCCACCTTTACTGTTTTCCCAACATCCGGGAGAGTTACGGTGTGGAGAAGCCCCAAAGAAGCAGACCACCCAAACTGTTGCATGCCCAGAGTGAAGCATGGGGATGGATCAGTGATGGTTTGGGCTGCCATATCATGACATTCCCTTGACCCAACACTTGTGCTAGATGGGCGTGTCACTGCCAAGGACTACCGAACCATTCTGGAGGACCATGTGCATCCAATGGTTCAAACATTGTATCCTGAAGGCGGTGCCGTGTATCAGGATGACAATGCACCAATACACACAGCAGGACTGGAGAAAGATGGTTTGATGAACATGAAAGTGAAGTTGAACATCTCCCATGGCCTGCACAGTCACTAGATCTAAATATTGTTGAGCCACTTTGGGGTGTTTTGGAGGAGCGAGTCAGGAAACGTTTTCCTCCACCAGCATCACGTAGTGACCTGAACACTGTCCTGCAAGAAGAATGTCTTAAAATCTCTCTGACCACTGTGCAGGACTTGTATATGTCATTCCCGAGATGAACTGACGCTGTATTGGCCGCAAAAGGAGGCCCTACACCATACTAATCAATTATTGTGGTCTAAAACCAGGTGTTTCAGTTTTATTGTCCAAACCCATATATATATATATATATATATATATATATATATATATATATATATATATATATATATATATATATATATATATCAAGTCAATACCTGATGGGAAGTGTATATCAAGTCATATGTTTGCTCACAGGTGGAGTGTAATTCACATTTAAACCACTGCATCAAACCAGATTGTTTCTCTGATGACACTTTCTATTAGTACCATGCCTATGAACAGCTATCCCACATTTATAACATGTTATAATGCATTTATTAAGGCATTATCAACTCAACCTGGCTGTAGGCATTTATAATAATGAACTGCATTTTAAAGCCATGTTTATTGATAATGCACTAACGTAACTAGTGTTTATAACAAGTTATAATGTTAGTACGAAGGAAGTTGGTTCCAGCTTTCACAGTGTAAAGTGAGTGTAAAGTAGGTTTATTGACTTGATGATGGCGTTTCCAGTATTTTGGCGCTGGTAGGGCTGATCCTTTAGGACTCCAGTCCTGAATATTCAGATGTCAGCCCCAAACAAGCTGTCCAGCCCGGACTGAAGGTCAGATGGGAGGCTTGGCTTAGTTATGTCAATATAGAAACTTGCTCATGTCGTATAATGTTTCTATGTAGTATATATATATATATATATATATATATATATATATATATATATATATATATATATATATATATATATATATATGTAGGTACTTTTGGCTCTTGAACATTATCAGCTCAAGTCTAAGCTGATAGTTTAAAAGTCTGTATCTGATCAATGAGTGAATGTTCTCCAGTAAGAACAGCAGATCTGATTAGAACAGATGTAAATAATCAGACATACAATACAAAGTAACATGAATATGTTATTGTGAGAGAAGTAGATCAGATCTTGATCCAGTTTGAAGAACAAAGTTAGGTTCCAGATTTCTCCTGGACGCCCCAGACATTGTATGAATGTGTTCAGTTCCTTCAGCAGCAAATCTTGATTTATCTTAATGAAGTACTGAGCAGTCAAAGCAGGTATTAGATGAGAACTGATAATAATACTGGGTTGTTTAGGAGAAGCTTGGAAAGAGTTAAATACACACACTGATATATAAAAAAACACTACTTACTCTATTAATACTGATTAATATTTAATAATAAAGTGTTTACTGAGTGAATAAAAGCTTCCTGTCTGGAATATATAGGATGTTATATATAATAATGTTCTTCAAGTGCCTGAAACCTTTGCACGTTTGACTCCATGACTTAATCTCAGTTCCATCTCTGTCTTCTTCCTGTCTAGGAATTTGTGAGCCTTTCCAAAAGACTGCTGGGAGATGGGGAACTCCGGGAGACCCTCAAGAGCAACGGAAAACGCTATGTTACAGAGTTCCACAGCGCCACCAAGGAAAGGACCACCTACCAGAAGCTGGTGGACCTGCTGCATTGACAGGCAGATGGACGAAGCGGGTTACCTCATCTGGCGGTTTTAGAAATCTCTGATGTTTTTATAAATGGTTTCTTTTATGTTAAATTATTTTAGTCAATTCAGTCAAAAGGGAAGAACGGTGGTGGGCAGAGGTGGGCGGATACTATAACATTAAAACGACCTCCTTATATCTCCAGTCACTGCCCACTGTATGAGCTCCACTGACCATACAGGACCTACACTCACTGTCCACTGTATCAGCTCCACTGACCATACCGGACCTCCACTCACTGTCCACTGTATCAGCTCCACTGACCATACAGGACCTCCACTCACTGTCCACTGTATCAGCTCCACTGACCGTACAGGAGCTCCACTCACTGTCCACTGTATCAGCTCCACTGACCATACAGGACCTCCACTCACTGTCCACTGTATCAGCTCCACTGACCATACAGGACCTCCACTCACTGTCCACTGTATCATCTCCACTGACCATACAGGACCTCCACTCACTGTCCACTGTATCAGCTCCACTGACCATACAGGAGCTCCACTCACTGTCCACTGTATCAGCTCCACTGACCATACAGGACCTCCACTCACTGTCCACTGTATCAGCTCCACTGACCATACAGGACCTCCACTCACTGTCCACTGTATCAGCTCCACTGACCATACAGGACCTCCACTCACTGCCCACTGTATCATCTCCACTGACCATACAGGACCTCCACCTACAGACTGTAGTTCATCTGATTCTCTGTAGACTTTATTACTCTGTTCTTTAATGATCAGGACCCCCACAGGACCACCACAGAGCAGCTACTATTAGGAAGGTGGGTCATTCTCAGCACTGCAGTGACACTGACGTGGTGGTGGTGTGTTAGTTAGTGTGTGTTGTGCTGGTGTGAGTGGATCAGTGTAGATCCTGTATGGTCAGTGGAGCTGATACAGTGGACAGTGAGTGGAGGTCCTGTATGGTCAGTGGAGCTGATACAGTGGTCAGTGAGTGGAGATATAATGCTATGGCTGTTCGGTGTATGTTAGAGCTGCATTAACCTTGACTGTTCAACCTCCAGCAGGAATCAATGCAGTAACGACAGGCCGTATTCATGCTCCGCTCCTGGGACTGGACTCTATTGTCACTGACTCAAAGGAGATGAGGACCTTTATTTCCACACGCCTCAAGAAGCCCAGGTTCTCTAAAAGCTGCCGTCTTCTTATTAGGGAAAGTTCGGAAAAGCCCAGGAGAGATCGGAATGCTTCTCTGGGATACGAAAGGTCACATTGGACCAGTCTTTCTGTTAGCTTCTTCTTTTCTGAGGCCTTCTCAGACGGGGAAGTCATAGCTTTTGGAGTCTTAGCAAATATGAACAATCCATCGCTCATCCATCTCGAGCGAAGACACAGTTATAAACGTATTTTATATTTTTGGTGGAATAAAGATACTTTCAGGTGCGGACCAGAAAACGACGGCAGTGCTACTCTGGGAATGTGTTTATAATGTCAGTTATAAATGTGTATTTTTTATTATAAGGTTTTTATGGCAAGAGGTTATTACATTAGAGAGATTACGGTCTGCATTGTTTACTTTAAGGAAGCAAAATTAATGTAAAGGTTTTAGAACTTTTTTAGGATACCCCGAATCTCATATATGGTGGTGCATCGATGATGAACTTGAAATCAGGTTCAGGGCTGATGTTCATGTACACGGGGCTTATACATCCAGATATATGCAGTACTGCGTGAAAGCCATTTATCTGGGCAGTAAGGATGTTTCTCTGACGGCACTTTCTATTAATAGCACATCTATGAGCATCTATAACACATGTATAACATGTTATAATGCAGGCATAAAGCATTATAAACATTGTTATAAGAATTTACAATAATGAATTACACCTTCTAACCATGCCTATCGTTAATGCATTATAAGTAGTGTTTATAACATGTGATAATGCAGGTATAAGGCATTATTAACCTAGTTTTAGGCATTTTCTAGCTGGGCATAGTATTAATGCATTATAAGTAGTGTCTATAACATGTTATAAAGCAGGCATAAGGCATTATTAACCTAGTTTTAGGCATTTTCTAGCTGGGCATAGTATTAATGCATTATAAGTAGTGTCTATAACATGTTATAAAGCAGGCATAAGGCATTATTAACCTAGTTTTAGGCATTTTCTAGCTGGGCATAGTATTAATGCATTATAAGTAGTGTCTATAACATGTTATAATGCAGACATAAGGCATTATAGACCTGGTTATAAGCACTTATTATAATGAATTACACCTTCTTACCATACATACCGGTAATACATTATAAGTAGTGTTTATAACATGTTATAATGCATGCATAAGGCATTATAACCCTGGCTTTAAGCATTTTCTAGATGGGCATAGTACTAATGCATTATTGGGAATGTTTATAACATGTTATAATGCATGCATAAGGCATTATAAACCTGGTTATAAACATTTATAATAATTAATTTAATCTTCTAGCTGGGCATATTATTAATGCATTCTGAGTAATGTTTATAACATGTTATAATGCATGCATAAGGCATTATAAACCTGGTTATAAACATTTATAATAATTAATTTAATCTTCTAGCTGGGCATATTAATGCATTCTGAGTAATGTTTATAACATGTTATAATGCATGCATAAGGCATTATAAACCTGGTTATAAACATTTATAATAATTAATTTAATCTTCTAGCTGGGCATATTATTAATGCATTCTGAGTAATGTGTATAACTTGTTATAATGCATGCATAAGGCATTATAAACCTGGTTGTAAGCATTTATAATGAATTTCACCTTCTATCCATGCATATTGTTAATGCATTATAAGTAATGTTTATAACATGTTGTAGTGCATGCATAAGGCATTATAAACCTGGTTATAAGCATTTATAATAATTAATTACACCTTCTGATCATACATATCGTTAATACATTATAAGTAGTGTTTATAACATGTTATAATTTATGCATAAGGCATTATAAACCTGGTTGTAAGCATTTATAATGAATTACACCTTTTATCCATGCATATCGTTAATGCATTATAAGTAGTGTTTATAACGTTATAATGCATGCATAAGGCATTATAAACCTGGTTATAAGCATTTATAATAATGACTTACACGTTTTAGCCATACATAAGTTTATGCATTATAAGTAGTGTTTGTAACATGTTATAAAACATGCATTATAAACCTGGTTATATGATATCATGTATGATGAACACCAAGGTTGACCTCTCTACGCTGGGTAAATGTTATGTTTATATATGTTCTATAAATTCTTCAGTATATACGTGAACTTGAAGCCTCCCTCATTACACTGAGGGCAAATACAGCTTACGAGCTCTTATAGCGTGCTATGAACACTTCTTATAATGTGCCAACTGTTTATTATGCCCAATAGAAAGCTCTATAAATATTAATATTTTTATATATATTTCTATTCATGATGCTTTATTATGTGTTTTAATAAGTCTGCTTGTATATATGCCATAGCTTGACAGTGAATGTAAACAAACATGAATGCAGTACAAAGTAGTAAGAATTATTCACCAGCACACGTGATTTCGAGCAGCTATTGGGTGATAACGTTTATAAACAGTGTTGGGCTTCCATAAGGAGAGGCTTGGTACAAACATTACTTGTTGTATTAATTGTAATATTAGACATTATATACAATATTTTCCAAGCACATAAACACTTACTGCCCTTATAAATAGTTTTTTTTTATATTGAATTGAATAGAACTGAATGTTATGGAACAGTACTGCATGCTGGGATGCAATATCAATTTTTCCTTAATTTTTATGCTCTATAGGTCGTCTGTCATTCATCTGGCAAATAATAATAATAATACGTATTACATGAAAACATTTCAATCCTGCATTTCTTCTGAATGTTCTTGTTTAATTATTGAAATAAAACTGGTTTTGTATGTGAACTGTGAATGAATGTTATATTAATTACATAATTCAGGGTGTCAAACTTTATATGGCACCAAACTAGTGACCTCAGTACAAACCACATGTCCATGTGGGCCCCGTATAGGTTTTCAGTGGGCTGTATGTGGGCTTGATGTGGCTTTTTGATTGGTGATACATGCCCCCCTATTTGGGTTATAGCTTTGGTCCCCAACTGGGTTTTGGGTTTGGACTCCAGTTGGGTTATGACCTTGGGCGTCAGTTGGGCTACAGTCATGGGTCCCAGTTGGGTCAGTTTGTTGGCCCCATTTGGATCACAGTTGTCTGCCCCAGTAAGGCTACCACTGGGTTGTGGTTATGGGACTCTCCCATAGGTGTGATTCCGGGCCCCAGTTAAGCTACAGTTGTGGGCACCATTTGGGTCACTGTTGTGGGGCCCAGTTAAGATACAGTTGTTGGGACCATTTGGGTGACTGTCATGGGGCCCATTAAACTGCCATTGTGTGCCCCAGTTAGGCTACAGTTGTAGGGCCCATTTGGATCACTGTCATAGGGCCCAGTTAAGCTACAGTTGTAGGGCCCATTTGGGTCAATGTCATGGGACCCAGTTAGGCTGCCCTTGTTGGCCCCAGTTAAGCTTCAGTTGTGGGCACCATTTGCGTCACTGTCATGGAGCCCAGTTAGGCTGCCATTGTGGACCCCAGCTAAGCTACAGTTGTAGGGCCCATTTGGATCACTGTCATGAGGCCCATTTTGGCTGCCGTTGTTGGCCCCAGTTAAGCTACAGTTGTGGGCACCATTTGGGTCACTGTTATGGGGCCCAGTTCATCTGATTCTCTGTATACTTTATTACTCTGTTCTTTAATGATCAGGACCCCCACAGGACCACCACAGAGCAGATACTATTAGGGAGGTGGGTCATTCTCAGCACTGCAGTGACACTGACACAGGAGTGTGTTGTGCTGGTGTGAGCGGATCAGACTCCTCAGTGTCACTGCTCGACTGAGAATTGTCCACCAACCAAAACTATCGAGCCAACACTATCCAGCAGCAGCACTGCTGTGTCTGATCCACTCGCACCGGCACAACGTCAGTGTCACCGCAGTGCTGAGAATGACTGGTGGTCCTGTGGGGGTCCTGATCATTAAAGAACAGAGTATTAAAGTATACAGAGAATCAGATGAACTAGAGTCTGTAGGAGTGATGGTTGAGTGTGTATAATTATAGACTGGATATATACATGTAGGATTATTCCTCATTCGCTGAAGAGATAACGTTGGATTTAATTAGCGTGGCTAATTTTCTCATTACTGAAATATAAAAACAGAATGTCATTAGAGGAGAGAATTGCTTCAGTAGAACAGTGCTAATTAAAAAATTCCCCCCGCCCCCCCCAGCCTTTAATGACTGACGCACAATAATCATCATCAGAAATCATATTTCTCTCTACAGCCGCACGAGAATACCCGTCCGGCTCCAGAACAGTGTGTCTCCAGCACGTTTAGCAACAACTGACCAGTAATTCTCCAGTACTTGACCGCCTTTCTTCACGGGGGCAGCGAAGCCGTACCAGGTTGTTTGGGTATGACGGAACGTCAGGCTGGAGCTCGTTCATCACAGTTCAGCTCGATCCGGGACTTTCACTTGAAGGTTTTTCAACAAATAAAACAGTAATCGGTGTAGCGTAGCGCGCGGCTGTGCTTTACAGTGCGCTCCGGGTGCTTCAGGAGATTTACTGCTCGGTGTTTGTGCCAGATGTACAGCTTTATATTCACCCCACACTGCGCTCGGGCTGTGTACTTCTGACTTTCACTGAACTCCACTCGAGGGAAACCTCCAATAATAGATACCTGAACACCACCTCCCTCTGACTGGGTATCAAACTCTGTACTCATATAGCACCGAACTAGTGACCTCAGTACCAACCACATGTCCATGTGGGCCCCGTGTAGGTTTTCACTGGGCTGTATGGGTTTTTATGTGGGCTTGATGTGGCTCTTTGATTAGTGATACATGGCCCCCTACTTGGGTTATAGGTTTGGGCCCCAACTGGGTTATAACCTTGGGCGGCGGTTGGGCAACAGTCGTGGGTCCCAGTTGGGTCAGTTTGTTGTTTGGGTCATTTGGGTTAAAGTTGTCTGCCCCAGTAAGGCTACCACTGGGTTGTGGTTATGGGACTCTCCCATAGGTGTGATTCCCAGATGGGTTAACATTGTGGGGCCCAGTTAAGCTACAGTTGTGTGCAACATTTAGGTCACTGTTGTGGGGCCCAATTAATCTACAGCTGGGGGCACCATTGGGTCACTCACTGCCACTGTCAGCCCGTTAAGCTTCAGTTGCACGCAGCATTTAGGTCACTATCATGGGGCTCAGTTACACTGCCATTGTGGGCCCCTGTTAAGCTACAGTTGTGGTCACCATTTGGGTCACGGTCATGGGGCCCAGTTAGGCTGCCATTGTTGACCCCAGTTAAGCTACAGTTGTAGGACCCATTTGGGTCACTGTCATGGGGCCCAGTTACACTGCCATTGTGGGCCCCAGTTAAGCTACAGTTGTAGGACCCATTTGGGTCACTGTCATGGGGCCCAGTTACACTGCCATTGTGGGCCCCAGTTAAGCTACAGTTGTGGTTACCATTTGGGTCACTGTCATGGGGCCCAGTTAGGCTGCCATTGTTGACCCCAGTTAAGCTACAGTTGTAGGACCCATTTGGGTCACTGTCATGGGGCCCAGTTACACTGCCAATGTGGGCCCCAGTTAAGCTACAGTTGTGGTCATCATTTGGGTCACTGTCATGGGGCCCAGTTACACTGCCATTGTGGGCCCCAGTTAAGCTACAGTTGTGGTCATCATTTGGGTCACTGTCATGGGGCCAAGTTAGGCTACATTTGCGATCCCAGCAGGGTTATAGTTATTTCGTTTTTGACTGTGGGGCCAGTGGATGAGGGGTCACATGGCCCACTTGCCCCAACCCAGATTGGCCCCGTTAGCGAACCACATGGGCAAACACACACACACACACAGGGCCCAGATGGAGCCAATGGACAAATCTTTATGGGCCTAAATCTAGCCTGCTGATTGGCTGATGAGCAAGTTTCAGTGAAATAATGGTTCGTTCGTGTTTTACTCTGAATTTCTTGGAACGAGTGTGTAACAGATGGATGTGTGTATATGTGCTGGAGCTGATTCCTTTCTGGTTCCAGCTTTAACCCTTTATTAAAAATTGCATTTAGATTTTATTAAATTTTTTAAAGCTCCAATCTGCATAAATAATCCTATGGAATTTCATTTTACATAAAAATCAGTTTTATTAAAAAGTTATTGACGTGTTTCCAAGAACGCTTATATTTTTCCTCAAATCTTTATTGAACTTTTAAAGGTACCCTTACAGAAAAAAAGTATACTTAAAGTTCATTTTATTAAGTGTACTTTATGTAGTTACTATACTAATGTCATTGTACTAGTAGTACACTTGTATATGTACTATTTTGATACTTCTTGGGACTAAATTGGTCCACTTTCTAGTTTTTAAAAGTATACTTTTAAGTACATTTTAAGTGTAAGAGTAGTAAACCAAGTATACAACCAGTTTACATATTTTGTACTGCAACTACACTAAAAGTAAACTTAAGGCTTTACTGTTAGTTTACTAGCTTGTACGTTTTCTTTAAGTGAACTAAACATAATACTTATAATTTACTGCTTATATTATTGTTGTACTTTAAAGTATATTACTACGTTTAAGGTTTTTTTCTACTTAAAATATAATTTAACAACGTTTACTTACTCACCAGTGGACACACGTAAAATAAACAAGACACACTCAGATTAAGAAACATAATAGTATCTTTATAAATCTTTATAAATCAAATTTTAAATAAATATTCTACTGGATGTGTTTTTGTGCAGAGCAATAGTACTTACTTCTACTATCTCAATCAAAAGATTAAGTATTAGTAAAGGCTAAATATACTTAGACTGTTTTATACTAGTCAGTAAAACCCCAGCATACTTAAGTATAACTGTGTTTAGTATATCACTGAGAAGTACATAAAAAGTAAACTAAAAGCATACTCACTTCCTTTTGGTCTAAAAGAAGTAAACTAATGGTACACTTGAATAAACTTCTTTTTTGTAAGGGTATTATATTGTGAAACTAACATTTTATACAAACAATGCTGAATTTTAAGCTTCTTTTTTGTAACTTTTAAATAAAAACATGCAATGCCTTTGTTTCATGATGTCCACATATGTGGACAGTTGATTTCTGAGCCATAAAAACATCTAAAACAAGGGAAAAGAAGTTTAATATATCAAATCATGTAAATTAGAGTCTGTTTGACACACAAATATATATATAACCTGATTTGACCTTTTTGAGTAGAAACTTAGATTTTTTGAATTCTTAGTATTATCAGTCATCCTAGATTCTAAGCCTCAGCACTTAAGACTACAACAGAATTCAGGAGAATGGATTTTGTTACACTGGAGCAGTGAGACTTATGTTTCTGTTATGAATCTAGTTGTTTGGGTGAAATGCATTTCATAAGCTTTAAACTGAACTAGTATTAATCGTCCATGAGCGTTGACACCATGCATGAAAGGGTTAAATTAAATCCACACTGGACTGACTGACTGGCAGTGAGGTATAGAACACACTCTGTATCTCCTCTGTGTCTCACACTGGGTGCTGTAGAAGAGGCTTGTGTACGTATGTAGATGACTTCCACATACTGAATTGTGAGGGATGAAAAAAACAGAGATATATATATATATTTGGGCGAGGTGGGATGATGAAACAGAGCTTAGATAAAGCGTCAGAACTTATGTATGAGGCTGAAATATGTAATACAGATATAAAATATGAAATGTGTTGCTGAGAAACATCTTTCAGGTTTGTTCTGGTATTCAGACACAATCTCCTACCAGTCTGTTCCATTTCCTTCGCAAGAGCATTATAGCAAATTGCAACGTTTGTGTGTAAATTAGTCGCTGTCCAAAGTAAAACATATATCTCATATATACATATATAACATATATATTTTTGTACATTTACACAAACATTTTATGAAAATGTCCTAAAAAAAACAAAATCTGGTTCCACTGACTTATATTGAAAGTAAAGACAGTTTTTGGCCTTTCCTATAAAGTTAGCAATTTAGAGATAATTGTTGTTTTGGGGACACAATGGCAGTCTAATGGGCCCCATGACAGTGACCCAAATGCTGCCTACAACTGTAGCTTAACTGGGGGTCACAATGGGGGTCATATCTGTAGCTTAACTGGGTTCCAAAACCGTAATTCACTAAACCGTAAAAAAAAAAATGTTTTTGTTGAACACCAAAATATATATATATATATATATATATATATATATATATATATATATATATATATATATATATATATATATATATATAGGAAGAAATTCTGGTTCCATTGACTTCCATTGAAATTAAAGAACAATTTGGCATAATGTAAAGAACTGAAAGAGTTTAAATAAAAAAATAAAATAAAAGTTGAAAAACTTGGGATAATTGGTCATATGTTGTCACTGTCCAAAGAAAAGCATCTTCGTTTTTGTCAAAACTCGACAGCTGCTGTTTACATTGTATGAAAATGCTCTAAAATAACTTGGCAAAAAATCTGGTTCTATTGACTTATATTGAAAGTATAAACAGTTTTTGGCCTTTACTATAAAGTTACCCATTTAGAGATACTTGTTGGCAGTCTAATGGGCCGCACGACAGTGATCTAAATGGTGCCACCAACTGTAGCTTAACTGGGGTCCACAACGGCAGCCCAACTGGTTTCCATAACTGTAACCCAGTGGTAGCCTAACTAGTTGTTTTTGTTGGAAACCAAATATATAGTTGAAACTGAGATTTGATGATTTATATTATGTTTAAGGCTACTGTGCTGAAACATCCAGCATTGTATTCTCTCCCACAAATAAATAATATATGAATAATTAAAGAAATTTGGGGTCTTATGCTAATTGAGATACATATTGTGTACATTTTGTTCTACATTGTATGAACATTTTATAACCACCATGCAGGGTGCCCAAACATTTGATTTGGTCCATTTTCATTTTTTTATTATTTGAAACTGTAAAATATGGGAAAACAATATTATATGCCTATTGAAGATCAGGAAGAACTGGGGTCCACAATAGCAGCCTAACCGGGCCCCATGATAGTGACCCAAATGCTGCTTACAAGTGTAGCTTAACTGGGGCTCACAATGGTAACCCACCTGGGGGTCACAGCTGTAGCTTAACTGGGTTCCATAACTGTAACCGAAGTTCAGTGGTAGTTGTTGTTTTCGTTGGAAACCAAATGTATATATATATATATATATTAGAGATGGAAGGATCGATCGGCCATGTATCGGTATCGGGTATAATCAAAGTATGTAATCGGTGATCAGCTGATATGTCTCCAGTTTAGCCGATCCTGAGAGCCGATCGATGGCGTTAAACAAATGAGCCTAATTTCTGTATTTCCAGCTAGCGTTTCATCCAGGAAGAGAAGCCCTTCAGCCAGCTCCCTGCAATTCCTATCTGAACCACTAGGTGGAAATACATACCCTTTCATTTTCTGCAGACTGACTAAAGCAGCGCCCTCGCGAGAACAGTTTACGACGTTTACCGCATGTGCTGATAAATAACCGTCTGACAGTTTGTTACCGTACGTGACTCAAACTCATCCAGGACAGTTTATAACATCTGTAAAATTAGTAAATCAGCGTCTCTCACGGAAACCAAGACAAAGACATTTAACACACTAATCTGATACAAACTTCAGAGACACCACACAGCTGAACACAGTGAGTATCAGTAAACAGCAGAGCTAGAACACACACAGCTAACACAAAACTAATAACCCAGAAACCCTACAGACCAGATCTGACCGGTACTAACAGAACAGCAGCAGAAACAGCCAGAGAGCTAAAGAACCACAGCCAGAGTGATTGAGTTTGTAGTTCTAGATAAGCAGCTCTTCTCGGCTGTAGAAGACGTTCATTCTGCTGCTTAATGTTCCACCTGGATCCACGCTCTGCTGTTCCTAGTAGAAATACTTTTCAGATGTGGCTCTTCTTAAACTGTATCAAGCGGTTTACTCCCACATAGACCAACTTCTAATTTAGTTACTAATATTATACTGTTTCATATGAGCTCGTTAAAAATAATAAACAGTTTAGACCAGGTTTCATGACTTGCTTGCACTAATAACTACATGTAGCCCTGCCGTGTCTAATAGCCCCGCCCTCGATCAGTATCAGCTATTGGCCGATGGCACTGAAAGGTGATTCACGATCGGAATCGGCCTCAAAAACGCTGATCAGTTTGGACACACCTTCTCATTCAAAGAGTTTTCTTTATTTTCATGACTATGAAAATTGTAGATTCACACTGAAGGCATCAAAACTATGAATTAACACATGTGGAATTATATACTTAACCAAAAAGTGTGAAACAACTGAAAATATGTCTTGAGAGTTTTGATGCCTTCAGTGTGAATCTACAATTTTCATAGTCATGAAAATAAAGAAAACTCTTTGAATGAGAAGGTGTGTCCAAACTTTTGGTCTGTACTGTATATATATATATATATATATATATATATATATATATATATGCATTGGTTTATGTTATGTTTAAGGCTACTGTGCTGAAATATCCAGCATTGTATTCTCCTCCACAAATAAATAAAATATAAATAAATGTAAAAAAAGTAAATAAATGTGGGGTCTAATGCTAATTGAGTTTGTCTTCAATTTGTTCTACATTGTATGAATGTTTATGTATGAGCATCAGCACATACGTCCATTAAAAATATCATCCACCCCAAAATTCCAGCTGTATGCATAACAACAAACTAGCAAAGACTGTAAACAATTCCAAGCAAACAGCACAAAGTTTGAGCCCCGACTGACTGAAACTGAGCGACTGGGATGGAGTCAATTAAAGCTCCTCATCATCTTGAACAGTCTGTAATAGACTGTTAAATAAATTAATGTTTAATTTGTAGTACTTTGATATAACTCCCCCGTAGGCCGCTAAGTAAGGTTGAACAACCTGAATATGATGACCTTAGATGTTCCAGCAAGTCTTAGTTGGGAGTGACTTTCTTCTATCTGTCAACAGCAGCCAGGAAGCATTTGCATGACAGATTACATGTAACCCAGATGCATAAAAAAACAGTAGCGACTCCAACAGCTGCTCTGACCTCCACCAATAAGACTTGCAGATGAACTTATTTGCATCACATTCGTCTGCGGCAAAAATCGCCCATTAAAGCCCGCCACACCTCATCAACTCAGCAGGTCAGCTCCTCAGCAGCCCGCCTAGATTGAAGGTTAAATAATTTGCTTGCGATTATAAAGAAGGTTGAGCTTCTTCAGTCGCGGCGAGGCAGAAAACTCGCGCTCGGTTGGGCTTAACCCTGAAAAGGATTTCGCTTGGTGGCTGTAGACACCGGCATATTATAGAGTATACATCAAAGCCATTCATCTCCAACGGTGATAAAGGTAAAGGAAGCCATGTACCACGTGTTGCCGAATAGGTATTTACATCATTGTTTTGATTTTTAATGAAAAACATGGTAAGCCAACTGAACATACAAACGCAGGACGCTTGGAAGTAAACGAATGCGAGTGAACATACACAATAATCGTGCTCATCCTGTAGAAAAAAGAAAAGAAAGAAAACAAGAAACAAAAACAACAATGTTCTATTCACAGTGGCCAACAGTAGTTCTTGAAGTGGAGTAGCTCATAGCATCCCTCTTTCCTGAGAAGAACCCTCTCAGGTGCTTGGGTGGTCCAAGAAAAGTAACCATCGATTGTTTCATGGCGACGTACGCAAGAATCCAAGATGCTAAGCACCATAGAAACACAGATATTGCTCGTCTTTTGCTTTCTGATATACTCGGTTGTAAAGGCAGAAAACAACTCTTGAGCCTAGACGCGAAGTATACCACAACCACTAGGGTTCCATGGGAGGTGGTCTAGAATTGGACCACCATCTTGTGTAAGTGTAGAAAATAGAGTCTTTTGGTTCCAATCCCTTTACTCGAAAAATTGAAGGCATATGGGTGATACATCTGGGACTTGGTACCTAAGGGTTCGTCCGAAGACACCCTGCAATCTCCATTATAGCTTCTCTGGAGGTTCGGTGCGTGGTGCCTCGGGCGTCCCGCTGTTCTCCTCCTTGCCCACCCACTGGATGCCGTGCCCGTTCTCCCTGGGTATCGTAGCAGGCGAATTCTGGCGGTCCAGCGAAGCGAAGGTGGTGAATTGAACCCTCTTCCGCTTGCTGGTGGGGGAGTGCAGGGACTCGCTTCGGCCTGGCTTGGTCCTGAGAGAGCCCACGCACCCAGCGTTCGTCTCGCCGGACACCGAAGCCACCTGGCAGCTCGTCCTTCTGGTGAGAGTGCCGCAAGGCTCCGCGTTGGGGCCGATGTCGATCACGGTGGTGCTGTGAGTTTCCTGCTGCAGCGGGCTGCCCGGCACGTTCATGACCAACTCGGCGTCGGTACCCAGCCACACCCAGTCGTGCCGGTGGCCCGAATGCTCCGGGGCCTGAGACGGCGGCTGCTTGTGGCGGAACTTGACCAGGTACGAGACGCAGTTGATCAGGAATACAAGAATGGCCAAGCAGAAGACACACAGTAGCGCGTACATCCCAATCTCAAGGTCCGTGAGGGGCCGGTTCGCTAGCGGCCCCTCAGTTTCTCCATCATCGCCGTAATCGCTGTTGCCGTTCTTCGGCTCCTGGTCAGGAACTTCCACCTGCGCAGGATAGTTGTTGTAGTTGAGGAGGTTTCCCGGAGCTTTGCCTGTGCTCTCCGTGACCTGGATGCTGCTATCAAGATTCCTGGTGCTGCTGTCCCTTCCCGGTCGAGCAGGACTGAGGAAGTTCTCGTTATTCAGGATATTCCCGGGTCTGCTGACCCCTGCGGACGCGTCGTTGGCCCCTCCTGCTTCCAGATCGTTAGCGATACTACCTGCCGAGGACTCCCGCGATGTGGACCTGGTGGTAGTCATGATCTTCCTCAAGGCGCTCTCCTGTCCTTCCGAAGCAGAGCTGCTGCTGGGGGCTCGCTCCGGCTGCTGCTGCTGCTTTTTGTCGCCGTCTGCTTCCTCGCCGTCGTTGCCGTAGTCGCTGCTGTTGTCCTTCCCGTTGCCCACGGCAATGCTCCCGGTGCCGCTCCCGTCGACGCTGCTGCTGTTGTTTTCGGCGCGTCTGCTGTTGACCTGGAACTTGACCGTTAGGCTCCCGCTCCCCACAGCCAGAGTGCTCTTGCGCTTGGTTTTCTGACAGACCTCGCAGATCGTCATTTCCGCTCTCACCAGCGCCCCCTGGCCCTCGCCGTCCGCCACTACGGCCAGAGGTGAGTCCCGCACGGAGACCACGCCCTCGTCCAATGAAGTGACGGTCAAGCGGTAGTGGGCGGGGTCATATATGTCCAGAGGGGTCAGGGAGCCGTCGCTGAACTGTAGCCATGAACTCAACAGCGCCTCCTAGGAAGAGATAAAGGACAAAGTCATTCCCATATGGTCTCCGGTGAGGTTCAGGTGTGTGTGTATAAGCGTAGTGTATACTGACCTGCTTGGGACTGTTGAGCACTTCCTGTGTGGTAGCCGTGGCGCTGATGGCTCGGTAACTTGCTGTGCTGAGCTGCAGGCTGAGTGAGAGGCCGCTGACCAGCTGAAGACCCAGCTCGGTGATGCTCACTCGCTCGTCCAGCACCCGCACCGTCCTCTCCGCCAGGACAGTGTCTGACAGAGGAGACAGAACCTGCAGAGATGGAGAAGTGACCAATTCAGAATACAAACCACAACCTTTAAAATATTAATATATTATTGTTATTGGTTTTTAAAAATTATTTTATTATAGTTGAGATCATCTTTCATGATGAATGGACTAATAAAAATGGTCTACAGGGTTTTCCATCTCCAATGTTTTGAACCAGAGAGGATGTTTTACTCATTAGCTCCGCGGCTAAAGCTAACTGCTCTAGTGTAATACACACATTCATAGGTCTCTTCAGAGCAGCCAGAGCCTCCCAGATACTACTCGGATATTACTCAGATACTACTCAGATACTACTCGGATACTACTCAGATATTACTCAGATACTACTCGGATACTACTCAGATATTACTCGGATACTACTCAGATATTACTCAGATACTACTCAGATACTACTCGGATACTACTCAGATATTACTCGGATACTACTCAGATACTACTCGGATATTACTCGGATACTACTCGGATACTACTCGGATACTACTCGGATATTACTCGGATACTACTCGGATATTACTCAGATATTACTCAGATACTACTCGGATATTACTTGGATATTACTCGGATACTACTCAGATATTACTCAGATACTACTCAGATACTACTCAGACACTACACAGATATTACTCGGATACTACTTAGATATTACTCGGATACTACTCAGATATTACTCAGATACTACTCAGATATTACTCAGATACTACTCAGATATTACTCGGATACTACTTAGATATTACTCGGATGCTACTCAGATATTACTCGGATACTACTCAGATATCACTCAGATATTACTCAGATATTACTCAGATATTACTTAGATATTACTCAGATATTACTCGGATACTACTCAGATATCACTCAGATATTACTCGGATATTACTTGGATATTACTCGGATATTACTCAGATACTACTCAGATATTATTCAGATATCACTCAGATATTACTCAAATAATACTCAGACATTACTCAAACATTACTCAGATACCACTCAGATATTACTCAGATATCGGATATCACTCGGATATCATTCGGATATTACTCGGATATCACTCGGATATCATTTGAACATTACTCAGACATTACTTAGATATTACTCGGATATCGGATATTACTCGGATATTACTCGGATATCAGATATCACTCGGATATCACTTGAACATTACTCAGACATTACTTAGATATTACTCGGATATCGGATATCACTCGGATATCACTCGGATATTACTCGGATATTACTCGGATATCACTTGAATATTACTTAGATACTACTCAGATATTACTCAGACACTACTCGGACATTACTCAGACATTACTTAGCTTCCAGCACTCGAGACTAACAGAACTAAAGAACGAGTAAAGAGAGTCATTACAGCACATCAGCTTCTCTCTGTCTAAAGCAAGCTGTTTCTCTCTCTCTCTCTCTCTCTCTCTCTTCTCTCTCTCTCTTCTCTCTCTCTCTCTCTTTTCTCTCTCTCTCTCTCTCTCTTCTCTCTCTCTCTCTCTCTCTCTTCTCTCTCTCTCTCTTCTCTCTCTCTCTCTCTCTCTCTACTCTCTCTCTCTCTCTCTTTTCTCTCTCTCTCTCTCTCTCTCTTCTCTCTCTCTCTCTCTCTCTTCTCTCTCTCTCTCTCTCTCTCTCCTCTCTCTCTCTCTCTCTCTCTCTCTCTCTCTCTCTTAAAAAATTGCGAGCACATATCAAGCCATCGGCGGACCCTGACCTCTAAACATCAGCATCGGCTATACAGAAACCCATATCGGCCCCTCTCTACTCAGCACATTCACCTTTATGGAGGTGGTTCCCACGTCCCGCCCTGCCAGCACCCTGCCGGCCTGCAGACGGGCGATGTTGGTGTCCTCCACCTTCATGAAGTAGCGCACCAGCTTGGTGACGTCCACCTGCCAGTCAGAGCCCAGGAAGTAGGCCTGAGGTTCCCGCGGCTCCGACTGCTCGGCCACGAAGTGCGTGAGGACTCGAACCAGAGCGTGCTGGAACTGCAGCATGCAGCCTCGGCCCTTCCTCTCCTCCTCACTGCTCCAGCCCAGCCTGCTGCTCGGAGGTAAACAGACGAGCCAGTGATTCCTCAGGAGTCTCAGTTAAAGTATTAAAGTATTCATACTATTGCAGTTATACTCCAGTTACACTCTCATTACTAAACTGTGGTTGGAAATAAAGAGTTAATATCTTGAAAAGCAGCAAAAGTAAATGAACCAATCAGGATGGGTTTCTCTTTGGTATGTAGGTGGATACAGCTATGTGAGGCTTCTCATTGGTTAGGAGGTCAGGAGCGGGACTGAATGCCTTATATATTAGATTAGAATTAGAATTAGATTAGAATCCCATAGAGGTGCTAGCAATAATGATCGACAAAACATCTAAGCACATCTAAGCTGGTTTATACTGGTTTAGCTGATCTCCCCAGCATGGGCATGTTGGTTGACCAGCATCCAAAACACAACATATGCTGGTTTTAATGGTGACCAGTGTGTTAACTTCCATTACTACTGACCAGCATCCAAACCACAACATATACTGGTTTTAATGGTGACCAGTGTGTTAACTTCTATTACTGCTGACCAGCATCCAAACCACAACATATACTGGTTTTAATGGTGACCAGCATCCAAAACACAACATATGCTGGTTGTAATGGTGACCAGCATCCAAAACACAACATATGCGGGTTTTAATGGTGACCCGTATGTTAACTTCTATTACTGCTGACCAGCATGCTGGCTTTAATGGTGACCATCATCCAAAACACAACAAATACTGGTTTTAATGGTGACCAGCATCTAAAACACAACATATGCTGGTTTTAATGGTGACCAGTGTATTAACTTACATTACTGCTGACCATCATCCAAAACACAACACATGCTGGTTTTAATGGTGACCAGTGTATTAACTTTCATTACTGCTGACCAGCATCCAAACACAACATATGCTGGTTTTAATGGTGACCAGTGTATTAACTTTCATTACTGCTGAACAGCATGCTGGTTTTAATGGTGACCATCATCCAAAACCCAATATATGCTGGTTTTAATGGTGACCAGTGTATTAACTTCCATTACTGCTGACCAGCATGCTGGTTTTAATGGTGACCAGTGTATTAACTTCCATTACTGCTGACCAGCATGCTGGTTTTAATGTTGACCTGCATCCAAAACAGTGGAACTGCATTAGCTAAGCGTTCACAGTGATGAACTAAATCTATCTACTATCTGGTACATGTTATAACACCTGCAATCCATAATTACTGCCGGTCTTGATTGGATCAATGGTGAATGAATGAGTGTTTAGTCGAGCGTGCCACGTTACGCAACAGTATTAATACTACTAAGAGCATTTTCACAATCTTACACAATGTTACCGAGAGCACATACGGGCCGCTGTGAATCGACACTCATTTATTAAACGATATTACATCACGTACTCATAAGAGACTGCTAATCTGATTACAGGCACTAGATAGTCTCAGTTAGAGCTTCTCATTCTGCCTCGTCCGTCTTACATCATTCTAAATCATTTCATTCCAGGCTCAAACTTATACATACACCTAATCTAAAAACCCATTATGTGAAGTTTAACAGCCCACTGATCTGAGACCTGTCATCCTGCCTTGCTCTACCTCCGGCTCTGGGCAGCTGTTGCACAGCCATGACCCTCTGACCTGCTTATAGAGTTTCATAAGCAGGTGTAACAGCCCAACATCAGCTCTTCAGAAGCCCTGAACACCGAAAACAACAACACCAAGGCCCGGTATATCCTGCCAGCTCACAGACTCCCTACATACATTTGATCTTATTGCATATACACGATATGGACAAAAGTATTGGGACACCTACACAAGCTTTTATGACATGCCATTCTGAATCCATGGGCCTTAATATAGTTGGTCCACCTTTGTAGCTATAACTGCTTCTACTCTGCTGACCAGCATCCAAAACACAAGCCATGCTGGTTTTAATGGTGACCAGTGTGTTAACTTCCATTACTGCTGACCAGCATCCAAACACAACATATGCTGGTTTTAATGGTGACCAGCATCCAAAACCCAACACATACTGCTTTTAATGGTGACCAGTGTGTTAACTATTATTACTGCTGACCAGCATGCTGGTTTTAATGGTGACCATCATCCAAAACACAACATATACTGGTTTTAATGGTGATCAGCATCTAAAACACAACATATGCTGGTTTTAATGGTGATCAGTGTATTAACTTCTATTACCAGCATCCAAACACAACATATGCTGGTTTTAATGGCGACCAGTGTGTTAACTTCCATTACTGCTGACCAGCATCCAAACACAACATATACTGGTTTTAATGGTGACCAGTGTGTTAACTTTCATTACTACTGACCAGCATCCAAACACAACATATGCTGGTTTTGATGGTGACCAGTGTGTTAACTTCCATTACTACTGACCAGCATCCTTGGCCCACCCAATAGCATTATCCCTCCTCCACCAAACTTTACAGTCACAGAGGCTTCAGGCAGGTTATGTTCTCCTGGTGTTCTCCAAACCCACACTCCATCCAGAGTCCATCAGGTTGCCAGATGGAGAAGCGTGACTGGTCACTCCACAGAACACGTGTCCAGAGCTCCAGAGCTCCAGAGTCCAGTGGAACTGTATCTAAAGTAAGGCTTGCGTGCAGCCCAATGAAACCCATGCACCCTGAAGCTCCACAGTGTTGGTGCTGATGTTAAAGCTAGAGGAGGTTTGAAGCAGTTATTGGTCAGCAGAGTGTTGAAGACTTTTACACACCTCAGCACTCAGAGTCGGTAACTTTACCTGAGTTACTGTGTAAACGCTTCCACTGTTCAATCAAACTCTCACAGCTGATGGTGAAAATCTCGCAGGGAAGAAATTTCACTAACTCACTTGTGAACGGTGAATCCTTTTACAGACCACGCTGGAGTTCAGTAGCTCTGTAGAACCTCACACTCTTTCACTAAAGTGTGTAAAGACAGACTGCATGGTTAGCTGCCTGATTATATACACCTGTTGCAATGAGACTGAATGGAGCCCCTGAATTCAATTATTAAGAAGTGTGTCCCAATACTTTTGTCCATATAGCGTACATGGCTTGGAGCATTTTGGGAATTGTGGTTCAGACGCTTACAAACTACATTCTGTTTAGTATCAGTGACGTTTCTGTTACCTCTTGTTGGAGGTGATGGGGATCCTCCAGTTCTTGATCTGACTCAGCTCCGTATCGGACACCTCGATGTCCAGAGGAAGACGAGGGATCCACACCTTCATCTCCAGCTGAGCACTCAGGTAGCTGTAGGTGAAGTTCACCAGCGTCTGCACCCGGCCCCTCGTTTCTTTACCGTTCACGTAGACGAAGTCGCACCTGTCCGACACCTGAGGAGAAGGTGGTCTGAGGTTAATAACACAGTGGGTGAATGATATGAGAAGGTGGTCTGAGGTTAATAACTCAGTGGGTGGGTGATATGAGAAGGTGGTCTGAGGTTAATAACTCAGTGGGTGGGTGATATGAGAAGGTGGTCTGAGGTTAATAACACAGTGGGTGGGTGATATGAGAAGGTGGTCTGAGGTTAATAACATAGTGAGTGGGTGATATGAGAAGGTGGTCTGAGGTTAATAACACAGTGGGTGGGTGATATGAGAAGGTGGTCTGAGGTTAATAACACAGTGGGTGGGTGATATGAGAAGGTGATCTGAGGTTACTGATGGAGACATGTTTAATTACTCTGTACTCTCGGAAGGTGTAGACGGTTCAGTAATGAAAAACTATTAAAGTACTGAAGCGTATCAGTACCTGCACAGTGGGAAGGTGGGCGTGTCCTCCTACACACAGACGGTGAGTTTATATTTCTGAAAGCCGGTTAAACCCAAGTCCAGCCAGCTGCCCGAGCCACTCTGCGTGGGTGTTAGTTACAGTCCAGATAGCCTAGCGCGGTGGACACTGATCAGAAAACAGTTACTGAACTGATAGACTCACCAGCACCGACACGTCTGCTTCCTCGGAGCTTCATAAGCGAGACATTTCTCTGGATAAGGAAGCTCTGGTGCTGGTTCTCCTCCACAGAATGGTAAGAGCAGACATACGGAGGTTTGGGTGGAGGTTTTAAATTTAGAGCTTCAGTCATAGACGCAGGTGGTCTTCTTTGGAAGGCGGCCCCCCAACACTCTGATCTTTATGTGCTGTGTTCGTAACTCTGTAGTTCAAGCCAAGTTCTTCCAATTACTGACTCCCTCTAACTGAACATGCTATGCTAGTCATTTTATATGTTTATTGTTGTTTTGCTTGTAATCAGTATCAACGTATCAGCGGTCACACCAGAAGTTCTAACACAAAGTAAACAAAGATGCCCCCCAGTGTTGTCATGGAAAATAGCGTGAATAGCTCTATGGAACTTGAGAACTCCCACAAGAACTATGTGATGCTTTACGGCATCAAGTCATACGGCAATGCCTTCATATGCTGGAGCCAATCCCAGTATCATCAGGAGAAGGCGAGGTACACCATGGACAGGTTGCCAGTCCATCACATGGTCAACACACACTCACACCTAAGATCAGTTTAGAGTGAGGATCCTGCAGCTCCTTGAAACTCCTGTCTATTCTTTACTCCTCCAGAGCAACAACCATCTACACTGCAGTAAAACCCTTGAGAGGAGAACCCATGGAGCTGGAACGCTGAGGAGATGCTGCAGCTGAGGTCAGTAAACCCTGGTCGCGTGCAGTGGGCAGGAACAAGCTGTGACACAGCCTCTCTCTAATTAGAGCATCTCAGTAATCTGTCTTATGAGGAGAGAATGCTACTAGTTACACAGCTGATCCAGAGTCAGTGCACTACATAGGCAGCTCAGTAGGATTTGAGACAGACCCACAGTCTACTTGAATGTACCTTCTTCAGTCATCCATACATGACATGTCGTTGCTGTCCAAAGAAAACTAAAGAAGGCCAAAGCAGCAGTATCTGTTGGTCCAGAACTGGAGCCCCCGGGTATATTGAGCACCTGGCTATAGGGCCACAGCCAGGGGTCTCTATTCTGTAGATTTGGATCTCTTTGTACTGTAATATGAATACAAGTTATGGACTCATACATTCACTGAGGCTGAGCCTAAGCTGCTAGACTTGGTGGATGACCAACCAATCTGGACACCTCACCCGTAGCCCCAAAACTTCAAACACCAATCACATCTACCTTGGCATTTGGGGTTTTGGTGGATCAAGTGAGTTCATACAGACAGCAAGTCAGGCTAGGAGAGCACCTCTGAAGCATCTCTGGATATGGTCGGCATCTAGTATAAAAAACAAGCATCTTCAAAATTCCAACTTTACAGGAGAGGCCAAAAACTGTCTTTACTTTTAATGGAGGTCAGTGGAACCAGAATTCTTTTCAAGCTGTTTTGGAGCATTCCTATTGGTCCAATCATCATGGAATTGGTACACAGTGTACATGACAGCTGCTGTGGTCAAATTATGTAGAAATATAAATATGAAGATATGAAGATATAGCCTCCAGGTTCATTCGGCCTACGAGTACGTCAGGGGGATTTGTTCGATTGAGTTGTTGTACATGCACTTCTAATTAGAGAACTTCCCGGACCCTCTCGCCGCATTTACAACCTGAAACGATGGCGGGATTCTAATTACGAGCGAAGCTTAACAGAGATTTAACTGCCAGCTTTGAGTAAAGCAATTCACATCACGAGAAAAAAACCCAGATCAGCAATCAATTCCACCGAGCCGGGCGGCGGAATAATTGCTAATAAGTTATGAGATAAAGAGCTTTCCACGCCCCACTAGCTGCTCGCTAACCTGATTGTACATGGTAATCAGGCAGCAAACGCGCTAAAGCACGGCCGATGAACAGAAACACTGATCTCCAGGCGAGCGGCCTAATCGCATAAAGCTCGGCAAATTTATGCTAATTCGATAGCAGGCAGCGCTAACTTACGAGGGGCCGCATTCCTGCCTCTCCCTGCATTTTAAATGGGAACGTAACCTTGGCACGCTAGCTGTCAGCTCCTGGAACCGGAGCAGGCCTAAGAGAGGCACGTTCAGAGGGACCGCTCGCTCTAAACCAGTTACCAAGAAACGAAATTACAGGGGACGCCGGAACATACGGGGGACAGAAGAATGGATGTAAGTGTGTTTGTATGTACAAACCCAACCTCTGCAGCTATAACAGCTTCAGCTCTTCTGGGAAGTCTCTCCACACGGTTTAGGAGAGTGTTTATGGGAATGTTGGACCGTTCTTCCAGAAGAACATTAGTGAGGTCAGACACTGTTGGACGAGAAGGTCTGGCTCACAGTCTCCGCTCTAATTCATCCCAAAGGTGTTCTATCAGTTTGAGGTCAGGACTCAGGCCAGGCCAGTCAAGTTCTTCCACACCAAACTCGCTCCTCCATGTCTTTATGGAGCTGCTCTGTGCACTGGTGGGCAGTCATGTTGGAACAGGAAGCGGCCGTCCCCGAACTGTCCCCACAAAGTTGGGAGCATGAAATTGTCCAGAATCTCTTGGTCATTAAGAGTTCCTTTCACTGGAACTAAGGGTAAGAGCATATGTCCTGAAAAAAAACCCACATCATAATCCCCCCTCCACCAAACTTTACACTCAGCAGTCAGACAAGTAGCGTTCTCCTGGCAACCACCAAACCCAGACTCGTCTTTCAGATTGTCAGACGGAGAAGCGTGATTGGTCACTCCAGAGAACACGTCTCCACTGCTCTAGAGTCCAGTGGTAGCGTGCTTTACTCCACTGCGCTTGGTGATGTAAGGCTTGGATGCAACTGCTCGGCCATGGAGACCCATTCCATGAAGCTCTCTACACTCTGTTCTTGAGCTGATCTGAAGGCCACATGAAGTTTGGAGGTCTGTAGTGATGGACTCTGTAGAAAGTTGGTGACCTCTGTGCTCTATGCTCCTCAGCATCCGCTGACCCGCTCTGTCATTGTACGTGTTCTACCACTTGGTGTCTGAGTTGCTGTCGTTCTCAATCACTTCCACTTTGTTAGAACACCACTGACAGTCCACTGTGGAATATTTAGTAGTGAGGAAACTTCACCACTGGACTTGTTACACAGGTGACGTCCTATCACGGTACCACGCTGGAGTTCACTGAGCTCCTGAGAGACCCACTCTTTACTAATGTGTTTAGAAGCAGTCTGTATGACTAGGTACTGGTTTTTAATAGACCTGCGGTCATGAAAGTGATGGGAACTCCTGAATTCAGTGTTTGGATGATGGAGTGAACACGTTTGGTAATATAGTGTATGTGTGCTTGCATGTACTGTAGGCCACCTCACTGGCTCCTGCGTGACTCTGTGCTCTTTAATGGGTTCTGTTGGTTTTAAAGAGCTTTAATCCTCCATATGACGCACGCTAAGCCACCCGCGCTGTGTTGATGTTGAATCTGACTTGTGTGTTATTGTTATTTATGGATTTATAAAAGGGAATTAATCCTTTAACACTGTATGGTTTACAGAATCCTAATAGCTACATTAAAAGAGGCCGTATTTGTTTGGTGCTGTATGTAAACACTGTTTACGTTTTACTCTCCAGCCCATATAGCCGCACGCAAACGACTGTAGCATTTAGTAACTGCTAATTAGTGCTGATTGGCTGTCCATGTATCATGTTGCAAAGCTATCTACTGAAGATAGCATGCTAACCAGCTAGCAATACTGCTACTGAGTGTTGATTACTTAGCATTACTGTTACTGAGTGTTGATTAGTTAGCATTACTGTTACTGAGTGCTGATGGTTAGCATTACTGCTAGTGAGTGCTGATGGTTAGCATTACTGCTACTAAGTGCTGATTGGTTAGCATTACTGCTACTGAGTGCTGATGGTTAGCATTATTACCACTGTGTGCTGATTGATTGGCATTACTGCTACTGAGTGCTGATTGGTTAGCATTACTGCTACTGAGTGCTGATGGTTAGTATTACTGCTACTGAGTGCTGACTGGTTAGTATTACTGCTACTGTGTGCTGAGTGGTTAGCATTACTGCTACTGAGTGCTGTTGGTTAGTATTACTGCTACTGAGTGCTGACTGGTTAGTATTACTGCTACTGTGTGCTGAGTGGTTAGCATTACTGCTACTGAGTGCTGTTGGTTAGTATTACTGCTACTGAGTGTTGATTAGTTAGCATTACTGTTACTGAGTGCTGATGGTTAGCATTACTGCTAGTGAGTGCTGATGGTTAGCATTACTGCTACTAAGTGCTGATTGGTTAGCATTACTGTTACTGAGTGTTGATTAGTTAGCATTACTGTTACTGAGTGCTGATGGTTAGCATTACTGCTAGTGAGTGCTGATGGTTAGCATTACTGCTACTAAGTGCTGATTGGTTAGCATTACTGTTACTGAGTGTTGATTAGTTAGCATTACTGTTACTGAGTGCTGATGGTTAGCATTACTGTTACTGAGTGCTGATGGTTAGCATTACTGTTACTGAGTGCTGATGGTTAGCATTACTGCTACTGAGTGCTGATGGTTAGTATTACTGCTACTGAGTGCTGACTGGTTAGTATTACTGCTACTGTGTGCTGAGTGGTTAGCATTACTGTTACTGAGTGCTGTTGGTTAGTATTACTGCTACTGAGTGTTGATTAGTTAGCATTACTGTTACTGAGTGCTGATGGTTAGCATTACTGCTAGTGAGTGCTGATGGTTAGCATTACTGCTACTAAGTGCTGATTGGTTAGCATTACTGTTACTGAGTGTTGATTAGTTAGCATTACTGTTACTGAGTGCTGATGGTTAGCATTACTGCTACTGAGTGCTGATGGTTAGCATTACTGCTAGTGAGTGCTGATGGTTAGCATTACTGCTACTAAGTGCTGATTGGTTAGTATTACTGCTACTGAGTGCTGATGGTTAGCATTATTGAAGATAACATGATAACCACTTAGTCCCATTACTGCTACTGGATGCTGATTGGTTAGTTTTACTGCTACTGAGTGCTGACTAGCTAGTGTTGCTGCTAATGAGTGCTGACTGTTTGGCATTACTGCTACTGAGCAGTGGAATCAGTCCAACAAGTGAGGATGAAGAAGTAGCGCTGCTGCCTCAACACTGTATTCTAACCTCCTGTCAATCATGTTGAAGGTGCCGCTCCCGGTTAGAAGAGCCAATGAAAGAAAGGTGACTGACCACTGCCGGCCGCTCACAGCAAGAAACCATGTTCAGCAGTAAAGAAATGAAGTGATATAAATAGAAGCTGAATAAGAGTTAACACTGGCGCTGGGTTCCACCACTGATGATGCTGGAGGGACAGTGCATTTCCTTCTTTCTTACAATAGGGGTGGGCACCACAGCTGTCTGCTGATATGCTGCCCCCTATGTGTGTTTGGAGTATGAACATGAAAGGTTCATCTTACAAATCACTCCTTTAACTGAACATACGCATCAAAACCTGTTGTATTTAACCGAGAGTTTTAAAAGTGACCACAACATAATAAGAACATAATTCATACAGAGTCACTTCATACTTTTATAACTGCTGACAATAACTTAAGAGACTTTAGAGGATTAACAACTAATATAACAACAACTTAATGTGTGTACACACCATCGACTGACCTTCTCCTCGCTTCATGGATGATGCTGATGGTCGGCTAATGCTGTGTACTAATGAAAAGCCTGTGCGTGTTAAACAGAGGAGCTTATCTCTGTCTTAATTCACATGCTAGTGTAAACAGGACAGTACATTAGAGCCTAGAGCGCAGAGCAGGATTTCTACACGGGGAAGTGTGCTTCATGATTTTTGATGAGGATGAGGTTAAAGGAGAAGCACTGAAGTCGATCAGCTAGGACGTATTGAGGCTACTACGGCTAACAAGAAACGGAAGCTAATACAGAAAAACAGTTAACACTAGGCTAAGTGTCTAAACGCTGTTACCAAAGCATGTAGAGACGTTAAGTCATCACTAATAGACTTATAGATCATGTGGTTTCTGATACTGATACTTTCTGATATATATATATATATATATATATATATATATATATATATATATATATATATATATATATATATGAATGCTGTAATTATATAATATACACTACCGCTCAAAAGTTTAGGATCACTTTAGAATTTCATTTCATGCAATTTTCATGCAATTCACAAATAATATTGTTCATTTCACAATTAATGTAAGTGTATCAGATGATTTTTAAAGAATAAAAATGTTTGTATTAAAGTCTATTTTTGTATAGAGGCTTATTTTACATATAGTCCTATTATCAGTAATTCTCAGTCCTCTGTCTAAATCTCCTGGTACGGCCACCAATCCAAGTTAAGGATGTTATTGGACTAATTGGTTGCTAGGACACTCTTGCTCAATTGTGATCACAGCTGAAAAACATTCTACTAATAAGTGAGTATAAAAGGGAGAACAACATTCTAGGTTAGTTTAGTATCTGAAGATCAGCAGTTGATGACTTGCTGACCGACTCACAATGACCAGAAAGAACTTTCTTTAGAGACCCGTCAGTCCATTGTTGTGTTAAGGAAGAAGATACTCCATTGAAAACAAGAACATTTCACTGTGATCCCAAACTTTTGAGCCATAGTATATATATATATATATAGTGTGACTAGTGTTGCTGCTAATGAGTGCTGACTGGTTGGGATTATTACTGCTACTGAGAATTAGAATCAGTCCAACATGTGAGGATGAGGAAGTAGTGCTGCTGCCCTGATGCTGTATTCTAACCTCTTGTCAATCATGTTGAAGGTGCTGCTCTACTCACTGTCCACTCTATTAGACACTCCTACTACTTGCTGGTCCACCTTGTAGATGTAATGTTTATTTTTGGCTGACTGTTGGTTACTATTTCAATGCCTACTGAACATAAATCTAATTTACTGGCTTTGCAATTCATAACCAGCCCCCCCGCCGTCGTTAAGCTCTGGCTACACCACAGGTTTGAAGCTGGTGGGATATTTTAAGCATACATATCTCAGCTGACCGGCCACACTGAGAGCGGGAAACAATATAAATTAGACTTTAGTTTTAATTAATCTTCCTGTCTTCTTTCACAGTGTACTCACACTCACTCTCTCTCTCTCCCTCTCTCTCTCCATTCGTCCCTCTATAAATACCCCTCCGCCGGCTACCGCAGCCTTGGTAAACATCGCGGCTCCAGGAGCTCAATTTTATTCCCACTTGCTAAACATAACCAAATAAAGTCCCGCAAACGGGGCTTCAAAGCCGGAGCGGGTTTGAAGTGCAGATTCCCGCTGCTGTCTAGACCGGCTCTCATCTCTAAAGTAACTGAAGCCCGCCTCGTATTTGATCTGCCCCGGCCCCCCCGTCCTCGCTCGTCCCCTGCTTATCTGACTTCCTGTGATCAAGGCCGAGTGTGTCGAACACTCCAGATAAACTCCAAGACAAAAATGAACAACTCAACTGAGCCCGGAACCCGTCGAAGAGCATCCAGAGGGTGGGGCTCGTTCCAGACATCTGGATCTCACACACACACACACACGCACACACACACCGGGGTATATAATATACGGCTCATGCTATTTTACGATGATGCAACACTTACAGAAGGTTTCCGTAGAAGCAGTTCAGCAACACTTATCCGTAACACTGCTGTATGTCAGTGTTCATAAAGCTAGCACCAGAGGCTGGCATAAACCATATACTATATGGCCAAAAGTATGTGGACACCACGTCAACAGTGTGAGCTTTGTTGGACGTCTCATTCCAAACCGTGGGAGTTAGTATGGAGATGACTCTACTATTTGCCTTCTAGTCTCGTCTGGGTAGGCTTGCCACAGGATTTGTGAAGTCAGGCTCTTGATGTTTGATGGGAAGCTCACAATCAACATTATAGTTCATCCTAAAGGTGTTCTGTGGGGTTGAGGTCAGGGCTCTGTGCTGGTCCCATCACAACAAACTTCTCAATACATGAGTGGAGTTGGCTTTGTCATGCTGGAACAGAAACGGCCTCAGGACCATTATTTTGAATTTAGAACTTTTGGCCTCCAGCCTCAAGCCCATGACTCCCCCTCCACCAAACTACTGTTGGCACTATGCCTTCCGGTAGTGTCTCCGGGATTCATCCATCCTTTCAAACCCAGAATCATGCATCCGACCGCCAAATAGTCAGGAGTTGATCACTCCAGAGAACCTGTTTTACTGCTCCAGAGTCCAGTGGTGGAGCTTTACACCACTCCAGAGTCCAGTGGTGGAGCTTTACACCACTCCAGAGTCCAGTGGTGGAGCTTTACACCCCTCCAGCTGATGCCTGACATTGCGCATAGAGATCCTAGGCTTGTGTGCAGCTGCTCAGGCATGAAAATTCATTTTATGTTGGTTCCTGATGCATCAGTTCTTGGGCTTGAACTGTTTCCAGAGGCAATTTGGAACTTAGTAGTGAGTGATGTGACAGAGGTTTGATCATTTTAACCCTGCCCTGCTCTGCTCTTTGCTCTGTGGCTGAGCTATTTTTGCTCTTAGACGCTTCCATTTCACAATGATAGCACTTACAGTTGTCTGGCGCAGCTCTAGCAGGACAGAAATTCCATAAACTGACTTAAATCTGACAGGTTTCACAGTTAGGTGCTGGATTTTATATATTTGTTAGTAATAGTTGTGGCTGAAATACCTTATAATGTAGCTTAAACCTTTACCTAGTTCACGTTTGGTCAACCAGCCTGGAGTGTAAAGTACATCCAGAACATACATACACAAATATATATATATATATATATATATATATATATATATATATATATATATATATAACATGCTATAAATGGAGTTCTGCAATTATACAACGACAAAATATCATTGTGAACAGTGTAGAGCTAGAGTTTATAATGGTATTTGATCTTGAAGGATTTTGAAGTGGACACATGGCCGCTGTTATCCAAACTCTTGGGGTAAATAAGACATTAACAGTGGATTTTGCAGCACTTTCCCAGCTTAGCGACTCGGTGTGGGTCAGGAGACGAGGGAGAAGAAGCTGCCGCTCCACATGCAGGGCGGAGTGACGCTGCTTAGCGGAGCCGGGCGTTCTAACATCAAGCAAAAGAGGAAAAAACTCAGAGCTAAACTCTCAGGCTAAGAAGCTTAGCGGGTATTTTGGAGTCTCAAGCTTTCACATATCTGATCAGGAAACACTCAAAACACAATAACGGCTTCACGGGGCTTAGCACAGTGTGAAGCCACAGGGCACATCAAAGGAAATATCGATAAACATCAGAGCTCCAGGGTGGGCTACGTTTCACCAGGCCCACTGATTTCAAGTGTAAAGGTATAATCTCATACTCCACTGTCACACAGCAGATGGTCCACACACAATGGAGCTGCACATACAGTAGATGTGTGTGGAATTAGTGGAACTTAAAGCCAGGGATTAACGGAGGAAAGCCAGATGTGTAAGTGAACAAGCGTGCAGCTGGATGCCTGGATGGGAGGATGGATGGATAGATAGATGTACAGATAAATGGACAAACTCATAGATAGTCACATGGATGGATAAAGAAATGGATTGATGGATGGATAAATGGGCGGATGTACATGTGATGGATAAACTCATAGATGGATCAACGGATGGAAGGTTTAATGAACACATGGATAGGTGGATGAACGCATGGTAAGATAAATGGATGGATGAACTTACAGATAGATAGACGAATAAAAGGTTTAATGAACAAATGGATAGATGGATGGATAGGTGGATGAACGCATGGTAAGTTAAATGAATGGATGAACTTACAGATAGATGGATAGATGGACGGAAGGTTTAATGAACACATGGATAGATGGATGGATAGGTGGATGAACGCATGGCAAGATAAATGAATGGATGAACTTACAGATAGATGGATAGATGGACGGAAGGTTTAATGAACACATGGATAGGTGGTTGAACACGGTCAAATGAAAGGATGGATGAACTCATAGATAGATAGGGCACATGGATGGTACACGCATTGATGGATAGATGGACATGGATGGATGAACTCATTGACGGATAGACTGACACATGGGTAGATAAACTCATGGATAGATGGATGGACATGGATGGCTTCATTTATGGATAGATAGATAGATAGATAGATAGATAGATGGATGGATGGATGGATGGATAGATAGATAGATAGATAGATGCACACATGAATGGATAAACTCATGGATGGATGGACAACTCGATAGGTGGATGGACTGACACATGGATGGATGAACACATGAATAGATAAACACATGAATAGATGGATGGATGGACGCATGGATGGATAAACTCATGGATAGATGGACACATCTGATAGGTGGATGGACTGACACATGGACTGATAAACTTGTAGACAGATGGATGGACACACTGATGGCTAAAATCATGGATAGATGGATGGACACCGATGGAAGTTCACATGGATAGGTGGATGAACACATGGTCAGATAAATGGATGGATGAACTTATGTATAGATGGATGGACATGAATGGCTAAATTTATGGATAGATAGAGAGATGCACACATGGATGGATAAACTCATGGATTGGTGGACACCTCGATAGGTGGATGAACTGAAACATGGATGGATGAACATATGGATAGATAAACTCATGTATAGATAGATTAAAACACAGATAGCTAAACTTAGAGATAGATGGATGGACATGGATCGATAAACTCATGGATGGGTGGACACCTTTATAGGTGGATGGACTGACACATGGATGGACGGACACGTGGATAGATAAACTCATGGACAGATGGATGGACACGCAGATGGCTAAACTTATAGATAGATAGATAGATAGATAGATAGATAGATAGATAGATAGATAGATAGATAGATAGATGCACACATGGATCGATGGACACCTTGATAGGTGGATGGACTGACACATGGATCGATAAACTCATGGATGGATGGACGGACAACAGGATGGCTAAACTTATGGATAGATAGACGGATGGACACATGGACAGATGGGAGGACACATCAATGGATGAACCTATGGGTAGATGGAAGTACCCGTGGGTGGATGAACACAGGGAAAGATAGGTGGATGGATGGATGAATGGATAGATGGATGGATGGATGATGATTACTAAGATGAATTCTGGGATAGACAATGCATATATATAGGCATGATAGATTGGCTGAGGGGTGGATGATCCAAAAAATAGATGGACAGCTGGGTGGATGAACACTTATACTACTGAACAGATGTTTCAATGAACGAATACATGGATGGAATGATGGATGGCTACAGGCACAGGTGGATGGATTGACAGGTTAGAAGAATAGATTGTTGTATGTATGGACATATGTATAGGCAGCTGGATGGCTGGGTAGCTGTAGGCTCTTCACTCTCAAAGATATTCATATTCATATTAGCTGCTCAGCTACTTCAGCTGTAGATACTGTATGTACCTAGATGTCCTTCTACTCAAGAACTACCTTCTCCTCCAGACACTCTTCTATGCAAGAACTACCTTCTCCTCCAGACACTCTTCTATGCAAGAACTACCTTCTCCTCCAGACACTCTTCTATGCAAGAACTGCCTTCTCCTTCAGACATCCTTCTACTCAAGAACTACCTTCTCCTCCAGACACTCTTCTATGCAAGAACTACCTTCTCCTCCAGACACTCTTCTATGCAAGAACTACCTTCTCCTCCAGACACTCTTCTACGCAAGAACTACCTTCTCCTCCAGACACTCTTCTACGCAAGAACTACCTTCTCCTCCAGACACTCTTCTACGCAAGAACTACCTTCTCCTCCAGACACTCTTCTACGCAAGAACTACCTTCTCCTCCAGACACTCTTCTATGCAAGAACTACCTTCTCCTCCAGACACTCTTCTATGCAAGAACTACCTTCTCCTCCAGACACTCTTCTATGCAAGAACTACCTTCTCCTCCAGACACTCTTCTATGCAAGAACTACCTTCTCCTCCAGACACTCTTCTATGCAAGAACTACCTTCTCCTCCAGACACTCTTCTACGCAAGAACTACCTTCTCCTCCAGACACTCTTCTACGCAAGAACTACCTTCTCCTCCAGACACTCTTCTACGCAAGAACTACCTTCTCCTCCAGACACTCTTCTACGCAAGAACTACCTTCTCCTCCAGACACTCTTCTATGCAAGAACTACCTTCTCCTCCAGACACTCTTCTATGCAAGAACTACCTTCTCCTCCAGACATCCTTCTACTCATGAACTACCTTCACCTCCACAGCTTTTTTCCTCAGGTGACCATCATCCTCCTCACATTCCTCAGCCGCACATGTACTTCATTACACGTTATAAAATATATAACCACTAAATATCCATAATCCTCTAAACAACAAGCTCATTTCAATACATATATAATATAGAATTACATTCATATTAGCTATTCAGCTACTTCAGCTGTAGATACTGTATGTACTTGAGTGTCTAATATAAAGTGGATAAACAACAGTGCTATCACAGACACGGGTTTATTTATGAGTCGCAGAAGCAGCTGTCAGTCTTACTCAGGTGAATGGCAGCAGACAGGAACTTGGTGGGCGGAGTTAAAGCTCCTCACATTGAGTCATATCTGGGGCTGTCACTTCCCCATGCACAACTGTCATATTCTATCCGCTCGGCAGCCTGACGGACTTTACCCAGAGCGTGTGTGACAACTTCAGCCTGACTTTGAAAGGACCTTTCAGCACTCAGAACAAGAACACACCCACCCAACTCACTCTCACACACACAAACACACACGCCGGCCTGGGCACTCAAACACAGGTTGACCCTCACAGTTCCCGAGATAAGATAACTTTGAGAAGACCTTAAAGAACTCATCTCCCCACAAACACTCACTATAAATCACTCGACCACTCTCTGGCCTGTCGCTTTGCCTCAGGTCAAACACCACTCAGCCTCCAGTGGACACCTTGTCTTTCCACTAACAGGGAAGAACACAGACCTCAGCCTGACCTGGCTCTCCGGCGCTGGGGGCAGTAAACATGACGCTGCACTGCAGAGAGAGCTTAAAGTATTCAGAAGAACTGTTCTAGAGTAAATACACTGATCTTCTCCTCCAGACACCCTTCAACTGCAGAGCTACCTTCTCTAGAAGTCTTTCTACTCAAGAACTACCCTTTCTTCCAGGCGTGCTTCTACTCAAGAACTACCTTCTCCTCCACACATCCTTCAACTCAAGAACTACCATCTCCTCCACACATCCTTCAACTCAAGAACAACCTTCTCCTCCACACATCCTTCAACTCAAGAACAACCTTCTCCTCCACACATCCTTCAACTCAAGAACTACCTTCTTCACCACACGTCCTTCTATACAAGAACAACCTTCTCGTCCACACGTCCTTCTACTCAAGAACAACTTTCTCGTCCATACGTCCTTCTACTCAAGAACTATCTTCTCCTTACAGACGTCCTTCAACTCTAGAGCTACCTTTGCTAAAAGTCCTTCTGCTCAAGGACTACCCTTTCTTCCAGGCGTCCTACTACTCAAGAACTATCTTCTCCTCCAGATAACCTTCACCTCAAGAACTATCTTCTCCTCCACACGTCTTTCAGCTCAAGAACAACCTTCTCTAAAAGTCCTTCTGCTCAAGAACTACCCTTTCTTCCAGGCATCCTACTACTCAAGAACAACCTTCTCTAGAAGTCCTTCTGCTCAAGAACTACACTTTTTTCCAGGCGTCCTACTACTCAAGAACTATCTTCTCCTCAAGATGACCTTCAACTCAAGAACTATCTTCTTCTCCACATGTCCTTCAACTCAAGAACAACCTTCTCTAGCAGTCCTTCTACTCAAGAACAAGGTTCTCTAGAAGTCTTTCTACTCAAGAACTACCCTTTCTTCCAGGCGTGCTTCTACTCAAGAACTACGTTCTCCTCCACACATCCTTCAACTCAAGAACTACCATCTCCTCCACACATCCTTCAACTCAAGAACAACCTTCTCCTCCACACATCCTTCAACTCAAGAACAACCTTCTCCTCCACACATCCTTCAACTCAAGAACTACCTTCTTCACCACACGTCCTTCTATACAAGAACAACCTTCTCGTCCACACGTCCTTCTACTCAAGAACAACTTTCTCGTCCATACGTCCTTCTACTCAAGAACTATCTTCTCCTTACAGACGTCCTTCAACTCTAGAGCTACCTTTGCTAAAAGTCCTTCTGCTCAAGGACTACCCTTTCTTCCAGGCGTCCTACTACTCAAGAACTATCTTCTCCTCCAGATAACCTTCACCTCAAGAACTATCTTCTCCTCCACACGTCTTTCAGCTCAAGAACAACCTTCTCTAAAAGTCCTTCTGCTCAAGAACTACCCTTTCTTCCAGGCATCCTACTACTCAAGAACAACCTTCTCTAGAAGTCCTTCTGCTCAAGAACTACACTTTTTTCCAGGCGTCCTACTACTCAAGAACTATCTTCTCCTCAAGATGACCTTCAACTCAAGAACTATCTTCTTCTCCACATGTCCTTCAACTCAAGAACAACCTTCTCTAGCAGTCCTTTTACTCAAGAACAAGGTTCTCTAGAAGTCCTTCTGCTCAACAACGACTTTTTCTTCCAGGCGTCCTACTACTCAAGAACTACGTTCTCCTCCAAATGTCCTTTCACTCAAGATCTACTTCCTCTTCTAGATGTCCTTCTACTCAAGAACTATCTTCTCCTCCAGATGGCCTTCTACCCAAGAAATACCTTCTTCTCCACACTTACTTCTACTCACGCACAACCTTCTCCTCCAGACATCCTTCTACTCATTCACTACCTTCTCCTCCAGATGCTCTTCTACGCAAGACCTACCTTCTCTTCCAGACGTCCTACTACTCAAGAACTACCTTCTTCTCCAGATAACCTTCCACTTAAGACCTACCTTTTCTACTAGATGACCTTCCACTCAAGAGCTACCTTCTCCTCCAGATGTCCTTCTACTCAAGAACTACCTTCTCCTCCAGACGTCCTTCTACTCAAGAACTACCTTCTCCTCCAGACGTCCTTCTACTCAAGAGCAACCTTCTCTAGAAGTCCTTCTACACAACAAGTACCCGTCCCTTCAAAGATCCCACTACTCAAGAACTACCTTCTCCTCCAGACGTCCTTATATTCAAGAACTACCTTCTCCTCCAGACGTCCCTCTATTTAAGAACTACCTTCTCCTCCAGACGTCCTTCTATTTAAGAACTACCTTCTCCTCCAGACGTCCCTCTATTTAAGAACTACCTTCTCCTCCAGACGTCCTTCTATTTAAGAACTACCTTCTCCTCCAGACGTCCTTCTACTCAAGAACTACCTTCTCCTCCAGACATCCCCCTATTCAAGAACTACCTTCTCCTCCAGATGACCTTCCACTCAAGAACTACCTTCTCCTCTAGACTCAACAACAGATGTTTTCTAAGTCTTAAAACCAGGAAACCTCAGTGTAGAGACTAACGAGGTACCAGTGTAGAGGAGGAAGCATGTTTTTAATGACAAATGGTTACGTTTTTGTTAATTTTAAAGAAAATATAGATAATAATATAATAAATCCAGTTTAGCCAGCGCAAGGTATTTTTATCCTGGCAGTGTTTCTCTGAGGTACCGTTTGTTCTGCCATTGCTTGACCAGGCAGTGTTTTTTCTTTTTTTCAGGCTTCAAACAAAAAAGCCAGAGAATGCTAAGCAGGAAATTCTGGAACTTTCTACAGAAGACAAAACTCACAACCTGACCTTCAAAAAGAACAAACAGCTGTTTGTTGTTCGACATACAAGCCTGTTAGTATCTATGGATAACTGTGCCAGTCATCCTCGGACTCTTCTCAGATGTTCAATCACCAGCGTTGTGCTCGGGTGCCGTGCGAGTTCCTGACAGATTTCAAGGTAAAGCGTTCCTGTAGCCTTCTCCATCCTTCAAAAGCAGCCCCACTATCAAAGAAACCACTCTGTCATTGATTAGTAAGGCTGCTGGCCACACCGACCGCATGGAGGAATTGTAAATACAGGAAGAAACCACCCTCAACACTCGTTTAATAAACAAACACACTCATTCTCTCGGTACCTTCAGCACGTCCTCGTCGGTGGAGCTGCAGTCTGTGAAGTCCGAGACGTCGGTAACGGATCCGTCCGCCTCCACGGCGACTGTCCTGACTGGCACCACCACTCGCTTACCGGTCAGCACCGCCGTGTTTATCAGCTCCGTGTCCTGCACACAGAGGTCAATGGGCTCAATCATAACCATGTACTGGTCCCATTTACCCGCTCTGTGGTGGTCCTGTGGGGGTCCTCTTTTACACTGTAGGGCCAAACGGTTTTGAGCAAGTAGGGTAACCGTTCCGGTGGTCCACAGAACCGTTCAGTGATTGGTACCATCACCATGTTAATGTCTGTATTGTGTCTCCACATCCTGCTTCATTATTACAAACCAGAAAACAATCCAATCCCTTAATTCCGCTCACAAGAACATCAAACTAATGAAATCAGGGACCATTTATAACATCCTGTTCGGCAAACGTCAAAAACAGCTGTATTAAACCAGGAGAGAGCATTAGCTTAGCTTAGCAGTGAGCTCAATAAACAGCTTCATTTCATTTCTCTTAACAGAAGTCACATATTAATGGCTCAACTCTGAAGACAACTGGCTGTATTTACTATATAGCAGAGATACACAGAATATTGATTTGTAAACGTGAAATGAATGTAAATTACATCAAAAGAAGAACATTCTAATGATTTTATCTAAGAATCAATATCAAATTTAAGCAATAACTAAAGTTAAGAAAGAAAAATCTGAATAAGAAAAGAATAAAAATAAGAATAAATAAAAGGATATATTAAACATTTATTAACAATATGTAAGAAATAGCTAAAAAAAGTAAGAACTAATAAAAGAACTGTAAAAAAGAATGAACAATAGATAAGATGTAACTAATAGATAATAAAAATAAATAAAGGATAGTAAACAAACTAAAACAAAAGTAACATAAGTTGTGTTGTTCTCAATGAGCATTGTTGTGATAAAAATAAAAAAATAAATAAGTATATATATATATATATATATATATATATATATATAATGTTTGACTGGTAGTATATATATATATATATATATATATATATATATATATATATATATATATATATATATATATATATATATAATTTTTTTTTTAAGTACTTACTGGCCACAATGGCATACAATGGCAAACTTACCCTACTTTCAGTGTAAGTCAATGGAACCAGAATTTGTTCAAAGCTATTCTAGAGCATTTCTATTGGTCCATTCGTCATGAAATTGTCACACAATGTAAATGCCCATTGGCGTGTTCAAATAATGTAGAAAACTTAAAATCGACAAAAATAGAGATATTTGTTTTTCATTGGACAGCAATGATATATAAACCGTGCTGTTTTATTTAAACACGACAGCTCCTGTTTACATCATACCCAAAATAGCTTGGAAAACCTTCTGGTTCTATAGACTCACATTAAAAGTAAAGACTGGTTCTGGTCTCTCCTGTAGGGTTAGTATTATGGAGATACACTACCGCTCAAAAGTTTGGGATCACAGTGAAATGTTCTTGTTTTAATGGAGTATCTTCTTCCTTAACACAACAATGGACTGACGGGTCTCTAAAGAAAGTTGTTTCTTTCTGGTCATTGTGAGTCGGTCAGCAAGACATCAACTGCTGATCTTCAGATACTAAACTAACCTAGAATGTTGTTCCCTTTTATACTCACTTATTAGTAGGATGTTTTTCAGCTGTGCATCACAATTGATCAAGAGCGTCCTAACAACCAATTAGTCCAATAACATCCTTAACTTGGATTGGTGGTCGTACCAGGAGATTTAGACAGAGGACTGAGAATTACTGATAATAGAACTATATGCAAAATAAGCCTCTATACAAAAATAGACTTTAATACAAACATTTATATTCTTTAATAATCATCTGATACACTTACATTAATTGTGAAATGAACAATATTGTTTGTGAATTGCATGAGAATTACATGAAAATTGCATGAAATGAAATTCTAAAGTGATCCTAAACTTTTAAACGGTAGTGTACTTCTTTTCCTTTGGACATCCAACTGTGGTCCTTTAACGTTGGACAGCAAATGTCCATCTGCATGTAGGGGCAGTACGTAACTGCCCCATCACATCCACACCAGCCTTATTACAAACAGTGCCGCGGACAAGATGTGATTCCCTTAGGAGATGAAAGCAGGTCGCTCCCAGGCCTAGGTCGGGATTAAAGTCTAAACAGCTTTATTAATAATCCTCTATTGTGTACCCAGAGAACGTGGAGCTCCGGCGGCGGAGGTCAAATCTCTGATGACCTTTATAGTTTGTGACAGATGCAACAGTTTGACCGGACTGTGGGACAGTTTTCGTAGATCAGCTGTCACTTCATGTCAGCTCAGGTCCACCAAGAGAAATCTGAAATAGCATGACCATGCAATAAGCTCAACATGTACCTAGGGGTGGGCGATACGGCCCTACAATGATATCACGATATTTCATGGTATTTTTGTGATAACGATACTCTTGGCGATATGACAAAACATTGAATAAAAAAAAAATTCAAGAATACACTACTGCAACAAATGGAAAATTAAATTTTATTATTACATATGATATGATATGGCACACCCCTAACTGAGATATTAAAAAATACAAGAATTTTCATCAGATTGTAACAGAAGTCAATGATCCAGAATGTCATATACTAAATAATGCACTCTAAATATCTCCATATATCCAGAACTGAAGTAAAGTGAATGATACTGGAGATAAAATCTGTCTCTAGTAGATATATGATGGGAAATGAGAAAAGTATTAATTTTTATTTTTCTAAAAACAGTAAAAGTAGTACCTGGTGTGATAATTAGTGATGGGTGATATGATATGATATTTCAGGGTATAATATTGTTCACCATATTCAAAAATGTTGATGATATTATTGTGTACGATACGATACGACACAACCCTACATGTACCTACAACCGCAATGAATATAGATTATGACATGAGAAGGTGTTTCAATTATCATACATGTAAATAACCATACATACAATACAAAGTAACATGAATATCTTATTGTGAGAGAAGTAGATCAGATCTTGATCCAGTTTGAAGAACAAAGTTAGGTTCCAGATTTCTCCTGGACGCCCCAGACATTGTATGAATGTATTCAGTTCCTTCAGCAGCAAATCTTGATTTAGCTTAATGAAGTACTGAGCAGTCAAAGCAGGTATTAGATGAGAACTGATAATAATACTGGGTTGTTTAGGAGAAGCTTGGAAAGAGTTAAATAAACACACTGACGTATGGAAAAGCTCTACTTACTCTATTAATACTGTTTAATATTTAAATAATAAAGTGTCTTGCTGAGTAAACAAGAGCTTCCTGTCTGTATAAAAAGCTTTTTATTTATAATAATGTCCTCAAGTGTCTAAAAACTATGATGTCCCACACTACTGGAATGCACAGAGAGAAGATACAATGGTTCTAATGTCATTTCAAGTAAGTGGATCGTTATTACGTCAGATTTTTCTTTTTTAATGAAGAAAAGAAAATATTCAGCAGCTTCGCGGCACCAAATCAGCCCCCCGGATCTGCATCAAAGGAACCTTTTATCATTTGATGACCTAAATGTGATCAGATTTCTCATTTCAACCCATAACAATAGAGGAAAGTAACCTGATCACACCGGCTAATGTCAGAGTTATGAGTCCGCAATCAGAACCTAAGATTCTTCCAATTCAATGGCTGTCCACTACACCACCGTACTAACCACTACACCACCATACTAACCACTACACCACCATACTAACCACTACACCACCATACTAACTACTACACCACCATACTAACCACTACACCACAGTACTAACCACTACACCACCATACTAACCACTACACCACCGTACTAACCACTACACCACCGTACTAACCACTACACCACCATACTAACCACTACACCACCATACTGACCACTACACCACCATACTAACCACTACACCACCATACTAACCACTACACCACCATACTAACCACTACACCACCGTACTAACCACTACACCACCGTACTAACCACTACACCACCGTACTAACCACTACACCACCATACTAACCACTACACCACCATACTAACCACTACACCACCATACTAACCACTACACCACCATACTGACCACTACACCACCATACTGACCACTACACCACCATACTAACCACTACACCACCATACTAACCACTACACCACCGTACTAACCACTACACCACCATACTAACCACTACACCACCATACTAACCACTACACCACCGTACTAACCACTACACCACCGTACTAACCACTACACCACCGTACTAACCACTACACCACCATACTAACCACTACACCACCGTACTAACCACTACACCACCGTACTAACCACTATACCACCATACTAACCACTACACCACCATACTAACCACTACACCACCATACTAACCACTACACCACCGTACTAACCACTATACCACCATACTAACCACTACACCACCATACTAACCACTACACCACCATACTAACCACTACACCACCATACTAACCACTACACCACCGTACTGACCACTACACCACTATACTGGGTTATATAATATATTCATATATTATATATTATATAATCTGATTTTAATAGCAGTGAAGCACGGTACTGCACTGCTAGTAAAATCAGGTTAATATAGTATATAACCCAGTAAATACCGTATGTGATGAATGTTCAGTAAACGTTTAGCTAAACTCTGCTTTGATCTTCTTCTGATCTCCTGGGAAGGACGGAACGTGTTCTGATGTTTTCCATATTCCGAGGCTGGATTGACTCCGGCTCTCGGATGCTGGGTCTGATGTATTTGTGGTATGTTTCCTGTTCTGTGCCATGTTTGTCGTTTCTTTAATCCAGCTGTAAGTTCAGAGCAAAATCGCAAAATGATCAGAACTAAATCTGTGCGTCTGGCGGTCAGCCCGGGTCAGAACCTTATCAGCTGGACAGATGAAGCCTGTCACATTTACAAGCTCAATCATGATCCTGAGCTCCTGCTCCTCTCCTCAGACGACCTCCTCTATCAGCGCGGCCACGCGGCCTGGACTGGAGACTTACCATGGTGAACTATCCATTCTACATACTTCTATACACCCACCCACCTTTTCATCCACCCATCCATCCACCTATCCATCAATCTATCAATCTATTCCTACCCTCATTCATCTATCTGTTCAACCATCAATCCTTCCACCCACCCAGCCGACCTGTTCATCCATTCATCCATCTATCCATCCATCCACCAATTCAACCATCTGTTCATCTACTCATTTGTCCATCCATTCATCCATCTATTAACCCCACCCTTTCATCCACCCATTTGTTATCTCATCTGTAGAATTATTACTTTACGTATATCTATCTATCTATCTATCTATCTATCTATCTATCTATCTATCTATCTATCTATCTATCTATCTATCTATCCATCTATCTATCTATCTATCTGTCTATCTATCTATCTATCTATCTATCTATCTATCTATTGAACCATCCATTCTTCCTTTCATACCCACCCACCTTTTCATCCACCCATCCATCTACCCAGCCATCCACCTATTCATCTACCTGCCCATCCATCCACCTATCCATTAATCTATCTATCCCTACCCTATCATACATCTATCTATCCAACCGTCCATCCTTCCACCCACTATCATGCATCCATCTATCGAACCATCCATGCTTCCTTTCTTACACCCACCCACCTTTATCCACCCACCCATCTACCTATCCATCCATCCATTCATCTACCTGCCCATCCATCCACCTATCCATCAGTGTATCTATCCCTACCATCATTCACCTATCTATCCAACCATCCATCCATCCACCCACCTCGCAGATGACCTGTTCATCCATCCATCCATCCATCCATCCATCCATCCATCAATTCAACCATCTGTTCATCCACCCATTTGCCCGTCCATTCATCCATCTATCAACCCCACCCTTCCATCCACCCATTTATCTAATTTGTAGAATCCTCATTGTTCTTAGTTATGTCTATCTGTCTACCCATCTATCCATCTGTCCGCTCATCCATCATCCAACATCCATCCATCTATCATTAATCTATCCATTTGTCCATCCATCATGCATCCATCTATCGAACCATCCATGCTTTCTTTCATCTACCCACCCACCTTTTCATCCACCCATCCATCTACCCAGCCATCAACATATTCATCTCCCTGCCCATCTGTCCATCCATCTATCCCTACCATCATTCATCCATCTATACAACCATCCAACCTTCCACCCACCCAGCCATTGACCTGATCTATCTGTCTGTCTGTCTGTCTGTCTGTCTATCTATCTATCTATCTATCTATCTATCTATGCTGTACTAAGGGCTGAGCTCTTGGCATCACTGACGTTTTGAGAGACCGCAATTACAATCATGTCCACACTTCTGTAAAGTAAATCTGTCCAACACTACAAGCGGAGACGTCCCCTAAAACAGGATGTTCTGTCCCTCCGGTGACGTCGTCCCCTGCAGATTACTGCTCCACGGCGCTCACAGCTGATCAGGGCCTCCGTCCAGATTATTTCCCAGATTAATTGTGTTTTGGAAGAGGCTGCATGTTAAGGAGCTAACGTGTTCCGGCTCTGATGCCCTGGAGTTGCAGGCAGAGTCAGACGAGCCAAGAGAACCCACTGTGTGCATCTCGCTGTTTGCATAGCGCTCCGTTGCGTAACGCCAGTTCCTGCTAATATCGGGAAATCTGTAGGGGTCGCATGGTAACGGATGCTAAATATGGCTCAGCGTGCGATGACAGGTGAGAGGTTTGTGTGACATGCGAGAGCTTCAGTGCAACAGCATGAAAGCGATTACACCTGCAAAAGACGTGTGAGTGTTTGAGCGGGGGGGTGTGCGCACCTCTCACAGGTACATTATGCAAGACATCCACTAACAGATATGCTACAGGATCTGGAGGAGAACCTGACACTGCTCCACACGGCTTTATCGTCACACTGATGGCACCTCAGCTGATGCTCCCGTTATAAATAGGATGCTAATCATCTGCGCGAGAAAGGAGGAGACTCACGTCCTCAGACGAGGACAAACGTCTGTTCTCAGATACTGCTTCAAATCTCAGTGTCTGTCTGTCTGTCTTCTGTAGCTTCATATAATTTCGAGTTAATAGAAGGTACAGAATTGAAGGTGTAACACAGTTTGTATGTGATGAAAGCTGCAGCCTGGCCGGTTCATCTCAGTTCAGTGTTCACAGCAGGGGGTTCTCACACTTGCTGTAATTGATTATTTTTATTAAGTTTTTTATTTAATTAATTATTTTAATTAAGAAATAAGGTCACCAGAGGGCCATAATGTAATTAAAGGTGTCTGTTCCTTTAAATGATAATGAGCCAAGATTTTTTTATTCATTGTTTTTTATTTATTTAATTTATTTTGTATTATTTATTTATTGTTTTTTATTTAATTTAAGTTTTAAGTTTTTAAATTAAGATTTAATGTAATTAAAGGTATCTGTTCCTTTAAATGATAATGAGCCATGTTTTATATTTAATTAATTTGTTTTTTTGAATTATTTATTTATAATTTTTTTTATTATTTATTTATCTTTTTTATTTAATTAATTTTTTTTAATTAAGTATTAAGGCCACTAGAGGGCCTTAATGTTATTAAAGGTGTATGTTCCTTTAAATGATAATGAGCCAAGTTGAATTAATTAGCTTTTTTTTAATTATTTATTTATCGTTTTTTATTTAATTAATTGTTTTAATTAAGAATTAATAAAGTCTGTTACTTTAAATGATAATGAGCCAAACCTTTTATTTAATTAATTTGTTTTTTTTTAATTATTTATTTATCATTTTTTATTTAATAAATTATTTTTTTATTATTTATTTATCATGTTTTATTTAATTAATTACTTAAATTAAGAATTAAGGACACTAGAGGGCCTTAACGTAATTAAAGGTATCTGTTCCGTTAAATGATAACCAGCCACTGCGGACCCCGCCCCCTCTTTCACAGGGGGCGTGACCTCATTTTACTCTCACCTGATTTACCTGCTGTTCTGATCAAGTTCATCTCACATACATACAACTAACACATTAACAGCCTTAGCATTACTGTAGATCCTGTGGTGTGTGACTATCTAGAACATTACATCTCTGTTAATGTATTACCTCAGCTTTTAGCAATAGCTAGTGCTAAACACATAGAACATTCTAGAACATTACATCTCTGTTAATGTATTACCTTAGCTGTTAGCGTTAGCTAGTACTAAACACCAACAATTAGAATCTAGAACATTACATCTATGGTAATATATTACCTCAGCTTTTAGCAATAGCTAGTGCTAAACACTAAGAACATTCTAGAACACTATATCTTTGTTAATATATTATATCAACTGTTAGCATTTGCTAGTGCTAAATTCCAAGAATGATCTAGAACATTACATCTCTGTTAATATATTACCTCAGCTCTTAGCATTAATTAGTGCTAAACACTAAGAACATTCTAGAACATCACATCTTTGTTAATATATTATATCAGCTCTTAGCATTAGCTAGTGCTAACACTAAGAACATTCTAGAACATCACATCACTGTTAATATATTACCTCAGCTGTTAGTGTAGATAATGCTAAACGGCAAGAACGATTTAGAACATTAAATCTCTGTTAATATAATAATACATGCAGCAGAGGTAATGTATAAACAGAGTTTTGATATTCTAGAAAGTTCTTAGCGTTTAGCACTAGCTAACACTAGCTCCTCTAGAATACTATAGCACCTGCATAGCAACACCCAAGAAACCATCTAAAATACAATAGCAACTGCGTAGCAATGTCCTATCAACCTCTAAAGAAAAAATAAAAACTACATACAAACATCATAGCAACCACTTAGCAACACCCCAGCAACCAGCTGTAATATCATAGTAACTGCAGAGAAACACCCTAGTAACCACCAAAAAACATGGCTAACGCTAGCAGCTCTGATGTTAGCAAAAAAAAAAAATTCTGTTTGCGCAGAATTTTCCAAAGTTGTGGGCGGACCTACTGCAATGGGGGCAGTATTATTCTAATGATGCCCCACCTGATTTAGGAATGGGAGTTAAATCTTAACAGTGTGTTGTATTTCAGGTTCTCTTCTCGAGACAGCCACAAAACACTGACTGGATTGTCTAATTTTGGAATTTGTGGGCTGGAAGGAGCTCCAGACTCCCAGATATGAAGACAGGAACTGAAAACACTAGTTTCTCAAAATATAATCCCCAGTAAAGCAAACCTATCCATGCTTCTATCACTGTGGATCATTGTGAAACTGTACCCACCATGACTAGAGGAGCCAGGCCCACAAAGTCTCTCTGGGTGGTGTAGACCCTCATGAGGCCCTCAGAAGCCCCCAGCATTTTCACGTCGTCCGGAAGGGCCAGTTCCCACTTAATCACCTGGATCTCCGACTGGCTGCTGACGTCCTCCACCTCGAAATCCATCTGCAGGATCGCCTGGAGTTTGTTCAGCCTGCAGAGGAGACCATCACAATAACAACAACAATAATAATAATAACAATAATAACACCTAAAAACCTGTAAATAAATAAATAACTAGTCAAATCTGTGCAGGTTGATGACATGAGGACATTTTCAGACTTAACCAAAACACCTGAGTCTAAATCCAGGACGGATTCTGTTGAGGTAGGAAGTCATTATCACAGGTTTGTTGTGACATGTGACACATAAGAACCGTGTCTCATGTAGAACACCTACGGACAGGGTGCCATTTTCACTTGAGATGGGCATACGGGCTGTGACCAGACGTCACACCTCTGAATATTATACATTTAATCTTAACTGTGAGCCAAAAAATCAACACCTTGTTTAACACTTTGATGCACAACCTGGACCCAACTGAGATTTTATTCTTTATTTCTTTATAATAAAAAAATTTCATCATTCAAGCCTCCATAGACTCCTCAATTTACCTGTTTCTGATCATTACAAATCCTGATTTCAGTTATTATTTATTACTTTGTTACAGTAATTATTTTACTTTGTTTTCTTGTTAATAAAAGTCATGTTTGTATCGCTGCCCTTCTCTACCACACAACATGGGTCTGAGTTAACCCTTATGTGTTCACTATGGAGTTTGATAGGAACTGTTGGCGTTTGTGAACATTTGCAGTCAGGAACATATTTACAAACACTATTTTTGTCCATGAAGTAATAAATTAATAAACAAGAATAAAAATAATGAGTTAAGGTTAAAAAACAAGATTTTTAATGAAGACTTGGAGCATTAAATAATGAAATAAACTGATTTTAATTGATTTACCAAAGAGATACTCAGCAATACATAAGACATATATAGGAAATGAGTACCAATGTTTACTGAGAAGACCATCTGGCATATACAATGGCACTCTGCATGGATCAGGTGACCATCAGGTGGCATTTGGCAATTTGGCATTGAGAAGTTCTCATCAACAACACTTTAAGCTTGATGTCAGCTTGCCAATTGTCATGGAATTATAAAACTAACTACAGATACACCTCAGAGAAGACAACAGGTGAGGAGTTTGGTGATTCCACAGTCCATATCTTCAAATGTAAGTAATGCAGCAAGTAATGCAGATCCGAGACTCATTGTAAAGGTCACATTCACACTCTACTGACTTTCAAGCCTTAATTATAAGCTTCAAAGACCAGATAATGAACATGGTGAGTCCCAGTTTCTTAAAGACTACAACAAAACTCTTGGGGGGTTGGAGTGGGATCATAACAACCTTTAAGCCTGCAAAGTTTGAAGTGGGTTACACTCATATTCACCAAGTTACAGAGCTCTAAACCTCTCAAGCTACTGTGGTCTCCGCCTAGGGTGCGCCTAAGTAGGATACAAGTTTGTTTTGTAGATTTCAGGGTCCACACAGACACTGGGTGACCATCCAAACTCCACACAGACACTGGGAGACCATACAAACTCCACACAGACACTGGGAGACCATACACACTCCACACAGACACTGGGAGACCATACAAACTCTACACAGACACTGGGAGACCATACAAACTCCACACAGACACTGGGAGACCATACACACTCTACACAGACACTGGGAGACCATACACACTCCACACAGACACTGGGAGACCATACAAACTCCACATAGACACTGGGAGACCATACAAACTCTACACAGACACTGGGAGACCATACAGACTCCACACAGACACTGGGAGACCATACACACTCCACACAGACACTGGGAGACCTTACAGACTCCACACAGACACTGGGAGACCATACAAACTCCACACAGACACTGGGAGACCATACACACTCCACACAGACACTGGGAGACCGTACACACTCCACACAGACACTGGGAGACCATACAAACTCCACACAGACACTGGGAGACCATACAAACTCCACACAGACACTGGGAGACCATACAGACCCCACACAGACACTGGGAGACCATACACACTCCACACAGACACTGGGAGACCATACAGACTCCACACAGACACTGGGAGACCATACAAACTCCACACAGACACTGGGAGACCATACACACTCCACACAGACACTGGGAGACCATACACACTCCACACAGGCACTGGGAGACCATACAGACTCCACACAGACACTGGGAGACCATACACACTCCACACAGACACTGGGAGACCATACAGACTCCACACAGACACTGGGAGACCATACAGACTGCACACAGACACTGGGAGACCAGTATGCAATGAAAGAAATGCTCTAAAATAGCTTGGACAAAAATTCTGGTTCCATTGACTTGCACTGAAAGTAAAAACAGTTTTGAAGATTTCTTTGGACTGCAATGATAAACAAGGAGGATTAAGTAATAGAAATTGTTGAAAGCTCAAAGTACCCAATAAAAAATAAAACGAAGGCACACACCGCTTACTCGGTCACCCTACCATGCCGTATCACCCCCCATCACATCCACAGCAATCCCCGCTCCATTCATCATAATACTTTCAATAGGACTCGAGTTCCTTTATAATCTGATTCATCTGTCTCAGATCTTTCGGCTTTGAAACACAGCTTTCCCGCTTCGGGGATCAGCCGAAAACGAGTTCATATGCCTGTTTTGTGGGAACTGTGAGAGTGAGAGTGAGAGTGAGAGTGAGTTTGTGTATAGGGGTATTTCAGATTTAGCATAACGGAGTCGTACACTGCATTAAACTAGTGTTGACAGCACTAATAATAAACTCCGCAAGCCTCCTTACAACAATTTCTTCTTCTCTAAACCACTACAAACATAAAAAACTAAGAAATAGAGTGCCATAGAGTGTATAACTGTATGTACAGGGTGAGTCAAAAGTCTCTGGACACCCTTTTATTTTAGAAACAGAAGGGAAAGTGACGTATCTGTATACCTCAGCAAGTCTCAGATGGCCACCAACGTCAATAGACGTTCATTCCTGGTTGAATGTTGGTCATGATGTCGGATGACAAACATTTAACGTCAGGATAACGTCTAATACTAACTTCAACTTGACGTAGAATAGTGACGCCATATGACGCTGACATTTTGTTGTTTTGGGTCGTAACCTTAAGTAACCAAAATCCAACGTCTTCCAAACGTCACACTGACGTGAAATACCAACATTTAGTTGTGAGTATGTTTACCAAAACCCATCGTCTGGCTCTTGATGTCCATCTGAGGTTGGGTTTTGACGTCAACACGATTTTCATTTCCAACTAAAATTTAACGTCTGTCCAACGTTAGAGTCCACCGTCTTTTTGACGTCAAAGTGGCGTCCTGTGCCTGCTGGGCTATGTCCTGAACATCTTGAAAGCCCAGCTGGCACAGGACGTGACTTTGACGTCAAAAAGAAGGTGGTCGTGTAGCAGATCATAGAAGACCTGAATTGTTCAGGGTCCTGTCCCTGGTCCTGAACACAGATCTGAAGGCACAGTTCAGGACCAGGGACAGCATCCTGAACAATTCCGGTCTTCTTTGATCTGCTGACCACCTTCCCATTGGAAAAACGTGCCCTTGATCCAAGATATGGTGGCATTCAAGATGGCGGCCATATTTGGGTATTCAGATACATCATTTTCCCTTTCACTTTTAAAATAAAAGGGTGTCCTGAGACTTTTGACTCAAACTCTGTTTTCAAAATCCTACACTGTTACGTAACAGACGGCTTAATATTTACACCCCCAACATTTACACACAACCAGCAACCAGAACGGTGGTGGAGAAATCCAGCGTTCCAGGCTGTGAAGGGAATGTCGCCACTTTTCATTCTTTCCCAACGAACAACCCAACTGTCAGAGCTCCATGTTCATCTTTAAACCAGCCTGAAGTTCCTCTTCTCCACATTCTTCATCTAACATTCCACCTTAAATACTACAGCTCAAACAGACGCCATAATGGAACCGCAGCACCGTTTAAGGTGGAACGGAGAATTCCCAAAACAAGCTGCTGAACTTCCAACATCTTAGGAACCATTGAGAGAAACCTACTAAGAACACGGGAGGAACACTAAGAGAAACCACAAATTAGAACACTTGAAGAAACCATTTTAGACCATGAGGAACCATAGAGAGAAACCAAGACTTACATGCAGAAACTTCATAAAAGCATCAGGTGGAGCACTGAGAGGAACCAAAACTCAAAAGGAAAACCTACTAAGAACACTGGAGGAACACTGAGAGGAACCAAAACTTAGAAGGAGAAACCTACTAAGAACACAGGAGGAACACTGAGAGGAACCATAAGTTAGAACACTTGAAGAAACCATTTTAGACCATGAGAAATCATAGAGAGAAACCAAGACTCACATGCAGAAACTTCATAAAAGCATCAGGTGGAACACTGAGAGGAACCAAAACTCAAAAGGAAAACCTACTAAGAACACTGGAGGAACACTGAGAGGAACCACAAGGTAGAACACCTAAACAAGAACCCTCATTAGACCACGAGGAACCATCAAGTAACTGTCTTGCTGTAAAGCAGCCAATCAGAGGAGAGCTCATTAAAATATTCATGAGTTCAGCAAAAACAAGGGTTCAATTCATTCCAGGATCGATTCATAGGGTGTAAATGGGCGTGTAGGACCTCCCAAAGCCACATACCTTCTATAATCGAAGAAGCCAGAGCTCCATCTAGTTTATGACTCAGTCTTTTATTAGACAGGCAGTCCATAAAAGCCTCAGAGACAACAGTGGAGGAAGTAGGAGAGGCATAAACAACAATCCATTTGCATGGATAACAACCTGTAATGGCCTGTAATCATAAGAATCTACATAACATCGCTGTCCAAAGACAAATCTCCATTTTTATCTATTTTTATTTTTCTACATCATTTGAACACCACAGCCGCCGGTTACACTGTCTGGAAATTTCTTGATGAATGGACCAAGAGAAAGGCTCCAAAATAGCTTGGAAAAACTTCTGGTTCCACTGACTTACATTGAAAGTCAAGTCAGTTTTTGGCCTCTCCTGTAAAGCTGCTCGTTTGATTGGCTGGAGTACAGATTGAAGATCTGAAGGACAAAGCCACCAGCGACGCTGACTGATGCAGCATTTTCCACACAGCAGATGTATACAACGTTAATATTTGGACTAGACCCAGTTTCCGTGTCCCTCTGTAAAGGGGTCAGCCTGATATGATTAAGTCGATACCCAAACACGACAGATAAACAAAAAAAGACCCCCCCCAGCCCCTCCACTCCAAAAAAAGAACAAAGCAGCAGCACAAACAAGGGCTATCTGGATTCGGGTGAAGGTTGCTTCTTATCAGCCTCCATTAAACAGGATTTGTTTGCTTTAATCCTGTATTACGGGACAAAGATTCTCCAAAACTGCCCCTGCGTCTTTTAGGCCATGGCCCAAACATCTTGATATTGGTATCGATATTGATAACCATATTGGATCAAGGGCGAAGTTTTTCCAATGGGAAGGTGGTCGAGTAGCAGATCAAATAAGACCTGAATTGGTCAGTGTGCTGTCCCTGGTTCTGAACTGTGCCTTCAGATCTGTGTTCAGTACCAGGGACAGCACACTGGACATGTTGTTCAATGTAGTTGATGTTTGAACCACAAGGTATGTTCCAAATCTGATCGTATCAATTGATTTCTGAGACAATGCTGGTCTTTTTTGATCTGCTACATGACCATCTTCCCATTGGAAAAACTGCTCTTGATCCAATATGGCAGCTTTCTAGATGGTGGCCATGTTCGGGACATAGCCTAAAAGATAGGCCCCCTCAACCATTGTGTTGAGATACGTCATTATCCCTTTCCTTTCTGGAATAAAAGGGTGTCCTGAGACTTTTGACTCACCGTGTACAGTGTTATATAGTCCCTCTTGAGAGAAATAATTATCATCATATGTACTTTATCTGTGGAGACTTACCAAATGTTGATCACCCGCATCCTTTGTTAGTATTTAAATGACCCTTTGCCTCCTGCCTTACCAATCAACCCCCAAGGTGGCAAAATATCAACCCCCCTAAGGGTGACATGCAAATACCGTCACCTTCACCCCCCTGCTTACCCCTCCTTAACCTCCTCTTCCTCGTTACCTTAATGTTGACACCCCAAACTCCCCCCCCCCTTTGCTGCTTTGTTCTACTTTAACCATTGAGTGAGAGTTAGACTGAGTCAGAGATGGACTAGACTGGACTTCAAGAGAACCGGCAACAGACTGATGTGTGCTTCTGCATGCATGTGACTAAGACTGCTTCCAGACCGCTAACAGACTGGCTGTGATCGACTGAGCTGTACACACATTTCCAGTGTGTATCAATAAACTCAAGTCTACGCTGAAGGTCTCCTGACTTCTGATTCCTGAAGGCCGAATTTCTAACACTCTTTAAAAGGGGTCAGTCTGATATGATTAAGTCGATACCCAAACACGACCCATCCCAACCTCCAAAAAGAACAAAGCAGAAGCAAAAACCAGGACTATCCAGATTTGAGTGAAGGTCTATTCTTATCTGCCCCAATAAACTGAATTTGTTTGCTTTAATCCTGTATTACGAGACAAAGACTCCCCCAAAACTGCCCCCGTGTCTTTTAGGCTATGTCCTGAACATGGCCGCCATCTTGAAAATTGGAACCAGAAGAGATATTGCAAATCTGATTGCCTTAATCAATTTCTGAGACAGTTCTGGTCTCCTTTGATCTGCTACAGGACCACCTTCCCACTGGAAAAACTTGCCCTTAATCCAAGATGGCGGCTTTGTTTGGGACCTAGCCTAAAGGATAGATCCCCTAACCCGTTACTTGCTTTGGTACAATCTTATACAGCCCCTCTTTAAAGGGGTTAGACTGTTATGATTAAGTCAATACCCAAACACAACAGATAAACAAAATATGACCCCCCCCCTGGCCCCTCCACTCCAAAAAAAGAACAAAGCAGGAGCAAAAACAAGGGCTATCAGGATTCGGGTGAAGGTCTCTTCTTATCGGCCCCCATTAAACAGGATTTGTCTTTAATCCTGCATTACGGGACAAAGATTCCCCAAAACGCGCCACGGCTTTAGGCCCTAAGTGGCAACGGGAAGCCAAGGCTCTTGGAGGGGGGTACCTATTATTGTCTGGGTGATTTTGTGGCCAAACAACCCCCCCCCCCCCAAACTAAGTGCACTCACAGTAGGCGGGCTGCTCGTAGTCACCAGTGTGTCTCTTAAAATACTGGGACCAACAAAAGGACGCTAATCCCGAGCGCCGCACCAAAACAAGGCCAAATTGAGGTCGACGCCGCTGAACCCCTCACACCGGCTGCTGCTGAGTGACCGCGACTTTCAGTGGAATCGTAATCCCAGCTCCTCCGGTGCTCATGGAAGTCTCGGGAGGAGTCGAGATAAGCCCCCCGAGAGACGCCCCAACCCGGGACGTGGAAATTTCAATCAGTTTGATGGCAGAAGACAGTAATGAGGTATACTGTCGGGGATCCTGCCGGGACGGGGATACGGATAACATCACCGTTATGCAACACAAACACATGGAGCACATACGCGCCTGACCCGAGCCGAGGTCACATCAAACGGGAATAGAAAGGGGAACTCGGGCTGGATTTCACTAAGAGGATCACCGAGGTTCTCACACAAGCACACTGTCACACGTACGGAGACTCCAAAGGTGACTCAACACTTCCTACAGAAGACTCTTCCTGAGTTATTTCATTTCTCATTAAAGTTTTTATTTGTTATATCCTCGCTGGCTAAAGGAAAGCATGTACCTCCAGTGTTTGACAATTTTTATTTTTCCACATTATTTAAAATGACAGCTGTTGTTTGTATTGTATAACAAATTCATGATGAGTGGACCAATAGAAATGCTCCAAAATAGCTTGGAAAATAATCTGGTTCCATTGACTTACATTGAAAGTTTGGATTGTTTTTGGTTTCTCCTGGAATATTACCTATTTTTGATACTGGTTTTTCATTGGGCAGCGTTGATATGCATGCTATGCCAAGAACATCCATATATTATATGAGTCTCCATATAGATTTTAAGTGGGAGATAATAGAAACCCACTCATTTATGTATATATTTACAGGAGAAGGAAAAAACCTACTTCACTTTTGGTGTAAGTCAATGGAACCAGACATCTTCCCAAGTCATTTTGGGCCATTTCTTTCGGTCAGTAAAATTTACATTGAATGTAAAGACAAGCTGCTGATCTCAAACAGTACAGAAAATTAAAAACTGAAAAAAAGTATTAATTCATTAATTCATTTATTTGTTTTGTACATTGAACATTGTGCAGTTTCAGTATGAATGCTAAGTAACAAGAACTAATATACATATATAGAACAAAATATATATGCAAAATGGTTCTTCTATACAGAACAATTAACACCTAAAGAGCTCTTTGTATGGTTTCCATGGTGACAATGTTCTTCAGATTGATGAGGAACATGTTTTATACGGGACCCTTTCAGAAAGCGTTCTGCTCTTGTTATGTTATCAGCTTGCAGTAGTAGCAGAACCCTTTCTGGTACTGTATAGAATCTTTTTCCTAAAGGTTCGTTATAGAACCTCTATATATAACACATTCTCCATTCATTCAAGGAACCATTTTACCATACAATGAGCATGGAAATGACCCTATCTATATATAATAAAACCCTTGTCATTACCAAAGAACCTAATTTAAAGGTACCTGTTTCTCTTTACATTGTATGTATGAATCAAAAATTATTGGTAAGATGTCTGGTTCCATTGACTTACATGAAAAGTACAGTATGAAGTTACTATTTTTTATATATATATCACAATGACCATCTTTTACATTGTGTAAAGCTTATATGATTCATGGAACCAATGAAAGGACTTGAAATTCAACGTATTTACATTAAGTTACGTTGGAAGAGAAGAAGATTTTGACTATTTTGTAGATATAAGTATGTATTTATTAATTTATTTCTCATTTTTGACTGATATAATATGAAAGCCAGTCCAGAACTGGCCTAATAATTTACCACTTGCTTCTCATATGTTTTACTGGGACCCACTAGCTGCAGCTGAGACTTCATTGTTCAACACAGGATCTCCAGACGTTAATGAAGAGCCTGGTTGCTGGAAATAAAGTACCTCTTCATCATACGTACACGGAGTGATTCTGGCGAAAGTGGGACATGTTTTGGTAGACGCACCGGGAATCTGAATAATGACCACATTAGGCCGATGAAAACATTCCGGTGGTAATTATTTACAATGACATTTGATTGCCTCACATTAGTCACAGAGCAATACAGCGTAACCGACCAACCCCCCCCCCATCAGCCCCAGCTAAAGCCCCAATTTTGTAGAATATTTGTACACCATACTGCCAAGAGTGTTCACTCCCCCATCCAAATCACTGAATTCAGGAGTTCCATTCACTTCCATGGCCTACAGGTGTATAACACCAGTACCTAGTCCTGCAGACTGCTTCTCCACACATTAGTAAAGAATGGGTCTCTCTCAGGAGCTCACTGAACTCCAGCATGGTACCGTGATAGGATGCCACCTGTACAACAAGTCCAGTGGTGAAGTTTCCTCACTACTAAATATTCCACAGTGGACTGTCAGTGGTGTTCTAACAAAGTGGAAGTGATTGAGAACGACAGCAACTCAGACACCAAGTGGTAGAACACGTACAATGACAGATGCTGAGGAGCATAGTACACAGAGGTCACCAACTTTCTACAGAGTCCATCACTACAGACCTCCAAACTTCATGTGGCCTTCAGATCAGCTCAAGAACAGAGTGTAGAGAGCTTCATGGAATGGGTCTCCATGACCGAGCAGCTGCATCCAAGCCTTACATCACCAAGAACAATGCAGAGCATCGGATGCAGTGGAGGAAAGCACGCCGTCACTGGACTCTAGTGTTCTTTGGAGTGACCAATCATGCTTCTCTGTCTGGCAAACCGATGGGCGAGTCTGGGTTTGGTGGTTGCCAGGAGAACGGTACTTGACTAACTGCATGGTGTCGAGTGTAAAGTTTGGTGGAGGGGGGATCATGGTGTGGGGTTGTTTTTTCAGGAGGTGGGCTCGGACCATCAGTTCCAGTGAAAGGAACTCTTAATGCTTTAGCAGACCAAGACACTCTGGAGAACTTCATGCTCCCAACTTTGTGGGGACAGTTTGGGGGAACGGCCTCTTCCTGTTCCAACATGACTGCCCACCAGTGCACAGAGCAGCTCCATAAAGACATGGAGGAGCGAGTTTGGTGTGGAAGAACTTGACTTGTCCTGACCTCAACCTGATAGAACACCTTTGGGATGAATTAGAGTGGAGACTGTGAGCCAGACCTTCACATCCAACATCAGTGTCTGACCTCACTAATGTTCTTCTGGAAGAACGGTCCGACATTCCCATAAACACTCTCCTAAACCGTGTGGAGAGCCTTCCCAGAAGAGCTGAAGCTGTTATAGCTGCAAAGGTTGGGCCGACATCATATTAAACCCTATGGATTAAGAACGGGACGCCACTCAAGTTAATACTTTTGCAAATGTAGTATATGTGAAGTGGAGGTCCATTAGACTGCTAGTAGAAACATATTCTACTCAATGCAGATGAATAACTGCCACCAGTGGGCGAGCATGGGCGGCGGTGCTAATCAAGCAAGGCTGGCTCTGCTGTTCAGCCCAAACAGGGCCGGGTTACTTTCCTAAAGCTGATGCGGACCACGGGGTGAGAAGGGAAGCTGAGGATACCTGTAATCCTGGATTCACCTGGAAGGTGTTTGATTAAACCGATCAAGAATTATGAACCTATTGGAGGATCTCTCAGTCACGCAGGATTGGCCTGAGGACTGAACTCTTAGGATCAACGCTGTTTCCACGAACACAGCTAGCAGTGTCCTTCACCCACAGACTTACAGGACACCTTTGTCTCCAACACTGGAAACTAGTACCAATATATATATATATATATATATATATATATATATATATATATATATATATATATATATATATATATATATATATATATATATACTGACCATACAGGACCTCCACTCACTGCCCACTGTATCAGCTCCACTGACCATACAGGACCTACACTCTCTGTCCACTGTATCAGCTCCACTGACCATACAGGAGCTCCACTTACAGACTGCAGTTCATCTGATTCTCTGTATACTTTATTACTCTGTTCTTTAATGATCAGGACCCCCACAGGACCACCACAGAGCAGATACTACTAGTGAGGTGGACCATTCTCAGCACTGCAGTGACAGTGACGTGGTGATGGTGTGTTAGGTAAGTGTGTTGTGCTGGTGTGAGTGGATCAGACACAGCAGTGCTGCTGCTGCTGGAGTGTTTAAACACCTCCTCAGTGTCACTGCTGGACTGAGAATCGTCCACCAACCAAAACTATCCAGACAGCAGTGTCCTGTGGGCGGCGTCCTGTGTCCACTGATGAAGGACTAGAGGAACACAAACTGTGCAGCAGCAGATGAGCTACTGTCTCTGACTCTACATCTACAAGGTGGACCAGCAAGTAGTAGGAGTGTCTAATAGAGTGGACAGTGAGTGGAGTTCCTGTATGGTCAGTGGAGCTGATACAGTGGACAGTGAGTGGAGGTCCTGTATGGTCAGTGGAGCTGATACAGTGGACAGTGAGTGGAGGTCCTGTATGGTCAGTGGAGCTGATACAGTGGACAGTGAGTGGACATACGAGGAGATATAAAACAGTGTTTGAGAATATTTGAACCGACGTACCTTTTCCCAACCACGCTGGAGCGCTTCTGACAGATGACCCCCACGCTGCCATCGGAGCCCGTATCCAGGGTGATGTCCCAGAGCAGTGAGTTGCTGGGCGTGGCTGTGCGGAAGGACACACCCTTTTTAACCATGGCCCTGAAACAAACATCACAAGGACATTAATCAGACATTACAACTTGTCTTAACGTCCTACACTAGACCTTAATCTCAGTAAAGATGCTTTAGGATGATAAAAAAGAGCAATACAGATTAAACTGAATACCACTCAACTGGACCACTTATTACTGGTACCAGCGTACCACCCGGACCCCCTCAGCACAGTGTATAGAGAACAGAACAAGCTGAGGATTACGCCTCTTGTCCTTCAGCATTATAGATTCACACTAAATCCACTGAAACACAGCAGACTTACTCGAATCAGCTTCAGCTCTTCAAAAGCTCTTCATCATCCAAACTCAATACATTCAGGTGCTCCAATCACTTTCATAGCCACAGATCTATAAAACCAGCATCTAGTCATGCAGACTGCTTCTACACACATCAGTGAAAGAGTGGGTCTCTCAGGAGCTCAGTGAACTCCAGTGTGGTACCGTGACAGGATGCCACCTGTGCAACAAGTCCAGTGGTGAAGTTTCCTCACTACTAAATATTCCACAGTGGACTGTCAGTGGTGTTCTAACAAAGTGGAAGTGATTGAGAACGACAGCAACTCAGACACCAAGTGGTAGAACACGTACAATGACAGAGCGAGTCAGCGGATGCTGAGGAGCATAGTGCACAGAGGTCTCCAACTTTCTACAGAGTCAATCTCTACAGACCTCCAAACTTCATGTGGTCTTCAGATCAGCTCAAGAACAGAGCGTAGAGAGCTTCATGGAATGGGTCTCCATGGCTGAGCAGCTGCATCCAAGCCTTACATCACCAAGAACAATGCAAAGTGGTGTAAAGCACGCCGCCACTGGGCTCTAGAGCAGTGGAGACGAGTTCTTTGGAGTGACCAATCACGCTTCTCCATCTGGAAATCCAATAAACGAGTCTGGGTTTGGTGGTTGCCAGGAGAACGGTACTTGTCTGACTGCATCATGCCGAGTGTAAAGTTTGGTGGAGGGGGGATCATGGTGTGGGGTTGTTTTTCAGGAGGTGGGCTCGGACCCTCAGTTCCAGTGAAAGGAACTCTTAATGCTTCAGCAGACCAAGAGACTCTGGAGAACTTCATGCTCCCAACTTTCTGGGGACAGTTTGGGGGACAACCCCTTCCTGTTCCAACATGGCTGCCCACCAGTGCACAGAGCAGCTCCATAAAGACATGGAGGAGCGAGTTTGGTGTGGAAGAACTTCACTGTTGTCCAATGTGGACCCAAACCGATAAACTATTAAGAATGATTTAACTTTGTGTTTATTTTAAGCAGTGGAGCTTTTCTTGTCTTTACGGTATACGGGCTTTACAGCGCAGTAAACTCACTGACAAATCACGTGCGCTGTAAGATCACCAAAGGCTCCTCAGCCAATCAGATCTGTGCACACTGGGGCGAGGAGCCACAGCTGGAGACTAAAGCGAGTCAGAAAGAATAAAGTAAAAACCGAAAAGTCAACAGTGAAAACTAGAGATGGAAGGATCGATCATAGACTCATCCAGGACGTTTTTAAAATGAGTAAAATCAGCGTCTCTCGTGGAAACCAAAGATATTTAACTACTAATCTGATACAACACTTCAGAGACACCACACAGCTGAATACAGTGAGTATCAGTAAACAGCAGAGCTAGCACACACAGCTAACACAAAACAAATAACCCAGAACACCATACAGACCAGATCTGACCGGTACTAACAGAACAGCAACAACAATTCAATATTCTACATTTAATGATTACAGATTTAGTTTAAAATAACAGAGTCTGAGTTTAATGACTGCAGTTCTTACTGTATTTATTTAATTAGCTTTTTTAGTTTTAAATTAAGGGTCTAAATGTAATGATTGCAGTATTGGGGATTTATTTATTTACTCTTAATTTTGTTTATTATGCTGTTTCATATGAGCTCGTTAATAAAAATGGCAATAAACCAGTTTAGACCATGTTTCATGACTTGCTTGCGCTAATAACTACATGTAGCTCTGCTGTGGCATATAGCCCCGCCCTCTATCGATATCGGCTATTGGCCGATCATGCTGAAAGATGATTGGCGAATGGAATCAGCCTCAAAAACGCTGATAGGTCCATCTGTAGTGAAAACTGAGTGTTGAACAGGAACGGTTCTGGAATGGACCTGCTCGTCTAGTTTTGGAGAATTACCGCTCTGTACAACCAACATGTTAATCTGTGAAGCTGAGTTAACAAGAAGAACCACGTTTATTTACTTTCTCTATAAAAAAACACATTAAGATGCTCCTTTCTTCAAAAGCATTCTGTTTTCTTAAACGTAGCCTTTGTTTTTACTTGAAGTTAGGAAAAAATGGAGCTTTATAAATAATTAATTCAGTTCAGCATTTAAACAGTAAATATACTGAAATATACTGAACGGTATGTGTGGTGTGTTGGTGTTTCAGTAGCTGATGGTATAAGATGCTGATACTAGACTACTTCAGTAAACAGGATACACCACTGAATCAGAACACACGTTAGAAATGATGATGGTTCGGACCTTGGCCTGAGGAGATCTCCTCTAACTGGACCTTACTGAACTCTAATTAAACACCCCTGATCTATAGGATCATGTCTGGTTTAACTCATTTACGGGGGTCCAGGAGTAAACTGGGAATCATAATGCCTAGAGATGACTGGAGGTTAATTATAACAAAGCAGTTTCCTGTATTGTGTGAATTTGCTGAAGAGAATACGAGGTCAATAAACATGAACAATCTCAGATTAAAGATTAAATCAAGATTGGTAACAATGAACACTCAAAGAACCACCAGCGTGCTTAAATGTTCTATAGCAACAGTAGAACCCTTTATAGTGCTGTATAGAACCATCAGAAAAGGTTCCATATAGAACCACATACAACACATTCTCCACCAGTCTGAGGTCTCAGTGTCGTTATTATGTACTGCAACACACACACAAACACACACACACACACACACACACACACACAAACACACACACACACACAAACACACACAAACACACATACACACACAAACACACACACACACACACACACACACACAAACACACACAAACACACACAAACACACATACACACACAAACACACACACAAACACACACACACAAACACACACATACACACACACAAACACACACAAACACACACACACAGAAAACACATATACACACACACATATACACATATACATATATATATATATATATATATATATATATATATATATATATATATATATATATATATATATAGAGGCCACATTTCATTCTTCCAGCAAACACTGATTGACTCTCAGGATATTTGCTCTGCTGGTGAGTGTTCTGAGGATAAGCTCTGTGAGTAATATCTGATACTGCTTTAACAGACAGTAACAGTGCTCGCTCATACGTACAGCACCAACAGCATGTTGGTACATACTGTGTGTTTGACCATGTGTTTGACCGCAGTCAGGCTCGTTTCTACCTGCTATTATAATGTCCTTGATGATAACTTAGACCCACCGACTGTATTACACCCACTCAGACTGGCACTGTCTACTGTACCACTCCGCCTGGCACTGTCTACTGTACCACTAAGCCTGGCACTATCTACTGTACCACTAAGCCTGGCACTGCCCGCTATAAAAAGCAATGCCCTTCACTGCCCTCCATAACTCACATTATATCAGCACCACCTGCTACATGGCACTGCGCAGTCGACATACAGCACGTCCATCATATTACAGCCCATAATATCACAGTACATCACATCACAGCCCATCTTATCACAGTCCATCATATCACAGCCCATCATATCACAGTCCATTATATTACAGTCCATTATATCACAGTCCATCATATCACAGCCCATCATATCACAGTCCATTATATTACAGTCCATTATATCACAGTCCATCATATCACAGCCCATCATATCACAGTCCATTATATTACAGTCTACCATATCACAGTCCATCATATCACAGTCCATCATATCACAGTCCATCACATTACAGTCCATCATATCACAGTCCAGCACACTACAGTCCATCATATTACAGATGGAGATTCAACTGCATTCAGTTACAGTGGAATCAGTTACAGTGAATTATTATAATAATCAATAATCTAAGAATCTTAAACTTGAAATAACTGATTTGATTTTGTTAAAATATGGCACACAGGAAAGAAATTATAAATTAACATTAATCCATTCGTAATATCACCTATTCTAGTGTATAAGTGTATTTATTGAGGTTGTGTATGGACTAATATCTCCTATTATAGTGTATATGAGTGTTTATTGAGGTTGTGTACGGACTAATATCACATAGTCTAGTGTATATGAGTGTTTATCGAGGTTGTGTATGGACTAATATCTCCTATTATAGTGTATATGAGTGTTTATTGAGGTTGTGTACGGACTAATGTCACATAGTCTAGTGTATATGAGTGTTTATCGAGGTTGTGTATGGACTAATATCTCCTATTCTAATGTATACGAGTATTTATTGAGGTTGGGTATGAACTAATACCTCCTATTATAGTGTATAGGAGTGTTTATTGAGGTTGTGTATGGACTAACATCTCCTATTCTAGTGTATACAAGTATTTATTGAGGTTGTGTATGGACTAATATCTCCTATTATAGTGTATATGAGTGTTTATTGAGGTTGTGTATGGACTAACATCTCCTATTCCAGTGTATACAAGTATTTATTGAGGTTGGATATACACTAATATCTTATATTCTAGTGTATATGTGTTTTTATTGACGTTGGGTGTGGACTAATATCTCATATTCTAGTTTAAAAGAGTGTTTATTGAGGTTTGGTATGGACTAATATCTCTTATTCTAGTGTATAAGAGTATGTATTGAGGTTGGATATACACTAATATCTCCTATTATAGTGTATATGAGTGTTTATTGAGGTTGTGTACGGACTAATATCACATAGTCAAGTGTATATGAGTGTTTATTGAGGTTGTGTATGGACTAATATCTCCTAGTCTAGTGTATATGAGTGTTTATCGAGGTTGTGTATGGACTAATATCTCCTATTCTAATGTATACAAGTATTTATTGAGGTTGGGTATGGACTAATATCTCCTATTATAGTGTATAGGAGTGTTTATTGAGGTTGTGTATGGACTAACATCTCCTATTCTAGTGTATACGAGTATTTATTGAGGTTGGGTATGGACTAATATCTCCTATTATAGTGTATATTAGTGTTTATTGAGGTTGTGTATGGACTAACATCTCCTATTCTAGTGTATACGAGTATATATTGAGGTTGTTTATGGACGAATATCTCCTATTCTAGTGTATAAGAGTGTTTATTGAGGTTGGGTATAGATTGATATCTCCTATTCTAGTGTATAAGTGTGTTTACTGAGGTTGGATGTACACTAATATCTCCTATTCTAGTGTATAAGTGTGTTTACTGAGGTTGGATGTACACTAATATCTTATATTCTAGTGTATATGAGTGTTTATTGAGGTTGTGTACGGACTAATATCACATAGTCTAGTGTATATGAGTGTTTATTGAGGTTGTGTATGGACTAATATCTCCTATTCTAATGTATACAAGTATTTATTGAGGTTGGGTATGGACTAATATCTCCTATTATAGTGTATAGGAGTGTTTATTGAGGTTGGGTATGGACTAACATCTCCTATTCCAGTGTATACGAGTATATATTGAGGTTGTTTATGGACGAATATCTCCTATTCTAGTGTATAAGAGTGTTTATTGAGGTTGGGTATAGACTGATATCTCCTATTCTAGTGTATAAGTGTTTACTGAGGTTGGATGTACACTAATATCTCCTATTCTAGTGTATAAGTGTGTTTACTGAGGTTGGATGTACACTAATATCTTATATTCTAGTGTATATGAGTGTTTATTGAGGTTGGGTATAGACTAATATCTCATATTCTAGTTTAAAAGTGTTTATTGAGGTTTGGTATGGACTAATATCTCCTATTCTAATGTATAAGAGTATGTATTGAGGTGGGGTATGGACTAATATCTCCTATTATAGTGTATAAGAGTGTTTATTGAGGTTGGGTATTGACTGATATCTCCTATTCTAGTGTATAAGTGTTTTACTGAGGTTGGGTATAGACTAATATCTCCTATTCTAGTGTATAAGAATATTTATTGAGGTTGGGTATGGACTAATATCTCCTATTTTAGTGTATAGGAGTGTTTATTGAGGTTGGGTATGGACTAACATCTCCTATTCCAGTGTATACGAGTATATATTGAGGTTGTTTATGGACGAATATCTCCTATTCTAGTGTATAAGAGTGTTTATTGAGGTTGGGTATAGACTGATATCTCCTATTCTAGTGTATAAGTGTTTACTGAGGTTGGATGTACACTAATATCTCCTATTCTAGTGTATAAGTGTGTTTACTGAGGTTGGATGTACACTAATATCTTATATTCTAGTGTATATGAGTGTTTATTGAGGTTGGGTATAGACTAATATCTCATATTCTAGTTTAAAAGTGTTTATTGGGGTTTGGTATGGACTAATATCTCCTATTCTAATGTATAAGAGTATGTATTGAGGTGGGGTATGGACTAATATCTCCTATTATAGTGTATAAGAGTGTTTATTGAGGTTGGGTATTGACTGATATCTCCTATTCTAGTGTATAAGTGTTTTACTGAGGTTGGGTATAGACTAATATCTCCTATTCTAGTGTATAAGAATATTTATTGAGGTTGGGTATAGACTAATATCTCCTATTCTAGTGTATAAGAGTATTTATTGAGGTTGGGTATAGACTGATATCTCCTATTCTAGTGTATAAGAGTATCTAGTGTATAAGAATATTTATTGAGGTTGGGTATAGACTAATATCTCCTATTCTAGTGTATAAGAGTATTTATTGAGATTGGGTATAGACTGATATCTCCTATTCTAGTGTATAAGTGTTTTTACTGAGGTTGGATATACACTAATATCTCCTATTCTAGTGTATAAGAGTATTTATTGGGTATAGACTAATATCTCATATTCTAGTTTAAAAGAGTGTTTATTGAGGTTTGGTATGGACTAATATCTCCTATTCTAGTGTATAAGAGTATTTATTGAGGTTGGATATAGACTAATATCTCCTATTCTAGTGTATAAGAGTATTTATTGAGGTTGGGTATAGACTAATATCTCCTATTCTAGTGTATAAGAGTATTTATTGAGGTTGGGTATAGACTAATATCTCCTATTTTAGTGTATAAGAGCATTTATTGAGGTTGGGTATAGACTAATATCTCCTATTCTAGTGTATAAGAGTGTACTGAGGTGTTTGAACATTTAAACTGAATTGTTACGTAATCTCATGATGCTAACTAAATCTCATTAAATCATTATGAATTGTTTGTTAACGAACAGCAATCAAGTTGATTTTTTTGTGAGATTCTGCTGTGTGTGCACCAGGTTTATGTCACATCGCGGGGACCTCTGTTCCTCATGGGGACAACATGCTAGTCCCCACAACGTAAATCATTGAATTAAATGATTAAATTTTTAAGGGGAAGACGTGCGGAGGGGACGTCAGGCCAAGGATAGAAGGGAGTCGGTGCTCATGCAGTGTGAATCTGAAGCTGACAGAGTGGACAGGTAGAACAGCGCTAAAGAAAGCCATGTTAGTGTCCACTGCCTCTGTACAGGACAGCAAATCAATTACGGCCCCAGTCCCGCATCACTCTCACTCAGCTGGGCCTGGGCCGTCAACACTGCTCACCCACGCTCCGAGTGAGGAGCCTAGCCTGCTTTATTACCCTGTAAAGAAAGTGAGGAAGTGAATTAGACAGCTATAATTAGAGGCAGCCTTGACCTTTGTGGGTGAGCGATGCCAACACGGTCAGTCAGTGTGCCGGGTGCTAAACTGTATGTAGGTTTAAACTCTAATAACTGCACAACTGACTCATTACCTTCATAGAGGAGCTTATTAAAGCTTAGTATCGCTTTTATACAGCAGTTTATAAGTGAAGAAAACACACTAAAAAATACAATTTTAATATTAGAAAGTTAAAAAAAAGTTATACTGACAAGTTAAATCACCATGGTTGTTGCTAAGCAACCCACAAAAAGTGGAATGATTCTGATATATATATATAATATCGCCCTCACATTGCTGTAAATATGTTATTAAAGTAGTCAGTGTACAGCTTGTAGTGTATAGAAGTGTTTGGTTGGGTTGTGTATGGACTAATATCTCCTGTACTTGCATATAGAAGTGTTTTTAAAGTTGTGTATGGACTAATATCTCCTATTCTGGTGTAGAACAGTGTTTATAGAGGTTGTGGATGGACTAATATCTCTTACTGTATTGTATAACAGTGTTTCTAGAGGATGTTTATGGACTAATATCTCCTGTACTGGCATAGAGAAGTGTTTCTAGAGGTTGTGTATGGATTAATATCTCTTCCTGTATTGTATAACAGTGTTTCTAAAGGATGTTTATGGACTAATATATCCTGTACTGGCATATAGAAGTGTTTCTAGAGGTTGTGTATGGACTAATATCTCCTATTCTGGTGTATAATAGTGTTTTGGAGGTTGTGTATGGAGTAATATCTCCTATTCTGGTGTAAAATAGTGTTTATGGAGATTGTTTCTAGACGAATATCTCTTATTGCAGTGTATAGGAGTGTTTAAACCAATATTTCCTGTTCTAGTGTACAGACTGTTTATTATAGTGTTTATTATATATACAGACTGTATATATAATATCGCCCTCACATTGTTGTAAATATGTTATTAAAGTAGTCAGTGTACAGCTTGTAGTGTATAGAAGTGTTTGGTTGGGTTGTGTATGGACTAATATCTCCTGTACTTGCATATAGAAGTGTTTTTAAAGTTGTGTATGGACTAATATCTCCAATTCTTGTGTAGAACAGTGTTTATGGAGGTTGTGTATGGACTAATATCTCTTACTGTATTGTATAACAGTGTTTCTAGAGGTTGTGTATGGACTAATATCTCCTATTCTGGTGTATAATAGTGTTTATGGAGGTTGTGTATGGATTAATATCTCCTATTCTGGTGTAAAAAGTGTTTATGGAGGTTGTGTATGGACTAATATATCTTACTGTATTGTGTAACAGTGTTTCTAGAGGTTGTTTATGGGCTAATATCTCCTATTCTGGTGCATAATAGTGTTTATGGAGGTTGTGTATGGATTAATATCTCCTACTATGGTGTATAATAGTGTTTATGGAGGTTGTGTATGGATTGATATCTCCTACTATGGTGTATAATAGTGTTTATGGAGGTTGGCCATGGATTAATATCTCTTACTGTATTGTATAATAGTGTTTCTAGAGGTTGTGTATGGACTAATATCTCCTATTCTGGTGCATAATAGTGTTTATGGAGGTTGGCTATGGACTAATATCTCTTACTGTATTGTATAACAGTGTTTCTAATGGTTGTTTATGGACTTATATCTCCTATTCTGGTGTATAATAGTAGTGACTGATGTTGAGTATTGACTAATATCTCATGTTTTGTTTATAAGGGTGTTTAGTGAGTTGTATATAGACTAATATCACATATTCTAGTGTTATATAATTGTGTTTACTGAGATTGTTTCCAGACGAATATCTCTTATTGCAGTGTATAGGAGTGTTTAAACCAATATCTCCTGTTCTAGTGTACAGACTGTTTACTGAGGCTGTTTTAGTCATTAATATTTGACTAATATTTCATATTTCATCATGTTTGTCAATGTTGTTTATGGACTACTATCTTCTTTTCTAGGGTAAAGGAGCAATTACTGAGTCTGTTGGATGACTATTTCTTGTTTTAGTGTATAGAAGTGCTCACTGAGGCTGTTTATGGACTAATATCTCCTGTTCTAGTATATTAGAATGTGTACTGAGGATGTGTATGGAGTAATATCTCCTGTTTTATCATATAGCAATGTTTATTGAAATCATTCATGGATTAATTTCTCCTAATCCAGTACATAGGATCATTCACGGAGGCCAGTCGTGGCCTTATATCTCCTAGTCCATGTTTATCGAGTGCTGTATCTCATTAGCTGAGGTTGTGCCGAACAGTAATCCTTCATGTCACCGTCAAAAATGACAACGTGATCCTGCAAAATGCAAATTATGCAAAAAGCCGAAAGGGCAGGCCGCATTATTTAGGACAGCGAGGAACCATAATGGCATAATCAGCACACAATATCAATACGTGCTGCGCTCCTGGTTATGAAAACGCTACGATAATGTAACCTGGGGTACGGGACAGTGCAGCGGGTCAATACGCCCGCTAGCCAGGAGGGCCATTAAAGCTGCTCTAAAAGCTTACTGGGAACCGATCGGGCATCGAAATCAGGACAGTGACACTCAAACAAAGAGCGTCCGAGATGTTTAACCCGTGCAGGTAAAGAGGTTCTGCTGTATTATTTAAATTTAATCTCGTAATTACGCTTGCGGTCGTGTTCCGTACGAGCAGGTTCTCTCTCTCCGAAAACAAAGTTTCTCCACTCGCTCCAATGAAGTGCGAGTCAGAAATAATTCATATGAAATAACTCTTTTATTATGGCTGACTGAGTCGTCCAGGGGTTAAACAAGTCCAGTGGGAAGGTGCAGCCAGTGTCTCCTACTGAAGGTCTCTAAAGCTCCAGGGTAATGAAAGATCAAACCCGTGGTATTCTCTTTCATTAGCGAGCCGTGTGTGTGCAGCAGGAGGACCATTAGGGCTGTAAAACGCCACGGGGCAGCGTATTGGACTCCGAGGTGCTGTTCTCCAACAACTGGAACCGCAATCCATCTCTTTCTGGAAACGAGGCCAGGCTTTGCAAGGACGCGCGAGCGCATGTGGGCTGCCCATCAAAAGTTTGGGGACCAAATGCCGATCAACCATGATATTAAAACCAACTCCTTGAGTCTACACACACTGTCCATCTCAGCACCTCCAATGACAACACAGGAGCACTTAGTTATGGAGTGTGTATGGTCTCCCAGTGTCTGTGTAGAGTGTATGTGGTCTCCCAGTGTCTGTGTGGAGTTTGTGTGGTCTCCCAGTGTCTGTGTAGAGTGTGTATGGTCTCCCAGTGTCTGTGTGCAGTGTGTATGGTCTCCCAGTGTCTGTGTGGAGTGTGTATGGTCTCCCAGTGTCTGTGTAGAGTGTGTATGGTCTCCCAGTGTCTGTGTGGAGTGTGTATGGTCTCCCAGTGTCTGTGTAGAGTGTGTATGGTCTCCCAGTGTCTGTGTGGAATTTGTATGGTCTCCCAGTGTCTGTGTGGAGTGTGTATGGTCTCCCAGTGTCCGTGTGGAGATTGTAAGGTCTCCCAGTGACTGTGTGGAGTTTGTATGGTCTTCCAGTGTCTGTGTGGAGTGTGTATGGTCTCCCAGTGTCTGTGTGGAGTTTGTATGGTCTCCCAGTGTCTGTGTGGAGTTTGTATGTTCTCCCAGTGTCTGTGTGGAGTGTGTATGGTCTCCCAGTGTCTGTGTGGAGTCTGTATGGTCTCCCAGTGTCTGTGTGGAGTTTGTATGGTCTTCCAGTGTTTGTGTGGAGTTTGTATGGTCTCCCAGTGTCTGTGTGGAGTGTGTATGGTCTCCCAGTGTCTGTGTGGAGTTTGTATGGTCTCCCAGTGTCTGTGCGGAGTGTGTATGGTCTCCCAGTGTCTGTGTAGAGTGTGTATGGTCTCCCAGTGTCTGTGTGGAGTGTGTATGGTCTCCCAGTGTCTGTGTGGAGTTTGTATGGTCTCCCAGTGTCTGTGTGGAGTCTGAATGGTCTCCCAGTGTCTGTGTAGAGTGTGTATGGTCTCCCAGTGTCTGTGTGGAGTGTGTATGGTCTCCCAGTGTCTGTGTGGAGTGTGTATGGTCTCCCAGTGTCTGTGTGGAGTGTGTATGGTCTCCCAGTGTCTGTGTAGAGTGTGTATGGTCTCCCAGTGTCTGTGTGGAATTTGTAGGGTCTCCCAGTGTCTGTGTGGAGTGTATATGGTCTCCCAGTGTCTGTGTGGAGATTGTAAGGTCTCCCAGTGTCTGTGTGGAGTGTGTATGGTCTCCCAGTGTCTGTGTGGAGTTTGTATGGTCTCCCAGTGTCTGTGTGGAATTTGTATGGTCTCCCAGTGTCTGTGTGGAGTGTATATGGTCTCCCAGTGTCTGTGTGGAGTTTGTATGGTCTCCCAGTGTCTGTGTGGAGTTTGTATGGTCTCCCAGTGTCTGTGTGGAGTTTGTATGGTCTCCCAGTGTCTGTGCGGAGTTTGTATTGTCTCCCAGTGTCTGTGTAGAGTCTGTATGGTCTCCCAGTGTCTGTGTGGAGTTTGTATGGTCTCCCAGTGTCTGTGTGGAGTTTGTATGGTCTTCCAGTGTTTGTGTGGAGTTTGTATGGTCTCCCAGTGTCTGTGTGGAGTTTGTATGGTCTCCCAGTGTCTGTGTGGAGTGTGTATGGTCTCCCAGTGTCTGTGTGGAGTTTGTATGGTCTCCCAGTGTCTGTGTGGAGTTTGTATGGTCTCCCAGTGTCTGTGTGGAGTCTGTATGGTCTCCCAGTGTCTGTGTGGAGTGTGTATGGTCTCCCAGTGTCTGTGTGGAGTCTGTATGGTCTCCCAGTGTCTGTGTGGAGTTTGTATGGTCTCCCAGTGTCTGTGTGGAGTTTGTATGGTCTTCCAGTGTTTGTGTGGAGTTTGTATGGTCTCCCAGTGTCTGTGTGGAGTTTGTATGGTCTCCCAGTGTCTGTGTGGAGTGTGTATGGTCTCCCAGTGTCTGTGTGGAGTTTGTATGGTCTCCCAGTGTCTGTGTGGAATTTGTATGGTCTCCCAGTGTCTGTGTGGAGTGTATATGGTCTCCCAGTGTCTGTGTGGAGTTTGTATGGTCTTCCAGTGTTTGTGTGGAGTTTGTATGGTCTCCCAGTGTCTGTGTGGAGTTTGTATGGTCTCCCAGTGTCTGTGTGGAGTGTGTATGGTCTCCCAGTGTCTGTGTGGAGTTTGTATGGTCTCCCAGTGTCTGTGTGGAGTTTGTATGGTCTCCCAGTGTCTGTGTGGAGTCTGTATGGTCTCCCAGTGTCTGTGTGGAGTGTGTATGGTCTCCCAGTGTCTGTGTGGAGTCTGTATGGTCTCCCAGTGTCTGTGTGGAGTTTGTATGGTCTCCCAGTGTCTGTGTGGAGTTTGTATGGTCTTCCAGTGTTTGTGTGGAGTTTGTATGGTCTCCCAGTGTCTGTGTGGAGTTTGTATGGTCTCCCAGTGTCTGTGTGGAGTGTGTATGGTCTCCCAGTGTCTGTGTGGAGTTTGTATGGTCTCCCAGTGTCTGTGTGGAGTTTGTATGGTCTCCCAGTGTCTGTGTGGAGTCTGTATGGTCTCCCAGTGTCTGTGTGGAGTGTGTATGGTCTCCCAGTGTCTGTGTGGAGTCTGTATGGTCTCCCAGTGTCTGTGTGGAGTGTGTATGGTCTACCAGTGTCTGTGTGGAGTCTGTATGGTCTCCCAGTGTCTGTGTAGATTGTTTTATGGTCTCCCAGTGTCTGTGTGGAATTTGTATGGTCTCCCAGTGTCTGTGTGGAGTGTATATGGTCTCCCAGTGTCTGTGTGGAGTCTGTATGGTCTCCCAGTGTCTGTGTAGAGTTTGTATGGTCTCCCAGTGTCTGTGTAGAGTGTGTATGGTCTCCCAGTGTCTGTGTGGAGTTTGTATGGTCTCCCAGTGTCTGTGTGGAGTCTGTATGGTCTCCCAGTGTCTGTGTAGAGTGTGTATGGTCTCCCAGTGTCTGTGTGGAGTTTGTATGGTCTCCCAGTGTCTGTGTAGATTGTTGTATGGTCTCCCAGTGTCTGTGTGGAGTCTGTATGGTCTCCCAGTGTCTATGTGGAGTTTGTATGGTCTCCCAGTGTCTGTGTGGAGTGTGTATGGTCTCCCAGTGTCTGTGTGGAGTCTGTATGGTCTCCCAGTGTCTATGTGGAGTTTGTATGGTCTCCCAGTGTCTGTGTAGAGTGTGTATGGTCTCCCAGTGTCTGTGTGGAGTTTGTATGGTCTCCCAGTGTCTGTGTAGATTGTTGTATGGTCTCCCAGTGTCTGTGTGGAGTCTGTATGGTCTCCCAGTGTCTATGTGGAGTTTGTATGGTCTCCCAGTGACTGTGTGGAGTTTGTATGGTCTCCCAGTGTCTGTGTGGAGTCTGTATGGTCTCCCAGTGTCTGTGTGGAGTTTGTATGGTCTCCCAGTGTCTGTGTGGAGTGTGTATGGTCTCCCAGTGTCTGTGTGCAGTCTGTATGGTCTCCCAGTGTCTGTGTGGAGTCTGTATGGTCTCCCAGTGTCTGTGTGGAGTCTGTATGGTCTCCCAGTGTCTGTGTGGAGTCTGTATGGTCTCCCAGTGTCTGTGTAGAGTTTGTATGGTCTCCCAGTGTCTGTGTAGAGTGTGTATGGTCTCCCAGTGTCTGTGTGGAGTTTGTATGGTCTCCCAGTGTCTGTGTGGAGTCTGTATGGTCTCCCAGTGTCTGTGTAGAGTGTGTATGGTCTCCCAGTGTCTGTGTGGAGTTTGTATGGTCTCCCAGTGTCTGTGTGGAGTCTGTATGGTCTCCCAGTGTCTGTGTGGAGTCTGTATGGTCTCCCAGTGTCTGTGTGGAGTCTGTATGGTCTCCCAGTGTCTGTGTGGAGTGTGTATGGTCTCCCAGTGTCTGTGTGGAGTCTGTATGGTCTCCCAGTGTCTGTGTAGAGTGTGTATGGTCTGATAGAAAGAAGTAAAGACGTTACAGCTCCCTTTCGCAACTTTCTCTCAGTTTTCGTCCTCTCTCTCTCACTCACTCTTTTGCTTCCCTGCTGTTTCCTTTTATAGAAATTAAATATATATTCATATGTTCACATCTAAAATTACAGTAATTTGCTGGCAGCGATGTACTGTTTATTTACAGCTCCCATAAGGTGCTATACAATTACAGCACTACTGCATTTAACTAACACTAATTACTGTGTTTCCTGCATCCCTATGTTTTTAATGTACAGCTCACATATGCTCTGATGTGAAGTTAGATGTTCTATCTATCTAGTTCTTCAAAGCAGAGGTCTAAACGTTTATGTGCGCAGTTTAAAGAACCGTTGAACACTTTATCAATCACACCACGAACTGAGCAGCACATTACAGCAGCTGGTGTGAGTGGATCAGACACAGCAGTGCTGCTGCTGGAGTGTTTAAACACTGTGTCCACTCACTGTCCACTCTATTAGACACTCCTACTACTTGCTGGTCCACCTTGTAGATGTAAAGTCAGAGACAGTAGCTCATCTGCTGCTGCACAGTTTGTGTTCCTCTAGTCCTTCATCAGTGGACACAGGACGCCGCCCACAGGACACTGCTGTCTGGATAGTTTTGGTTGGTGGACGACTCTTAGTCCAGCAGTGACACTGAGGTGTTTAAACACTCCAGCAGCAGCACTTCCACTACACCACCATACTAACCACTACACCACCGTACTGACCACTACACCACCATACTAACCACTACACCACCATACTAACCACTACACCACCGTGCTGACCATTACACCACCGTACTAACCACTACACCACCATACTAACCACTACACCACCATACTAACCACTACACCACCATACTAACCACTACACCACCATACTAACCACTACACCACCATTCTAACCACTACACCACCATACTAACCACTACACCACCATACTAACCATTACACCACCGTACTGACCACTACACCACCGTACTGACCATTACACCACCATACTAACTACTACACCACCGTACTGACCACTACACCACCGTACTAACCACTACACCACCATATTAACCACTACACCACCGTACTAACCACTACACCACCGTACTGACCACTACACCACCGTACTGACCATTACACCACCGTACTAACCACTACACCACCGTACTAACCACTACACCACCGCACTAACCACTACACCACCGTACTAACCACTACACCACTATACTAACCACTACACCACCGTACTAACCACTACACCACCATACTAACCACTACACCACCGTACTAACCACTACACCACCGTACTAACCACTACACCACCGTACTAACCACTACACCACCATACTAACCACTACACCACCGTACTAACCACTACACCACCATACTAACCACTACACCACCGTACTAACCACTACACCACCATACTAACCACTACACCACCATACTAACCACTACACCACTATACTAACCACTACACCACCATACTAACCACTACACCACTATACTAACCACTACACCACCATACTAACCACTACACCACCATACTAACCACTACACCACCATACTGACCACTAAACCATCTTGCCGCCTGATACTATTGTTCCTATGTTTGTTACTATGTTCCCAAGATTTGACTATAATATGAAATATATGAATTTATATATATATATATCATATTATAGTCAAATCTTGGGAACAATAAGAACGCTAAATATTACAGCTGTCAAAATCTTTACAGGAGGAAAAACACACATAACTTTAATGCAAGTCAATGGAACCAGACATCTTCGCCAAAGTATCATGATATTTAGACACATTCTCGTTTAAATTATTTGAAAACCTGAAAAATGACAAAAATACTCATCGACTTCTGAGACGTGGACATAGTTGCCGCAACACCGGTGATACTTCACGGCACTCGTTCTCTATATTAAGTTTTATATTAAGTCCACAGTGTCAGAAACATCTCACCCCGATCAACACTCATCACTGTACCCAGCCCAGGCCTACAGGAGTCGCTCCGTTTTGCCCGATGTCGATCGATTGCGTTCCCCCCGCGAGCCCCAGCAAAGGCCTTTCCGATATTCCGATCGGCCGCATGTCAGAGCGCTGGCGTTTGATAGCCCGCCTTCATTTCCCTCAACATGCTTCAGTTATCCTTCAAACGCTGCTGACATTTGGTCTGATGAATGTGAGCTGTGAAATGTCACAGTGGAGCGGCAGAGCGCCGCACGGTGAATATCAAACGGAGGAGACTCGGCTCTGCATCGTAATCACACCGGGAAGCTCTCTGTAATACACCGCCAGTGACTGACAGGACAGCCCGTCAGTTCAGTACCTTCTATTATACTTTCAGTACTATCAGTGTAAAAAACTCATACAGCCTTTAACCCCCAGCAGCCTCCAGTCACTTCACTACACACTCAATTTACACTCCACAACTACTTACACTCAGATTTAACACCTCACTGGTCTGATATAATTCACCCTTTCATATGTACAGAGCAAAATACAATATATATATATATATATATATATATATATATATATATATGCCAGTCAAAACTTTATGTAGTATATATATATATATATATATATATAGTATACTGATATTGGTTCATCCGTCATGAACGTGTAAGTACCTTGAATTTCAATCTTATTTGTCTGAAACATGCTATATTAAATTAAAGTTATGTTAATATTTTTTTTAACAAATATTTTTTCCATTGTCTCCATTTGGCCCCATGTGTGCTTTAGTACATGTGGACTGTTAATAGGGCCAATCTGGGCTACAACTACCATCCACTGGCCCCACAGTCAAAACAGAAATAACTGTAACCCACAGATGTAGCTTAACGGGGCTCCACAACAGTGACCCAAATGATGACTGTAGCTTAACTGGGACCAAGAATGATAACCCACTGGGCCCCATATATATATATATATATATATATATATATATATATATATATATATATATATATATATATATATATATATATATATATATATATATACAGCTGCTGATTGTTATGTAGTTACAGAGACCAGAATTATTTGACATTTCGATTTTCTAATAATTTAATTCTTTCTGGTTTTGATCACACGGTTACATAGGGACCCTGACTGAATGATTCCTCCAGCATTCACACACACACACACACACACACCGTAACACACACTTATCTCCATGCTGAGAGCATTCTGAATAACACAGATCTGCTCGGCTTGATCATAAATTTCAAACTGCCACACTTTATCTTGGCTGACACGCTGCACCCTAATGTATGCTAAATCATTACCGCGGTGTCACACTCTGCATGATAAAATATGAGATTTGCTGCAGGGCAGATTCATCACCATGTTTCCTTAAACCACCTGCCTACCTGCATAAACCTCCCCTCTCAACATATTCAGAACATGCAGGCGAGCAGGCGGGCTCATAATTCCCTCCGACTGGCGGAGTGGACGGAGCAAAATCTCTTCTAACACACTGGGCTTCTGTCCAGCACACAGATTAAGCACTAAATCACACAGACAACACTGACAATCCTTTCTAGTACAGCGGCGCACTGGACTAGGCTAATCTCCCACAGAGCAGTGGCTGAGCACAACAGTACCGTATCTCCCCCACTCTTCATTCCTCACATCCCTACATACACACACACACATACTCTATTACTCTATACTTCCACTCACTGGCCACTTTATTAGAAACACCTACCTTCTACTTCCACTAACTGGCCATTTTATTAGAAACACCTACCATGTAGTTCTACTTACTGGCCACTTTATTAGAAACACCTGCCTTCTACTTCCACTCATTGGCCACTTTATTAGAAACACCTACCTTCTACTTCCAAAAAATGCCACTTTATTAGAAACACCTACCTTGTACTTCCACTAACTGGCCACTTTATTAGAAACACCTACCTTCTACTTCCAAAAAATGCCACTTTATTAGAAACACCTACCTTGTACTTCCACTAACTGGCCACACTATTTGAAACACCTACCTTCTACTTCCACTAACTGGCCACTTTATTAGAAACCCCTACCTTATACTTCCACTCACTGGCCACTTTATTAGAAACACCCACCTTCTACTTCCACTCACTGGCCACTTCATTAGAAACACACACCTTGTATTTTTACTTACTCTCCATTTTATTAGAAACACCCACCTCCTACTTCCACTCACTGGCCACTTTATTAGAAACACCTACCTTGTACTTTGACTCACTGGCCACTTTATTGGAAACACTTCAGCAGAGTGCCAGATAATGGACTCAGCTACAGCAGGTAAAGCTAATCCAGTCAGACTGTTGCGGTGCTGTACTGAAGCACCGGTAACTGAAGGTAATGAGAATCTACGTGTGGAGGAAGGAGCTGGGATGTGTGCTGGTATCTGATGTTCACTGGGGGTTAAAGCGTGAGGTAGTGCCTCTGAGGTCTGATAAGGAATTGCTGAGCCAGAGAAGACAGATGCACGGCCAGGCTGAGGCTGACAGAGTGCGTGTTAGCGGAAACGGTGTCTGTGTTTTAGACACAGCTAATCAGCTGTATGTGTTAACAGGAGATGAAAGGTGCAGCTGGAGGATCTAGATGAGCTTCAGCAATCGCGAAGCTGGATCTGGCATATATCTGTACACATACGAGCAATCATAATAATATTTTTTAAATCATATTTCAATAAATGACTATCTGATACCCTCAATGTTGGGTAGAGACTTAGCCAGTCAATGGCATCAATGCCTACGTCATCCAGGGACTGTCTACACGCTTTGTCCACTGGGTATTGTCCAGCGCTAGGAGTCCCTCCCATTGACCCATCACCAAACCGGTCATGCTGGGCTCTGGGAACAGTTCCCAATAGAGGATACCGGACCCTCATCGTACTGTTATAGCACCCACACCAATAGCAAATGTCCACAACATCATCCCCAACGTCTGTTCAGGGCATCAGGTAACCCAGGAATTAAAGCAGGGGTGGGTTAGGGGTCTTGAATGGTACACCCAGGTAATGGTAGATATCTGATTTGTACGTCCAGTCTCCAGTGTCCAGCTCCACCAGAAGCTAGCAAGAGTCCACCAATGTCTGTTCAGGACATGAGGTAACCCAGAGATTAACAGTGGACTTTACTGAGCTTGAATCAGACAATCAGGTGAAGGTCAGGATCTGATTGTACCCACAGTCTACTTGAATGTAGCTTCACGATTTCTACGTATGTTGACAGCAGCTGTATCTCTCTGGAACTAGAGCTAGTCCAGGGATGGGTTTAGGGTCTGGCTATAGGGCTACAGTCACGAGTCTAGGTTCAGTAGGGTCTCTTTTTACTGCCCAAATATTTAATATACATATGAATAATGGACTCATATGGACTCCAATGTTCAGGACACGAGGTAACCCTGGGATTAACAGCAGGGGCTTCAATCGCGCCCCCAGGTGAAGGTCAGGATCTGATTGTATAGACACACAGTTTACTTGAATGTAGCTCCACGATTTCTACAAATATGCAATGTATGTTGACAGCAGTCGTATCTCTCTGGAACTAGAGCTAGTCCAGGGATGGGTTTAGGGTCTGGCAATAGGGCTACAGTCACATGTCTTGTTTCTGTAGGGTCTCTTTTTACTGCCCAAATATTTAATATAAATATGAATTACGGACTCATACAACCACTGAATCTTCTGGTCACCAATTAGGAACCCGCAGAAATGTACCTGACACAGGAGGCTAGTGCGCTTCCCTAATGGTCCCAAGAAGGACCTGCAGTTGAGTACATGGCCAGACATCTTGCGTTGTCTTGGCAACAGAGGGAGTTTCTGCTGTCCACTAACCACTTCTACCACTTGCTGGCCTAGTTTTGGAGAACACTGTTGCATTAAACTCCACCAGAAGCGTCCAGTGAGTCCACAACATCACCACCAACGTCCAATGTTCAGGACATAAAGTAACCCTGGGATTAACAGCAGGGGCTTGAATCACCCCACCAGGTGAAGGTCAGGATCTGATTGTATAGACACACAGTCTACTTGAATGTAGCTCCATGATTTCTACAAACATGCACATATGTCAACAGCAGCTGTATCTCTACAGAACTGGAGGTAGTCCAGGGGTGTGTTTAGGGTTACTGGGCTACAGCCAGGGGTCTTAGATCTGTAGTCACAGGTCTTAGTTCTGTAGTCATGGTTCTCTTTTTACTGGCCAAATATTTAATATAAATATGAATTATGGATTCATGCACCAATGAATCTTGTTGTAACCATTTATCCCTGACTCAATGTACCTGACAGAGGAGGTAAGTGTGCTCCCCTAATGGTCCCAAGAAAGACCTCCAGAGTAGACAGCCAGATATCTTGCGTTGTCTTGGCAACAGAGGGGGCTTCTGCTGTCCAACAACCACTTCTACTACTTGCTGGCCTAGTTTTAGAGAAGTTTTAGAGCTGTGTAAAAAAAACTAGCAAGTGTTCAGTGAGTTCCCAACATCACCACCAACGTCTGCTCAGGACACGAGGTAATCCCGGGACTAACAGCAGGGGCTTGAATCTGACTCTGAGTCATGTGGTAAACATATCCCTGCCTCCTTTCTGACCCAGGAACCTGAAAGACACGTACCTGACAGAGGAATTAAGTGCCCCTCCTTGACGGCCATGCTAAAATCATCTGATCAAGTTCAGACCTAGAGCCTTCGGTGAGCTACTGTGTTTTTACCCCCGTACAATCTGTGCACAATTCCTACTTTCATGCTGAATCCTGTTTTTCCCAGAGCTCGGATTGGGATCTTGTTCAAAACTAGGGTTAGAAATGCACTAGAATAGACCCTTGGACCCCTAACAACAGACACCATCACCAGGGCTTGAACCCATAACCTCCTGATGACAGGACAAACACATTTGCATCCCTTCTGTGACAGAATCATCACTTCTGAAGCCTGTTAACAGACTCATTAGTCTTAGTTCTGTAGTCACGGGTCTTAGTTCTGTAGTCATGGGTCTTTAGTTTTGTAGTCATAGGTCTTAGTTCTGTAGTCATGAGTCTTAGTTCTGTAGTTACAGGTCTTAGTTCTGTAGTTACAGGTCTTAGTTCTGTAGTAATGGGCCTAATTTCTGTAGTCACAGGTCTTAGTTCTGTAGTCACAGGTCTTAGTTCTCTAGTCACAGGTCTTATTTCTCTAGTCACAGGTCTTAGTTCTGTAGTCACAGGTCTTAGGTTCTGTAGTCACAGGTCTTAGTTCTGTAGTCACAGGTCTTAGTTCTGTAGTCACGGGTCTTATTTCTCTAGTCACAGGTCTTAGTTCTGTAGTCACAGGTCTTAGTTCTGTAGTCACGGGTCTTATTTCTCTAGTCACAGGTCTTAGTTCTGTAGTCACAGGTCTTAGGTTCTCTAGTCACGGGTCTTATTTCTCTAGTCACAGGTCTTAGTTCTGTAGTGACGGGTCTTATTTCTCTAGTCACAGGTCTTAGTTCTGTAGTCATGGGTCTTAGGTTCTGTAGTCACAGGTCTTAGGTTCTGTAGTCACAGGTCTTAGTTCTGTAGTCATGGGTCTTAGTTCTGTAGTAACGTGTCTTAGTTCTGTAGTCACAGGTCTTAGGTTCTGTAGTCACAGGTCTTAGGTTCTTTAGTCAAAGGTCTTAGTTCTGTAGTCATGGGTCTTAGTTCTGTAGTCATGGGTCTTAGTTCTGTAGTCACAGGTTTTAATTCTGTAGTCACAGGTCTAAGTTCTGTAGTCAGGGGTCTTAGTTCTGTAGTAACGGGTCTTAGTTCTGTAGTAACAGGTCTTAGCTTTGTGGTCAGGGGTCTTAGTTCTGTAGTAACGGGTCTTAGTTCTGTAGTCAGGGGTCCTAGTTCTGTAGTAACAGGTCTTAGTTCTGTAGTCAGGGGTCCTAGTTCTGTAGTAACGGGTCTTAGGTTCTGTAGTCAGGAGTCTTAGTTCTGTAGTTACAGGTCTTAGTTCTGTATAGTATGAATTATAGTATAAGCACAATTCCTACTTTCATGCTGGATTCTGTTTTTCCCAGAGCTCGGATTGGGATCTTGTTCAAACCGGGGTATGAAATTCACTAGAACAGACCCTTGGACCCCTAACAACAGACACCATCACCAGGGCTTGAACCCATAACCTCCTGATGACAGGACAAACACATCTGCATCTCGTCTCTGACAGAATCCTCACGTCTGAAGCCTGTTAACAGACTCATTAATCCTGAGAGGCTCGGTTATCACGGAGCGCCGCTGAGCTGCGTGTCTAATGTCTCTTTATAATGTAGCTCGTTTTTCACTCCCCTCTCATTCACAGATCTGCAGCTGCTCACGCGCCCAGAAATTCGGATGTTACAAATGAATTCCTGGAGAAGGAAATTCCTCCGGAGAAGAAAAGTCCACGGATGAACAAGAGGACAACCGAACCGACAACGAACGACAAGACGTTACACACACGTCCAGACGGTAGACGAGCGTAAGGCCAGCGGACAGCGTAGCTTCACGTGACCACAGTAATCAAACTACTCACTTACTAAGAATGCTACTCTGTACAGTCCGCTCCATAAATATCTGGACGGTGATACCGTTTGTGCAACGTTGCCTCTGGTACACCATCACAACGGGTTTGAAATGAAGCAGTCAAGATGAGGTTGAAGAAACTACTGCATTGACCAGTCTCACCATTTGAGGCAGTCTCACAGCCTCAAAAGTAATTGGACAAACCAGTCTACTATTGAGGCAAGGGTTACTTTTAACTCGCAACGACTGCCTGACATCTGGATCCCGAGGACATCACCAAATACTGAGTTAAGATGCTTTGCCAGGACGTGGTTTGTTGGTGGGTCTGTTTTCCATTTTGTGTTTATAGTAAATGGACAGCATGTTCAATCGGGTCATGTGATTCTTCTCAGGCAAGTGCTGTCCTATCAGTTTTGCACCGTCAGAATTCATCCTGCTACTTCCATCAACTATTTTTAACTTCATCAATAAACACCACCCAGTCACCACCCAGTTTCACTGGCAGCCATACATGCCCATGCTATAACACTACCACCGCCATGTTTCACAGCTGATGTTGTAAGCTTCAGATTCTTGTTCTCAGTGCTCGACTCTTCCCATCATTCTGGTATATGTTTTCTAGTCTAACCAGATCTTTTTGTTTTTGAGAGTTCAGCTAATTAGAGTAATGGCCATTTAAAAATCATTTCTGATCGTTTATGTACGGAAGACCACATTGTAAGTTGACATCAGGGAAAAAAATTTTAAACTATGGGCTTTTTTAAATCTCTTCAGATCAATCCAAAACCAGCCAGTGTAAGCTGATGTGTAAGATTTCCAATTTTTCATGTGAGAAAGATATGAGTTAAAGAAAAACCTTCCCAATTTATTTGCATAAATAAACAATTACTATATAAACAAAGTCATTTAGAGCGGTTCAGTGTGTAAGGGTCTGTTTTAGAGGGGTTTAGAGGGGTTTCCAGTGGTGGTGAATGGAACCAGGTGTCCACCTCTAGAGTCGACTTCTAGAGTCCGCTCCAATCTAGAGTCAGAACTGTTCACAGTGGTGGTGAATGGAACCAGACGTCCACCTCTAGAGTCGACTTCTAGAGTCCGCTCCAATATAGAGTCAGAACTGTTCACAGTGGTGGTGAATGGAACCAGATGTTCACCTCTAGAGTCTGCTCCAATCTAGAGTCAGAACACTTCACAGTGGTTGTGAATGGAACCAGACGTCCACCTCTAGAGTCCACCACTAGAGTCCACTCCAATCTAGAGTCAGAACTGTTCACAGTGTTGGTGAATGGAACCAGACGTCCACCTCTAGAGTCCACCACTAGAGTCCACTCCAATCTAGAGTCAGAACTGTTCACAGTGGTGGTGAATGGAACCAGACGTCCACCTCTGGAGTCCACCTCTAGAGTCCGCTCCAATCTAGAGTCAGAACACTTCACAGGGGTGGTGAATGGAACCAGACGTCCACCTCTAGAGTCCACTCAAATCTAGAGTCAGAACGGTTCACAGTGGTGGTGAATGGAACCAGACGTCCACCTCTAGAGTTCACCTCTAGAGTCTGCTCCAATCTAGAGTCAGAACTGTTCACAGTGGTGGTAAATGGAACCAGATGTTCACCTCTAGAGTCCGCTTTAATCTAGAGTCAGAACTGTTCACAGTGGTGGTGAATGGAACCAGATGTTCACCTCTAGAGTCCGCTTTAATCTAGAGTCAGAACTGTTCACAGTGGTGGTGAATGGAACCAGACATCCACCTCTAGAGTCCGCTCCAATCTAGAGTCAAAACGGTTCACAGTGGTGGTGAATGGAACCAGACGTCCACCTCTGGAGTCCACCTCTAGAGTCCGCTCCAATCTAGAGTCAGAACTGTTCACAGTGGTGGTGAATGGAACCAGACGTCCACCTCTAGAGTCCACCACTAGAGTCCACTCCAATCTAGAGTCAGAACTGTTCACAGTGGTGGTGAATGGAACCAGACGTCCACCTCTAGAGTCCGCTCCAATCTAGAGTCAAAACTGTTCACAGTGGTGGTAAATCGAACCAGATGTTCACCTCTACAGTCCGTTTTAATCTAGAGTCAGAACTGTTCACAGTGGTGGTGAATGGAACCAGCCGTCCACCTCTAGAGTCCACCTCTACAGTCCGTTTTAATCTAGAGTCAGAACTGTTCACAGTGGTGGTGAATGGAACCAGCCGTCCACCTCTAGAGTCCACCTCTACAGTCCGCTCCAATCTAGAGTCAGAACTGTTCACAGTGGTGGTGAATGGAACCAGACGTCCACCTCTAGAGTCCACCACTAGAGTCCACTCCAATCTAGAGTCAGAACTGTTCACAGTGGTGGTGAGTGGAACCAGACGTCCACCTCTGGAGTCCACCTCTAGAGTCCGAACTTTTTACAGTGGTGGTGAATGGAACCAGACGTCCACCTCTAGAGTCCACCACTAGAGTCCACTCCAATCTAAAATCAGAACTGTTCACAGTGGTGGTGAATGGAACCAGATGTCTAACTCTAGAGTTCTAACTCAAAGTGGGTGTGGTGAAATACGACAAATTAAAACTTGTGTGTAGGACATGTGTGCTCAGTACCGTCCACATCATCCCCAACAACAGAACACGCTGGTACAGGATCTAGACATCAGCGAGGAAAGTGAAAGGAAAGCTGCTAAAACTTTAGCTTAATTGCTTCACAAATAAAGGAGCGGCTCAATACCATACGGCTTATTTCACACTAAGTAAGCAGCCGCTTTCTCGTCTGTTGTCCACAAACAACACAGATGGTGTCCCTTAATTACTCCCTGACTGTAAATATCCCTCCGAGACCAACCGCCGGCAAATAATAGCCCCAATTTACATACATTCACGGCCTATAACGTGACAGCGAGAAGTAAACATCATGCCAACGCGGTTCCCAGCTCCCCGTCTCGCTAAACCAGCTGCTTAACAATTCTATAATAGCCTGTATATCCCACTCCACGCAAGGACACTTCACCGAGACCCTATGGAGCCATGCAATAACGAGCGTCCGGCTCATTAGAATACAATCACCGCAGCTTTAATCAGCCGGCGTGAGAGGACGCGCGGTGGAGCGCCGGGTCCTCGCTATCAGATCCCTGTACGTGTGAAATTACGGAGCATCGTGAGGGAAACAAGCCTGACATGCTGGTTATTACTGTAACAGCGGCCCTCGTATCTGTCTGCAGCCCACAGCGCCGAGCGCCGAGTGGCTTTTCACACCCTTAGAAAAGAAAGGAGAGCTGAGCGCTTAAGTGATTCGGCTGCGCTCCTCTTCCTCTCCAGCAGGAGTAAACATGCTGCGCCGTGACCTGAGCTAATCACACTGGGGGACGGCGGTGATGAACAGGAGGAGCTCAGTGGAGTTTCTATTATCCTGGAAGTCCTTTATGACGGAGAGGCAGCGGCTGATTAACAGCACAGCCGAGCATTAAACACAGCTTAATGAGTCATAACGTAACCTCCGCACACAGTCACATCAGCAGAGAGAGAGAGAGAGAGAGAGAGAGAGAGAGAGAGAGAGAGAGAGAGAGAGAGAGAGAGAGAGAGAGAGAGGAGGTAGAGAGTGAGAGAGAGAGAACACATCAGAACAGCTGTGCAAACCAGAAGAGAAGTAAAGAATAGAAGAGCAGTGGAGATGAGAAAAAGAAGAAAGGAGTAGAGAAGAGATGGGAGGAAGAAAAATTAGAAAAGAAGAGAAGAGAAGAAAAGAAAAGAAAAGAAAAGAAAAGAAAAGAGAAGAGAAGAGAAGAGAAGAGGAGACATACAGAGAGAGAGAGGGAGATAGAGAGGGAAAGAGAGAGAGAGAGAGAGAGAGAGAGAGAGAGAGAGAGAGAGAGAGAGAGAGGAAGAACAAGCTTATTTTCAACGCTAGAAGAGTAGAAATGGGAAGAGAAGAGAAGAGAAAAGTAGAAATGAGAATAGAAAAGTAGAAATGAGAAGAGAAAAGTAGAAATGAGAAGAGAAAAGTAGAAATGAGAAGGGAGGCGAAAAGTAGAAATGAGAAGAGAAGAGAAAAGAAATGAGAAGAGAAGAGAAAAGTAGAAATGAAAAGGGAAGAGAAAAGTAGAAATGAGAAGAGAAAAGTAGAAATGAGAAGGGAAGAATAAAGTAGAAATGAGAAGAGAAAAGTAGAAATGAGAAGGGAAGAGAAAAGTAGAAATGAGAAGAGAAGAGAAAAGTAGAAATGAGAAGAGAAGAGAAAAGTAGAAATGAGAAGAGAAGAGAAAAGTAGAAATGAGAAGGGAAGAGAAAAGTAGAAATGAGAAGGGAAGAGAAAAGTAGAAATGAGAAGAGAAGAGAAAAGTAGAAATGAGAAGAGAAGAGAAAAGTAGAAATGAGAAAAGAAGAGAAAAGTAGAAATGAGAAGAGAAGAGAAAAGTAGAAATGAGAAGAGAAAAGTCAAAATGAGAAGAGAAGAGAAAAGTAGAAATGAGAAGAGAAGAGAAAAGTAGAAATGAGAAGAGAAGAGAAAAGTAGAAATGAGAAGAGAAGAGAAGAGTGGTGGAGGTTTGGGGTGGACAGAGAGGTACACAGTAATTTAACTGAGAAGACAGCAGATTGAGAGATATATATACAGAGTAGGAGAAATAGATGGATGGATAGATAGAGAGAGAGAGGGGGGGGGGGTAGAAAAAGCTTATTTTCAGCGTTAGTGCCTGAGCAAGCATTCACATAGTCACAGTGTCTGAAGAAGAGAGGGAGAGAGATAGAGAGAGAGAGAGAGAGAGAGAGAGAGAGAGAGATAGAGAGAGATAGAGATAGAAAGAGAGAGAGAGAGAGAGAGAGATAGAGAGAGAGAGATAGAGAGAGATAAAGTAGAAATGAGAAGAGAAGAGAAAAGTCGAAATGAGAAGAGAAAAGAAAAGTAGAAATGAGAAGCGAAAAGAAAATTAGAAATGAGAAGAGAAGAGAAAAGTAGAAATGAGAAGAGAAAAGAAAAGTAGAAATGAGAAGAGAAAAGTAGAAATGAGAAGAGAAGAGAAAAGTAGAAATGAGAAGAGAAAAGTAGAAATGAGAAGAGAAGAGAAAAGTGGAAATGAGAAGAGAAGAGAAAAGTAGAAATGAGAAGGGAAGAGAAAAGTAGAAATGAGAAGAGAAGAGAAAAGTAGAAATGAGAAGAGAAAAGTAGAAATGAGAAGAGAAGAGAAAAGTCGAAATGAGAAGAGAAAAGTAGAAATGAGAAGAGAAAAGTAGAAATGAGAAGGGAAGAGAAAAGTAGAAATGAGAAGAGAAGAGAAAAGTAGAAATGAGAAGAGAAAAGTAGAAATGAGAAGAGAAGAGAAAAGTAGAAATGAGAAAAGAAGAGAAAAGTAGAAATGAGAAGAGAAAAGTAGAAATGAGAAGAGAAAAGTAGAAATGAGAAGAGAAGAGAAAAGTAGAAATGAGAAGAGAAAAGTAGAAATGAGTAGAGAAGAGAAAAGTAGAAATGAGAAGAGAAAAGTAGAAATGAGAAGGGAAGAGAAAAGTAGAAATGAGAAGGGAAGAGAAAAGTAGAAATGAGAAAAGAAGAGAAAAGTAGAAATGAGAAGAGAAAAGTAGAAATGAGAAGGGAAGAGAAAAGTAGAAATGAGAAGAGAAGAGAAAAGTAGAAATGAGAAGAGAAATGTAGAAATGAGAAGAGAAGAGAAAAGTAGAAATGAGAAGAGAAGATAAAAGTAGAAATGAGAAGAGAAGAGAAAAGTAGAAATGAGAAGAGAAAAGTAGAAATGAGAAGAGAAGAGAAAAGTCGAAATGAGAAGAGAAGAGAAAAGTAGAAATGAGAAGAGAAAAGTAGAAATGAGAAGAGAAGAGAAAAGTAGAAATGAGAAGAGAAAAGTAGAAATGAGTAGAGAAGAGAAAAGTAGAAATGAGAAGAGAAAAGTAGAAATGAGAAGAGAAGAGAAAAGTAGAAATGAGAAGAGAAAAGTAGAAATGAGAAGAGAAGAGAAAAGTAGAAATGAGAAGAGAAAAGTAGAAATGAGAAGAGAAGAGAAAAGTCGAAATGAGAAGAGAAGAGAAAAGTAGAAATGAGAAGAGAAAAGTAGAAATGAGAAGAGAAGAGAAAAGTAGAAATGAGAAGAGAAAAGTAGAAATGAGTAGAGAAGAGAAAAGTAGAAATGAGAAGAGAAAAGTAGAAATGAGTAGAGAAGAGAAAAGTAGAAATGAGAAGAGAAAAGTAGAAATGAGAAGGGAAGAGAAAAGTAGAAATGAGAAGGGAAGAGAAAAGTAGAAATGAGAAGAGAAGAGAAAAGTAGAAATGAGAAGAGAAAAGTAGAAATGAGAAGGGAAGAGAAAAGTAGAAATGAGAAGAGAAGAGAAAAGTAGAAATGAGAAGAGAAAAGTAGAAATGAGAAGAGAAGAGAAAAGTAGAAATGAGAAGAGAAGAGAAAAGTAGAAATGAGAAGAGAAGAGAAGAGAAGAGTGGTGGAGGTTTGGGGTGGACAGAGAGGTACACAGTAATTTAACTGAGAAGACAGCAGGTTGAGAGAGAGATTGAGAGATATATATACAGAGTAGGAGAAATAGATGGATGGATAGATAGAGAGAGAGAGAGAAGGGGGGGGGGTAGAAAAAGCTTATTTTCAGCGTTAGTGCCTGAGCAAGCATTCACATAGTCACAGTGTCTGAAGAAGAGAGGGAGAGAGATAGAGAGAGAGAGAGAGAGAGAGAGAGAGAGAGAGAGAGAGATAGAGAGAGAGATAGAGAGAGAGAGAGATAGAGAGAGAGATAGAGAGAGAGAAAGATAGAGAGAGAGAGATAGAGAGAGAAAGAGAGAGAGAGATAGAGAGAGATAGAGAGATAGAGAGATAGACAGAGAGAGATAGAGAGAGATAGAGAGAGAGAGAGAGAGAGAGAGAGAGAGATAGAGAGAGTACTACAGAGAGAACTGTGGCATACGAGATTAAACAGAATCCCCGCGCTGCTGGGCCGTGTGTGAGTCAGACGGGGGGGGGAGGAGGAGGGAGGAGCAGTACGGAGCAGTGATGAATGGCTGTAACCAGAGGGAGTTACACAAAACAGAAAGCAGAATCACACGACGGAGCGAGAGCTGCCTGCTCGGGGCTTCACAACACCACTAATGACAAACACTGCAACAGCACAGCACACAAAGGCCCCGGAGTGGCTCCTCCAGCGGCCGGGCGCGAGGAGCCTGCCTGCGCCCTGAACGCGGCCGGGCTTTCAGAAAGTACAATGAGCCGCGCTCTCCACGGCTGGAAGAACATGTTCTCCTTCTCGCCTCTTAATGGGAGTGCTATCATCAGCCAGCGCTCCGTCCGAGGAGGAACAGTACGGCTTTGTTCACGCTTGGTGGCGCCGTCGTGTCGACTAGGAAACGCAACCAGGCCCTGCTGACCACACGCCTCACTGACCAACACACAGAGACACTAACCCTGAACACAACTTCCACCAGCTCCCCATAATTAAGTGGTTAAGTAGTTCAGTATGAGTGGACGGATCAGTCCAGGAGTGTTGGACAGAGAGCGGTCAATCAAGCTGCTTATTAGCCGGCGTCGCGGAGGGGCCACTACACCACCGTACTAACCACTACACCTCATGTATAGGTGGGCTTACATTATCTCCATTGATTTGTGGGCTATAGAGAAATCTATTAGTCCAGTTAAAGAGATTCATATGATTTTAACGGTAGGTTTAAATTCACAGTAAGGACATAATCTGATCTTCTATAATCTGAGATTGTTCATGTTTACTGACCTCGTATTCACTGCAGCACGTTCACACAATACAGAATACTATACATTATGATTCCCAGCTTAATCCAGGACCCCCGTAAATGATTAAACCAGACATGATCCTATAGATGAACCACACAGGACGTGAGATCAACAGCTATGATGACCAGTTCTTTAAACAGACCCTCCACTTGTGAAAAGCTAAAGCTTATTAGAGTACATCTGCTGTGTTTAAACACCATCGCCACCGTTAACACCATCACCACCACTGTAAACACCATCATCACCATCATAAACACCATCACCGCCACCACTGCAAACACCATCATCACCACTGTAAACACCATCATCACCACTGTAAACACCATCATCATCAACACTGTAAACACCATCATCACCATCATAAACACCATCACCACCGTTAATACCATCACCACCGTTAACACCATCACCACCACTGTAAACACCATCATCACCACCGTAAACACCACCACCACTCTAAACATCACCACCACTGTAAACACCATCACCACCACTGTAAACACCATCACCACCACTGTAAACACCATTACCACCACTGTAAACATCATCACCACCACTGTAAACACCATCACCACCACTGTGAACACCATCATCACCACTGTAACACCATCACCACCACTGTAAACACCATCACCACCACTGTAAACACCACCACCACCACCACTGTAAACACCATCACCACCACTGTAAACACCACCACCACTACTGTAAACACCATCACCACTGTAAACACCATCACCACTGTAAACACCATCACTACTGTAAACACCATCACCACTACTGTAAACACCACCACCACTACTGTAAACACCATCACCACTGTAAACACCATCACCACCACTGTAAACACCATCACCACTACTGTAAACACCATCACCACTACTGTAAACACCATCACCACTGTAAACACCATCACCACCACTGTAAACACCATCACCACCACTGTAAACACCACCACCACTACTGTAAACACCATCACCACTGTAAACACCATCACCACTGTAAACACCATCACTACTGTAAACACCATCACCACTACTGTAAACACCACCACCACTACTGTAAACACCATCACCACTGTAAACACCATCACTACTGTAAACACCATCACCACTACTGTCTGGAACAAATAGCTTTTTAAATATAATAATGTCCCCAAGTAACTAAAACTTTTGCACAGCACTGGATATGGTTCTATACCATCGCTGTCTAAAGAAACACATGAGAAAAACATATCTCCACATTTTTTTTTACTATTTCTATTTTTCAACATCATTTGAACACAATAGCTGCGGTTAATGTTCTGTGACAATTTCATGATGAACGGACCAATAGAAACGCTCCAAAACAGCTTGGAAAACATTCTGGTTCCAGTGACTTGCATTACAAGTGAAGACAGTTTTTGGTCTCTCCTGTAAAGTTAGGGTTTTTTTTGGGCAGTGAAGATATGGAATCTTATTCCGTGTTGCAAATGCAGTACAGCAAACACCAGGCACTACATGTTCTCTCGTGAGATTATCAGCACCCACTGTGAGAAGCACACTTGAGGAGGAGGAGGAGGAGGAAGAGGAGGACGTGGTGGGAACGACCTGCAGCAGGCGCTCAGGACGTGACCTTTAATCTGCAGGATTAAAACGCGTGTCATTTGTCAGGCGTGACATATTTCCACAGAGCCGGACGTTCCAATCCGCCCATCGGGCTGATGCGTCTTAAGTCCTGCGGCACTCCTGGACTGGATGAGCTCCTCAGTGGGAATAATAGGAGGAGATATCTCCAGCGTCTGCGCTTAGTACTCGTATTGCTCCTCTCTAGGCGGGTAATCTACCGCGCTTCCAAGAAAGACCACTAACACAGCTCTTTCAGAGAAACGCCCTAATCCGCCTCCAATCCCATTTAGGAATGTTCAGAATCCGGGCTTTTTTGCCGAAACGTGATTGTAAGGCTATTGTTATTATTACTAACGACACGGTTTCATATGCAGGACGTGTGTTCAATACACAAGAGTTCAGATCAGGACCCCCACAGGACCACCACAGAGCAGATACTATTAGGGAGGTCGATCATCCTCAGCACAGCGGTTGGTTAGTGCTGGACTGAGAATCGTCCACCAACCAAAACTATCCAGACAGCAGTGTCCTGTGGGCGGCGTCCTGTGTCCACTGATGAAGAACTAGAGGAACACAAACTGTGCAGCAGCAGATGAGCTACTGTCTCTGACTTTACATCTACAAGGTGGACCAGCAAGTAGTAGGAGAGTTTAAACACTCTGATCCACTCACACCAGCACAACACACTAACTAACACACCACCACCACATCAGTGTCACTGCAGTGCTGAGAATGACCCACCTCCCTAATAGTAGCTGCCCTGTGGTGGTCCTGTGGGGGTCCTGATCATTAAATAACTACAGTCTGTAAGTGTAGCTCCTGTATGGTCAGTGGAGCTGATACAGTGGACACAGCACACCTGACTCTGAACACTCCGCCGGGTCCTACCTGAGAGAGAAGGTGTCCAGGTTGGCCGAGCTCCTCATGTAGACGTAGAAGGAGGCGATGTCCGTCTTCCTGAGAGGTTTGGAGGAGGTCTGGATGACCACAGCCTCTCCGAGCCTGAGTACAGAAACAGGCTGAGCACCAGGCCGCACCTGGAGGAGGCGCACGCTCCCGATTCTCTGCATCGGAGTCATGGGGACGTACTCAACTCGTGGTCCTCCTCCAGCTGTCCTTCCTCTCTTCCCACCTTCCAGTGCTCTGCTGCATCGGCCGGAGTCGCTAGGCTGAGCCTGGTAGTAGAGCTCCAGTGGGTTCCCCGGGGCCAGGCCCTGTTTTTCCCGGCTGGAGGCTCCTGTCCCTGCTCCTTCGGCCGGGCTGAACCAGCCAGCAGGGGGCTCCACCTCCGCCATGCAAGTCCCTCTTTCATTGGAGATCAAACAAGATCCTCGCACCTCCTGTGTCTGCCAGAATGCGTAAACGGTCACACAAGGAAGCTCGTCCTTGGTCCCTTTCTCCTTGCTGCCTCTGTCCCAGTCCCTACCGGCGACGTAAAACAACACTCGGACTCTCGGGGAGGACGAGTACACGGACCGGGTCAGGACGAAGGAGCGGACCTTCCAGTTGAAGGTGAAGACCGGCGGAGATGGACGGAAAAGCTGCACGGACTGGATCAGGTCCAGAGGGATCTCCTGCTCGGTAGAGAGTGGGCCGTAGCTAGCGTTGACCATGGGGGGGCGCTCAGCCCGGAGTATGACGAACGGCTGGGTGTGGCTCTGCATGCTGGAGTTGCGCATGATATCCTGTCCCGCCTCTTTTAACAGGAAGTAGTCAGCATCCCGCACCTGGTAGCTGACGGGGAGGAACATGGGGTACGGACCGGAAGATCCAACGGTGTCCAACGCCTCCTGACTGTCCAGTTCTGCAAGAAAAGAAGACCACGTTAATACCACTAATACAGTGTTGCCCTCTCAGGTTGATCACTGTAATGGTCAGATTTGATCACAGTAATGGTCAGAGTTGATCACTGTAATGGTCAGATTTGATCACTGTAATGGTCAGAGTTGATCACTGTAATAGTCAGAGTTGATCACTGTAATGGTCAGAGTTGATCTCTATAATGTTCAGAGTTGATCACTGTAATGGTCAGAGTTGAACACTGTAAAAGTCAGAGTTGATCACTGTAATGGTCAGAGTTGATCACTGTAATGGTCAGAGTTGATCACTGTAATGGTCAGAGTTGATCACTGTAATGTTCAGAGTTGATCACTGTAAAAGTCAGAGTTGATCGCTGTAATAGTCAGAGTTGATCACTGTAATGTTCAGAGTTGGTCGCTGTAATGATCAGAGTTGATCACTGTAATGGTCAGAGTTGATCACTGTAATAGTCAGAGTTGATCACTGTAATGATCAGAGTTGATCACTGTAAGGTTCAGAGTTGATCACTGTAATGTTCAGAGTTGATCACTGTAATGGTCAGAGTTGATCACTGTAATGTTCAGAGTTGATCACTGTAATGGTCAGATTTGATCACTGTAAAAGTCAGAGTTGATCATTGTAAAGGTCAGAGTTGATCACTGTAATGGTCAGAGTTGATCACTGTAATAGTCGGAGTTGATCACTGTAATGGTCAGAGTTGATAACTGGAATGGTCAGAGTTGATCACTAATGGTCAGAGTTGATCACTGTAATGATCAGAGTTGAATACTGTAATGATCTGAGTTGATCACTGTAAAAGTCAGAGTTGATCGCTGTAATTGTCAGAGTTGATCACTGTAATAGTTAGAATTGATCACTGTAATATTCAGGGTTGATCACTGTAATAGTTAGAGTTGATTACTGTAATATTCAGAGTTGATCACTGTAATGGTCAGAGTTGATCACTGTAATAGTCAGAGTTGATCACTGTAATGGTCAGAGTTGATCATTGTAATGGTCAGAGTTAATCACTGTAATAGTCAGAGTTGATCACTGTAATGGTCAGAGTTGATCACTGTAAAAGTCAGAGTTGATCACTGTAATGGTCAGAGTTGATCACTGTAATGGTCAGAGTTAATCACTGTAATAGTCAGAGTTGATCACTGTAATGGTCAGAGTTGATCACTGTAATAGTCAGAGTTGATCACTGTAATGGTCAGAGTTGATCACTGTAGTGGTCAGAGTTGATCACTGTAATGTTCAGAGTTGATCACTGTAATGGTCAGATTTGATCACTGTAAAAGTCAGAGTTGATCATTGTAAAGGTCAGAGTTGATCACTGTAATGGTCAGAGTTGATCACTGTAATAGTCGGAGTTGATCACTGTAATGGTCAGAGTTGATAACTGGAATGGTCAGAGTTGATCACTAATGGTCAGAGTTGATCACTGTAATGATCAGAGTTGAATACTGTAATGATCTGAGTTGATCACTGTAAAAGTCAGAGTTGATCGCTGTAATTGTCAGAGTTGATCACTGTAATAGTTAGAATTGATCACTGTAATATTCAGGGTTGATCACTGTAATAGTTAGAGTTGATTACTGTAATATTCAGAGTTGATCACTGTAATGGTCAGAGTTGATCACTGTAATAGTCAGAGTTGATCACTGTAATGGTCAGAGTTGATCATTGTAATGGTCAGAGTTAATCACTGTAATAGTCAGAGTTGATCACTGTAATGGTCAGAGTTGATCACTGTAAAAGTCAGAGTTGATCACTGTAATGGTCAGAGTTGATCACTGTAATGGTCAGAGTTAATCACTGTAATAGTCAGAGTTGATCACTGTAATGGTCAGAGTTGATCACTGTAATAGTCAGAGTTGATCACTGTAATGGTCAGAGTTGATCACTGTAGTGGTCAGAGTTGATCACTGTAATGGTCAGAGTTGATCACTGTAATAGTCAGAGTTGATCACTGTAATAATCAGAGTTGATCACTGTAATAGTCAGAGTTGATCACTGTAATTGTCAGAGTTGATCACTGTAATAGTCAGAGTTGATCACTGTAATTGTCAGAGTTGATCACTGTAATAGTTAGAATTGATCACTGTAATATTCAGGGTTGATCACTGTAATAGTTAGAGTTGATCACTGTAATATTCAGGGTTGATCACTGTAATTAGAGTTGATCACTGTAATGGTCAAAGTTGATCACTGTAAAGATCAGAGTTGATCACTGTAATAGTCAGAGTTGATCACTGTAGTGGGCAGAGTTGATCACTGTAATAGTCAGAATTGATCACTGTAATAGTCAGAGTTGATCACTGTAATGGTCAGAGTTGATCACTGTAATGGTCAGAGTTGGTCACTAATGTTCAGAGTTGATCGCTGTAATGATCAGAGTTGGTCACTGTAATGGTCAGAGTTGATCGCTGTAATGGTCAGAGTTGATCGCTGTAATGGTCAGAGTTGATCGCTGTAATGGTCAGAGTTGATCACTGTAATGGTCAGAGTTGATCGCTGTAATGGTCAGAGTGTATCGCTGTAAAAGTCAGAGTTGATCATTGTAAAGGTCAGAGTTGATCACTGTAATGGTCAGAGTTGATTACTGTAATAGTCAGAGTTGATCACTGTAGTGGTCAGAGTTGATCACTGTAATGGTCAGAGTTGATCACTGTAATGGTCAGAGTTGGTCACTGTAATGTTCAGAGTTGATCGCTGTAATGATCAGAGTTGGTCACTGTAATGGTCAGAGTTGATCACTGTAATAGTCAGAGTTGATCACTGTAATGATCAGAGTTGATCACTGTAATAGTCAGAGTTGATCACTGTAATGATCAGAGTTGATCACTGTAATAGTCAGAGTTGATCACTGTAATGACCAGAGTTGATCACGGTACTAGTCAGAGTTGATCACTGTAATCGTCAGAGTTGATCACTCTAATTGTCAGAGTTGATCACTGTAATAGTTAGAATTGATCACTGTAATGGTCAGAGTTGATCACTGTAATGCTCAGAGTTGATCACTGTAGTGGTCAGAGTTGATCACTGTAATGGTCAGAGTTGATCACTGTAATAGTCAGAGTTGATCACTGTAATGATCAGAGTTGATCACTGTAATAGTCAGAGATGATCACTGTAATAGTCAGAGTTGATCACTGTAATTGTCAGAGTTGATCACTCTAATTGTCAGAGTTGATCACTGTAATAGTTAGAATTGATCACTGTAATATTCAGGGTTGATCACTGTAATAGTTAGAGTTGATTACTGTAATATTCAGGGTTGATCACTGTAATTAGAGTTGATCACTGTAATGGTCAAAGTTGATCACTGTAAAGATCAGAGTTGATCACTGTAATAGTCAGAGTTGATCACTGTAGTGGTCAGAGTTGATCACTGTAATGGTCAGAGTTGATCACTGTAATGGTCAGAGTTGGTCACTGTAATGTTCAGAGTTGATCGCTGTAATGATCAGAGTTGGTCACTGTAATGGTCAGAGTTGATCGCTGTAATGGTCAGAGTTGATCGCTGTAATGGTCAGAGTTGAGCACTGTAATGGTCAGAGTTGATCGCTGTAATGGTCAGAGTTGATCGCTGTAATGGTCAGAGTTGATCGCTGTAATGGTCAGAGTTGATCACTGTAATGGTCAGAGTTGATCGCTGTAATGGTCAGAGTGTATCGCTGTAAAAGTCAGAGTTGATCATTGTAAAGGTCAGAGTTGATCACTGTAATGGTCAGAGTTGATTACTATAATAGTCAGAGTTGATCACTGTAATGGTCAGAGTTGATCACTGGAATGGTCAGAGTTGATCGCTAATGGTCAGAGTTGATCAGTGTAATGATCAGAGTTGAATACTTTAATGATCTGACTTGATCACTGTAAAAGTCAGAGTTGATCGCTGTAATTGTCAGAGTTGATCACTGTAATAGTTAGAATTGATCACTGTAATATTCAGGGTTGATCACTGTAATAGTTAGAGTTGATCACTGTAATATTCAGGGTTGATCACTGTAACGTTTAGAGTTGATCACTGTAATGGTCAGAGTTGATCACTGTAATAGTCAGAGTTGATCACTGTAATGGTCAGAGTTGATCACTGTAATGGTCAGAGCTAATCACTGTAATAGTCAGAGTTGATCACTGTAATGGTCAGAGTTGATCACTGTAAAAGTCAGAGTTGATCACTGTAATGGTCAGAGTTGATCACTGTAATGCTCAGAGTTAATCACTGTAATAGTCAGAGTTGATCACTGTAATGGTCAGAGTTGATCACTGTAATAGTCAGAGTTGATCACTGTAATGATCAGAGTTGATCACTGTAATAGTCAGAGTTGATCACTGTAATGATCAGAGTTGATCACTGTAATAGTCAGAGTTGATCACTGTAATGACCAGAGTTGATCACGGTACTAGTCAGAGTTGATCACTGTAATCGTCAGAGTTGATCACTCTAATTGTCAGAGTTGATCACTGTAATAGTTAGAATTGATCACTGTAATGGTCAGAGTTGATCACTGTAATGCTCAGAGTTGATCACTGTAGTGGTCAGAGTTGATCACTGTAATGGTCAGAGTTGATCACTGTAATAGTCAGAGTTGATCACTGTAATGATCAGAGTTGATCACTGTAATAGTCAGAGATGATCACTGTAATAGTCAGAGTTGATCACTGTAATTGTCAGAGTTGATCACTCTAATTGTCAGAGTTGATCACTGTAATAGTTAGAATTGATCACTGTAATATTCAGGGTTGATCACTGTAATAGTTAGAGTTGATTACTGTAATATTCAGGGTTGATCACTGTAATTAGAGTTGATCACTGTAATGGTCAAAGTTGATCACTGTAAAGATCAGAGTTGATCACTGTAATAGTCAGAGTTGATCACTGTAGTGGTCAGAGTTGATCACTGTAATGGTCAGAGTTGATCACTGTAATGGTCAGAGTTGGTCACTGTAATGTTCAGAGTTGATCGCTGTAATGATCAGAGTTGGTCACTGTAATGGTCAGAGTTGATCGCTGTAATGGTCAGAGTTGATCGCTGTAATGGTCAGAGTTGAGCACTGTAATGGTCAGAGTTGATCGCTGTAATGGTCAGAGTTGATCGCTGTAATGGTCAGAGTTGATCGCTGTAATGGTCAGAGTTGATCACTGTAATGGTCAGAGTTGATCGCTGTAATGGTCAGAGTGTATCGCTGTAAAAGTCAGAGTTGATCATTGTAAAGGTCAGAGTTGATCACTGTAATGGTCAGAGTTGATTACTGTAATAGTCAGAGTTGATCACTGTAATGGTCAGAGTTGATCACTGGAATGGTCAGAGTTGATCACTAATGGTCAGAGTTGATCAGTGTAATGATCAGAGTTGAATACTTTAATGATCTGACTTGATCACTGTAAAAGTCAGAGTTGATCGCTGTAATTGTCAGAGTTGATCACTGTAATAGTTAGAATTGATCACTGTAATATTCAGGGTTGATCACTGTAATAGTTAGAGTTGATCACTGTAATATTCAGGGTTGATCACTGTAACGTTTAGAGTTGATCACTGTAATGGTCAGAGTTGATCACTGTAATAGTCAGAGTTGATCACTGTAATGGTCAGAGTTGATCACTGTAATGGTCAGAGCTAATCACTGTAATAGTCAGAGTTGATCACTGTAATGGTCAGAGTTGATCACTGTAAAAGTCAGAGTTGATCACTGTAATGGTCAGAGTTGATCACTGTAATGCTCAGAGTTAATCACTGTAATAGTCAGAGTTGATCACTGTAATGGTCAGAGTTGATCACTGTAATAGTCAGAGTTGATCACTGTAATGATCAGAGTTGATCACTGTAATAGTCAGAGTTGATCACTGTAATGATCAGAGTTGATCACTGTAATAGTCAGAGTTGATCACTGTAATGACCAGAGTTGATCACGGTACTAGTCAGAGTTGATCACTGTAATAGTTAGAATTGATCACTGTAATGGTCAGAGTTGATCACTGTAATGCTCAGAGTTGATCACTGTAGTGGTCAGAGTTGATCACTGTAATGGTCAGAGTTGATCACTCTAATTGTCAGAGTTGATCACTGTAATAGTTAGAATTGATCACTGTAATGGTCAGAGTTGATCACTGTAATAGTCAGAGATGATCACTGTAATAGTCAGAGTTGATCACTGTAATTGTCAGAGTTGATCACTCTAATTGTCAGAGTTGATCACTGTAATAGTTAGAATTGATCACTGTAATATTCAGGGTTGATCACTGTAATAGTTAGAGTTGATTACTGTAATATTCAGGGTTGATCACTGTAATTAGAGTTGATCACTGTAATGGTCAAAGTTGATCACTGTAAAGATCAGAGTTGATCACTGTAATAGTCAGAGTTGATCACTGTAGTGGTCAGAGTTGATCACTGTAATGGTCAGAGTTGATCACTGTAATGGTCAGAGTTGGTCACTGTAATGTTCAGAGTTGATCGCTGTAATGATCAGAGTTGGTCACTGTAATGGTCAGAGTTGATCGCTGTAATGGTCAGAGTTGATCGCTGTAATGGTCAGAGTTGAGCACTGTAATGGTCAGAGTTGATCGCTGTAATGGTCAGAGTGTATCGCTGTAATGGTCAGAGTTGATCACTGTAATTGTCAGAGTTGATCACTGTAATGATCAGAGTTGATCACTGTAATAGAGTTGATCACTGTAATGGTCAGAGTTGATCGCTGTAATGGTCAGAGTTGATCGCTGTAATGGTCAGAGTTGATGACTGTAATAGTCAGAGTTGATCAGTGTAATGATCAGAGTTGATCACTGTAATGGTCAGAGTTGATCACTGTAATGGTCAGAGTTGATCACTGTAATTGACAGGGTTGATCACTGTAATAGTCAGAGTTGATCACTGTAATGATCAGAGTTGATCACTGTAATGGTCAGAGTTGATCACTGTAATGGTCAGAGTTGATCACTGTAATGGTCAGAGTGGATCACTGTAATGGTCAGAGTTGATGACTGTAATAGTCAGAGTTGTTCAGTGTAATGATCAGAGTTGATCACTGTAATGGTCAGAGTTGATCACTGTAATGATCAGAGTTGATCACTGTAATGGTCAGAGTTGATCACTGTAATGGTCAGAGTTGATCACTGTAATAGTCAGAGTTGATCACTGTAATAGTCAGAGTTGATCACTGTAATGGTCAGAGTTGATCGCTGTAATGGTCAGAGTTAATCACTGTAATGGTCAGAGTTGATCATTGTAATGGTCAGAGTTGATCATTGTAATGGTCAGAGTTGATCACTGTAATGGTCAGAGTTGATCACTGTAATGATCAGAGTTGATCACTGTAATGGTCTCTTACTGGAGTTCTAAAGAAAACAATCCAACTCATACAGAACACAGTATAGAGCTGTTATGTAATTGATATATAGATTTAATTACATAAGCTGCACTGCTATAACCCATCTATAACAGTGGCTACATCGCTACTAGTTACTTTGCTTTACAAGTGATGTTCATGTGTAACTACGCAGTTGTTAGCAATCGCAGGAGCATGTCTGATCGAGGTAACTGAACAGCTCCACACGGTTTGGTTTTGGTACACCTCTACTTTAAGAGCTATCTATTAGCCTCCTGATAAACAGAGCAGTGCTGTGCTGGGCAGGGGCTGGTCAAGCTGGGTGGTCAGCCTGACACCATTCAAAAAACATATGCTGCAGATGGACTATTAGGATATTAGACAGTCACTGCTAAGCACTTCATAGATTACTCTGAGTACAGCACTCGCACTCCAGCCCCTCCCCAGATACGCAGACCACCGATTCAATTCAATATTCAGCAGCAGATCTTGAAAACCCTCATATGATTGGTTTACGCAAACAAGTTTAGAGTCAAACATTAACTAAATTGTGTGTTTATAAAAACAATAACGAGAGCGAGCTGGAAAGAGAAGAAGAACGATACACTGGCCTTCAGTTCCTGGAAGTAATTTCAGAAAAAAGCCAGATTGACCGTTGGGTTCGTGCAGTCATTACTCTGAAAGGCCAGGGCTGACCTTTCTTCCTAATCTTGACCAGATACCCCGTCCTGAGGATACGAGACAGGCTGTTCCGCTCAGACTAGCGCCAGCGTGTTAGAGACAGAAACAGGAGTTAGATTTAATATTCTAGAGTTTTCATTATA
>CM038710.1:3684443-3686943 GCA_021613375.1 Megaleporinus macrocephalus | reverse complement strand
CACAGTCCCTCCATTTTCACAGGCTCAAAAGTAACTGGACAGTCGACTGACGGGCAGGTATTGGCCAGGTGTGGCCTGTTTCCTCGTTATTTTATTATAAATAAAGGAGGTAGAAGGTCTGGAGGTGATTTCAAGTGTTGAATATGCGGTAATCAGCAACGCACTGATGGACGAAGCAATACCGACTGGGCTGGAAGATCACGGAGGACAACAAAAGAAACGGAATTCCTTCCGTGCTAAAGACAAATCAGGGACATTGTGGACGAGCTTCAGTAAGAAATTCTCTTTGTTTGTCTCCGAACACTACAGCATTAAAGCAAATGTCAAATATTTATCAATAGTATTCGCCGCCGCGCTGTGATTATTGGACTTCAGGCCTCAAATGACCAACACTGGCCTAAAAACACCAACTCTGGCCTAAAAACTATATAATAATCAGATTTTTATATTAAACAGTTATGAAGTCAGACACAGAGAGTCTGTCTCCAGCCCTACTGAGTCTCTACATAAACAGTATTTATCATCATGTAGACTTTCTTACATCCCTTAAACACACTGACCACTGAGGTTCCTCCCTTCGGCTGAACTGTAAACAAGCATTGATCGGTTCTTCAGACACTAAGACAATCCCATGATGCAATGCAAGCAGAACTAGTGGAGCTCCGAGCGGGGACATTATGTGACCAGCAGCAGCGCTCGTCCTCTTTCACTCCTCCAGAGCAACAACCAACAGCACTGAATAGGAGCGGTAGTGTAAGCAGGTTCTAGATAACTGAATAGGAGTGGTAGTGTAAGCTGGTTCTAGATAACGGAATAGGAGTGGTAGTGTAAGCAGGTTCTAGATAACTGAATAGGAGTGGTAGTGTAAGCTGGTTCTAGATAACTGAATAGGAGTGCTCTTGTAAGCTGGTTCTAGATAACTGAATACGAGTGATAGTGTAAGCTGGTTCTAGATAACTGAATAGGGGTGGTAGTGTAAGCATGTTCTAGATAACTGAATAGGAGTGGTAGTGTTAGCTGGTTCTAGATAACTGAATAGGAGTGGTAGTGTAAGCAAGTTGTGGATAAATGGGTGGGGATATAAGTGGTACTTTAGGTTGTTCTAGATAACTGAATAGGAGTGGTAGTGTAGGCAGATTCTAGATAAATAGTTCGGCCAGGTTCTAGATAACTGAGTGTTAAAACACCAATGGACCCATGGAGCTGAAACGCTGAGGAGACGCTGCAGCTTAGGTCAGTAAACATTGCTCACATGCAGTGGGCAGGAACATCTATCTATCTATATATATATATTATTGATCAGATGAAGACTTTTAAACCATCAGCTTAGGTACCTCAACACAAGTATATAAATTATATATATATATATATATATATATATATATATATATATATATATATATATATATATATATATATATATATATATACTTGTGTTGTGGTACCTAAGCTGATGGTTTAAAAGTCTTCATCTGATCAACAAGTGAATGTTCACCAGTAAGAACAGCAGATCTGATTAGAACAGATGTAAATAATCAGACATACAATACAAAGTAACATGAATATCTTATTGTGAGAGAAGTAGATCAGATCTTGATCCAGTTTGAAGAACAAAGTTAGGTCCCAGATTTCTCCTGGACGCCCCAGACATTGTATGGATGTGTTCAGTTCCTTCAGCAGTAATCTTGATTTAGCTTAATGAAGTACTGAGCAGTCAAAGCAGGTATTAGATGAGAACTGATAATAATACTGGGTTGTTTCCACAAGGAGAAGATACTTACTGTATTAATACTGTTTAATTATTAATTAAAATATGTAATTTTATATATAATAATGTTCTCACATGTTTAAAACTGTTACACAGTACTGTATATATATATAAAGCTGTTCCATCCGCAGCTTAGTCCAGTAAATCTACAGGACTGAGCCCGGTCCCTCAGTCTTCTCCTAATTCCTCGGCCTGGATTATCCTGTTTTACTTTCATTTTCACATTCACAAGCGTGCAGATCGCCATCGGCGCAAAAAAGGTCATAACTCGCAGCAATAAACGTCCTCTCGATCGTCCATAACCTTCGCCCCGACGTTTAATCTCAGGGAGCCGAATTAATAAATTGAGGCCTCCGGCCGCGGAGATTTACTCAGTCAAGGTACTCAGTCATATTTTTACAGATCAGCAATAATACATTAATACATATGCATTACTGAGCAATAAAAACATCAGTCTGAGAGAGAGAGAGAGAGAGAGAGAGAGAGAGAGAGACAGAGAGAGAGAGAGAGAGAGATATATAAGATCACAGATAAGAAGGAGAGAGCATCACCACAGCACCTCACTGCTTCACCACAGCACCTCACTGCTTCACCACAGCACCTCACTGCAGCATCACAGCATCTCACTGCTTCACCACAGCATCTCACTGCTTCACCACAGCATCTCACTGCTTCAATACGTCACCTCACTGCTTCACCACAGCATCTCACTGCTTCACCACAGCATCTCAC
>CM038710.1:3541943-3679443 GCA_021613375.1 Megaleporinus macrocephalus | reverse complement strand
AACAATACGCCACAACTCTTGAATAGTTTTAGCTCAGAATGATTGGAAACCTACGACCTCCAGCAGACAGAACTTTCAAATCTCGTTGAGATGACAGATGAAGGAGATGAACTTGAATTCGACTTGGAGTTGCCAATGCTAGTGGCTAACACAAGCAGGAATTTGGCACTTGATTCAATTTAGCATTGGCTTAATTTAAAGTTTGGTGGCTTTCTGTGTTTTTTCTGTGTGGAAAATCTTTGTTTTCCGAAGATTTCTATGTATCTTACTGCTGTGAACTGCTCTCTCAGAGACACGAGGAAAAGTTCACCCAAAACAGATTAGTAGTATTAAAGGTATATGGACGATACAAAAAGAGATCCAGTGACATCATATGAAGTTGATTTAGGGTAATGTCTTACTTGCTGATACTTTGCCGCAGCTAGATGAACTCACACTGGCTAGTGAGGGTGATTCTGCTGATTGCTGTAATATGTATATTGTGGTTAATCCAGAACTCCAGCCCAAGTTCTTGAGCTTGAAGTCCTAAAAATACTATAAGGTTCTAGAGCAAATTTTGGGATGTTTATTGTAACCAGATTACTTGCTAATACTTCGCTACACTTTATTAAACTCTGGACAGGGCGAGTTCTGAGGACTGTTGTGATCTGTTTATCACCTCCATAACTTAAACCATGACAGAGATAGGACAGCTAGAAGACAAGTCTAAGGAGCTCTGCCATGATGACCCAGGAGGCAGGAGTGTTAAAAGGTCCTGGATTTGATTAAGGAATGTGAAGGATACAGTTTTTTGAACTTAAGGAGTCGTTAGCGTAGGCCCCATCCTTGGTCCAGGTCTTGAGCACCAATTGTCCTGCCAGAGCCCACCCCGCCCTCCCTAAGAACTGAACAGTGCCAAACTGGTGGTGGTTGGGAGGACTGGTGTAGGTCAGGTATTCGTGGGGGGTAGTGAATGAACGAGTGGCAGATATTTCGCTAAATCCTACAAAAAGAGTGTAGAACAGGTATAACCTGTCAATCTTACAACATGCTGGCTACCTGTACGTCTCTCGGGCTCAACCAAAGGAGGTAGATGTGGTCGAGGGTCCCATTGGAGGATGGGGGTGTAAAAAAATATCAAAAATATTGAATATCGGGATGTTATGTTTGGTGATACTGTATCGATTCTCAAAAACACAGTATCAATACACAGATTCCTGGCAGACAGTGAATCACTGTGTGTTGTGTTTAAACCTCTGACCACTAGATGGCAGTGCTGTAATCCATTTTCAGCTCCACTCCAACATTAACAAGCAGCACAAGGGTGCAATGCTATAGTAAGCATTGACAAACCTGTTCATACAGTGGTGTGTTTTAATAGTAGATATAATGTATCACTTTGATTGTAGTATCGCAATATATCATGATATATTGAATCGTGACCGCCGTATCACGATACGTACTGTATCGCCAAGTTCTTGCCAACACACAGCCCTATTAGAGGATGGTGTAATGAAAACTGGAAAACTTTCACCTGGAGAAAAGATGTTGGAGGGGTTGTGAGGCGAAACAGTCCCGCCAGCATTCCAGATAGACCCCCAGCCGTGTGGTGGGTTGTACTAATACATAAAAAGGCGATGTTTGTGCTGTAGACATGGCGTTAGATATAAACGCTCGCTTGTGAGCCGAAGCACGTATGAATAGTTGACGAGAGCAAACGCGCGTTTAAGTATTAAAGTCGGTGGGAAGTCGTCTCGATGGACGCATGTAATTCCCTTCTCAGATTGTAGAACCACTTACGGGCTTTCATCTGCGTGTCTGAATCCAATCTGACTGCTCCACTTAGGAACTACATAAGGATCCAGCTGCTGCTGCTGCTGCTGAGCGGAGACTAACGACAAGCAAAGTGCTCTAATCTTTGCGGGCGCTCTCTGGAGGTCAAGAGACCAATTCCTCACATCATGGAAAGGTGATTTATCTTCTTTCAGTGTAAACAGCGACGGCCCGCTGATGAATAATGGAGCGAACGTCTCCATTAACCTGCGCAGATGTTCCCGAGTTGGTCAGGAATAAAACTGACCCCAGGAAATAATACAGTGGACGTGTAAGTCGGCATGAGCTCGGACTTCTGCTAACAGCAGGCTCGGAGACAGATTGCGGGACATATGGCTGAAAGCAAGAACGTGCTCACACTCACAGGAAAGTGCAAACCATGGTGAACCTCTGACCTTATTATGGTTCCATTCAACTCAGCCCACTGCTTTCCACTGAGTACAGGCCTGCGGACCACCAGAGTGCTTCACAGGCCCACTGGTCAGTGTAAATCAGGGTTTCTCAAACTGTACTTGGGGGGAGGCAGTAGCTTGTAATGGGCTGTTAGGTGAAACATCTTATGAACCTTATGAATCTTATGAACCTTAACAGAGACCCACAGTCTGAGACTACCGCAGCTACAGGTACTGATACAGACGGTCAGCTAGTCAGAGATCTGGACCCATCTCAAGTCCAACTCTGGTTCAGTTCACTGCTGGTGGAACACGTTCTATGATCATACGAGGAGCTTCATCAGTAGATCTCTCTTCTTCTTCTAGCAGCACATCAGCGCTGCACCGTCAGCATGATCTGCCTGTTTTATCGTCAGACTCTTCACAGACGTTCATCCCGTTCCTGTAGAACCAGCACCTAGTCATACAGACTGCTTCTACACACATTAGTAAAGAATGGGTCTCTCTCAGGAGCTCAGTGAACTCCAGCGTGGTACCGTGATAGGACGTCACCTGTGCAACAAGTCCAGTGGTGAAGTTTCCTCACTACTAAATATTCCACAGTGGACTGTCAGTGGTGTTCTAACAAAGTGGAAGTGATGGAGAACGACAGCAACTCAAACACCAAGTGGTAGAACACGTACAATGACAGAGCGGGTCAGCGGATGGTGAGGAGCATAGTGCACAGAGGTCACCAACTTTCTACAGAGTCAATCACTACAGACCTCCAAACTTCATGTGGTCTTCAGATCAGCTCAAGAACAGAGCATAGAGAGCTTCATGGAATGGGTCTCCATGGCCGAGCAGCTGCATTCAAGCCTTACATCACCAAGTGCAATACAGAGCGTCAGATGCAGTGGAGTAAAGCATGCAGTCACTGGACTCTAGAGCAGTGGAGACGTGTTCTCTGGAGTGACCAATCAAACTTCTCCGTCTGGCAATCTGATGGACAAGTCTGGGTTTGGCAGGTGCCAGGAGAACGGTACTTATCTGACTGCATTGTGTCGAGTGTAAAGTTTGGTGGAGGGGGGATTATGGTGTAGGCTTGTTTTTCAGGAGGTGGGATCGGACCCTCAGTTCCAGTGAAAGGAACTCTTGATGCTTCAGCAGACCAAGAGGTTCTGAACAATTTTGGCCCAACATGACTGCCCACCAGTGCACAGAGCAGCTCCATAAAGACATGGAGGAGCGAGTTTGGTGTGGAAGAACTTGACTGGCCTGCACCTCAACCTGATAGAACACCTTTGGGATGAATTAGAGCGGAGACTGTGAGCCAGACCTTCTCGTCCAACATCAGTGTCTGACCTCACTAATGTTCTTCTGGAAGAACAGTCCAACTACCCCATAAACACTCTCCTAAACCGTGTGGAGAGCCTTCCCAGAAGAGCTGAAGCTGTTATAGCTGCAAAGGTTGGGCCAACATCATATTAAACCCTATGAATTAAGAACGGGACGCCACTGGAAGTTTATTAATGGAAGTTTATTAATCAATTTAAGCTACAAAGTGATTAATAACCTGGTTCAGATCAGAATAGTGACCGACCTCTACCAAATATTATTATTAATGGATTATAATTGATTCTAACGTTTAACATTCAGTTAAATGACCAGCGTTCCTCCAGCTCTCTCCAAACACTCTAAAAAAAGATGCAGCCCTGATGCTGGATGGAAATGGCTCCAGCTGTGCCCGTGTGCCCCTCGCACGCTGATCCCACTCGCGAGTAAATTATTATCCAAATGGATGAAACTGACCTCGGTGCTTTCCCGTGTTGAGTAATTTGGGAAATGTGCTGCATCCCTGCGCTAGTGTTTCTGGTCGAGCCTGAAAGTGCAGCATGCATCTGCAGCGTGGCCGCTCGTCCACATCAATTAGACAAATGTCCCGGACCCTCCCGAGCCCTCCCTTCAATTCGACTGCACAGTTTAAGCGGCTCGTATTAAAAATGAATAGTAATAAAATCTGATTTATTACTACCCCACGTTTTTGGGTGCATACGTTTCTTCATCCGTCTGGATTCATTGGCGAGCGTAAGTATTCAGACGAGTGAAGCGCCGGGTGTGAATTATTTAGATGTTTTTTAGAGCACACATAACGCAGCTGGGAGGTCTGAGCCTCCGCTTTTGATTCTGGCCTCTGTTTCTGGGATCACAGGCTGCCGTTCCCAGTCCTGGTGCTGACCAGGCTCATAAAGAGCTGTGGAACCCGGCGAGGAGCTCAGTCGGGGCTGAGATTAGAAACAAAATACTCATAAATAGAAAACATGGATGATATGAACAGCAGTATCGTTTTATATAAGTCTTTATATGCGGCGCTGAGAGAGATCAGGACACAACCTACAGAATTTCAAAGATACATAAGCTCTTTCTTTCATACACATCTCGGTTTCTGATGTAGAATTTGTTTTCAGTATGTGAAATCAAGCCAAATGTGAGAGTTGACCTCATTTATGGGGTTAATTGGGACAGATGGTACAGCAAAATGGTACATATACACTGTGTACAGTGCATATATATATATATATATATATATATATATATATATATATATATATATATATATATATATATATATACTTATTTATTTCTTATAGCAATGAAAGCAGGACCGGGTGATCATCTGCATCTGCTCTCTTACACATAACCTCAGAATAAGAATCTGTTTCATCACCAGCGAACGTACACGTCCCGATCACACACTGCACTAATAACTAATTATTACAGCGAGCCCGCTTGCATATGCATCACAGCCCTCTGTAAACAAAGGTGGGCGTAGATATCAGTAACAGTGTGAACAGTTAGAAACACTACAGGCTGCAGCATCTCCACATGTTATTACCGATCTACCTCATTAATGCAGAGCTCACGGCTGTAAGCCTGTAACTAGTCTGTTTCTGACTGGACACACTGGTCGAGAGGTCTTAGTACACATACCGTCCACTTTAAGAAACATCTACCTTGTATTTCCGCAAGCTGGCCACTTTATTAGAAACACCCACCTTGTATTTTTGCTAGCTGGCCACTTTATTAGAAACACCTACCTTGTATTTCCGCTAGCTGGCCACTTTACTAGAAACACCTACCTTGTATTTCCGCTAGCTGGCCACTTTATTAGAAACACCTACCTTGTATTTCCGCTAGCTGGCCACTTTATTAGAAACACCTACCTTGTATTTTTGCTAGCTGGCCACTTTATTAGAAACACCAACCTTGTATTTCCGCTAGCTGGCCACTTTACTAGAAACACTTGTGCTTTCTTTAACTGGCCACTTTATTGGAAACATCTACATTGTGTTTCCGCTAACTGGCCACTTTATTAGAAACACCTACCTTGTGCTTTCACAAAATGGCCACTTTATGAGAAACACCTACCTTGTGCTTTCACAAACTGGCCACTTTATTAGAAACACCCACTCTGTATTTTTCCTAGCTGGCCACTTCATTAGAAACACCTACCTTGTATTTCCGCTAATTGGCCACTTTACTAGAAACACTTGTGCTTTCTCTAACTGGCCACTTTATTGGAAACATCTACATTGTGTTTCTGCTAACTGGCCACTTTATTAGAAACACCAACCTTGTGCTTTCACAAAATGGCCACTTTATTAGAAACACCTACCTTGTGCTTTCACGAACTGGCCACTTTATTAGAAACACCTACCATGTACATCCACTAACTGGCCACTTCATTAGAAACATCCACCTTGCGCTTTCACTAGTTGTCCACTTTATTAGAAACACCAACCTTGTGCTTTCAGTAACTGGCCAATTTATTAGAAACACCCACCACAGACTTCCACTCACTGGCCACTTTATTGGAAACATCTCCCTTGTGGTTTCACTCACTGGTCATTTTATTGGAAACACCTACCTTGTGCTTCCAGTCCCTAGCCACTTTATTAGAAACACCAACATTGTACATCCACTCACTGGCCACTTTATTAGAAACAGCAACCTTGTACCTCCACTAATTGACCTCTTCATTAGAACCCCTGCCTTGTACCTCCACTTGCTGGCCACTTTATTGGAAACATCTACCTTGTCCTTCCAGTCACTGGCTACCTTATTAGAAAAGGCAACCTTGTGCTTCCACTAACTGGCCACTTTATTAGAAACACCAACCCTGTGCTTCCACTAACTGGCCACTTTATTAGAAACACCAACATTGTGCTTCCACTAACTGGCCACATTATTGGAAACATCTACCCTATGCTTCCACTAACCGGACACTTTATAGGAAACATCTACCCTATGCTTCCACTAACCGGACACTTTATAGGAAACACCTACCTTGTACTTCCACTCACTGGCCACTTTATCAGAAACACCAACATTGTACATCCAAGTACTGGCCACTTTATTAGAAACACATACTGTACAGCTGGGTACAGACTGAATGCTGTATGGTTTATATAGCCTCCCTCTTCTATTCATTGCTGGTCAGTCTCTGACCACCGGGCTGCTATATCCAGATATTATGTGGGTGGTGGTCTATTCTCAGCACAGCGCTGACACTGACATCGTAGTGCATGCGGTGCAGGTACGAGAGCGTGAAGGCTGAGAGTGGACCGCCACCCAAAAATACCCGGACAGGGACAGCTCTGGATCCTAAACCCATTAAAACACGCTGACGCTGCGCGGAACCTGAATAAGCGTGTGACTGACTTTGCAGCTGATTGTGTAATTATGTTTTTAACACTTACACACACAGTCATACACAAACAGAGTTGAACTAAATTTAAATTAGCTCGTTTACAGCAGCTGAGCCACAGAGCTGCCCTCATCAGCCTGATTACACTGGACTGAGCCGTATTCACGCCGCTCCCTCCACACAGTAACCACGGCTGTTATATTTCATCTTTTATCATTTTATCCTCGCTTAAAAGGAGCCGGGACACAGCGCAGGCGCTCCCAGCCAGACTGCACACCCGCGTGTGTGTGTGTGTGTGAGCACGCTGGAGCAAGTTTTTGGGTCAAGATGAACACTAATCTCAGCCAGACTACAACTCTGAACACAGACACTCAGAGAAAAATTACTTTACCAGCGAGCGAGAGAGAGAGAGAGAGAGAGAGAGAGAGGGAGAGAGAGAGCAGGGGGGCGGGGGGCATCATGCCGGTCAGGCTGTTTGGGATTTCTGTATCCAATGAGACTCTGAAAGCTGCTTTTAAAAATCAGTTTTTATGAGGATTTCTCTTGTTTTTATCATCTCATCCAGGCAGTTTAGCATGAAACAGGCTCCGCAGCAGGAAAGAGCCTCAATGCGCTCAGCCTGAGTTACACTTCTCTTCTCAGTAAACACAAACACTGGAATGAGAGAGTTTAGACTCTCAGTTAGGGGTGCCATATCGTATCGTACACAAAAATATTTGAATATGGTGAACGATATTATACCCTGAAATATATATCCATATCACCCATCACTAATTATCACATCAGGTACTATATTTACTGTTTTAGAAAAATAAAAATTCATACTTTTCTCATTTCTCATTATATATCTACTACAGACAGATTTTATCTGACCAGTATGATTCACTTTACTTCAGTTCTGGATATATATATATTTGAAGTGCATTATTTAGTATCGTGACATTCTGGATCATTGACTTCTGTTACAATCTGATGAAAATTCTTGTATTTTTTAATATCTCAGTTAGGAGTGTGTCATATCATATCATAAGCAATAATAAAATTTAATTTTCATTTTGTTGCAGTAGTGTATTCTTGATTTTTTTTTATTCAATGTTTTGTCATATCGCCAAGAGTATCGGTATCACAAAAATACCATGAAATATCGTGATATTATTGTAGGGCCGTATCGCCCACTCCTACTCTCAGTGCTGTAAAAGTCGTACAGACAGACAGCACTGTCCCCTCACATCCCAAGACTGTTACAGCCGAACACTGATTAATCACTAATCACATTAAATACACTGTAAACAGAGTTTAGTTATAAAGTGAGAAATGATGGGAGGATGGACCTGCTGGATCTATCTTTCCATCTATCTATTCATCCACCTAACCTAACCCCATCCTCCAACCCATCCATCCATCTGTCTATCTATCTATTCATCCACCTAACCTAACCCCATCCTCCAACCCATCCATCTATCTGTCTATCTATCTATTCATCCACCTAACCCCATCCTCCAAACCATCCATCTATCTTTCCATCTATCTAGTCAGCTATCCATTCATCCACCTAACCTAACCCCATCCTCCAAACCATCCATCTATCTTTCCATCTATCTAGTCAGCTATCCATTCATCCACCTAACCTAACCCCATCCTCCAAACCATCCATCTATCTTTCCATCTATCTAGTCAGCTATCCATTCATCCACCTAACCTAACCCCATCCTCCAAACCATCCATCTATCTTTCCATCTATCTAGTCAGCTATCCATTCATCCACCTAACCTAACCCCATCCTCCAACCCATCCATCCATCTGTCTATCTATCTATTCATCCACCTAACCTAACCCCATCCTCCAAACCATACATCTATCTGTCTATCTATCTATTCATCCACCTAACCTAACCCCATCCTCCAACCCATCCATCCATCTGTCTATCTATCTATTCATCCACCTAACCTAACCCCATCCTCCAAACCATCCATCTATCTGTCTATCTATCTATTCATCCACCTAACCTAACCCCATCCTCCAACCCATCCATCCATCTGTCTATCTATCTATTCATCCACCTAACCTAACCCCATCCTCCAACCATACATCTATCTGTCTATCTATCTATTCATCCACCTAACCTAACCCCATCCTCCAAACCATACATCTATCTGTCTATCTATCTATTCATCCACCTAACCTAACCCCATCCTCCAAACCATACATATATCTGTCTATCTATCTATTCATCCACCTAACCTAACCCCATCCTCCAACCCATCCATCTGTCTATCTATCTATTCATCCACCTAACCTAACCCCATCCTCCAAACCATCCATCTATCTTTCCATCTATCTAGTCAGCTATCCATTCATCCACCTAACCTAACCCCATCCTCCAACCCATCCATCCATCTGTCTATCTATCTATTCATCCACCTAACCTAACCCCATCCTCCAAACCATACATCTATCTAGTCAGCTATCCATTCATCCACCTAACCTAACCCCATCCTCCAAACCATCCATCTATCTTTCCATCTATCTAGTCAGCTATCCATTCATCCACCTAACCTAACCCCATCCTCCAACCCATCCATCCATCTGTCTATCTATCTATTCATCCACCTAACCTAACCCCATCCTCCAAACCATACATCTATCTGTCTATCTATCTATTCATCCACCTAACCTAACCCCATCCTCCAACCCATCCATCCATCTGTCTATCTATCTATTCATCCACCTAACCTAACCCCATCCTCCAAACCATACATCTATCTGTCTATCTATCTATTCATCCACCTAACCTAACCCCATCCTCCAACCCATCCATCCATCTGTCTATCTATCTATTCATCCACCTAACCTAACCCCATCCTCCAACCATACATCTATCTGTCTATCTATCTATTCATCCACCTAACCTAACCCCATCCTCCAAACCATACATCTATCTGTCTATCTATCTATTCATCCACCTAACCTAACCCCATCCTCCAAACCATACATCTATCTGTCTATCTATCTATTCATCCACCTAACCTAACCCCATCCTCCAAACATCTATCCATCTGTCTATCTATCTATTCATCCACCTAACCTAACCCCATCCTCCAAACCATCCATCTATCTGTCTATCTATCTATTCATCCACCTAACCTAACCCCATCCTCCAAACCATCCATCTATCTGTCTATCTATCTATTCATCCACCTAACCTAACCCCATCCTCCAAACCATCCATCCATCTGTCTATCTATCTATTCATCCACCTAACCTAACCCCATCCTCCAACCCATCCATCCATCTGCACTTCTATCTATTCACCCACCTAACCTAACCCCATCCTCCAAACCATCAATCCATCTGCACTTCTATCTATTCATCCACCTAACCTAACCCCATCCTCCAACCCATCCATCTATCTTTCCATCTATCTATTCATCCACCTAACCTAACCCCATCCTCCAACCCATCCATCCATCAGCACTTCTATCTATTCATCCACCTAACCTAACCCCATCCTCCAACCCATCCATCCATCTGCACTTCTATCTATTCATCCACCTAACCTAACCCCATCCTCCAACCCATCCATCTATCTTTCCATCTATCTATTCATCCACCTAACCCCATCCTCCAAACCATCCATCTATCTTTCCATCTATCTATTCATCCACCTAACCTAACCCCATCCTCCAACCCATCCATCTATCTATTCATCCACCTAACCTACCCCATCCTCCAAACCATCCATCTATCTTTCCATCTATCTATTCATCCACCTAACCTAACCCCATCCTCCAACCCATCCATCTATCTATTCATCCACCTAACCTACCCCATCCTCCAAACCATCCATCTATCTTTCCATCTATCTATTCATCCACCTAACCTAACCCCATCCTCCAACCCATCCATCTATCTTTCCATCTATCTATTCATCCACCTAACCTAACCCCCAATCCTCCAAACCATCATCTATCTGCACTTCTGTCTTTCCATCTATCTATTCAGCTATCCATTCATCCACCTAACCTAACCCCCCATCCTCCAAACCATCCATCTGCACTTCTGTCTTTCCATCTATCTATTCAGCTATCCATTCATCCACCTAACTTAACCCCCATCCTCCAAACCATCCATCTGTCCATCTAGCTATTCATCCACCTAACCCTATCCTTCAAACCATCCATCTATCTGTACTTCTCTCTTTCCATCTATCTATTCAGCTATCCATTTATCCACCTAACCTAACCCTATCCTCCAAACCATTTATCTTTCCATCTATCTATCTTTCTATCTGTTCAGCCATCTAACCTAACCCCATCCTCCAAACCATGTCATCTATCTTTCCATCTATCTATTAATCTATCCTTTATCCACCAAACCCAACCCCATCCACCAAACGTCCATCTCTGTCCATCTTTTTTCCATCTATCCAATAATCTATCCATTCATCCACCTAACCTAACCCCATCAACCAAACCATCCATCTATCTGTCCATGTATCTATTAATCTATCCATTCATAGACCTAACCTAACCTCTATCCATCCATCTAACCTCATGTAATCTAACCCCATTCACTACACCACCCATCCGCCCCGATCAGGACCCCAGTCAGTACCCTAGTCAGTACAACAGTAAGTACACCAGTCTGTACCCCAGTCAGTACCCCAGTCAGTACACCATTCAGTACACCAGTCAGTACCCCAATCGGTACACCAGTCAGTACAACAGTAAGTACACCAATCTGTAACCCAGTCAGTACCCCAGTCAGTACAGTAGTCTGTACGCCAATCAGTACCCCAGTCAGTACAACAGTAAATACCCCAGTCGGTACGCCAGTCAGTACCCCAGTCAGTACAACAGTAATTACACCAGTCAGTATCCCAGTCAGTACAACAGTAAGTACACCAGTCTGTACACCAGTCAGTACCCCAGTCGGTACGCCAGTCAGTACCCCAGTCTGTACACCAGTCTGAACACCAGTCTGTTCACCAGTCACTCACACAAAGTAGAGCCTTAGTTTTGTTTAATCCTGTGAATTCCAGACTTCTTATTAAATCTTACTATTAAATTAATTAAATGTACTAAATTATTTAAATTAATATTGTATTATTAAACAGCCTGTCTGTATCGACTCTCTCAGGAACCACACTGGAACTTGTGTGTGTATGTAAGCAGTTAAGAGAGTGAGGAACTGAAGTTTAGTGGCTGGACATGGTCAGTCGCTCCAGACTGACCTGAGCTTCATCTCGGGGTCTTTATTTTAAGACCGAGATAAATACACACCAACTCTACTCTCCAAATTCTGCTCCCACTTTCTGACCACCAGCTCTCCACATCAAAACTTTCACTGATCTGATCTGCTGAATGTTCTAGATAATGAAGTGGAGAACCCTCTGAACGCTGAATCTCAGCGGGGTATCAAAGCACGTGAAGTTTGCCTACCTTGCATGAGCGCGGGGACCACCACGGCCAAGAGCATCTGCGCGATCCTCCACGAGTGCGCGCTCATGTTGGCCAAACGAGCGGTGCACGATTTACTCCCATGCACAAGAGGAACGCGCGCATGCACTTCTTCACAAGAGGAGCGGAGAACGGGTCACGAGCGCGGGTGCATCCTCGCGTGCGGCGAAAGCCTCGGCTTGCTGATTACCTGACTTTCTCCGCGTCTTTGGACGCGCGCGCCACTGACTCGCAGCGCACGAGGGACTTTTTGGGCTTTTGTTTTTTTTAAGCCCTGAAATGAGTCCGCTGATCTGCGCGAGCTCACAGGCTCGTGGCTTTTACAGCCCCGCCCCCTCGGGTCTGCGTAGGAGTTGACAGGCATTGCGACTCATTTAACCGACTCGGTTCACCACGGCGACTCATTTCAGTGACTCGGTTCACCACGGCGACTCATTTCAGTGACTCGGTTCTTCAGAGCTATAAAAGTTTAAGTGAGTCGAAAAGAAGAAGTTTAGATTCGTTTACAGTGAAGGACCAGAACGAGGCTCTGTGATGACCTCTGCAGTGGTCATTCTACCCTAAACACCGTACAGTTAATGAGGGGCTACAGGTAATAACATAGTCAGTGTAGATAAACAGGGTCCTATAGTGACCCCCTCACTCCTCCTCTATCTCACCTCAGTGTCCATCTGCTCGTTTCAGATAAACGAGTCTGTAACTGATTCAGTTATTTCTGACTGTTAACCTGTAAAAACTTGAAAGAAAGAAAGAAAGAAAGAAAGAAAGAAAGAAAGAAAGAAAAGAAAAAAGAAAATAGAAAAAATGAAAAAAGAAAGAAAAAAAGAAAGAAAAGAAAAAAGAAAATAGGAAAAATGAAAAAAGAAAGAAAGAAAGAAAGAAAGAAAGAAAGAAAGACAGACAGGAAAAGAATAGAGCATAGAAGAAAAATGAATGGAAGGGTAAAGAAAGGAAGAAAGAAAAAGAATAGAGCATAGAAGAAAAATGAATGGAAGGGTAAAGAAAGGAAGAAAGAAAAAGAATAGAGCATAGAAGAAAAACGAATGGAAGGGTAAATAAAAAAGAAAGAAAGAAAGAATAAAAGGAAGAAAGAAAAAAGATCATGGAAGAAAAAGAAGGGGAAGGAAAAAAAGAAAAAGAAAGAAAGAAAAGAACAAAGTAAAAAGAAGGAAAGAAAAAAGAAAGAAAACAGAGCACAGAAGAAAAAACAATGGAAGGGAAAAGAAGGAAAGAAAGAAAGAAAAAAAATGTAGAAGAAAAAGAAGGTTGAAGAAAGAAAAGAGATAATTGACAAAAAAGTATAATGGAAAGACATAAAGAAAGAAAGAAAAAAAATGTAGAAGAAAAAGAAGGAAAGACATAAAGAAAGAAAGAAGTAAGAAAGAAAGAAATAAAGATGCAGGTAAAAAAGGAAAAGAAGAAATGAAAGAGAGAAAGAGATTAACTTTGTATGAGGAAGTATGTGGTATTAAAGTTTATATAAATATTATAAATCAGCTCCAGTGATTCTAATCCAGCTCCTCACTGACTCACTGATAGAGTGATGGATAGATAGATATCGCCCTCTACTGCTCAAGACCTGTAACCACACCTTTCATTAACAGGACTGCTGCTGGTTTCCAGCCATGGGTTAACAAAGGTAAGAAAGAAAGGTACCAGTAGTAACCTTACAGCGGTGGGTTAACAGTGGTGGGTTAGCAGAGGTGGGTTAACAGTGGTGGGTTAACAGTGGTGGGTTAGCAGAGGTGGGTTAACAGTGGTGGGTTAACAGAGGTGGGCTAACAGAGGTGGGTTAGCAGAGGTGGGTTAACAGAGGTGGGTTAACAGAGGTGGGTTAACAGCGGTGGGTTAGCAGAGGTGGGTTAACAGAGGTGGGTTAACAGCGGTGGGTTAGCAGAGGTGGGTTAACAGTGGTGGGTTAACAGAGGTGGGCTAACAGAGGTGGGTTACCAGCGGTGGGTTAGCAGAGGTGGGTTAACAGTGGTGGGTTAACAGAGGTGGGCTAACAGAGGTGGGTTAGCAGAGGTGGGTTAACAGAGGTGGGTTAACAGCGGTGGGTTAGCAGAGGTGGGTTAACAGTGGTGGGTTAACAGAGGTGGGCTAACAGAGGTGGGTTAGCAGAGGTGGGTTAACAGCGGTGGGTTAGCAGAGGTGGGTTAACAGAGGTGGGTTAACAGCGGTGGGTTAACAGCAGTGGGTTAACAGAGGTGGGTTAACAGCGGTGGGTTAGCAGAGGTGGGTTAACAGCGGTGGGTTAGCAGAGGTGGGTTAACAGTGGTGGGTTAACAGAGGTGGGCTAACAAAGGTGGGTTAACAGCGGTGGGTTAACAGCGGTGGGTTAGCAGAGGTGGGTTAACAGAGGTGGGTTAACAGAGGTGGGTTAACAGCAGTGGGTTAACAGAGGTGGGTTAACAGAGGTGGGTTAACAGCAGTGGGTTAACAGAGGTGGGTTAACAGCAGTGGGTTAACAGAGGTGGGTTAACAGTGGTGGGCTAACAAAGGTGGGTTAACAAAGGTGGGTTAACAGCGGTGGGTTAACAGCGGTGGGTTAACAGCGGTGGGTTAACAGAGGTGGGTTAACAGAGGTGGGTTAGCAGAGGTGGGTTAACAGAGGTGGGCTAACAAAGGTGGGTTAGCAGAGGTGGGTTAACAGCGGTGGGTTAACAGAGGTGGGCTAACAAAGGTGGGTTAACAGCGGTGGGTTAACAGCGGTGGGTTAACAGAGGTGGGTTAACAGAGGTGGGTTAACAGCGGTGGGTTAACAGCGGTGGGTTAGCAGAGGTGGGTTAACAGAGGTGGGTTAACAGCGGTGGGTTAACAGGTGGGTTAAAGGGTTGCTTAAAGGTCAGCTGGTCTTCACTGTAAAAACAGATATACTTTGACTGTCATAGCATTATAAATTCTACAGTCTCTCCATTCTTTCTTTCTTTCTTTCTTTCTTTCTTTCTTTCTTTCTTTCTTTAGTCCTCTCTTTCTTTCTTTAGTCCTCTCTTTCTTTCTTTAGTCCTCTCTTTATTCCCATTGTCATTAATTTTCTTTCTTTAGTTTGTTCTTTCTTTTTGAAGTAAGTCTGTATAATAATATAAATTAAGCCTATATTGTGCAAAATAATAGCACAAACTGTACACGTGAAATGTCCCAAACATGGCCACCATCTTGAAAGCCGCCATACTGGATTAATGGCATGTTGGCCGTGTAGAAGATCAAAGAAGACCAGAACTGTCTCAGAAATGTATTGATACAATCAGATCTGCAATATCTCTTGTGCTTCAAACGTTATCAATACAGAAATTTGCAACAACCACATTGAACAACATGTCCACTGCGCTGAACACAGATCTGAGGGTGCAGTTCAGCCCCAGGGACATTCAGATAATATTCAAGATGGCTATGTTTGGGACAAGATAGGCCCCCCTCCCTCATCACTGGCTGGGGTATTCAAATACACTATTTTTCCTTTCCTTTTTGAAATAAAAGAGTGTCCTGAGACTCACCCTGTAGGTATTATGTACTGATGATTGTAGGTTATGTTAATATCAGCATGTCTGTTGGTCAGGTTTTTCAGAAATACTTATATTTATACATATATATAAAAAATTGTATGTTTTTGTTTGTTTGTTTGTTTCACAGCTGCTAAACTCTGTAGTTTCATACTTGGATAAAAACCTGGCAGCGTCCTTCAGTACAGAGTCTCTCTCAGTTCACCCTCAGTCTGTTTCCTCTGGGGAGAACATCTTCACTCTGTTCTCTCTGACAAAGAAAGCTGAAGAACTCCAGAGCTTCCTTTCCTCCGCTGACCGGCTCTCTCACTTCTGACTTCACTGTAAAAGTCGAGAGTTCAGCCTGATTTTAAACTCAACTTAGAGGAAAGTTTTCTTACTAGATATCTCAAACTGCAGAAAACTGACTCGTCCATACGTCCCATACAAACTGCTTCAAAACCAAATCTTCATTAGATTCAGTGTATAACTCTAAATGTATTGTTACGTTTAATTACATATATACTTATTGTTACATATATATAGGTATATATATACATATATATATAGGTGTGAGGTCAGATACTGATGTTGGACGAGAAGGTCTGACTCACAGTCTCCGCTCTAATTCATCCCAAAGGTGTTCTATCAGGTCAGGACTCTGTGCAGGCCAGTCAAGTTCTTCCACACCAAACTCGCTCCTCCATGTCTTTATGGAGCTGCTCTGTGCACTGGTGGGCAATCATGTTGGAACAGGAAGAGGCCGCCCCCCCAAACTGTCCCCACAAAATTGGGAACATGAAAAGAAAAAAAAAAGAAAAACACAGCATAGAAGAAAAAGAAAGGAAAGGAAGAAAAGAGATAAATAAATAAACAGATAATAAAGAAAAAGGAATAATGAAAAAGGCATAAAGAAAGAAAAAAATAAAAGAAAGAAGAAAAACAGCATACAAAAAACAGAAGGGGAAGAAAGAAAGAAAGAAAGTGATATTGACAAATAAAAGAATAATAATTAAAAGATATAAATAAAGGAAAAAAAGAAAGAAAGAAAAAAGATACATATAATTAAGTAAAAGAAGAATAAAGAGAAAAAATAATAATAAAGATACAGGTAAAAAAGTAAAGAAGAAATTAAGAAAGTAAAAGACAGAAAGAGATAAACATTGTGTGATGAAGTATGTGTTAAATATTATTAATCAGCTGCAGTGCATATATATATATATATATATATATATATATATATATATATATATATATATATATATATATATATATATATATATATATGTGTGTGTGAGGTCAGAGACTGATGTTGGACGAGAAGGTCTGGCTCACAGTCTCGGCTCTGGTGTTCTATCAGGTGTTCTATCAGGTTGAGGTCAGGACTCTGTGCAGGACAGTCACGTTCTTCCAAAGTGGCTTTAGATCATTCAAAATTTGTTCTGACAGCAATAATACAACAGCATTGGCTTTGCACTGCAAACACAGTCAATGGTTCTACTCCTCGCTCTACTGATAGAGGAGCGCTCCTACCCACTCTCTGTTTCCTCTGCCACCCACCGCACTGTAGACCCCGGCTAGAGAGCTGTATGTACTTGCTGAACCTCGGTTGGCCACACTGCTGACACTGGCTCGAAGAGTCGCTGGAGGGAAGCTGTCATTGTTACCCGGCCGTTCTCACCGCTGCCTCTATCGGCAACCTCCAGCCAGGCTCTGCTGCTTCCTCCACCGCCCTCACCGCCCATCCTCGCTGGACTACTCCTTTCTCTGAGTCTTCAGCCGGGTTCTCTCTTCTTTCATAGTTCATAGTATCACCATTCCTTTCCAGTCTGTATGGGGGAGGTGACCCCACTTCTGACACCAACTGTAGCATCAGTGTAAAGTAGGAAGATGTGGGAAACAGTGCTTTAGATAAAAGCTCTTTTACTGAACTGGCAGAAGAGAGAACCGGCACTCAACGCTGGCTCATGCGTGGTAGACATCAACACTGACAACTAATCCCATCGTTGTCCATATATATAAGTAAACCATGTATCTCAGTTTTTTGTCAATTTCTATTTTTCTACATTATTTGAACAAGACAACATCAACTGACATTGCGTGAGAAGTTTATGACGAACTGATCAATAGAAATGCTCCAAAATCAATTGGAAAGAATGCCGGTTTCATTGACTTATATTGAAAGTGAAGACAGTTTTTGGCCTCTCCTGTAAAGTTGCTATTGTGGAGATACTTTTTTTCTCTGGACGGTGATGATATGTTAGTTAATGTCAGTGAAGTGGTTCAGCTCCTGTTTAATTAGTCATTGTGCCGTGGTCCTCTAATCACCATGAATCCGCTGATGCAGGAGAAATGATGCGGAAGACGATGCTGACACTGAAAAGAAGTAAATAGCAACTCCTCCTCTTACTAGGCTGTGTTTACAGAGCAGGTTGAGTTATTACGTTCTGTTAGGTGCAGAACGGAGCCGTTCAGTCATTTCAGTTTATTTTTAATAAAGCAGCTGCAGCACAAACTCTATTCACCCCTCACGTCTGAAACTTCCACTGGAATGAATATAAATGTGCTGGTGAAGACCTCACCGCGACTGCTCTTCAGGCCTCTGAGGCTGATTTTACCCGCATTCAAACAAGAACACACGGCGGCAGTGCAGGAGGCACCTCCAGGTCTTTGTTCGGCTTGAGGTGGTGTTTCATGGTTTCCTGAGCTCCTACTGGTGTGGAGCCGAATTACCCCTTACATGTTCTACCTCCTCTCCAGAGCCTAACACTGTCTCTCTGGGTCCTAAATAACTGTCTGAACATGTTCTACCTCCTCTCCAAAGCCTAACACTGTCTCTCTGGGTCTTAATGAACTGTCTGAACATGTTCTACCTCCCCTCCAGGGCTTAACACCGTCTCTCTGGGTCTTAATGAACTGTCTGAACATGTTCTACCTCCTTTCCAGAGCCTAACACTGTCTCTCTGGGTCTTACTGAACTGTCTGAACATGTTCTACCTCCTCTCCAGAGCTTAACACTGTCTCTCTGGGTCTTAATGAACCATCTGGACATGTTCTACCTACTCTCCAGAGCCTAACACTGTCTCTCTGCGTCTTAATGAACTTTCTGAACATGTTCTACCTCCTCTCCAGAGCCTAACACTGTCTCTCTGGGTCTTAATGAACTTTCTGAACATGTTCTACCTCCTCTCCAGAGCCTAACACTGTCTCTCTGGGTCTTAATGAACTGTCTGAACATGTTCTACCTCCTCTCCAGAGCCTAACACTGTCTCTCTGGGTCTTAATGAACTGTCTGAACATGTTCTACCTCCACTCCAGAGCTTAACACCGTCTCTCTGGGTCTTAATGAACTGTCTGAACATGTTCTACCTCCTCTCCAGAGCCTAGCACTGTCTCTCTGGGTCTTAATGAACTGTCTGAACATGTTCTACCTCCTCTCCAGAGCCTAACACCGTCTCTCTGGGTCTTAATGAACTGTCTGAACATGTTCTACCTCCTCTCCAGAGCCTAACACCGTCTCTCTGGGTCTTAATGAACTGTCTGAACATGTTCTACCTCCTCTCCAGAGCTTAACACCGTCTCTCTGGGTCTTAATGAACTGTCTGAACATGTTCTACCTCCTCTCCAGAGCCTAGCACTGTCTCTCTGGGTCTTAATGAACTGTCTGAACATGTTCTACCTCCTCTCCAGAACCTAACACTGTCTCTCTGGGTCTTAATGAACTGTCTGAACATGTTCTACCTCCTCTCCAGAGCTTAACACTGTCTCTCTGGGTCTTAATGAACTGTCTGAACATGTTCTACCTCCTCTCCAGAGCTTAACACCGTCTCTCTGGGTCTTAATGAACTGTCTGAACATGTTCTACCTCCTCTTCAGAGCCTAACACTGTCTCTCTGGGTTTTAATAAACTATCTGAACATGTTCTACCTCCTCTCCAGAGCCTAACACTGTCTCTCTGGGTCTTACTGAACTGTCTGAACATGTTCTACCTCCTCTCCAGAGCTTAACACCGTCTCTTTGGGTCTTAATGAACTGTCTGAACATGTTCTACCTCCTCTCCAGAGCTTAACACTGTCTCTCTGGGTTTTACTGAACTGTCCGAACATGTTCTACCTCCTCTCCAGAGCTTAACACTGTCTCTCTGGGTCTTAATTAACTGTCTGAACATGTTCTACCTCCTCTCCAGAGCTTAACACTGTCTCTCTGGGTCTTAATTAACTGTCTGAACATGTTCTACCTCCTCTCCAGAGCATAACACTGTCTCTCTGGGTCTTAATGAACTGTCCGAACATGTTCTACCTCCTCTCCAGAGCCTAACACTGTCTCTCTGGGTTTTAATGAACTGTCTGAACATGTTCTACCTCCTCTCCAGAGCTTAACACTGTCTCTCTGGGTCTTAATGAACTGTCTGAACATGTTCTACCTCCTCTCCAGAGCATAACACTGTCTCTCTGGGTCTTAATGAACTGTCCGAACATGTTCTACCTCCTCTCCAGAGCATAACACCGTCTCTCTGGGTCTTAATGAACTGTCCGAACATGTTCTACCTCCTCTCCAGAGCTTAACACCGTCTCTCTGGGTCTTAATGAACTGTCCGAACATGTTCTACCTCCTCTCCAGAGCTTAACACCGTCTCTTTGGGTCTTAATGAACTGTCCGAACATGTTCTACCTCCTCTCCAGAGCTTAACACTGTCTCTCTGGGTTTTAATGAACTGTCCGAACATGTTCTACCTCCTCTCCAGAGCATAACACTGTCTCTCTGGGTCTTAATGAACTGTCCGAACATGTTCTACCTCCTCTCCAGAGCCTAACACTGTCTCTCTGGGTCTTAATGAACTGTCCGAACATGTTCTACCTCCTCTCCAGAGCCTAACACTGTCTCTCTGGGTCTTAATGAACTGTCTGAACATGTTCTACCTCCTCTCCAGAGCTTAACACCGTCTCTCTGGGTCTTAATGAACTGTCTGAACATGTTCTACCTCCTCTCCAGAGCTTAACACTGTCTCTCTGGGTCTTAATGAACTGTCCGAACATGTTCTACCTCCTCTCCAGAGCATAACACTGTCTCTCTGGGTCTTAATGAACTGTCCGAACATGTTCTACCTCCTCTCCAGAGCTTAACACCGTCTCTCTGGGTTTTAATGAACTGTCCGAACATGTTCTACCTCCTCTCCAGAGCATAACACTGTCTCTCTGGGTCTTAATGAACTGTCTGAACATGTTCTACCTCCTCTCCAGAGCTTAACACTGTCTCTCTGGGTCTTAATTAACTGTCTGAACATGTTCTACCTCCTCTCCAGAGCATAACACTGTCTCTCTGGGTCTTAATGAACTGTCTGAACTTGTTCTACCTCCTCTCCAGAGCTTAACACTGTCTCTCTGGGTCTTAATTAACTGTCTGAACATGTTCTACCTCCTCTCCAGAGCCTAACACTGTCTCTCTGGGTCTTAATGAACTGTCTGAACACGTTCTACCTCCTCTCCAGAGCCTAACACTGTCTCTCTGGGTCTTAATGAACTGTCTGAACATGTTCTACCTCCACTCCAGAGCTTAACACTGTCTCTCTGGGTCTTAATTAACTGTCTGAACATGTTCTACCTCCTCTCCAGAGCCTAACACTGTCTCTCTGGGTCTTAATGAACTGTCTGAACATGTTCTACCTCCTCTCCAGAGCGAGTAGTGTTAGCTAGTGTTAAACACCAAGAACTATCTAGAACTTTACACCTCTGTTAATATATTACCTGAGCTGTTTGTATTAGCTAGTGTTAAACAGCAAGAACTATCTAGAACATTACATCTCTATTAATATATAACTTCAGTTGTTAGTGCTAGCTAATGCTGGACATTAAGAGCATTCTAGAACGTTACATATCGGTAATTATGTTTTTCACCTGCTTGTTCTGCTCCACCTTAAATGGTGCCACAGTTAACAGCAGTTGCCTGAGGTACCAGAAATTAAGTTCCCCATTTAAGGTGGAACAAATAAAAAATAAACAGGGTGTGAAAATGACAGAATGAAACTGCAGCACCATTTAAGGTGGAAGAGATAAATTCAAACAAACAGCTGCCGAATGATAAGCTGACTTCAGCTGCAGGTCATTGTTCACATATACAGGGTTCTACTGACATCAGCTGCGGTACTGCTGCAATACTGCCACCAAAAACGTTAAGTTTATCCCCTCAGTTCACTCAATTCATTCAGTTGCAGCCACGCAGTGGAGCAGTTCCTGTCATCCGCTCTCATGTAACGCTCGTGACTTGCTTGTGTTGGATTTTATTTGGAAAAACACACCATAGTGTTTGTTTGAAAAGACAAGTGGCCAGGAAAGCACGGGAAGGTTCTGGCTTTGCTATCCCCGGCAGTGGGGGGCCTTTTATGACAGGCAACCCTAGGCTCGAGAACCAGATCCTGCGATGTTATCTTTAGACCCCGTAGGCTTGAGAACCACTCCACATGGAAGTTTACAGGTCAGGGACTGATGTTGGGTGAGAAGGTCTGGCTCACAGTCTCCGCTCTAATACATCCCAAATGTGTTCTAGCAGGCCAGTCAAGTTCTTCCCCACCAAACTCGCTCCTCCATGTCTTTATGGAGCTGCTTTGTTGGAACAGGAAGAGGCCGTCCCCCCAAACTGTCCCCACAAAGTTGGGAACATGAAAAAAATAAATAAAAGAGAAACACAGCATAGAAGGAAAAGAAAGGAAAGGAATAAAAGAGAAAGAAAGATAAATAAATAAAAAGATAATAAAGAAAAAGCAATAATAAAAAAGGCATAAAGAAAGAAAAAAATATAAGAAAGAAGAAAAACAGCATACAAAAATGGAAGGGGAAGAAAGAAAGAAAGTGATATTGACAAATAGAAGAATAATAATTAAAAGATATAAATAAAGGAAAAAAGAAAGAAAGAAAAAGATACATATAATTAAGTAAAAGGGGAATAAAGAGAAAAAAATTAATAAAGATACAGGTAAATTATATATATATATATATATATATATATATATATATATATATATATATATATATATATATATATATATAGGTGTGAGGTCAGAGACTGATCTTGGACAAGAAGATCTGGCTCACAGTCTCCACTCTAGTTTATCCCAAAGGTGTTCTATCAGGTGGAGGTCAAGACTCTGTGCAGGCCAGTCAAGTTCTTCCAAAGTGGCTTTAGATCCTTCAAAATTTGTTCTGACAGCAATAATACAACTGCATTGGCTTTGCACTGCAAACACAGTCAATGGTACTACTCCTCGCTCTACTGATAGAGGAGCGCTCCTACCCACTCTCTGTTTCCTCTGCCACCCACCGCACTGTAGACGCAAGTTTACAACTTGCCCAGAGACAGCCTGGAGCCGAGAAAGCAGAAGGACGGACCTATAAAGGGGCCATACAGCCTAAACCAAGGCAGACCAGGTTCAGAACCGGGTGTGAGAACGTCGGTACCGCAAGCTCTTTGAATAAGCTTAAACCCTGGACTGGTCTCCCTCTTCATTCTCACGGCAAAAAGACGAGGTGACAACACCTGTGAGAAAATTGGTACCGTAATGTAGCTATTCAGATGTGGGTGGTATTATTCTAATGAGTCCCCACCTGATGTAGGTAAGGGAGCCAAATCTAAACATCTTGTTGAATCCCAGGTTTTCAGAGTGGGGCAGTCACAAAAGCCTGACTGGGCTGTGATATTTCACAGGTCGTGGGTTGGTGGGAGCTCCAGATACTTAAATGAACTGAGAAAACACATTGTCCATATTATCTCCACTTAAAAGTCCATTTAGCTGCTTCTCAGTGTATTCTGGTTCTGGTTCTGCTATATGAAGACGTTTGTCACAGAGTGCGAGGAGCAGACGAGACGAAGGGGTCGCATGTACACGCGAGCTTAAACAAAAGAGTGCTTTAATGAAATCAAAATACAACATTATCTGTACGTCTGATTATTATTAGATAAATCCAATTAAAGATCACTTTACAAACTAAACTAGATACTCCACATTACATGCTACTGCTGACAGAAAACTTTTAAATCATACATGCATCTAGATTGTATACATATATAACCAAAAATATATTATTTTATTTGGAGTATAATGCTGAAATGAAATGATAATAAATGTATGTTGAGGTTTCCTGACGAGACTAGACTAACATTAATGTTAGACAGTAAGGCTGTGTCCCAAACAGCACCCTCTGGAACTACTGCACTACTGACAGCACTTCTTACAATGGAGTCCTTTTATTCATTTATTTATTTATTTATTTTATTATATTTTATTATTTTTATGTATGTAGTGTAGTAGCAGTCTGCAGTTTGGGGGCATGGCCAGAGAGTAATGTAACTTTACGTTTCAGAGTGCTTTCTGACTAAAGTTAATATAAACGTTAGCTAACCCAAACCCTCCTAGTCTGTTACCATAACAACACATTATACTAAAGCTGTTTTATTACAGTATATATGGTCAGTGTTGCTCATCACTGACCTCACGTTTAAAGCTAGAGTGAAGCTGCTGACTGCAGGATATTTCAGAACAGGCATCTCAACACAAGCCTTAACACAGTGAAAGACCACCTAACAACCAGAGCCTGTTGCTAACAACAAACACAGCGTGTGAATTGGGAACGCTGCCAAAACACACTTTCATAATAAAAGTTTTTAAACAGATTCTGCTTTTTCTGTGGTTTAATTTTTGGGTGGGACAAATCTACCTGTTTCTGATATTGGGTGGGACGCGTCCCCCCCATCCCCCCCTGGTTCCCATGCCAATGCCGCCAACCAACCCCATCGCTGTCCAAAGTAAAACATGTATCTCAGTTTTTTGTCAATTTCTATTTTTCTACACTATTTTCCACCAACATTTAAATAAACATGATAACGAGAGCAAAACAGCTGACGGGACTAATACACATGAGGAACAGGTGAGACAGGTGGGGCTAGGGCGGAGACACAGAGCACATGACAACCAGGAACGTCAACAGAAGCAGGCGAGGACAGGCAGGGCGTGACAACGTTCACTGAGAAAGTGTTTTTGTTAGCATTTCGTAATGAAATTTAACTATTAATAATTATTTTACTATTTATTAAGAACTTTATTGTTATTATATAATAACATATAACATCAATGTGACGTGGGACGACTAGGCGAATGTACCTGCGTGGTCCTTTTATTAACAAAATGAATAACAAATAAATAACCAAACAAACTGACACAGGGAAACCAGGAGGACGGAGACGGCAATGGAGACGGACCATGAAACAGCAATACAGAGATTCAGAACCGGAAAACTAATGACCCACACAAGAGGAACCGAAGAGCAGGAAAACAGAGCAAGATCAGGTTCAAAACAAATGATCTAAATTTAAAATTAGTTTTAGTTCACTTAGAAAATACAAATTGCAGCAAAACTATTTCTATTCAATTCCTATTACAATGTACAGCTTTTTCTTACTACTGATAACTGGCCTCCCACTTGCTAAAACTTCTGACTTCTGATATGTTAGAACTAGATTTTTATTAAAAATATTGTAAGCTGTTTAAGATTAATTTCTAAAATACACCCAGAAAACAAACCAATAGGGTTACAAACTGAAAGTTAACATTGCATGACTAGATCGTGTGGTTTAAAAGTCACTTCTTAAATGGGCCTAAACAAATAAAAGTACATTTCAGTGAATAAAATAATGTTTATTTGAATCAAAAGACTAGTTCATTGCAATGAAACTCAAATAAACAAATAAAATGTGTAAATAAACCAATAACTGAACTTTTGGTTAAGGTAGCAAAGTCAATGATTATTCTGAGTGTAGATTAAATGCTTATTAAAACACTCTAAATAATAGAAGACAGTAAATCATTCGCTTTGGCTATTTATAGATAACTGTGTGATGTAACTGGGCAGCATATGAAGTCTATTCATCATGCTCACATTTTCAACATTTCATCTTTATCTGATCAATAAGTGTATGTTCACCAATAATATCTGATTAGAACAGGTGTAAATAATCAGACATACAATATAAAGTAACATGAATATCTTATTGTGAGAGAAGTAGATCAGATCTTGATCCAGTTTGAAGAACAAAGTTAGGTTCCAGATTTCTCCTGGACGCCCCAGATATTGTATGAATGTATTCAGTTCCTTCAGCTTCAATCTTGATTTAGCTTAATGAAGTACTGAGCAGTCAAAGCAGGTATTAGATGAGAACTGATAATAATACTGGGTTGTTTAGGAGAAGCTTGGAAAGGGTTAATAAACACACTGACGTATGTAAAAGCAATACTTACTCTATTAATACTGTTTAATATTTAATAATAAAGTGTAAAGGCTCTATTTACCCTATTAATACTGTTTAATATTTAATAATAAAGTGTAAAAACTCTACTTACTCTATTAATACTGGTTTATAAAGACGTAGTCATATGGCCAATGATGATAGGTGGGTTACTTATCTCCTCTCTCTTTTTTTAAACAGAGCTTCAATTCTAAAGGAGCATCATTATACAATGTAACGCACATACACAACCACTAGATGTCACTGATTTGCTGTGTGGTGTCTGTTATTTACAAAAAGAGCTTACAGTAGGCAACAGCTTCTAAAGCATTTACCCATTAAATTATTTATTTTATTTTTTTTGTTTTCCAGTTTTCTCTCTTGGTAATTATTCTAGACCAGCTCTCCAAAAAAGACTCTTAGTCTGATGATGCGCCTCTTAAAAGTCTTTTAACTGGATAAAATATTCTAGAGTGCTTCATGGAGGCAGCATGACCAGCAGATCTCTCACCAAGAGGTGCACGACCCAACAGTAGCGTATGAGAGCCTATTTTCTGGAATCATCCACCATCAGGTGTAAGGAACGACTTTAACATATCAGGCCACTCATAACACACACTCAGCTAGAAGCCAGTTAAAATGATCTACAGGCCACAGTTGAACCTGGCCAGCAGAAACACAAACAATCAGGCCAAGGTCAGCTGCTGTGTGGCATCAGCACATGGGAATTGTTGAACCCTTTCATGCATAGATCTGCATAAATAATCCTATGGAATTTCATTTTACATAAAAATCAGTTTTATTAAAAAGTTATTGAACTGTCCACTTACAGGGGTTGGACAATGAAACTGCACCACCTGGTTTTAGACCACAATAATTGATTAGTATGGTGTAGGGCCTCCTTTTGCGGTCAATACAGTGTCTTGGGAATGACATATAAAAGTCCTGCACAGTGGTCAGAGAGATTTTAAGCCATTCTTCTTGCAGGACAGTGTCCAGGTCACTACGTGATGCTGGTGGAGGAAAACGTTTCCTGACTCGCTCCTCCAAAACACCCCAAAGTGGCTCAATAATATTTAGATCTGGTGACTGTGCAGGCCATGGGAGATGTTCCACTTCACTCTCATGTTCCTCAAACCATCTTTCTCCAGTCCTGCTGTGTGTATTGGTGCATTGTCATCCTGATACACGGCACCGCCTTCAGGATACAATGTTTGAACTATTGGATGCACATGGTCCTCCAGAATGGTTCAGTAGTCCTTGGCAGTGACGCGCCCATCTAGCACAAGTATTGGGCCAAAACCAAACCATCACTGATCCACCCCCATGCTTCACTCTGGGCATTCAACAGTCTGGGTGGTCTGCTTCTTTGGGGCTTCTCCACACCGTAACTCTCCCGGATGTGGGGAAAACAGTAAAGGTGGATCATCAGAGAACAATACATGGTTCACATTGTCCACAGCACAAGATTTGCTCTCCTTGCACCATTGAAACCGACGTTTGGCATTGGCACGAGTGACCAAAGGTTTGGCTGTAGCAGCCCCGCCGTGTATATTGACCACCATACTAACCACTACACCACCATACTAACCACTACACCACCTTACTAACCACTACACCACCGTAGTAACCACTACACCACCATACTAACCACTACACCACCATACTGACCACTACACCACCATACTAACCACTACACCACCGTACTAACCACTACACCACCGTACTAACCACTACACCACCTTACTAACCACTACACCACCATACTAACCACTACACCACCATACTAACCACTACACCACCGTACTGACCACTACACCACCGTACTGACCACTACACCACCATACTAACCACTACACCACCGTACTAACCACTACACCACCATACTAACCACTACACCACCACACTAACCACTACACCACCGTACTAACCACTACACCACCATACTAACCACTACACCACCATACTAACCACTACACCACCACACTAACCACTACACCACCGTACTAACCACTACATCACCATACTAACCACTACACCACCGTAGTAACCACTACACCACCGTACTAACCACTACACCACCTTACTAACCACTACACCACCATACTAACCACTACACCACCGTACTGACCACTACACCACCGTACTGACCACTACACCACCATACTAACCACTACACCACCGTACTAACCACTACACCACCATACTAACCACTACACCACCACACTAACCACTACACCACCGTACTAACCACTACACCACCATACTAACCACTACACCACCATACTAACCACTACATCACCATACTAACCACTACACCACCGTACTAACCACTACACCACCGTACTAACCACTACACCACCATACTAACCACTACACCACCGTACTAACCACTACACCACCATACTAACCACTACATCACCGTACTAACCACTACACCACCGTACTAACCACTACACCACCGTACTAACCACTACACCACCGTACTAACCACTACACCACCATACTAACCACTACATCACCATACTAACCACTACACCACCATACTAACCACTACATCTCCATACTAACCACTACTGTGATCTGGTTGGAGACATACATAAGTTTTATTCGGCATCCTGCAGCACATTTACCCGCAGATGTTGCAGCTGGTCCTGTAGATCCTGCACCCTCGCTGTGGAACTTCATCCTGCTGAACAATGCCAGTTGGAAGTTCTGCACATACGGCTGAGCTTTTATTGACCCTCGTATCACTACTAGTGGAGTAAACTGTCAGAGTGATGCTCCCCAGATCATCACACCAGCAGGTGGGTCCGTCTGTGTACGGCTCTACAGCAAAGGCAGGATTGAAGCGTCACCACAAGGCCTCTATACTCGAACCCGACCGGCATCAGATCCCAAACAGAACCTGATTCATTTCGAAAGGCGATACTGATTCAGGAAACCGTGGCAGCTGCTGGTTCTTATCAATCTATTATCAAATGATCCTCTCTACTGGTGGTCTGTCTGGGAGGTCCAGAGCCTGTTCACCATGTGTTCATGTCCTCAAGTAACCACAGCTCCCAGATACACATTCTTTATTCCTCGTTATAAATTCAAGTGACCAAAGTACCTAAATGTACAAAGGTATCAGGTTCAATACCTACTCAAGTACTGAGTAACTTCTAGGACTGCAGTGGAGCTTCTTTGTAATTCCATCATCTCTCAAAATAGAGATATTATTATTACAAAGTACTTAGCAGGGAAAAACCCATTTGTATACTTGAGTATGTATTTTAATAAATGTTATATATTGTTTTTATATGTAAAATGTGCTTTGGTAGGGATTAGAGTATGTGCTGGGTGGTCTAGAACCCCTAATTAGCCTCTTGGACTCCATTAATGTCTCAAACATCAAAGTAAACTCATGACTATGTGCCGTCTGTTAAAATAGACACTGAAATACATATATAGTAAAAGGGTCATTAATAAACTGCTTCATCCACCAATCAGCGAGCTTGTGTCTTTGGTATTCTCAATTTACCAGAGCTGCAGTACTCGTCTGCCTCAGGGTTGCGCTGTAGCAATTGGTGGTAGTAAATTGGTGAGATGTTGGTGCTGTTGTTCCACCATTTCACGCGATCACACAGGTTTGTTGACGGTGGAGTGGGGGGATCCCAGTGTCTCAGGGTGGTCTCATGTCTATGTTCTTCTGGTTCTCTCCTTTTAGTTTAGGCTGTTATAGTTAGATCTGCCGGAGTCGCCAGCCTCACTCTAAAATTCTGAATATTCATATTCTCTACAGTCAAACTCCCGAGCCCCACTAACTCTCTCTCTTTACTCCTCCTGAGGTAATGACTGTCCTCCTGTCTGTTGAACGCTGTTGGAGGACTGATCATCAGGACCTCCTCCTCACCATCACCAGCCAGCTCTCCTGTCCATCTGTGTCTACTGCTACACCCTCAGTTACATCACTGTACCATCCAGATGCACCAGCATTGAGATAGGATTGGACGGTTTCAGCTCACGCCCACTTTACATAAAGACTCAGTCAGAGACTGCCTCAGCCAGAGACTGCCTCAGTCAGAGACTGCTTCAGTCAGAGACTGCCTCTACCTGTGCAGCTTCTAAAGCTTTGCTATCCAGATTTCAAACAGAGACTCTTTTCTTTATTAAACTGTAAATACTGTTTGATCAGAGGAGGACGGGTCTCTCCTTGTGAGTCTGGTTCCTCCCAAGGTTTCTTCCTCCAGTCTGAGGGAGGTGTTCTTGCCACTGTTGCCTCTGGTTTGCTCACTGGGGGGTATCTGCTGTAACTGTCTGTTTTCAAAACTCTGTAAAGCTGCTTTGAGACAACATTGACAGTTAATGTGAGGAAGATCTACCAAATTTACTTCAAAACAATGACTCCTCTCTATGCAACAGTGCTCATTGTGAAGATGCATAAAAGACCAGCAATGAAAGGAAATATAAGCAATGAGGAACTTTGGAGTTAAAAAAACATCTATTATGTAAGTGGTCCGATGTGGTAAACTGGGCACTCAGGTAAAATGAGCTTACTGCTAGCAACACAATGCTCATATAAAGGTTCTTAGAGGTTCTGAAAATAAGTTCAGACATTCAGCTTTCATTTAAAAGTAATCATATTCAAGTTGTGTGAACAATGTAAGAATTGATATATTTAAAAAGGGGACACATGGGGACTATATGGGACACATACTGATTACAAGACAATGTGTTTCTTCCTGATGATGCTATGCAAGACCTTTACTGCAACTGTCTTCTGTTCCTGCATGTCCTTCAGGTGTTTTGCCTGCAGTTTGGCCTTCAGTATGTAAAATGCAAAAATTGGATTGAGGCCAGGTGACTGACTAGATCAGGGGTATTTAATGAGAGTCCAGTTCGGTCCAGTTAGAGGGAATTTCGTCAGGCCAAGCTCAGGACCATCATTCTGATTCAGTGGTGTATCCTGTTTACTGAAGTAGTCTAGTATCAGACTCTTATACCATCAGCTACTGAAACACCAACACATCACATATACCATTCAGTATATTTCAGTATATTTACTGTTTAAATGGTGAACTGATTATTTATAAACTTCTAATAAATGTTTTACTCACTTCAATAAAAAAAAACAAGGGATTCATTAAACAAACAGAACACTTTTGTGTTTATTTATAGAAAAAGTAAATAAAACATCTTCTCGTATCTCAGTTTCACATCTTGACATGTTTGTTTGGAGCTGCCTGTGGGAAGAATAAACGCCATATTGGGTTCACCTATTAGTAACCTCTGGACTAGATGTTTGCAGAACGTTGCTCTTCTTTGCTTTAATGTTTACTGAAGGTCATTGTCTATCTGCGCTGTAATGTTCTGTCCACTGGGTTTTGAAGCATTTGGCTATTTTTTCAGAATTCAACTTACTGCTTTTGTCATCAATAAATAGAAAAGGATCAATTTCGTTGGCAGCCACACCATAAACTACCTCTATCATACTTCACAGATGGGGTGTTCTGCTATGCCGTGCTCTTCTCTTCCCATCATTCCGATACGTAATGATCTTTGTGTCGTCTATCCATGAGGTTCAGAACTGTTTGATGGGTTTGTTTAGATGTTCCAACCGAAAATTCCAGCTGTGATTGACAGCTGCGGCTAACAAACAAAACAACCATGACCAGATCAAACCAGTCTGGAAAAGTGCCTTCAATGTCTGATCTACTTTTACCAATTAATCCAAGGAAAGAGCAGCAATAGAGTTTCGCAAGTCTCTGAGGATGGTTCATAGTTTGGATTCATAGTGATGGACTGATGGATTTTTTTTTATATTTGGAATGAAAGATCCCTGTTCTTATTCACCGTGTTTGGCCACACCCACTTTCAAGCTTGTGTTTGTTCCACCTTTGTGTTAGAACTTCCGCTCAGCTAACCAAAATGAATACAGTTACATGGGAGGAGACCAGAGAGACAGTAAGAAGTTCTAATGGGACAACACTGTCTCCTCCGATGTTAATAACACAGTGGGTGGGTGATATGAGAAGGTGGTCTGAGGTTAATAACACAGTGGGTGGGTGATATGAGAAGGTGGTCTAAGGTTAATAACACAGTGGGTGGGTGATATGAGAAGGTGGTCTGAGGTTACTTATGGAGACATGTTTAATTACTCTGTACTCTCGGAAGGTGTAGACGGTTCAGTAATGAAAAACTATAAAAGTACTGAAGCGTATCAGAACCTGCACAGTGGGAAGGTGGGCGTGTCCTCCTACACACAGACGGTGAGTTTATATTTCTGAAAGCCGGTTAAACCAAGTCCAGCCAGCTGCCCGAGCCACTCTGCGTGGGTGTTAGTTACAGTCCAGATAGCCTAGTGCGGTGAACACTGATCAGAAAACAGTTACTGAACTGATAGACTCACCAGCACCCGACACGTCTGCTTCCTCGGAGCTTCATAAGCGAGACATTTCTCTGGATAAGGAAGCTCTGCTGCTGGTTCTCCTCCACAGAATGGTAAGAGCAGACATATGGAGGTTTGGGTGGAGGTTTTAATTTAGTGCTTCAGTCAGAGACGCAGGTGGTCTTCTTTGGAAGGCGGCCCCCCAACACTCTGATCTGTATCAAGCCAAGTTTTCCTCTTCTTCCAATTACTGACTCCCTCTAACTGAACATGTTATTCTAGTCATTTTATGTTTGTTGTCGTTTTGCTTGTAATTAGTATCAGTGTATCCGCGCTCGCACCGGAACTTCTAACACAAAGTAAACAAAGATGGCCGCCCCAGTGTTGTCATGGAAAATAGCGTGAATAGGAGATACACCAACACATTTGCTCTTTACTTGTTGTTGAGCAGATTTCTTGAAGTGCTGTTTGTCCAATTACTATGATGTTTATATAAAACACTTGACCAGTTGGAGCTTCTTTTAACAGAATTGCCCAGCAAGAACTATACACATTTCTAATATTTAACTCTCTCTCTCTTTAATTGTATTAGTGTGAAGTGCACTACTGGTATAACATTATACTCGTCCTACTGGTCTAACATTACTAACATGACACTCTCTTTCTAAACTGGACGTCTGAAAAATCTTCAACAGGAAAATATCATTCGTTTCAGGATGGAACATGTACATGGAGATGATCTGGTGATTTCACTACTTCGAATGATATACATTTTCAACCTTTCATCAAAAACTGGAAGAAGCTTTAAACTTTCAGAATGTGATTGACTGCTGCGGCCAAAAAACAAAACATGACTCTGTTTTGGCTTCAGTTTCAGGAAATTGGCAACAACCAAGTCCCTGCAGAGTCCTAAATACTCTCCCCAGGTAAACCAACAAAAGAGCAGCAATATAGTCTCTGAAGGAAGTTCATAAAGAGAGTTCAACTGTAAAACCTGAGTGCTGGATTGATGGAGACCCACTGGTGTTCTTTAATACAGTTCAAATGTCCTCCACAAGTATCAGTACACATGGTGAACAAGCGTTTTTCTTTCAATCATTTTATTTTTTTTATATTTGGAATGACAGGTCAAAAGGAAAAGTCAGAAAAATGCTTACAGCTGAGAGAAATAATGATCATCATATGTACTTTATTTGTAGAGACTTAACAAATGACCACACCCCAACCTTTGTTTGTATTCAAATGACCCTTTTGTCTTATGCCTACCAATCACCCCCAAGGTGGCAACATACCAACCTCCCCTAAGGGTGATATGCAAATACTGTCACCTTCATTCCCCCACTTACCTGTGTGTAGCTAAAGTCCCTGCATCTCAGTAATGCAGGACATGGTTTTGTTTTCTTGTTGTTACCAAGCAATTTACCAGCAGCTAGGTACCACACTTTCTTTTTCTTCACATTTCAGTAGTTGGCGCTCAAGATCTTTGGGATATTTGACCTGTGAGAGATCTGATTGCATGTCTGAGTGTCGGACCTAGTGATGCGTTAAAGCAATTCTATTAGAGCAAGTCGCCTACATCTCTAGAATATGTCTTACATTAAACTGTAGATTATAATTATAATACGCAGAACTGTTAATTCCCGTAATTTTGAGTTTCATGTCATTGTTCTGTTGGATTGATTGAATTTAAAGACTAAGTTTCATAAGATCCTGAAATATTATGTATTGGTTCGGAGTTCTTGAAACAGTAAAAAGTTCAATCATAAGGTGGGGTGTTGCTGCCAAGCAGAATACAAAATATTCCCTTTAGCATGTCATAATTCTGAGAAAATGTGTCATAAAGAACATTAAATGTTGCAATAACAAGAAAGTATCTTGTCTTTGTGAGAAAATATATTGTAAAAATGACTTAATATGTAACTTGCTAGCGTGGACCTCGGAAATGAGCCAAGTGGGGCAAACTCAGAAGGCTTGGGCTGGAGCTCTACGAGGCTTTGGTGCTTGTACATAACCAATGCCAAACTTTGGTGGGCTGCACGAAGATCATGGGCATGGCTATAGATGTACCCATGGTAAGTTTGCAGTGAGAAACCCAAAGAAGACGAGAACGAACATGGCTTAGAGTGTATGAGATATGGCAGTAGCAGTATGACCTGATGGTTGAAGGGGTGAACTGTAAATGAGTTTATGGAAGAAGGTTGATGGCTGCTTGTTAGACCTTGAGGGTGGATGAACGTTTAGAGCAGTGGATACGGGCAAGGTGAGAAAAGAAGCTGTGAATTGCAGATCGAAAGATGGAAAAGGAATGCTGTGGAGTTGGTGGAAACGCTTGAAAGATGGTCCAGCAAGTTGAGAGGGTTTTAGGAGCTATGGCTCAGAGGATTAAGATGGTAAGACCGTGGAGTTGGGATGAAGAAGGAAGATGATTTCTGAATAAGGAGGCGCTAATGTTGTGAATTTTCTTGTTTACTATGTTAACCACTGCAGCATTGTTTGAATGAAGAATTATTGCATGACGGGTCCATTCATGCCCCCAATCGACAGTGATGGGGTACAGTTTGGGTAAAGCGATAGAGTCACCAGTTACAAAGGAGAGGAGGACGCGAGCTCCGGGGGCCAGGGAGACAAAACCACCATCCACTGTAGTAGCTGCCAAAACTGGTGGAGGGAGCAGCATTGGTAAAAATAGAGGGGTCCGCGGGGCCGGAAATTGCTCCAGGGGCACAGCAAGAGGATCCAGAAGCGCAATTCGCAGATGCAAACATGATCCAAGTAAACACACTTTAACAGAGAGTAGCCTGAGGAGACAAGGTCAATGTGGTGGGAGACCAACGCTCGGCCTTGGGGAATGATTCGCATGGAAAATTTAAGATGGCCCAGGAGGCACAGGAGCTGCTGTTTAATGTGGTCAGCTGATGGAGGAAGTCCGAGAGGAAATGGACGATGCGATCTTGCTTGTCACGAGGGAGTGATGCTTGGAATTAATGAAGAGTCGAGAACGATGCTGAGCAACTCGAGTTTGGTACAGGGGCCAAGCGTTCTCTTAGCTGGAAGAGGAACGCCAGGTGGCGGAATGCTGAATTGAGCAGCATGATGCGACAAGCCGGTGAAGAGGTAGGGGTATCAAGTAAGAGAAAGTTGTCAAGAAGCTGAATGACTTGAGACACATTTTGGGGCTGCTTAAGCAACCAGGCAAAAGGGGGCAATCATTAAGCCTTTCGCAACCTCTTTGGCCAAAAGAGACGAAACAACGTTGGGCACGGCTTCTGCAGAGAGGAGATTTTTTGAGCTATGGGTGGAATCAGACAGGGTTACCAAGCCGGGGGAGAAGCCGAAGATGAATCAGGGTGGCGAGAGAAGCAAGAGACGAATTCTGGATTGTTAATGGGAGTAGAAAAAAAAAGCAGCGCAGTCAGCTGCTGCCAAACCTGGGTGGTCTAAGGGGGCAGCTGGGTCAGTCATGGACCTGGGAACAGAAGGAGCAGATGTGCAGATAGGTGCAGGAAATTTTAAAAGAAGAGACTCCTCCCACGCATTGTGCTGAAGCAGGTGAAACGTGACAGGGCAAAGGCTGGGAACGGCATTGGAGCTGTGGTGGTGGTGGAAGCAGAAGCTGGCGTGATGTTGCTGCACACATCGCTCGAAAGGGTGACCCGACCAGCACCAAGTCCCAGTAGCATGCAACGTTTCAGTGCTACTGATGATGGTATTCACCCACAGCGGACGGGGAGATCGAGGATGATAGAAACATAGTCGTCCAGCTCCTGCCAGCGAGCTGGAAAGGTGGAGCAGAGACTGTCAGGATCTTAGAAGCATGCGCTTCGCCAGCTCTGAGCGTCAAAGATAGTCTCTGACGCTGTTAAAGCAAGAAGCCAAAGGTGGGCACAGAAGGGCACAAAAGAATAGAATAGGTAGGAGCAGCGAGGGGAGGAAGGATGGGGGAGCGAGGGAAGCAATGGGAGCAGGAATAGGGCGAGAGAGACGAGAAAAAGCAGATGGTCAGGGGGGCGGGTCCAACAGGTGTTGGCAGAGCTACGGTGGTTGCGGGGAAGTCCAGGGGAGAGGCCAAGAGAGGGCCGTGGGTGGGCTCAGGACGGGAATAGCGTGGAACGAACTGGCGACAGCAGCGGGTAGGTTCGTAGCAGGAATGGCATGTGACGGACAGGCAATAGCTGCGGCATGGCTTGAAGCGGCCAGGCCGAATGGCCTTTGTGGTGTGGAACTGGGGCGTATCAGGCCGTGGACTGCCAAAGAGAGCCTGGAGGAGCGGGAAAAGGGTTTTTAAGGATGCCGAGCAGGAGAACGATATACCGCAATCCTGCAGGACTAGGACCAGGGGTAGGGGCGACAAGACGGAGAGCGACTGAATTGGGATGAGCCCGAAACGTCTGAGGCAACTGGGATGTTCATCATCCGAAGCTTGAATAAGGATGTCCATGGCGAACTACAAACAGAGACAAGACAAAATGCTTGCGATGTTGTTCGACACGGGAACGGAGTGAGAATGGGGGCATATATAGGCAGTAGAGGTATTCGGGTGTGGTTCAGCTCCCAAAACTAATTTACATGGTAACTTCACTAATTACAAGACTATCTTCAGGTGAAAAAAACCAAATATGTCAATTACGAGAAAGTTCGTTTCTTTTATGAGAAAATATGTTGTAAGAATGTCATGATTACAAGGTGTGTCAGCGTAGACCTTTTAACCATTTATAGATCACGTGTGTTTAGGGTACCCTTTGATACATTAGGTCTAGAATGGGCATGCATTTTCCTCCTGCTTTCTGGGACCCCAGACCTCTGGACTGTGTCCATTGAGGTGTGATCTTCGAGAATGGTGTTGCTCACGGTAACGTTTTCTGTCATCATTTTCTCTTAGTTTGTTCTCACTGCTCAAGTGTGAACGCCTACAGTAACCAAATTACCAGCACATGGGTTAATGAAGTGGCTGGAACTCTAGTTCAGCCACTTGATTGGTTTGGAGCGGCACTATTCTCATTCTCATTGGCTGTTTGTGTTGTCTCTCAAAACATGGACGGAACTTAATTTTATTGACTTTCTATTTACTACGTCTTATAGCTCTACCGAGGAAACGTTATTTTGTGATAATCGTTATTATTGTTTTATCGCCAAGTCCTACCATCAACAGGAAAATATCATTCGTTTCAGGATGGAACATGTACATGGAGATGATCTGGTGATTTCAACTCTTCTAATGATATACATTTTCAACCTCTCATCAAAAACTGGAAGAAGCTCCAAACTTTCAGAATGTGATTGACAGCTGCGGCTAACAAACCAAACATGACTCTGTTTTGGCTTCAGTTTTGGGAAGTTGGCAAGAAGTACTTGAATAACAACCATGACCGGATCAAACCATTCTGGAAAAATCCCTGCAGGGCCTGAACTACTTTCACCAGGTGAACCAACAAAAGAGCAGCAATAGAGTCTCTGAAGAAAGTTCATAAAGAGAGTTCAACTGTAAAACCTGAGTGCTGGATTGATGGAGACCCACTGGTGTACATTAATACAGTTACAATGTCCTCCACAAATATCGGCACATGTGGTGAACGTGAATAAAAGGGGCTGTGAAAAAACACTGGACCTCGTTCACCAACTGTTCTCCTTAAAACCCACTTACACAGTTTTCAGGAAGATTCTGGTGTTCAGTGTTTATTCAGAATGAATTCAGGTACGAACAGAATCTACACTCAAGCACAGAATAGAGAACAAAACTGTGGTTTGAGAATCTAATGTAGACTTTGTCTTGGGATATTTCTCAAAAACCCATGTAAGATAAAACCTCAGGTAGATATTGCTGATTGAGGATCAATCTTTATTGCTTGTTGGAAAAAAAAATATTTCAAGCGTTTTTTATTTAATGATTTCACTTTTATTAATATCTGAAATAAAAGATTTAAAGGAAAAGTAAGAAAAATGTCTTACAGCTGAGAGAAATAATTATCATCATAGGTACTTTATTTGTGGAGATTTACCAAATGGACTCTCTCTGCAGAGTTGACCACCCCCCAACCTTTGTTTGTATTTAATTTAAAAAAATAATAATAATTTTGTCTCATGACTACCAATCACCCCCCAAGGTGGCAACATACCAACTCCCCCTAAGGGGGGTGTGCAAATACTGTCACCTTCATTCCCCTGCTTACCCCTCCTTAACCTCCTCTTCTTCGTCACCTTAATGTTGACACCCCAAACTACACCCTCCCATTTGACCCCTTTTCTTATCTCCTATTTAAACTGGAATTAGAGTTGGACTGAGTCAGAGAGTCCCTGCATCTCAGTAATGCAGGACATGGTTTTGTTTTCTTGTTGTTACCAAGCAATTTACCAGCAGCTAGGTACCACATTTTCTTTTTCTTCACATTTCAGTAGTTGGTGTTCAAGATCTTTGGGATATTTGACCTGTGAGAGATCTGATTGCATATCTGAGTGGGGCAGTTGTCAGCTGAAGGTTAGGGCTCTGGTCAGAAGGTTGCCGGTTCGATCCCCTGGACCAACAGGACACGAATGAAGTGCCCTTGAGCAAGGCATCTAACCGCCAACTGCTGCCCGGGCACTGTGGTAGGGCTGCCCACCGCTCCGGGCAAGTGTGCTCACTGCCCCCTAGTGTGTATATTCACTAGTGGGTTGTATATGTTTCACTGCATGGATGGGTTAAATGCGGAGGTCAAATTCCACGGTGTGCGAACACAAATGGCAATTAGTTCTAAATTCAAATTCAAATTGTGTGGTTTCACCTGTTCCAAATTGCCAACACTACAGGAAAAGATGAAAGGTATGCATATTTATAGACCTTTATTAATGAAACAAACACAAGACCTAAATACTGTATAGAATCAGTACGGACCAAGGGGTGTTCTTTACTGCCTTTCATCTCATTTGCTCAGTAAAAGAAGAAACTGTAACACTACAGTCACTAGAAATACCAAGAGAACACTATAATTAGAGAGCATTCTGTCTTTTATTACCAGTCTGCCATGCCAGGCGATTCTGGTAAACTGGACGCAGCCTGGTAAAACCAGTTTAGGAAAAGTCCCTGCATCTCAGTAATGCAGGATGTGTTTTTTTTAATGAGTATATTGTTTACCAACCAGTTTACCAGCAGCTAGGTGGCACATTTCTTTTTCTTCACATTTCAGTAGTTGGTGCTCAAGATCTTTGGGATATTTGACCTGTGGAAAATCTGATGCATGTCTGAGTGTCAGTGTCAGACCCTCAGACTTCTGGAAAAGTCCCTGCAGGGTCTGAACTACTTTCACCAGGTGAACCAACAAAAGAGCAGCAATAGAGTCTCTGAAAAAAGTTCATAAAGAGAGTTCAACTGTAAAACCTGGATTGATGGAGACCCACTGGTGTTCTTTAATACAGTTACAATGTCCTCCACACTTGTGGTGAACATTAATAAAAGGGGCTGTGAAAGAACACTGGACCTCGTTCACCAACTGTTCACCAAACCCTGTAAGATAAAACCTCAGGAAGATATCTGTGGTTGAGGATCAATCTTTATTGCTTGTTGGACAGCTTAAAATTTGTTTGAGTAAATCTAACTGGAGTATTTATTTATATTGTATGTTTTAAAGTTCACCTGAGCACTTACATGGAGGATTAAATGGAGAGTAACAGTTGGTGGGACCAGTGTCATGGGGTCAACGGTTTCATCGACAAAGAGATTGTTCCTGAATGTTTTATACACCTTATGTACACCCCATTGTTAAAACCACTGGTGAAAAATCTTCCAAACCACAGGTTCCACAGGTCACTGTGCAAAAAAAATGTAATAGTAACAAAAATAATTGGGTCAAGTCTCAAGTCTCTGAGGTACCAGCCTGAGTATTTTGATAATTTAATGTACAAGTTTGAGTCAGTTCTCTTGAGGTGCTAGTCTGAGTAGAATCTTGAGTCTCTGTGTTGCTTGTCCAAGCCTTGAGTCTCCGATGTGCTAGTCCAAGTCTCAAAGGTGTAAATCCAAGTTAAGTCTTGAGTTTCCGAGGTGTGTGTCTGAATCTCTAATATGCGAGTCCAATTCGAGTCTCAAGTCTCTGATTTGTGAGTCCGAGTTGGGTCTCTGTGATGTTAGTCTAAATCAAATTTATTTATGTCCCTGGTCTTTGAGGTGCAAGTCTCTCAGATGCCGGTTGGAGTCAAGTCTTGAGTCTCTGAGACGTGAGTCTGATTAATGTCCCTGGTCTTTGAGGTGCAAGTGTGAGTCAAGTCTCTGAGATGCAAATTGGAATTAAGTCTTGAGTCTCTGGTCTAACCTTGAGCCTCTGTGCGAGTCTATAGTCTCTGAGGTCCAATTTGAATTTTTGTGGTGCTAGTCCTAGCCTTGTGTCTCTGAGGTATGAGTATGAGTCAAGCCTTGAGCTGCTAAGTTGATAGTTTAAGTCGCATCTAAGGTCTCTGGTGCGTAAGTCGAACTTAAATCTTGAGTGTCTGTCCAGTCAGGACCATCTGAGTTTAATTATTTGTTGATGGCACCACCATTTATTAAAGTAAACAGTATTCATGAGGGTTGCTTGAGACAAATGTATTACGTAACACTGTAGACCAATTGATGCACAAAACCTTTAACCTTTATGTATCTTCTATGGAACATTTCTAGTTCTAGGATGTGAAGAGGGAATCCCTGTCTCAAGTACAAAAGCAGAGTTCATTTAGTGGATGCCAATGCAAGAACCTGAGCAGCTGCTCAGTATGAGACTGACTCTTATCTTGCTTTCACAGGTTGTGTTTGTGGGTTAAAACACATCTGAGGCTTGAACATGAACTTTAGGCCTCAGATTGGGAGACTCTGTTTAATAACACTGCAGCTTATGTCTTTCTCACCAAGATCTGTTTCAGTTGGCTGCTAACCAAAAACTAGAGCACATATCTTATTTACCGACAGCTGAATGAAAGCAATGAGGAACTTCTGAGTAGGAACGTCTATTATGTTTGTGGCACAGTTTGGTGAAATGGGAGCATTCCAGTAAAACCAGTTTGGGAGACGTCTTATGAGCTCCACCATTGTCACTGTGCTTAGAAAAGGTTAGCCTGCATGTCTGAACACTGGGGGAAACAGGAAATAAGGATGTTTTCACCTAATAACTTACTGTTATTCAGGTGGTTCTGAATGGAACTTCATGCATGAATTTAAGTCTACAGTCTTTGAGGTGCAAGTCTGAGTCTGATGCATGAGTGTGAATCAAGCCTTGAGTGTCTGAGGTGCGAGTTTGAGTCAAATGCTGAGTCTCTGAGGAGCGAGTCTGGGTTAAATCTTGAGTCTCTGAGGAGCGAGTCTGGGTTAAATCTTGAGTCTCTAAGATGTGAGTCAGGGTCAAATTATGAGTCTCCCCAGTTTGAGTCTCAAGTCCCTGAGGTGCTAGTCTGAGTTGAATCTTGAGTCTCTGTGGTGCTTGTCCAAGTCTTTGGTCTCTGAGGTGTGAGTCCAAGTCAAGTCTTTAGTGTCTGTGATGCAGGTCTGAGTTGAGTCTCGAGTCTGTGTGGTGCTAGTCCAAATCGAATTTTGAGTTTCTCAGGTCCTAGTCCTAGCCTTGAGTCTCTGAGGTGAGGTGAGTTTTGAGTCTTTTGAGGTGCAAGTCCAATTTATGTCCCTAATCTCTGAGATGCGAGTTTGAGTCAGGTCTTGAGTCTCTGCACTGTGAGTCCAAGTCAAGTCTCCGGTCAACCTCCAACTGCTCAGTGTGAGATTCTGACTTATCTTGCTTTCACAGGTTGTGTTTGTGGGTTAAACACATCTGAGGCTTGAACATGAACTTTAGGCCTAAGATTGGGAGACTCTGTTTAATAACACTGCAGCTTATGTCTTTCTCACCAAGATCTGTTTCAGCTGACTGCTAATCAGAAAGTTGAGCACAGGAAGACATTTTTTTGGAGTGTTCATGTATGACCAGCAGGGCCCTGCACAGACATTCTGAAAGACAGGTACTCAAGCAATAAAAGGTGGGCCCTTTTTCTTGTCGATTCAAAATTGTCAATGCATATTCTGTAGTTGTAATTAATTGTGGGTCTATAATGTTAAAATCAGAGCTTATTAATGTCCTAGACAATTAATGAAAGAACAGCTAGTATTCTTGCTTTGCCTACAACTATCAGTAAACTCTGTGGCACAAGAGTAAGAACAGAAATGAGTACTTAAAATATTTACCATTTAATAAATATTTATTTGTTTTGGTTTCCTATTAAATAAACTAGCTTACTCGAGTTCACTCATTGTCCCTGATGCTATTGTGCACTTGCTTACTAAACTAACTTACTAGACTAATTAACTAGAATAACTTACTAGACTATCTTACTAGACTAACTAGATTAACGTACTAGAATACCTTACTAGGCTATTTTACTATATTAAACTTACTAGGCTAGTTTACTACACTAAGTTTCTAGTCTATTTTACTAGACCAACTTACTAGGCCAGTTTACTAGACTAATTTACTAGATTCATTTACTAGACTAACTTACTAGACTGGTTAACTAGGCTAGTTTACTAGACTTTCTTACTAGGTTAACATACTAGATTAGTTTACTAGACTAATTTACTAGATTCATTTACTAGACTAACTTACTAGACTGGTTTACTAGGCTAGTTTACTAGACTTTCTTACTAGGTTAACATATTAGATTAGTTTACTAGACTAATTTACTAGAGTTTTTATTAGGCTAGTTTGCTAGATTAACTTACTAGGCTATTTTACTAGACTAATTTAGTAGATTATTTCACTAGGCTAGTTTGATAGATTTATTTAATGCACTTTTTTACTAGGTTATCTTACAAGGCTAACTAGATTGGCTTACCAGACTTTCTTACTAGACTAGCTTACTAGACTAGATTACTCAACTAATTTACTAACCTATTAGACTATCTTACTATACTTTCTTACTAGATTAACACGCTAGGCTATCTTACTAGACTAGATTACTCAACTAATTTACTAACCTATTAGACTATCTTACTAGACTAGATTACACAACTAATTTACTAACCTATTGGACTATCTTACTATACTTTCTTACTAGATTAACACGCTAGGCTATCTTACTAGACTAGATTACTCAACTAATTTACTAACCTATTAGACTATCTTACTAGACTAGATTACTCAACTAATTTACTAACCTATTGGACTATCTTACTATACTTTCTTACTAGATTAACACGCTAGGCTAGCTTACTAGACTAGATTACTCAACTAATTTACTAACCTATTAGACTATCTTACTATACTTTCTTACTAGATTAACATGCTAGGTTAGCTTACTAGACTAGATTACTCAACTAATTTACTAACCTATTAGACTATCTTACTATACTTTCTTACTAGATTAACACGCTAGGCTAGCTTACTAGACTAGATTACTCAACTAATTTACTAACCTATTAGACTATCTTACTATACTTTCTTACTAGATTAACACGCTAGGCTAGCTTACTAGACTAGTTTACTCAACTAATTTACTAACCTATTAGACTATCTTACTAGACTAGATTACTCAACTAATTTACTAACCTATTAAACTATCTTACTATACTTTCTTACTAGATTAACACGCTAGGCTATCTTACTAGACTAGATTACTCAACTAATTTACTAACCTATTAGACTATCTTACTATACTTTCTTACTAGATTAACACGCTAGGCTATCTTACTAGACTAGTTTACTCAACTAATTTACTAACCTATTAGACTATCTTACTATACTTTCTTACTAGATGAACACGCTAGGCTATCTTACTAGACTAGTTTACTCAACTAATTTACTAACCTATTAGACTATCTTACTAGACTAGATTACTCAACTAATTTACTAACCTATTAGACTATCTTACTATACTTTCTTACTAGATTAACACGCTAGGCTAGCTTACTAGACTAGTTTACTGAACTAATTTACTAACCTATTAGACTATCTTACTATACTTTCTTACTAGATTAACACGCTAGGCTATCTTACTAGACTAGTTTACTAAACTAATTTACTAACCTATTGGACTATCTTACTATACTTTCTTACTAGATTAACACGCTAGGCTATCTTACTAGACTAGTTTACTAAACTAATTGACTAACCTATTAGACTATCTTACTATACTTTCTTACTAGATTAACATGCTAGGCTATCTTACTAGACTAGTTTACTAAACTAATTTACTAACCTATTGGACTATCTTACTATACTTTCTTACTAGATTAACACGCTAGGCTATCTTACTAGACTAGTTTACTAAACTAATTGACTAACCTATTAGAATATCTTACTATACTTTCTTACTAGATTAACATGCTAGGCTAGCTTACTAGACTAGATTACTCAACTAATTTACTAACCTATTAGACTATCTTACTATACTTTCTTACTAGATTAACACGCTAGGCTAGCTTACTAGACTAGTTTACTCAACTAATTTACTAACCTATTAGGCTATCTTACTATACTTTCTTACTAGATTAACACGCTAGGCTATCTTACTAGACTAGTTTACTAAACTAATTTACTAACCTATTAGACTATCTTACTAGAGCACCATACAGACCAGATCTGACCGGTATGAACAGAACAGCAGCAACAATTCAAGATCTACATTTAATGATTACAGATTTAGTTTAAAATAATAGAGTCTGTGTTTAATGACTGCAGTTTTTACTGTATTTATTTAATTAGCTTTTTTCGTTTTAAATTAAGGGTCTAAATGTAATTTGATTTACTTTGTTTATTTACTGATCATTTTGTTACAAATATTATACTGTTTCAAATGACCTCGTTAAAAATGGTAATAAACCGGGTTAGACTGTTTTGTGACTTGCTTGCGCTAATAACTACACGTTATTATACTTCTTTTTAACATTTTTCACTTTTCAAACTAGCTACAGTACATTATATACATATATAAATCAAAGCAGTGAAGATACAAGAAAAAAACTCACAATTTTCAACCCTCTTTTTTTCTGTCTTAAAATCTAGAATAACTAGAATAACAGTCTTTTTTTCCTTTCAAAGAGCCGATGAGGATATTGTCATATAAATTGCAGTGCTATTGTAGTTACACGTTTAACCCTCTACACTAAAATGCTGTAGCTCGGCAGATAGATAGCAGAGTTTTCCAAAAAAGTCCAAAAGGCTAGATCTCCATGATTGGAATGTTTTCTTAGAAGAAACACTGTAAAACTGAAACAAATGAAATTAACGTCAAAAACGCTTGTCCATTACACTAACCATAGCTTTACCACTGTTTAGCTTGATGCTAATATTTCCATAGAACGGATAACAAATTAGTGCTTTTTTTTACCATGTAAATACACAATGACATCCTCACAAGTAAATATCTTATTAAAAAGACAAAGATAAGTACTTACAGAATTTTTTTTCATGGCCTAACAATGAGAGCTTTGGGAGTTTGCTTGTCTGTAGTATTGAACTGAGAAAACTGAACTACAGTAACTTAATATGTAGTGCTATAACAAATGACTTCTAGAGAACCACCTGTGTTATAATCAGCACAAGCTTAGTATACTTTCTTACTAGATTAACATACTAGAATAGCTTGCTAGGTTATTTTATTAGACTATCTCAAACTAAATTTACTAGGCTAGTTTACTAGACTCATTTAATAGTCCGCTTTACTAGACTAACTTATTAGACTAACTTAGTAGACTAGATTACTGGACTAACTTACTAGACTAGTATGCTAGGATAACTTACTAGGCTAGCTTGCTAGACTAAGTTAGCAGACTAACTTACTAGGCTATCTTACTGGACTAACTTACTACACTAGTTTGCTAGACTAACTTAGCAGACTAGATTACTACACAAGCTTAGTAGACTGATTTACTAGGGTAGCTTACTAGACTAACTTAGTGGAGTAACTTACTAGCCTAGCTTAATAGACTAATTTACTGGGCTAGCTTACAGAACTGATAGTTTAAAGTGGTGTGGACACAAAAATATGATTTTTTTTTTTCAAAGTGGGCCAGTTTAAGTATGGGTTGGATTTATAGCCGTGCTATAAAACAGGCAGATCAAAATTCATGTGTGTTTTCTGTTGAACATGCGCCATCATTCAGCGTAGCAGTAGTGCTGACCCTTAAGTTAAAGCCAGTAAATACTGGAAAACGCAACACAACCAATCTTTTTCATCTTCACCTCTCTCTCTAGTAATGAGCAGCTGAGAAATGATTAGAGCTCATTTTCTTAAGAGTTTGCTCAGCTAGTTAGTTTACTGTTCATGAAATAGATGGTTCATTCACATGACATCATTGATAAGGGTTGTGGGTCAATTCAGTGTGAGATTGGTGCAATGAGGCTTGTATTGCGAGTGTAATTTTAATGGTGGTGCCTAAGTTAGTATGACTGCATTAAAATGTTTTAATAGCAGTTTCATTTCAATACAGTGATATGCTGAGGTTAGAGCAAAGACTACCATTACCTGTTCATCATGTGGGCAGGTCAGGGAGCTGTGCTACTCTGCAGGGCACACAATGTGCTTGCTCATACGGACTTGGAAAGTCAGAATTCAGATGTAATTGTTGGGCAGTACAGTAATTTTTTATTGGGAATTGGACAGTAGCCAGATGCTGTAATGCAGGTAATCCTGCTATTCACCTCAGTATAACACAGGTAACACATGGTTTACAGACTAAAAACCTTCAGCACCTATTTCTAAAGCAAACGAAAACTGTAATGCAGTAAGGCAGCATGTTGCAGATTAGGTACAGTATGTCCAACAGCCTTTCAAGTTCTTGTTCAAGGAATTACAATGATAGAAGCCGAACAAAAGTCCTCCTCCTGGGGCTGACAAAAACATTGCTGTAGGATCGTTGCCATCCCATCATCATCTTTTCCATCGCTCAGTAAAAGGCGTGATGAGGTGACTCTGCACATCCTCACTGACATTCTCAAGGATTACTGACATTCATCACCTCTCCATGGCTTCCTGCCTACAGCTTTACCCTCCACTTACTCATTACGTCGGCAACGGGGATATGTTGTAGCCATGAGCAAAACTAAAAGACACAAACTCTCTTTTATTCCTCGTGCTCTTAAACTGTTTTATAAGTGATTTATATATTTATTTTGGGTTAAATATTTATTTTTGTTTTGGCTCAAATGTTGATTGTTGTATGTTTGACACATTTCTGGTCTCACCATCTAAGAACTGGGTTTCTTATGCTGGTGTGTTCTGCCTTGTCAAATTTAATAAATGAAATGAAATGAAATGATATACGTCTACAAATGAGCCACTTTATGGGAAACACCTACGTCGTACACCCACTAACTGTTTACTTTATTGGAAACACCTACATTGTGTTTGGCATTCTACGCTAAACTCCTTAATGTCTTTGACATGTCCTGCTACCTGCACTGTCTCAGTTATGAACCAGAAATAAAAGCTACTGAGAGCTTCCATGCAGCCTAGCTAGACTAACGTACTGTACATCTGAAGATTATAACAGAACAGATCAGGTGAAATCTGGTTGAGTAATAAGCCAGTTTAATCAGGAGAATTCATCATATCTCAGCACATGTATATTTGTTTACAAACAGATCTTGACCTCTCCAACATGGTGGGCATATAGACATCATATATATAATCAAAGTGATCATATTTTACATGCTTCATAGAGACACACAAACACTGACACTTTACTGAAGATTTATTCAGAATGGTTAAAATACACACAAAAAAAAAAAAAAAAATATATATATATATATATATATATATATATATATATTATATATATATATATATATATATATATATATATTAGAGATGGACTGATCAGCATTTTTGAGGCCGATTGACAATCACCTTTCAGCACGATCGGCAGATAGCAGATACTGATAGAGGGTGGGGCTATATGCCACAGCAGGGCTACATGTAGATATTAGTACAAGCAAGTCATTAAACATTATCTAAACTGGTTTATTACCATTTTTAACCAGCTCATTTGAAACAGCATAATATTTTAAAGTAAATTAACAGTAAATAAACAAAGTAAATCAAACAAATATCCCCAAAACTGCAATCATTACATTTAGACCTTAATTTAAAACTAAAAAGATAATTAAATACATGCAGTAAAAACTGCAGTCATTAAACTCAGACTCTGTTATTTTAATTTGTTTTGTGTTAGCTGTGCGTGCTAGCTCTGCTGTTACTGATACTCACTGTATTCAGCTGCGTGCAGTGTCGTATCAGATTAGTAGAGTTAAATATCTTTGTCTTGGTTCCCCAACGAGACACACTGATTTTACTAATTTACGTCCTGGATGAGTCTGAGTCACATACGGTAAACACTGCCAGACAGACATGTTTTCTATCAGCGCTTCCTTTTTCGCGAGGCCGCTGCTTTAGTCAGTTTGTGGAAAATGAAAGAAGATGTATTTCCACCTAGTGGTTCAGATAGGAATTGCAGAGAGCTGACCAGACGGGGGTCATTTGTTTAACGCTATCGATCGGCACTCTGGAGAAATATCGGCCGATTTAATTAAAAGTCAGCCGATACTGATACATAGCTGATCGATCCTTCCATCTCTAATATTTATCCATCCATCCATTATCTGCCGCTTTATCCCACTAGTCGGGGTCACGGAGGGGCTGGAGCCAATGCCATATATATATAGAGGACAGGTTTTGCTCATTGCTATTGTATATTAATTCTCTGCTATTATTGTATTCAGCGTCTGGTTAAGGCAGATGTGAGTACTGATGTTTGCTTTTGTTAAGGATTGAAACAGCCTCCATTAGGAATCCACCGCAGTTGTGGGATCGTCTGTTTCGTCTTTTATATCACACCTACAAGAATTCAGAAAAATATGTTTAGATTTTTAGATTTCTGTAATAATCCATCACTGCACATAAAAAGAAGAGAAGAAACACTTCATGGTCTGAACTGACAGTAATTAAGGCATTTACAAAATAATGATTAAAAAAATGCGAGCAGCTCCACCTTTATTAGCACCACAACCTCCAACAGTGACTGTAAGTAGCAGCCATGCTGTGTGAGTGGATCAGTGGTCAGATCATGTACACCTACTATCCCAAACAAATTTACACATTAACAACGAAAGGATTAAACTATACAGCTTACTCTGAACTCCCGCAACTCGACACCGGCATCTTCTCTGTAAGAACACAGAAATAATTTTATGGTAAATAACACAAACATGCTACTACAGCAGATAAACCAATAAAAACTGAACCCTCTCTTCGTTCCACTGACCTGAGCACTTCCGCTTGTAGTAGACGAATCCAGCGGTGGCGAAGACGATCCCCAGCACCACCCCTGCAGCCCCCGCGGCAATCTTACCCTTTTCAGACTCCGGGAGAGAGGGATCTGAGGGACACCAGCACTTTATTAGTCATCAGTCCGTACAGGTTCTAGCTAAGGCATAATTTGACATTTGGTTACATTAAAATTTAATTTGCTATATATATTAAATATATATATATAACACCATTTGCGCGCAGTGGGCAGGAACAAGCTGTGACACAGTTGCTCTCTAATGCCTGGTTCACACTACACGACTGTCTGAGTGGTCAGGTGTTGGTGTTTCAGTTGTCTTTCAGTTGTCATGGCTTTCACACTACATGACTGATCAGCGACACGGGGTCAGCAATTACACGACTTTCACTCTGGAGAACCGCCCACTCATCTGATTGCAGGTGAAACACAAGAACACACGAAAACTGAACTCTGGTGAGAACTGAACTCTGGTGAGAACTGAACTCTGGTGAGACCAAAACTATGGTGAGACCAAAACTATGGTGAGACCAAAACTATGGTGAGACCAAAACTCTGGTGAGAACTGAACTCTGGTGACAACTGAACTCTGGTGAGAACTGAACTCTGGTGAGAACTAAACTCTGGTGAGAACTAAACACATGTAAGAACTAAACTCTGGTGAGACCTAAACTCTGGTGAGAACTAAACACATGTAAGAACTAAACACATGTGAGAACTAAACACATGTAAGAACTGAACTCTGGTGAGAACTAAACTCTGGTGAGAATTGAACTCTGGTGAGAACTGATCTAGATATTTAACATGCTAGACGTTTGCTGGTCGTCTGGGATTCGCAGCGAGCACTCAGCGACGGCTCGGTGAGTATCTTCACACTACACGACTGATCGAGTGCTGAGTGATCGCCAATTCGCCTTCGAGCAGAGGTTTTTGCCGACTGAAAAACCAGATTAAAATCGTGTAGTGTGAATTACGCATAAGTAATCTGTTTTATGAGGAGAGATGAGGAGAGAACGCTGCTACTTACACAGCTGCTACCTAGGCAGCCTACTTACACACTCACTTGGGTTTGAGACAGACCCACTGTTTAATTTGTTTCATTCTGGTGCCCCGAAGTTATTTAGGCCACATACGCATCTATTATAGGTTATTGTTATTTATGCCTTACTCATCTGCTTCTGAAATGTTGGACAGCAGCACATCCCCACTAAGAGGCTGTACTTACCATTACTACAATCCATTCAGCTCTAGACATATGAACAAGCCCACTGAAAATTGGCTGTAAAAGCTGTAAAGCCTATTTTTTTATTTAATATATATTTATTTTTTTATTCTCACTCCAGTCATAGACGATGGGTTCATCAGCGCTGGCGTGCTCCACCACGCAGGAGATCTTCTCTCCAGATTTGGGCATGTATACCAGGTGGGAGTGCACCTGGTAGGTCCAGTCTCCATTCGCCATGTCCTCCATGAAAACAGAATCGGTGCTCAGCTTTCTGTTGTTCTTCAGCCAGTACACATCGATGGCCCGTGGGTAGAAGTTGTACGCGCTGCACATTAGAATGGCCGGACGACCAGGAACAGCCTCCTGTTCTGACCTGAGGCGGACCTTTGGAAGCACTACAGACATTAGAGGTGTTGTTAGTGGATTGACATAATTGTTCCGATATAATAATAAAAAATTTATTGAAAATAGTATGACTAGCTTATGGCATGGAAGGTCGTTTTAGTTTCCAGTCTGCGTCTAATTTTACTTGATTCCTTAATTAGCCAAGTGTTCATTAAGTGTTAGGTATTACTTAGTATTTGATTATGCATTAGAGGTTGATCGATATATCTGGCCATTTTTTAATATATCAGCATCGACCGGTATCCGTGTTAGCCCCGTGTTATTGGTGTGGTGGAATGTGTTGCTGCTGCATGGGAAGGACCTCAAGCCAAAACTTTTAGAACTGTTCGGCCGAAATAAATGAAAATGAGAATGATTTATACCGAACTATCACGTTTTTTAATGAGGCAGTTACGTGTTTCTAGTTTCGGCCGTAGACGTGACTAAAGCTAACTGCTCTTGTGTCATACACACATTAGCTCCGGGGCTAAAGCTAACTGCTCTTGTGTCATACACACATTAGCTCCGGGGCTAAAGCTAACTGCTCTAGTGTAATACACACATTAGCTCCGGGGCTAAAGCTAACTGCTCTAGTGTAATACACACATTAACACGTTACTGTTACACAGCGAGTCTCTCCGGAGCAGCTAGAGTCCCCCAGATATTACTCAGATATTACTCAGATACTATTCAGATATTACTCAGATACTACTCAGGTACTACTCAGATATTACTCAGATACTACTCAGATACTACTCAGATATTACTCAGGTACTACTCAGATATTACTCAGATACTACTCAGATACTACTCAGGTACTACTCACATATTACTAGGATATTACTCAGATACTACTTAGATATTACTCAGATACTACTCAGATACCACTCAGACATTACTCAGATATTACTCAGAAATTACTCAGATACTACTCAGATATTACTCAGGTACTACTCAGATATTACTCAGGTATTACTCAGGTACAACTCAGATATTACTCAGATATTACTCAGATACTACTCAGATACTACTCAGGTACTACTCACATATTACTAGGATATTACTCAGATACTACTTAGATATTACTCAGATACTACTCAGATACCACTCAGACATTACTCAGATATTACTCAGAAATTACTCAGATACTACTCAGATATTACTCAGGTACTACTCAGATACTACTCAGATATTACTCAGGTACAACTCAGATATTACTCAGATATTACTCAGATACTACTCAGATACTACTCAGGTACTACTCACATATTACTAGGATATTACTCAGATACTACTTAGATATTACTCAGATACTACTCAGATACCACTCAGACATTACTCAGATATTACTCAGAAATTACTCAGATACTACTCAGATATTACTCAGGTACTACTCAGATATTACTCAGGTATTACTCAGATATTACTCAGATATTACTCAGATATTACTAGGATATTACTCAGATACTACTTAGATATTACTCAGATACTACTCAGATACTACTCAGATACTACTCAGACATTACTCAGATACTACTCAGGTACTACTCAGATATTACTCAATACTACTCAGGTACTACTCAGATATTACTAGGATATTACTCAGATACTACTTAGATATTACTCAGATACTACTCAGATATTACTCAGATATTACTCAGATACTACTCAGGTATTACTCAGATATTACTCAGATATTACTCAGACATTACTCAGATATTACTCAGATATTACTCAGCTTCCAGCACTCGAGACTAACAGAACTAAAGAGAACAGAACAGAGCCGCTGTGTTAACAACCATTACAGCATATCAGTAATATCTGGGAAGCTCTGGCTGCTCCAGAGAGACTGTCTGTGTAACAGTTACAATGTCAACTCCATCTGAGAAGCCCCATTGTGTCAGATCTGGCAGAAGAACCTAAGTTCTATGTGCAATCTGTACTTACATTAGTGCGCTGACATACAATTTGCTAGCTTAGCCTGTTTCTGTTATTAGTCTCTGTTATTAGACTCTAAAACAAGTTTGACAGTCTAGTTCACTACATAAAAGATTATTATTTGCCTGTTTTAACAATCATTTCATGTTTTGCTTAGATTTTTTTGAATTTCTGCATGATATGTTGCTAGTCAGAGCTAGTTACATCAGAGTATGAGTATGAGTATCTCTATCTAGTACAAATAGGTTTAAGTCTAAACTACTCTACTACTCAAACACTGCTATAAACAAGTGCCAGTGCTGATACCTAGAAAGAAGACAACCAAATATAAATATAAATAAACATGCATTTGTTCATATGGTGCTGTTAGTTTAATTTTAGACACAGTGGATACTTCAGTGATGATTTGATTTTTATATTCCTAACTGTTCCATTCCTACCATCCTGAAAAATGGCATCATCTGAAGAGACCTAGATTTGTTTGTGTAACGGAGCTGAAAATAAGCTAATTGTGAATTTAACCAAAAATTATAGTATTCAATACGTGTTTGAATAACTATTATCTTTTATAATAGTTCACTTTTATTCATTATTTTCCTGGTATTTTTTTAAGTGATTTCAACTTCCTGCAATTCAATTGAGCAGCACGGTTTGGTGCTTTTTGTACATACTGCTTTCTAGACTCTGGCAAAGTTACACACTTGCTTTGAGTGAGCTAAGTCACGAAAGCAAGCACTCCGAACAATTTCTCAGTAAAAGGTGAAAAAGGGATGATAAGCCAGCTTGCAAATAACATGTCCATTACTCTTAACAGTAAAACATCTAACCAGTGGGTTATTTTGACTCTGTAAAGTGTTTTAAACGTATATTAGCCGAGTAACCTTTTATTTTTCCCTGGCCATGCTATGCTAGCAGGCTATGTTGCTATATTTGTGTGCCACAGCTAGCAAGAAATACAGGTGGTGTAAATTTTTTAATATTTTTTATCCCTTGTAGAGAGAGAAACCTCAGCTGCTGAAAACATCACAGTACTGAAAGCTGTTGTCTGGATGCAGGTACACTGCAGTCACGTTTTCCTTGTTTTACAATATATACCGGTGTTCTGAGCTAGCTTGATAAAAAAGGAGCAACATGGAAAAATTTTAAAAATCTGTTCTTTGATAAATTCAGGATTTAAAAAATTCTGAACACTTTGCTGCTGATATCATAGCGCAGTACTGAAAGCTGTTGTCTGTATGCAGAGAGTGAAAAATAAAGAGAGTGGGAACCACACAGAGAGCTGCCTTCGCACACTTATTCAGATGCACGCACCCCGCCAATCACATTAGCATCAATCAAAAGCACTGTTAGTGGCAACACCCTTATTTTCAGCTTTAAGAAAAAGGGTCCGAGAAACAGAGGTAAGATAGTAGTGTTATGTTTCTAAGATAAGCTTTAGAAAAATCTTTTTAAACTGCATAAATCTTTTCAGCTCAGTGTTCTCCCACTGTTAAAGTTCTCATGCCTTGTTTTAATCAGTGTGCACTGTGTGTCCAGCTTACCTGTTTTATGCAGAATTGTATCAAAGGCTTCTTTTAGATTTGTTTTGCAGAATCGGTCCACCTCAGCCTGATACTGCAGTAGTATAGGACTGTTGTTTAAGCCTTCAGCCACGTTCGCCCCATTGTCACCAAAGCCTACAAACTTCCCCACAGTGCTGTTAAACTGTATGACTGGAGCTTTGTTAAAATACCGGGTATAAATGAATTCCACATCAGACAGATCTGCTGAGCTGGTGATGCACTCAATTGTCCGTGACATATAATATCCAACAACCATATCTGGCAGTGAAACAAAATAACGTTTTTTACTAAGTAATGAAATCAAGTCATTGTAGTCATAATAATGGCTATAAAATTAAAAAATAAAACAAATACATGACGAAGATATGAAGAAATCATTTAATAATCTAAAAGAATGCAAAAGGACTACAAATTAAATTCTTCAATTGCTAAATTTAACTCAGATAAAAACATGCATTGATTCAGGTGTGTGTGTGTGTCTCTCTATCGAATCTATCATTTTACGTAGAGAATTTCATGGATCCTATTAATTTTCCTGTAAAATGATAAACATAAACATACCTGTCCATATAGACAGCGAAAGCAAGAGCAGCAGTGGCAGACTCAGGATCATTTTGTCTCACTCTACATCAACAACTGAGAGAGTTCAGGAAAGTGAGTTCCAGTTCACACAGACTCTTCGGTTAAATGACTGCGAACTTGCTAAACCACTTTATCACATGTTACTAGGCAGTCTTATGAATGCTTTTTAGACAGATTAAGAGTTACAGTGACCATAAAGTATTCACTTCCTTACAAGTTTTCATGTTTTTACACTGATCAACAGAAACAGTCTTTGCAAAATCTTGTAAATTAATTAGAAATATAAAACACAAAGTATCGGATAGCTCAAGTATTCACTTCTTTAATATGATTGAAACACATACAATTGGTGAAATGAAAATCACTTGTATGTACAAGTAGTTCTAAGTGTTTATGGTATAAGTACATTTGTAAGGTCCAGCTTTTGGGGAACCAATAGCATAATATGCACCACAAAAAGATAACTCTCCAAACAGATCTGTGACAACGTGAACAGAATTACATGTGTACATGAACATTTCCAAGCCACAAAAACCTTTTCCTTGAAGGATAATTGAATTAATCAATGAGAAATGTAAAAGGTACAGCACCGCTGTAAATCTGCCAAGAATGTGGTAACTGTGCAGACCTATGATACCTCTGAAAGAGTTACAAGCTTCTGCAGCTGAGATAGGAGAAACTGCACTGTTAAATAAAAAAAAAATCACATGAGCGTTTGGCTACAGTTGGCCAGAAGGAACGTGGGACACTTCTAAGTCAGTTGGATGAAGGTTTTAAGCCCTGTTGAAACCAAAATTTATGTTTTGGCCATCAGACTAAATGCTACTGCACATCACACATCATCTCCACTGTGAAGCATGGTGGTATCAACATCATGTGGTGTGCTTTAAAAAAAAAAAACTAAAAAAAACCAAAAAAAATAATCTGAACATTTACAAACTTAATTTTTTAAGGAACTGATTGTGTAGCTTTTCAGCTTTTTGATCAATGGTCAGATGGACTCAATGATCAACATTAGGAAAAAGCTGGCCAAACTAGTATACAACAAAATATTGTTAGCTGGTTTGACATGTTCCTGAACTCAAATAGTTAAGTTCGCTCAACATCTTTAACATATTGGCCTATGTTTCCCTTTGATGTACCTAGGGGTAAAGAGGATGTAACATGAAATATGTGATGAGCAATGGACGGGAACTTAGTGTTAAGTTTGGAAGGAATAATAGTGTTTAATGCTGCGCTGTAGTCAACAAACCCCTCCTGGCGCCCAGATGAGTTAGTGTGGTCTGCGCAGCCTTTGAGAACTCAAAGTCGCTTTCCTAGAATTCTGTGTCTTGAACACTTTCCTCACGTCTGTCTTCGCAATGATAAAGGAGCGCCGTCCTCTGATGGGCTCTTCGCATGCAGTGTCAGCCGCTCTGATAACGCTGTTAGCACTGTTAACGTGTTCAGCTCGTTCGCCATAGACTCATCCGCACTCACCAATCTGGAAGGTGGGCTTTTGTAATTTGTCATTGTTTGCAACCCTTGGAACTGTGACTCTAGTTTCCTCCTGTAGCACCGCTTCGCCTCCCTAACTGCCCTGTGTACTCCGTGAGCCACGGCCTTGTGATTTTTGGTACTGTGTCAGTTTCCCAACAAATTCCACATCTACTTCAATAAACATGTGCCAGTCTGCATCATCCAGAGAGTCCTGAAAGGGCAGGCAATGATTGGTCGGTCCAGCGCATGACCCCTTGATTTTAGCCTTTGTTCATATTTTGGTAAGAGAAAGGTGGCAACATGGTCTGAATTTCCAAACGGTGGATGAGATTGTCCTGCATAGCTGTCCCTGAACGGAGTATAGCAGTGGTCCAGTGTCCTGTCGGCCCTGGTAGGGCAGGTAATGTGTTCATGAAAATTAGGCACTGCGCTTTTGAGGTTGGCGCCGTTCACACAGTGGCGCATCTGTGTTCAGCTGAGATGGGATACAGACGGTGCTGAGTATGATCAAATTGAACTTCCGAGTGGGATGGGTGTGTCCGTGAATTCATTACTCAGTCCTAACACACCAATAGAACTCCTGCGTTGTGTTCTGTGGGTCCATGATTGGTGAGGGAGAAGAATTAGACTCTGGGACAACTGATGCTGGCAATAACTGTTCTTTTACTTCGCTGGTCTGTATGCATAAAAAATAATAAACAATTATTTGTAGACAATGGGCGCAGAAAATCTTTCCCATAAAGGCAGCAGATACACTCGTACACTCATATGCACTGAGGCCTACAGCTCCCTAGTGGCAGAGAACATACATAGAAATTCCATTCGAGCATGTCTGACATAAAACTTGATAAAAAACGCTTTCCTCTGAGTACTCTTACTTGGCTAACTCAAAATCTGCTCTATACAGTGTTATGAACGACTTTAGCTACAAAATACTGTGCTAGAGTAATTTTATATTTTCGAAATATTTTTATAAATATTTTATTTATATATTTTTGTGAGGAACATGACGAACACTGACCTCCTCTCAGCTCGCAAACCGTGGACGGATAAGCTAACAGAAATGGCGCCACTTGCAGCTACCTCTTAAAGCGACAGTACAGGTATTAAACAAACTCCATTCTGAAGTAACTAAATCTATAAAAATACAAAATAATGCAGTGTATTTATCAGGATTTGGTTTCATTAGAAATATGTATTTATTTTAACTGGATTACACGAGCAAGGTAGAAAGAGTGAAACTTCAGGTTGAGCAGTTCCATGTTTGGTGAGCAGGAGTGTGCGAGAGTAATGTTGGCACTGGCGCACCAGCTGCTGTTCACCATCACACACACTTCACCTCCCCTCAACTTCCTTGACTCCACTGTCCTGTCCATACAGTGTATCGAGAAGAACTCAGTTGGCTAGATGACATGGCTTGGTGCGGCTGGGCTCAGCTATGACTTGGTGAAACAGAGAAGATTACATTCCCCAATGTCCCACTGGATCTTGATTCTGGCCTGGAAGTCTACAAGCTTTTTCTCCAGGGACTGGACGTTGGCTAGCAGGATGCTAGGCAGGGGTCACCAGACCCTTGCACAGGCAGTGGCCCATCCACCTCCTGTCTTAAGGATTCCGAAGTGCCCTACGACGCAGATAAGCCCTTCGACGGGAGAGCTGCTTGGTCTAAGAAGCTCCGCCTCGAGTCCCAGCTCAACTGGAGGCCATTACAGACAGTTTTAATAGGTACATGTTCAAGATCCCCTAATAGTAAATAATTCTAGCTTGAAGTTTGAAGTTAGCGTAAATATTATTCTGGTTTGCTGTCTGGTCTGCAAGTTTGACCGGGCCATGAACCATGGACCCATTGTACCATGGAATTGTGGCGTGCTTAAACAAAGGGCTAAATTTCAAATGGAAAACAAAACTACCCAGAAACTCAAGGAAAAAACTCAATCTTGAGCAAAAATAAAGATTCAGTGATTTTTTTCCACTTTAAACAAACATTTTGAGCTGAACACCTGACAGTTTTCTTACTTTTCTATGTTTCAGTCTTTTTTCTTTTCTACCCATCTTAGCAAAGATACCATACCGGTTACCCTTCAATGAACTATTAACACTGGGCTGCTGCTTCAGTGAGCTTTTATGCAAAGCCCAGCATGTGGGAAAGGTCAGCACTATTTAGTTCAGGGCTTCTGGGAGTTGGAGTTTTTGGAGCTTCTCTCAGCAGCTCTTATGGCACAGCACCCAGGCCCCTTACTACTGGTTGGCAGCATAGACTGATCCCTTACATGCCCGGCGAAACTCACAGATGAGTTCTGGGTCCAGAGTGTGGTGCACAGGAACCCACGATCATTCCCTACAGCTCTTGTACACTTCCTAGTCTACAAGAGCTGTAATTCCGCTCAGCTGGGGTGAGCTTATGGGTATATTTGTTGGGCCCTTGATGCTGGCAGAGTACCACTTCCACCCCCATGTCAGAGGCATCTACCTCAACAAAAAGAGTTTCTCAGGGTCAGGTATTTGGAGAACTGGTAGCGACATAAGACGCTCTTTTAACTCCCCAAAGTCTTTCTGAGCCTCAGGAGACCAGCGAAATGGCCATGGGGTCTTCCGGGTAAGGTTGGTGAGGGGCATTGCCATGACACAAAAGTTCTGTACAAATTGCTGGACTTAAGGGAAGAAGGACACGATCAATCACTCACTGCTGACTTTTTCAGGCATTGTTGAAATGCCTGAGACACCATGACAAACACCATGCAGCCAATGGTGGTCCAGCAAAACTAGGGTTGCCTAGTCGTGTTTTTAGTGAAATACTTGTTAACAATCTGTGTTTATCTGGTTTGTGTAATAGGTTACATGTCATGTGCACTCTCACCAGGACAAATTCCTTGTATGTGTAATATACTTGTACTTAATATATACTTAATATACAGCCCTGTTGTCAAAGGGGAATCCTTGCTACAGGAAATGGCAGCTTGGAAAAGCTGACGTTGATACATTCACTAGCATAATCATGGTTGTGCGACCTGTATGGATTTCCACTGCTGCCACTAATACCACCAATTCTGGCCAGGGTAAGACATGAGAGGCTATCTCTCATTTTGATAACCCCAAATTGGCTGGAAAAGCACTGGGCAGTGGAGATAGTCTGGTTACTGTGTGGGCAGCCTTGGCCTTTCAAGACCTTTCAAGTAAATGAGACCCTGGCACCCTAAATCGTTGCTGTAATGTTTCTGGACAGACCAATGGTAGTTAGTTTGTACTTTTTATGGGCCAAACCCAAAGAGCCACATACTCTGGATGAGAACAAAAAAGGAAATCCGGAAGTCATGTTAATAACCTACTCCTGTTCTTATTCTGACGAGCAGCAGTGATTATGCATGCTATGTGCCATTGTAAAATACCTTACATTTGTAACCTAAAGTTCTCTGTTTATTTCATTTAAAAATGAATGAAGATTTGGATAAAGTATTGTAACAGAGAGGGTTCTCAGCAGACACACAGGCAAGTGGAGGTTCTGATACATAAGCTTCTATTAAGCTTTACTTCACACAAAAGCAGTGTACAGGAAGAAACACATAAATGTAAATAATAAATGTAAATTGTTTGTTGTAGCGAGAACATCAGAACATCAACCTGATGTTAAGTCATGTTTTGAGTCCTGGGAGAACCTCAGTCATATGTATCATTAAAACCATAAATGTGTAAATCACTTCTAATCTTAACGCACATAAAAATGCAATAAACCCACCAAAACACAGTTTAAACGTAAATGTGAATGTTTATAAAGAATGAGGGAAGCCATATCTATAATGCTTACTTATCATCAGCAATCCTTGTAAATTAATGAATATATCTACTTGACATCAAGATCCCCTGGAAAAGTTATTCAATAAAATAAGCTCAATATAAAACAAGACAAAAAACAATCTGACCAATGAGGTCTCTCGACATGAGTGTGGATCACTACGTTCTTCTTGTTGTATAATCCTTTGACTGTCTGCTATAATGGATTTTACATTATAGATGTACAGCAACAGCATTTCTCTCCACACTAATCGTTGTCTATAAGTTATTTATTTCCATTTAGAGTGCAAACTAGCACAGGGCTACATCAGAAAGCATTGAGAAGACTGCTTAAAGTATGTACAAAACATGTTTGAATTAAAATCTTAAATACTGACGTTGTGTTTGTTATTATATAAATTGCAATTTAACAGTAAAAACTTAATAATGACTCCAATCTAAAGTCTAACACGTTTTTGTTGAATATTGTTAAAATATATTGTTAGCCTGTTAACAAACACTAGCTAACAATCTGCTATGCTGTTCACACGAGATTAACTAATTCAGCAAAAACATGTCATTACCTGGAGAATATTCAGCAAATGTTTAGCTGTTTATTTTATTTGCTATATTGTGACGGGTCCCTCTCCTATCCAGCTAACCTCCCTTGTTTTCCCAGCCGGGTCTCCCTTACCCTCCTGGATACTCTGAGGTTCCTGGACTTCCAGAAGCCATCGAAGGATCTCCTCCACTCGTGTAAACACATCCTGGTGAACACATCTCCCACGGTACTCTTCAAGAGAGGGGTTGTGGCAGCCTTCCTCCTTGTGCTCGCAGCTTGCCGCGAGCCTTCCTCCACTCTTCGACCTTCTACCTGGACTTTATCCTAAGTTTGCACTATTTTCTGTGTTCTTAATTAAAGCCCTGCGTATGGATCTCTCTAACGAGTAAGTGACGAGTAAGTTTTCTGGTTTTGCACTATAATTTGGTTTACTGTAAAAGAAATCCAGGTTTAAAATGGTAGTTTAAATGTAGTTAAATGTAGGTCTAACATGATTAGTGCAACATGATTAGTAGATAAACCTTAATTTAATCCAAGTTTTGTTGGTGCAATCCACCCTGTATGTTGTAAATCTAACTATGCTTTCTTCGAAGTGATTCATGTGCTGAAACACATGTCTATTCACATTGTGTAATGACGCTGGGATTGGCTCCAGTGACCCCGACTAGCAGGATAAAGCAGAAGATGATGGATGGATGTTTTATTTTGGGTCATCAAGTTGAGGTTGTGTTGAAAATATGTACTTTGACCATTGGTGTCCAAACTTTGCATTCAACTGTATAAGGGGGTTGTAGATCTTACCAATCTACTAGCAGACTATGACAGGACTCATACCTCATACCACACATAGATCACACCTGATCATAGAGATTTCTTAAGTTTTTATACATTTAATACATTTAATGCAACACATTGTAAATTACATTTGTTGTATGTCTAGTAAAAATAGCATCCAGTGGAAATGGTTAAATAAGGTCCCATATATTCATTTTTTCTGAAAGTGAAAAAAAAAACTAAACTAATTTGATAGCTAAATAAAAAAGGATAGTATAATTACAATCATGAATGATGTTAAAGTAAAAGAAGTCACACCTTAGAAAGACACATTGTAGTAAGTGTTGTGTAATGTTTACAGTCAGAATCTCAGATACATTTTTTTCCTTTGACGAGAAAGAAAATTCCTACAGTAACTCCAATCACTCCCAGACCCAGACCCACTCCAAGGAAAACAGTCGGACCCACATTGGGCAGAGCCGTCTGCACATCTGCAGAGACACACACACACACACACAAAGCTTTTTTTGTAAGGACTCATTAACATAAGTTTTATATGCATAGTAAAATTTTATTAAAGCATCTAGTCATACATAAACAGTGAAATGCTTCATTCTAGAAAAAAGAACTTCAGAACTGTTCACAGTGGTGATGAATGGAACCAGATGTCCACCTCTAAAAGGTCCCTCACAGAAAATTATTACATGAATACACTGTCTGATGTCTCAGATGTTTCGTGATAAATGTTTGGCTTTTAGTGTATTTTAATCTATTTATTTTGATTTATTCTTCACGAAGGGATATATATTCATTCTTCATGGAGGGTCAATATGAGGCAAAATAGTCCCCCCCAAAAAAAACTTTTTCAGATTAATGACTATTGTGCCATCATCAACATTCCATATAAACAACCAGAAGACATGTGTAGGTTCTAATGGTAAATAACATGTCTATACTGGTGTTGTAGACATGGTGATCCATGGTTCCCATCACCACCAGAAAACACTCTAAAGACATTTTTCTATAATGAACCTTTTACATCAACCTCGGAATGAATTGATTTACCTTAAAGACTAAATTGTTCAGAACTGTTGAAATTAGAACTTTATAGCAGAATGTTTACATGTACAAAAAGCTACAACACACTAAAGTAAAGAGGAAACAATGTTCTGATGTTCTGTGGACAGACAAAACCAAAAGAGATCAGTAGATAAATAGAACTTTCTGATTTAAATAAGCTAGAGAAAGGAAAACACTATATTCTAGCATAAGAACGTTATCCTATCTGTGAAGCACAGTGGTGGTGGTAGTATCAGGATTGGGCCTGTTTTGCTGCATGACTGCTCACCATCATTGATGGAACAATGAATTCTCATTCATAGCAGCAAATATCAGGACATCTGTTTGGGAACTAAATCTCAGGAAAATGCAGTTCATGCAGCAATGAGTCTAAACACAAGTCATTCCACCAAAGACAGTTAAAGAACAATTAAGTTAATGTTTTGGATTGGTCAAATCGAAGTCCTGACTTTAATCTGACAGAAATATTGTAAGAAGGAAAAACGAGCTGTACTGTACGAAGGACCGGCCTAAAATTCCTCCAAGCCACTGTGCAGGACTGATCAACAGATACCCGAAAATGTTTAGCTGCAGTTATTGCAGGTCACACTGAAAGGTTCACCTAGTTTTTCAATGCACAGATCGATAAGATCATTTTACTCAATAAATAAATAAATAGCCAAGTCTAATATTTTTGTCTGATTTGTTTATTTGGGCTCACTTTATGTTTAGGACTTGAACATAAAAATTTAATAATGTTTTAGGACACATTTATGCAGAAAAGTAAAAAACAATTGCACCACTAAGCAGGTACAACTCTCACCCCATGTTTTGGTCATGTGTCTGTCCAGGGCCACATGCTCCACAGTGCAGGTGTAGACGTCACCCTTCTCTGGAATGAAGCTCAGACGAGAGACCAGGTTGAATGTTCCATCATTGAGCGGATAAAATCTACTGAAAGTAACCTCCTCCGTCAAGTTCTCACTGTTCTTGGTCCACCACACTCCAATGCGTGGTGGGTAGAATCCAGTAATGAAACAGATGAGGGTGTTATTGGAGCCCAGCTCAACATCACTTTTGGAGTAGATTGAGCTTTGTGGGGCATCTAGAAATAAAAGGCATATGAGTTTTACCCCTTACATTTATAACTCAAAATAAGATATAGAAGCCTCGCAAAAAATAAATATGAAAATACAGTATATAAATACAGTGTAGTGCTGTGCAAAAGCCAGTGACCAAACCCATCAGATATTTCATTTTAATAACTTGCCTATACACCCACCCCTCATCTCTGTTGGCGGCCACATTCAATTATTTATAGTGCAAGGCCTGGTATATATGAGAATGCTTGATGCATTCTATAATGCTAATATCCATGACCTGATGTTTTGTTGATTTTCTAAGTGTAATAAGTTGACACATTCTTTATAGGGAACTTGTATGTAAACTTTGTATTAGTATACAATTGAGTTGTAAAGTTCTGGATAGAAACAAAAGGGGTAAATTATTGTAACATACACTGGAAAAGTTAATTTCAGGTTTTTCTCTGTTGTACAAAACAGTTGTTAGATATAGCTAAGTGAACTCTCTTATAGGTTATGACTTAAATGCATTAAATTAACAATTGAATTTTGAATTCCATATTTTGTGAGGGAATCTAGGCCTTCTGCACGTTCATGTCACTTTATGTCACTGATTAGCTACAAGCAGCTCTCTAGCAGAGTTCACTACTGGAAGGTCACTGTGGAGGCAAGTAACAAGTAAGTCTTAAGTCTTGACACTCACGTTTTCAGTCAAGTCTCTATTCAGAGTCAGTGCAGACAGTCTAAAGTCGAGTCCATATCCTAAACAGTGAGTCCTAAACAAGTCAGTATGCATTTTTCAGCTAATGTCATAATGCCTGTCACAGGAACACCACAATAATCAAATTTGACTGTGAATTAGACACAGAGGAGTGAGGGTCAGTATGACTGTGGATTAGACACACAGGAGTGAGAGTCAGTATGACTGTGAATTAGACACATAGAGGAGTGAGGGTCAGTATGACTGTGGATTAGACACAGAGGAGTGAGGGTCAGTATGGTTTTGGATTAGACATATAGAGGAGTGAGGGTCAGTATGGTTGTGGATTAGACACGTAGAAGAGTGAGGGTCAGTATGACTGTAGATTAGACAAATAGAGGAGTGAGGGTCAGTACGACTGTGAATTAGACACAGAGGAGTGAAGGTCAGTATGACTGTGAATTAGACACAGAGGAGTGAGGGTCAGTATGACTGTGAATTAGACACAGAGAAGTGAGGGTCAGTATGACTGTGGATTAGACACAGAGGAGTGAGGGTCAGTATGGTTTTGGATTAGACATATAGAGGAGTGAGGGTCAGTATGGTTGTGGATTAGACACGTAGAAGAGTGAGGGTCAGTATGACTGTAGATTAGACAAATAGAGGAGTGAGGGTCAGTACGACTGTGAATTAGACACAGAGGAGTGAAGGTCAGTATGACTGTGGATTAGACACAGAGGAGTGAGGGTCAGCATGACTGTGAATTAGACACAGAGGAGTGAGGGTCAGTATGACTGTGGATTAGACACATAGAGGAGTGAGGGTCAGTATGACTGTGGATTAGACACATAGAGGAGTGAGGGTCAGTATGACTGTGGATTAGACACATAGAGGAGTGAGGGTCAGTATGACTGTGGATTAGACACATAGAGGAGTGAGGGTCAGTATGACTGTAGATTAGACACATAGAGGAGTGAGGGTCAGTATGACTGTGGATTAGACACATAGAAGAGTGAGGGTCAGTATGACTGTGAATTAGACACATAGAGGAATGAGGGTCAGTATGACTGTGGATTAGACACATAGAGGAGTGAGGGTCAGTATGACTGTGGATTAGACACATAGAGGAGTGAGGGTCAGTATGACTGTGGATTAGACACATAGAGGAGTGAGGGTCAGTATGACTGTGGATTAGACACATAGAGGAGTGAGGGTCAGTATGACTGTGGAATAGGCACATAGAGGAGTGATGGTCAATATGACTGTGAATTAGACACAGAGGAGTGAGGGTCAGTATGACTGTGAATTAGACACAGAGAAGTGAGGGTCAGTATGACTGTGGATTAGACACATAGAGGAGTGAGGGTCAGTATGACTGTGGATTAGACACATAGAGGAGTGAGGGTCAGTATGACTGTGGATTAGACACATAGAAGAGTGATGGTCAATATGACTGTGAATTAGACACAGAGGAGTGAGGGTCAGTATGACTGTGAATTAGACACAGAGAAGTGAGGGTCAGTATGACTGTGGATTAGACACATAGAGGAGTGAGGGTCAATATGACTGTGAATTAGACACAGAGGAGTGAGGGTCAGTATGACTGTGGATTAGACACAGAGGAGTGAGAGTCAGTATGACTGTGGATTAGACACATAGAGGAGTGAGGGTCAGTATGACTGTGGATTAGACACATAGAGGAGTGAGGGTCAGTATGACTGTGGATTAGACACATAGAGGAGTGAGGGTCAGTATGACTGTGGATTAGACACATAGAGGAGTGAGGGTCAGTATGACTGTGGAATAGGCACATAGAGGAGTGATGGTCAATATGACTGTGAATTAGACACAGAGGAGTGAGGGTCAGTATGACTGTGAATTAGACACAGAGAAGTGAGGGTCAGTATGACTGTGGATTAGACACATAGAGGAGTGAGGGTCAGTATGACTGTGGATTAGACACATAGAGGAGTGAGGGTCAGTATGACTGTGGATTAGACACATAGAAGAGTGATGGTCAATATGACTGTGAATTAGACACAGAGGAGTGAGGGTCAGTATGACTGTGAATTAGACACAGAGAAGTGAGGGTCAGTATGACTGTGGATTAGACACATAGAGGAGTGAGGGTCAATATGACTGTGAATTAGACACAGAGGAGTGAGGGTCAGTATGACTGTGGATTAGACACACAGGAGTGAGAGTCAGTATGACTGTGGATTAGACACATAGAGGAGTGGGGGTCAGTATGACTTTGGATTAGACACATAGAGGAGTGGGGGTCAGTATGACTTTGGATTAGACACATAGAGGAGTGAGGGTCAGTATGGTTTTGGATTAGACACATAGAGGAGTGAAGGTCTGTATGACTGTAGATTAGACATATAGAGGAGTGAGGGTCAGTATGACTGTGGAATAGGCACATAGAGGAGTGAGGGTCAGTAGGACTGTGGATTAGACACATAGAGGAGTGGGGGTCAGTATGACTGTGGATTAGACACATAGAGGAGTGAGGGTCAGTATGGTTTTGGATTAGACACATAGAGAAGTGAAGGTCTGTATGACTGTAGATTAGACACATAGATGAGTGAAGGTCTGTATGACTGTATATTAGACACATAGAGGAGTGAGGGTCAGTATGACTGTGGATTAGACACAGAGGAGTGAGGGTCAGAATGACTGTGGATTAGACATAGAAGAGTGAGGGTCAGTTTGACTGTGGATTAGACACAGAGGAGTGAGGGTCAGAATGATTGTGGATTAGACACATAGAAGAGTGAGGGTCAGTTTGACTGTGGATTAGACACAGAGGAGTGAGGGTCAGAATGACTGTGGATTAGACATAGAAGAGTGAGGGTCAGTTTGACTGTGGATTAGACACAGAGGAGTAAAATTCATTGTCAGACATCATGACCATCAATAGAAAAAAAGGCTATGGCTTTATTCATGTATTTAAGTAGCCCTGTTTAAAAAATATATATCCCTACAGATCATTGCACTAATGTGTTAAATGCTGTATCAAATATTCAAAGCACCATTTAATGACTAGAAATGAAAGAAACTGGTGTTTATGTTTATAATGTTTTTGTTTTAATGTGACCAAATGTGTTGTATTTAATTTCATATTAATTTCTGTGAAGACAGTATACATGCACCTATATAATTATAATGCAAGTAAACATCACCTCCTTTTAAAGTGTGGAACATAAATGGTTGATACACAAACCAAACCATGGCTTGAATATAATAAATATCATTGACCACACAAAATTAAATCTATATACTCTATACTAAAAACAATTACCATTTAATTTTACAAATAATTACCAATCAATTACTGCTATTACACATAAACATTTACTCAGGTTTTCCCCAAGAACTGTCATCATACATTTTCAGAATATAGCTTTTGATGTAGTGTTAAATATTGTTCCTGGAAATTGTCCACCATATAATTCTGCTTCTTAATTATATTTACTTGTGAATAAATGAATAACAAATCTTACCTCTTGGTTCTGCAGGGTTGTTGTTAGTTGCTATAGTTTTAGCCAAGCTTTGTTTGCATGCTTCTATATTAGAAACACTATTGTCATAAGCTCCTTCTTCAAAGTCATTAGGGTCTGCAAAGCTTGGTATTGTCAGCACTCCTATCCCCTGATCGAAGTCAGCGTGCCACATTTCTTCTCCATCAAGCCCGTACAAACTCTGCTGATCTGTATCAGAACACATGTCTGTGAAAATGTGTACGGCTGTGGAAGAGAGAGAGAGAAAAGTATCAGAATCATTGCAGAAACACATATATATATATATATATATATATATATATATATATATATATATATATATATATATATATATATATATATATATATTACATACAATAAAACCATGACATATATTTATGCATATAGAAATTGTCTGGAAAGTGCAGAATATAAAATATGTAACCATACTCTCAGTCCTATTTGGCAAATAGAGTAGAAAGAAAAAAATATTATATATTTTTTGGATTAAACATGAAACTAACAACAACAACATGGCCAGCGTTTCGTCTCATACCCACCAAAATTCTCAAAAACAGAGCTTTTTAAGTGTATTTTAAGTGTATAAGTGCTCACAAATAATGGTACATTGTTTAGTAAAGATGCACCAAAAATTTCACAACAGAAAATGGTGGAACATATAAACACATTAAATGTAAACACTTAACTCATAATCAAGAATCATAGTTTCTTTACTGGAAAATGTTGTTATTAAAATTATATATAACATTTAACTTTTAATTGTACAAACTTTATTTGTTGTAAGATTTCATTTATTATTGACAATAATTTAACTTCCAAGTCATTATAACTACACTAAAATGTTAGGAGTTTAAAAAAATTAATTAAGTTTAATGTGTTTTTTTTTCAATTGAAAATTAAGTAGACATGCTAGAATTTTAATTACTGTGGAAAGTCATTTTAGCTTTTATTTCTTATTATTACAACGTCAGTTTGCAATTTAAAATTCCACTAGTAATTTTTAGTTAATGTCTTTCTCTGTAACAACACTTGGCATTTGGCAAAAGATTGTGATAATCTATAACCCCCCTACAGCAGTAGTTCCAAATGTTGTTGTTAATATATTGGTTAATAAGATTGGGTCTACATTTACTTTACTTGCTTATTGATTACATGCATGTGAAACCACCTACATGTGGAATCATTGTAGAAAAAATGATTTATTCCACTTTGGCTTCTTTTTTCTAAAAACAAAGTACTGCCAGAAATCTCTTTCTCTCTGTTTGTCTCCTTGCTGTGATCAGAAACATCATACAAACCCACCACCACCTGATTATTGAAAATTAAAGTGATAATACAGTAATTAGACTCCAGCAGTTCAGGTGATTAAATACTGAAACAGTTGTGTTTACTCACTTTTAGCCTCTGTGTAGTGAAGAACTGCACAGATGAGAATAAAGAACAGCTTCATTCTGATCAGCGTGGAGGAAATTATCTCACACATGAGCGAATGATGACTGAATAGTGTGGCTCTGATTCTCTGGCCTCACCTGAAATATATCAGACAAGTCGTCCAATAGTATTAAGACTTCGCTGACGCTAAAGTATCTGGGTGGATTTAGTTTTCAGCTCCTCTGGTCACAGAACACTTTCCTGCACAACTTGTTGTTTAGGAATCTTGAGCATCAAGTTTAGTATAAATGATGTAAAGAAATGCTGCGCTCAGCTCGATCTCTAGCTGTGTTAGATAAACATGTAGGCATTTCTGCGTGAATATAGGACATACTGTAGGAGTTTCCAGTGCAGGCTGTGTAGCAGTGAGAGAGTGTTTCAATAAATCTGCCAACCATTAGATTTAAATGTTTTATTAATGTAAAGCTTTTATTTATGTAATGAATAAATCATCTTAGTATTATAAGCTGTTAAATCAGAAATCTATATTAAACTAATAGCTTGCAAATGCTAGTATGTGTTTGAATCTTAAATAATCCGTGTGAGATTAATATCTGGGGGAACCAAAGACTTTGTTTTCAGGAGGAATATACAAACTAACAAAGGGGGCAGTCGTGGGCTGAAGGTTAGGTTCGGTCTTGTGACCGGAAGGTCGCTGGTTCTATCCCCTGGACCAACAGCACACGACTGAAATGCCCTTGAGCAAGACACCTAACCCGCAACTGCTCCCCAGGCGCTGTGGATAGGGCTGCACCTCTCCTGGCAAGTTTGCTCACTGCTCCTAGTGTGTATGTTCACTAGTGTGTGAATATGTGAGTGTTTCACTGCCCCCTAGTGTGCATATTCACTAGTGTATGTATATGTGGGTGTTTCACTGCCACCTAGTGTACATGTTTACTAGTGTGTGTGTATGTGGGTGTTTCACTGCCCCCTAGTGTGCATGTTCACTAGTGTATGTATATGTGGGTGTTTCACTGCCCCCTAGTGTGCATGTTCACTAGTGTATGTATATGTGGGTGTTTCTCTGCCCTCTAGTGTGCATATTCACTAGTGTATGTATATGTGGGTGTTTCACTGCCCCCTAGTGTGCATGTTCACTAGTGTGTGTGTATATGTGGGTGTTTCACTGCCCCCTAGTGTGCATGTTCACTAGCGTGTGAATATATGAGTGTTTCACTGCCCCCTAGTGTGCATATTCACTAGTGTATGTATATGTGGGTGTTTCACTGCCCCCTAGTGTACATGTTTACTAGTGTGTGTGTATGTGGCTGTTTCACTGCCCCCTAGTGTGCATGTTCACTAGTGTATGTATATGTGGGTGTTTCACTGCCCCCTAGTGTGCATGTTCACTAGTGTATGTATATGTGCGTGTTTCACTGCCCCCTAATGTACATGTTTACTAGTGTGTGTGTATATGCGGGTGTTTCACTGCCCCCTAGTGTGCATGTTCACTAGTGTATGTATATGTGGGTGTTTCACTGCCCCCTAGTGTGCATCTTCACAAGTGTATGTATATGTGGGTGTTTCACTGCCCCCTAGTGTGCATGTTCACTAGTGTGTGTGTATATGTGGGTGTTTCACTGCCCTCTAGTGTGCATGTTCACTAGTGTATTTATATGTGGGTGTTTCACTGCCCCCTAGTGTGCATATTCACTAGTGTATGTATATGTGGGTGTTTCACTGCCCCCTAATGTACATGTTTACTAGTGTGTGTGTATATGTGGGTGTTTCACTGCCCCCTAGTGTGCATGTTCACTAGTGTATGTATATGTGGGTGTTTCACTGCCCCCTAGTGTGCATCTTCACAAGTGTATGTATATGTGGGTGTTTCACTGCCCCCTAGTGTGCATGTTCACTAGTGTGTGTGTATATGTGGGTGTTTCACTGCCCTCTAGTGTGCATGTTCACTAGTGTATTTATATGTAGGTGTTTCACTGCCCTCTAGTGTGCATGTTCACTAGTGTATGTATATGTGGGTGTTTCACTGCCCTCTAGTGTGCATGTTCACTAGTGTGTGTGTATATGTTGGTGTTTCACTGCCCTCTAGTGTGCATGTTCACTAGTGTGTGTGTATATGTTTAACAGCACTGATGGGTTAAATGCGGAGGTCAAATTCTGCTGTGTGTAAACCCAAGTGGCAAATGGTTCTTAATTCTAATTCTAATTGCATTGTAGCCCTGTTATAACATTTTCAAATGGCATACAGACACTTGAGTATGGTTATACTGACACTAACCTGGAAATAAACTGCTCATGCAAGGACCTTGCTCATAATTTATATTGGAGGACATAAATGTGATGACTTCCAAGATCTAATTTCTCAATATCACGAATAAAACCCCAATGCACTAATTCTTTCATTATAGATAGATAGTCATCCAATAGTGGAGTGGATTTGGAAAGCCCCCTGGAAAGAGTATGTTTTTTGTATATGTATGCTTGCTGTGGGAATCAGACCACAGAGTTAGATTTGGAAGTTCTATGGAAAAATATTCCTAAAAATTCAAACCATCAGTTCATACAACTCAAATTGGGTCATACAACTGATATATAACTCCACAAAAAGGGCATATGATGGGACTGGCTTCCTATTCCTATTACTGCACATGCAGAAATAATAATAGTATATAGCAAATAGAGCATGCACACTGTAGCTTTTTACATGTTATTTATGTATGTATTTATGTAAATTAACAGAGCAAAGCCTGCTACAGTAAGAACACGGAGGAATGACACTGAGGATTTATCATGAGATTTTATATAAATATATGAAATATTTATTTTTTGCTATCATCTCTGTAGTGATGGTTGGGTGTGATAGGACAGATAGAAAGGATGGATCGATAAAATAGGTATGTTGGGGAGGGTTAATATAATATGTTTGCTGATTTCATTCAAGTTCCTTGAAAAAATCCCTCAAATAACAAACTAACTACAATGAATAAATTATTAGTACAAATAACACAAACAAATAAAAGCAGCAGTGGTATTTTCAAACCTATTTTAATCCACAGTTGTACATGCGCCCAACCCTACACTGTAAAACAAAACAAAACAAAACAGTTGAGGGTGCCAAACTAATCCACAAATTGCAAATATTGTTTTTTACTGTAATTCAACTGTTATTCTGACACACAGTATGTTACCATAATACCAGCAGCATTTAGTAAAGACAAACACACATATGCATTCTATTTCTGTTAAAATACGTTTTATTCACATTAATCTCAAATATATTGGTATGTAGTAAGTGCTTCCTCTCAGTCTCCAGAGTACTAGGTTCCCCAGGACACACCCACCACCTGCACGTGCACCCATCAACATACATACACACCTGCCACCTATTACATCCGACAGCAGTAGCTCTCAGTGCGTGGTATTGTACGTGACACCTCACTCACTTACCTCTGCCGTCTCCGAAGCCAACTCCCAGTTGGCTTCCCCTTGGTCCAGTAACCACGTTGTCTCCACAGTGGAGCCTTGCTGTCTTCCCTGGCATCCCTGAGGTCGCTGGACTCACCGAACTGCCCGAACACCAGTCCTCCGTTGTCTGAACTCCCCCTGGCGTCTATCCCCCACGGGGCACCTCACAGAGAGGTTTGATTGGGCCTTCCAACTGACTTTGAACTTACTTTATTGACTTTAAACACTGTCCATACTCTCCCCCCGAAACGGGGCGAGTGGTTTAGCCCCCACAGGGATCCTCTCCTGGCATGCTCAGGAGCTACTCAAAGAAATAACCCCTTTTGTTGAACTGTACAGACAGGACCTAGATCCTGGTAGTTACTCCCGTGCTCGGAGGGCCTTCGCCACTCATTGTCCAGACGGGAGATCAGCACCTGGAGTCACCAGGTCCTACTGGTCTCCATCTGCGGCTGCTTCCTTACTATTCCCTACCTGCCCCGGCCTCCAGCAACCCTGCTCTCCCGGGTTTCCCACGCCCGGCTGCCTGGTTCCACAGCTTATTTTGCACTACTTCCCTGATGTGTTGAGAAAAAAAAAACTTGCGTATGGATCGAAATAACCTGCCTGAGTCTACTGATTCGTTACAATATGGTATATTTATGAGATCACTTTTTTCTTGTCATAAGATATTTTGTCCTTTTTGTACTATCCTACATCACCTTGTATGTATATATATTCAAGATTCAAGATTCAAGAGTTTTATTGTCATATCTTGAATCTTGAATATTCAAGATATATATGTATATGTGTGTGTGTGTGTGTGTGTGTGTGTGTGTGTATGTAGCCTCAAACCACAAAACTATCCTAAAGCAGTGGCCTAAAGCTCAGAACTTTGTGACTCCCTTCCTACTAGATTATAAGTGATGTACGGTTAGGAACAACTGGGCCCAAGAGAAAGCAGAGAGGTTGAAATTAAAGGTGAATGAGTACTTGGCCATAGAAAACAGGTTCATACATTAAAACTCACATGTACTTTTTGGTTGAGAGCACTCAGATTGCATCTTTACAGGAGTATTCTACGTGTTTACCTGTGTGAAAGAGAGTACGTGATAGGTGTTGTGGGACACAGTTTATGAAATCAGGGAGATAATCTAATCACGCAGCTTAAAGTCTGCGAAGAACTGTTCTTTATGAAACACTGAGATGTTATTTTGATCACTTGATCACTTGATTGATCACTGTAATTGTCAGAGTTGATCACTGTAATAGTCAGAGTTGATCACTGTATTAGTCAGAGTTGATCACTGTAATGGTCAGAGTTGATCACTGTATTAGTCAGAGTTGATCACTGTAATGGTCAGAGTTGATCACTGTAATAGTCAGAGTTGATCACTGTAATAGTCAGAGTTGATCACTGTAATGGTCAGAGTTGATCACTGTAATAGTCAGAGTTGATCACTGTAATAGTCAGAGTTGATCACTGTAATAGAGTTGATCACTGTAATGGTCAGAGTTGATTACTGTAATGGTCAGAGTTGATCACTGTTATAGAGTTGATCACTGTAATGGTCAGAGTTGATCACTGTAATGGTCAGAGTTGATCACTGTACTGGTCAGAGTTGATCTCTGTAATGGTCAGAGTTGATCACTGTAATGGTCTCTATAGAAAACAATAAAACCAATTTCTGAAATAAAAGGCCGTCCTGAGATCTTTGACTCACCCCCTCACCCTGTTTATATATATAGTTATATATATATATATATATATATATATATATATATATATATATATATATATATATATATATATATAGTCTTCAAATCACTTAATGAAAATGATCAATTCTATACTCAAATCTACAGAAACACTGTTACACACTGACTTACTCAGAATAATCTGTCTCTTAGGAGATTATATAATTACTTATCTGTTAACATGAAACTACAGCAGAAAACACATTCGACTAATACAGGAAGGAAAGATTCTGATGATTCCAATAGCAGAGTTACAGAAGTCAGATTTAACACATGTCTGTTATATGCTAATACACTTGTTAAGTCTGATGTAGCAACCAGTTCCAGCTCCAAACACTTCTTCAGATCTACAACAATGATGGAACGTGTGAACCTTCTCACCAGGTCACCCCTGTCTTTATTGAGCCACCACTGTGGGTTAAAAGGGGTCTAAATTCTATCAGCGTTCGTTGGGGTCTGAGTCTCGACTGTGTTGGCTGAGGCTCTTGTCTTTTCAGCTAGCTGTGTTCTGGTTGTTTGAATAAATCTAAACTCATTTCTGACTCTGGAACATTCCTTGTGATTAGCAAGAGAAGAGAAAACGACTGCAGTTAATAAGGTGAGTTACAGTTTGGTGCTAGTGGTCCTTAATGTCAGCCCAACGACCTGCAAGAGTTCAGAGAAACATGGAATCCATCACTGAGTCTCAGAAGAAAACCAGGCTTTGTTCTATAAGTGTCTAGACTGACTGTAATGAAGGCATTTATAGATGATTAATTATCCAGAACGCAAAAGAATCGTGGAGCTCAATTACTCAACATTCACTGGTGCATATACTAAAGTATGAAGGCTTTGTGTATTGTGTGATTTCTCCAGGAATTAATATGTTAATAAGCTTTTCTATGCATTGTATTATCAGACAGTCATACAGTTAGTCATACAAACACCCGATCATATCTTGAGCTCCAGTTTGAAGAACAAAGTTAGGTTCCAGATTTCTCCTGGACGCCCCAGACATTGTATGAATGTGTTCAGTTCCTTCAGCAGCAATCTTGATTTAGCTTAATGAAGTACTGAGCAGTCAAAGCAGGTATTAGATGAGAACTGTAAATAATACTGGGTTGTTTAGGAGAAGCTTGGAAAGGGTTAATAAACACACTGACGTATGTAAAAGCACTACTTACTCTATTAGTACTGTTTAATATTTACATAATACAGTGTTTACTGAGTAAATTAAATATATATAATAATGTTCTTAAGGGTCTAAAACTTATACACAGTATTATAGATTAACAAACAAAACATGAAATATCTCAAATTCGTACTGTTGATTTGGGGTGATTTGTTTGTATGGTGATACACGCTGAGTGGTTTGATCATATTATTGCTGATTATATGACTTATTCATTTGCTCCCAGCTGATGACTCACTGCTTTCTGATTAATTATTCATTAGTTAATGACTTAATCAATGTTGACTTAGTTACTATAACTGAAAACGAGCTTACCACACACACACTGCTTACCAGAACTTAAGTAGGCACCGACAACTTCTCTGTAAGAACACATGAATATAGTCAAGTTTATAGTAAATAACATAAACATGTTAAAACACAAGATGAGCCCACAAGAATTGAACCCTCCCTCTGATCCACTCACACCAGCTCCACGTCAGTGTCACTGCAGTGCTGAGAATGACCCACCTCCCTAACAGTATCTGCTCTGTGGTGGTCAGCAGAACTTACTATTACAGTCCAATCAGATCACACAGTGTAATTAGGCCTGTAATAATCAGATTCTTTATTCTAACCCCAGTCAAAGATCAAGGGTTCCATGGCGCTGGCGTGCTCCACCACGCAGGAGATCTTCTCTCCAGATTTGGGCATGTACTCCAGGTGGGAGTGGATCTGGTAGTACCAGTCTCCGTTCGCCATCTCCTCCGTGAAAACCGAATCGGTGCCCAGCTTTTTGTTGTTCTTCAGCCAGTAAACGTCAATGGTTGGAGGGTAGAAGTTGTACGCGCTGCACACCAGCATGGCCGGACGACCAGGGACAGCCTCCTGTTCTGACCTGAGGCGGATCTTCGGGAGCACTGCAGACAGTAGAGGGATCATTAGTGGATTCTTTAATTATGAATAAAAGCTAATAATATAATGAAGATTAGATGTAAGTCTAGAAAAGTGCATTTCCTAAAGCCTAAGCAGCTTAAACAGCTTAAGCAGTGTGAGGAGCGAGGGATGAATAAACAACAAGTAGAGGATTGTTGGTCAGTGTGTTTGGGGATCTGCTCTGAGTGAGTACAGCCAGTTTGGAGGCTGTAGGTTAAATGAAACTGTGTTATTTGGGTGTGACTGTAAATGAATGGGACTGCCCTTAGTCAGTATATGTGAAACAGTGTCTGTGGGTCGAGCAGAAGTTCAGTAGTATGGCATGCACTTTTCCATCCTATTCATTCTCTATGGGAGAAAATTCCAGAAAAAATCTGTTACCGGGAATCCGTGCGTTCGATCAAAAAGCGATAATATACAAGAAAGTAACTTGATACTCTAATACTTTTACAGTAAACCTACTTAGTTAGTCTTATTTGAGTAATTTCCTTCAACATGATGGCGGCTCCGCATATTGTTTGATAATTTCATGATGAATGGACCAATAGAAATGCTCCAAAATAGCTTGGAAAAAATTCTGGCTCGATTGACTTACATTGAAATTGAAGACTTTTTGGAGATGCTGCTCTAGCTCTAGTGGTTAAATCCCTTCTAATGCACAGCATGGTTTAAACTTGAACTGTATACATTTCCTATGTTACTGTATGTACTGCTGAAATCTATTATCTATTAATCCATTAAAATCAGTATACTTATTATTTAATGTAAATGTAATGCCTAAAATATTCCATAGTACATAAGGGTTAATTCTGACCCATGCAGTGATACAAAAATGATTTGTGTTAAAACATTAAAAGAATCAAGCTGAAATCAGGATTTGTGATGATCAGAATCAAGTAACTTGAGGAATTCATGGAAGCTCGAATGAATAAATGAATTTATTGCAAAGATATAGAGAATGAAATCTCAGCCGGGTCACTTTTGACTCAGGTTGTGCATCAAAGGCCTACATCCCCCCTCCTGAATGAACTGCCGGCCCACTGAGTGATTTACACTGAATAGGTAGATGGAAGTCCATCAATCCAAATCTCTCTGAAAGTCGGCAGGCCTGGGTATTCGTGCGGTATGTTCAGCAACAGTAGCAGCGTTCGCTGCATGCACAGCTCACCTGTCTTATCCAGGATGGTATCGAAGTCTATTTGCAGATTGGGTTTGCAGTATCCGTCCAGCTGAGCCTGTATGGCCTGTAGTAATGGACTGTTGTTCCAGGTCTCAGCCATATTCCCTCCGAACTCATTGAAGCCTTCAAACTTCCCCACGGTGCTGTTAAACCGGGCGTATGGATGTTTATTTCAATAGTGGGTATAAATCAGTTCCACATCAGACAGATCTGGCGAGCTGGCCGTGCATTCGGCCGTCACGGACATGTAGTATCCCGCAGTGATATCTGGCAGTGAAACACAGTAAGATTTTTGTATTATATAAATGGTCACAGTAACAGTAACACTGTGTAGGTACAGTGTGTTTGTGTATAGTTATTGTGTTCCTGAGGCCTTATGTACATGTAATTAACTCAAACTGGCTTTAAGAGCTGAATGAAATCGTATGATAGTTTGATACAGTACACAGTCTTTATACTCTGTTAACACATGACTAGAAATGTAAACATACCTGTAGACAGACTTAGCAGGAGCAGCAGCTGGAGCATTTTGTCTTGCTCTACAGCCAGAGCGAGAGTGAGTCCTGGATCACAGAAACACTGAAGTTAAACGACTGAGGAGAACCTGCTAAACCACTTCAACACGCGTTACTAGGAAGACTTATAAATGCACTTCAGAAAGAGTAAGATCTATAGTGGACAGATTGAGGCCTAGAGTGATATTTATGGTGATATAGTAGACAGATTGAGATCTAGAGTGATGTCTATGGTAATATAGTGAACAGATTGAGACCTAGAGTGATATCTTTGGTGATATTTATGGTGATATAGTCAACAGATTGAAATCTAGAGTGATATAGTAGATAGATTGTGATCTATATTGTTATAGTGGACAGACTGAGATCGAGAATAATATCTATAGTAATAAAGTGGACAGCTTGAGGTCTATAGTAATATCTATAATGATATTTTGACAGATTGAGATCTATAGTGATATAATGATATTTTGACAGATTAAGGTCTATAGTAATATCTATAATGATATTTTGACAGATTGAGATCTAAAGTGATATCTATGAAGATATTTTGATAGATTGAGATCTATAGTGATATCTATAATGATATTTTGACAGATTGAGATCTATAGTGATATCTATAATGATATTTTGACAGATTGAGATCTATAGTAATATCTATAATGATATTTTGACAGATTGAGATCTATAGTGATATAATGATATTTTGACAGATTAAGGTCTATAGTAATATCTATAATGATATTTTGACAGATTGAGATCTAAAGTGATATCTATGAAGATATTTTGATAGATTGAGATCTATAGTGATATCTATAATGATATTTTGACAGATTGAGATCTATAGTGATATCTATAATGATATTTTGACAGATTGAGATCTATAGTGATATCTATAATGATATTTTGACAGATTGAGATCTATAGTGATATCTATAAATATATTTTGACAGATTGTGATCTATAGTGATATCTATAATGATATTTTGACAGATTGATCTATAGTGATATCTGTAGTGATATTTTAACAGATTAAGGTCTATAGTAATATCTATAATGATATTTTGACAGATTGAGATCTAAAGTGATATCTATAAATATATTTTGACAGATTGAGATCTATAGTGATATCTATAATGATATTTTGACAGATTAAGGTCTATAGTAATATCTATAATGATATTATGACAGATTGAGATCTAAAGTGATATCTATAAAGATATTTTGACAAATTAAGATCTATAGTGATATCTATAGGGATATTTTGACAGATTGAGATCTATAGTGATATCTATAAAGATATTTTGACAGATTAAGATCTATAGTGATATCTATAGTGATATTTTGACAGATTGAGATCTATAGTGATATCTATAATGATATTTTGACAGATTGATAGCTATAGTGATATCTATAAATATATTTTGACAGATTGAGATCAATAGTGATATCTATAATGATATTTTGACAGATTGAGATCTATAGTGATATCTATAGTGATATTTTGACAGATTGAGATCTATAGTGATATCTGTAGTGATATTTTGACAGATTGAGATCTATAGTGATATCTATAAAGATATTTTGACAGATTAAGATCTATAGTGATATCTATAGTGATATTTTGACAGATTAAGATCTATAGTGATATCTATAATGATATTTTAACAGATTGAGATCTATAGTGATATCTGTAGTGATATTTTGACAGATTGAGATCTATAGTGATATCTATAATGATATTTTGACGGATTGAGATCTATAGTGATATCTATAGTGATATTTTGACAGATTGAGATCTATAGTGATATCTATAATGATATTTTGACAGATTGAGATCTATAGTGATATCTGTAGTGATATTTTGACAGATTGAGATCTATACTGATATTGTAGACAGATTGTGATCTATATTGTTTTAGTGGAGAGATTGAGATCGAGAGTAATATCTATAGTGATATTTTGACAGATTGAGATATATAGTGATATCTATAATGATATTTTGACAGATTGAGATCTAAAGTGATATCTATAAAGATATTTTGACAGATTGAGATCTATACTGATATACTAGACAGATTGTTATCTATATTGTTATAGTGGACAGTTTAAGGTCTAAAGTGATATCTTTAGTGTTATAGTGATCAGTTTAAATTCTAAAGTAATATATTTAGTACTATAGTGACAGATTGAAGTGCAAAGTGATATCAATAGAAATATACCTTCTCCCTCCTCCTGATTTTACCACATTGGGACTGTAACACTTACAGTGAAAACCCATCATCAGTGATCAGTTAATGATGAGTTGTAAGAGTCCGATCACTCTGCACTCAGAGCAGCTTACTGTGAGAAGCTACTTATTTGCTTGATGAGGCTGCAAACTGCCCCACATTGGCCGGGAGACTCCCTCAATTCAGTCCCATCTCACGCCAAACTTCTATTTTCCCCCACAATTCAGTCCGATCACCCACCAAACTTGTATTTTCCCCCACAATTCAGTCCAATCACCCACTAAACTTATATTTTCCCCCATGAATCTATCTAAGTACTTTAGTCTCATTACTGGATTCAAATATCGCAACGTACAGTGAGCAGGTTGCTGATTGGATGATACCAGGTGGTTTGTATGCCTGTTTGGTTGTAGACAGAGAGGTACATCACTGAAATGAAGACTTGTTTAACCCTGTGTGTAATTGATGAGGCTCACTTTGTTGTTGGAGGGTTTGTGGGCTCTCTGGAACTGAACTGCTGCAGATGAGGTGATGAAGAGAGGACGTTACAATGAAGACCACCGAGTTCAGCAGCTTCACCACGTATTTAAATACAGATCCATATTTGGAATTGACCTCTGATGTCCATAAAGCCCAACTTAATGCTGGGTTTTCTTCTAAAACCTGCTTAGTTGTTTCTCTGTGGAAGATGTTAGTAAGTGTGAGTCTGGTTTAATGTAAATAGAGTGATTTACACTGAACAGGTAGATAGAAGTAGATCAACTCCATCACTCCAACTCTTCCTCCTCAAAGTTGGCAGCTCTGCAGCGTTGATTTTCTACATTAGGAACATAATTTGAAGTAGTGTCTGCCTAAAATTTGATAGCCTGTTAACTGCATATACATTTAAACCCATCACACTGTTATTTCCATCAGCTCTACAAAACTATTTATGTTCACACTTGGTTTGAGAATTAGAGTTTTCATACACGCAGTGATGTGATGGCTGGAGTTGAGTGTATTCTGGATGAAGGGTTTACTCAGAGGAGCTCGCTGGGGCACATTCCAGTCTGTCTGTTTGTCTGTCTCTCAGCCGGAGGTACTTTTCCTTCCATGATCATAATGTTACGATACCGGTATCAAATTAAACACACTGACTGTTCAGTGATATGAAAGACACAGTCAGCTGTTCTGGGTGCACAGATCAGGAACTGTAATAGTCATAACCACTGTACAAATAAAAAACAACCCAAATTCCCAGCAAAAGTTGGGACACTGCGTAAAATGTAAATAAATGTAATTAAAATAAGAATCTAATGACATGAAAATCTCATAGACCCACATTTTATTAACAATAGAAATTAGAAGAATTTCAAGAAATGTTGAAAGTGAGACATTTTACATTTTACTATTTTATTTTATTTAATGAAAATTATTAACCCATTTAGAACTTAATGACAACAACAAGGGGCAAAAGGCTGGAAAAGTAAGGTGTACTAATAGAAAACCAGCTGGAGGAGCAATTACAGTTTTTCCACATTGTATACACACAAAATCTGGAACTATACATACAAATCCAAAAACATGAAGCTCATGTGTCAACATTGTGACTCCAAACTGCTAAACTATAAGCACACCATACGTTCTCACTCAAATATCATTCTAAACCACACCTTTAAAAATTAGTACACCTTGGTCACCTAAGAAACCTTGACCTTCAAATACAAACTGATAATTACCAAACAGTCTCACACAAGTGAGTGTGCAAACTTATTTAGAAGAACGTTTTAATCATTTGTCAGATTACAAAACAGGCCTCAAGTGACTGATACAGGTGTTAGGTGAGATGATGGAGCAGCAGGAGCACAGAGGAGGAGTGAGAGTAAGAGGAGGCCTAGCTGGCCAAAGAGGACGAGGAAGAGGAGGAGGAAGGCAAAGACGAAGCAATCTTTCAAATGAGATACGTGCAACCTTAGTGGACCATGTAATCAATCATGGCCTAACCATGATGGTACAGTAGCCTCGTTTATCCAGGCTTTTAGAGAAGAGAATAGGTGACCATTGATTAGTTCTAGAGTAATTATGGTATATACTATAGAGCAACATTTATGTAGCAATCTAGGAAAATGCGTATCTTATAATGTGTGTATATATACTTTCACAGAATAGAAAGACGGCCAGCAAGAGGTGGCAGACACCAGAACTGAACAAGAGACCACCATAGTAAACATGGTTTTGGAAAACAATGCCATCACACTGAGGGAAATCAGAGACGGAGCACAAAGTGTTTGAATATATATATATTGGACCAGTCTGGTGGCCAATCTTCATTAACTGCACATTACACCAGTAAGATCAGAGTGTGAAGTTCAGTTAGCAGGTAAGAGCACAGTTTAGCTCATTATGGGACATACCAGAGTTCAAAAGAGGACAAACTGTTGGTGCACGTCTTGCTGGCGCATCTGTGACCAAGACAGCAAGCCTTCATGATGTATCAAGAGCCATGGTATCCAGGGTAACGTCAGCATACCACCAAGAAGGACCAACCACATCCAACAGGATTAACTGTGGACGCAAGAGGAAGCTGTCTGAAAGGGATGTTGGGGTGCTAACCCGGATTGTATCCAAAAAACATAAAACCATGGGAGTGCAAATCTTGGGCTGTGGACAATGTGAAACATGTATTGTTCTCTGATGGTCCACCTTTACTGTTTTCCCCACATCCGGGACAGTTACGGTGTGGAGAAGCCCCAAAGAAGCGGACCACCCAGACTGTTGCATGCCAGAGTGAAGCATGGGGGTGGATCAGTGATGGTTTGGGCTGCCATGTCATGGCATTCCTTTAGCCCAATACTTGTGCTAGATGGGCGCGTCACTGCCAAGGACTACTGAACCATTCTGGAGGACCATGTGCATCCAATGGTTCAATCATTGTATCCTGAAGGCGGTGCCGTGTATCAGGATGACAATGCACCAATACACACAGCAGGACTGGAGAAAGATTGATTTGATGAACATGAAAGTTAAGTTGAACATCTCCCATGGCCTGCACAGTCGCCAGATCTAAATATTATTGAGCCACTTTGGGGTGTTTTGGAGGAGCGAGTCAGGAAACGTTTTCCTCCACCAGCATCATGTAGTGACCTGAACACTGTCCTGCAACAACGTATTTCCATGGACTTGTATGCATTTGAATTTGTACAGTGGCCTCATGAAGTCAAAAACACACACAAACACTTCTGATAACAGTGCTTTGAATTGATCTTGTCAGTGTTTATTTAATGCTTTGTAAGGGATAAGCCTATAAGTAGCTGTGTGTGTTGTTTTGGTGGAAGGAATCAGTTTTACTAAAGATTTGTGGAGTTTCAACAAAGCAGTTAATCATTTTGAGTTTGTGTTTAGAGTTTTGAGAAACTGAGCCAAGGTTCTAGAAATGCGTTTAAACTTTTGGGAAAAACTGTAAATCACTTAAATCACATGACTGGGTATAAGAAGAGCATTCTAGAGAGGCGGAGTCTCTCAGAGGGCAGAGGTTCACCAATCTGTGAAAAACTGTCTAAAAATTGTGGAAAAATTTCAGAAAAAAAGTTGCTCACCATAAACAAACTGCAAAGACTTTGAATGCTACAGTACATAATATCATCAAAAGATTCAGAGAATCTGAAGAAATACCTGCGCGCAAGGGACAAGGCCGACGGCCAGTATTGGATGCTCTTGATCTTCGGGCTCTCAGAAGGCCCTGCATTAAAAACAGGCCTGGTTCTGTTCTGGACATCACTTCTAGAAGTCAATGTCTATGAACTCAGCTTACTCCACAGTGATCCACAAACGCAAGTTAAAGCTGCATCATGTAAAGAAGAAGTCACGATCCAGGAGCGCCGCCGTCTTCTCTGAGCCGAAGCTCATTTAACATGGACTGAGGCACAATGGAAAACTGTTTTGTGGTCAGATGAATCAAATCTTTGATGGTCTGGAGCTGCATTAGTGTCTATGGCGTGAGCAGCTCATACTCTCTATCAGTGCTGAACAGTATACAGAGGTTCTAGAACAACACCTGCTCCATCCAGACCACGACTCTTTCAGAGAAGATCTTCATATTTTAGCAAGACAATAAACCACATACTGCATCACAGCGGCAGAAGATGACTCTGGGAGCTGAACTGACCTGCCTGCAGTCCAGAGATTCACCAATAAAACATGTGGAGCATCATGAAACGAAAAAGAAGCGAAGAAAGAACTCTTGAGCAGCTAGAATTCAACATCAGATAGCAATGGGAGAACATTTCTCTCCAGAACTCCAGCAGTTGGTCTCCTTGCTTCCCAGATGTTCACAGACTGCTGTTAAAAAAAGAGCTGATGCTACACGATGGTAGACGTGATCCTGTCCCAACTTTTCTGAGAAGAGCGTCTGCCATGAAGTTCTAAATGAGTTATCATGAAATGTTAAAATGTCCCACTTTCAATCTCTGATATATGTTCTACGTTCTACGTTCTCCAGTGTTTGTGGAATTGGTGTTAGCTAGGAAGTTCAATGTTGTGACAGGGTGTGCTGTAGGTTATTAAGACTTGGGCAACATCAGCTCTTCTTGTTCTAACCCTGTTGGTATCATACCTGTCAGCCAAACAAGCGCCGAAGTCCCCTAGTTTTCATGAGCTGTGCAGTAAATACTGAGTTCCATTCAGTTTCATTAGGTCTTGCTGTTCTAACAGACATGGCAGAGAGAGAAAGCGTGAGAGAGGTGAGCCTGTAAGAATTTGTGATATGAGCTGTATTGTTTCCTCAAAGAGAACATAAATCAGATTAAAGCCTTGTTTCAAACCAGGTTCTCAGATCAGCTGTTCGAGTCACATGACCAGAGGGCACCAGAGTGACATTTGTAAATGTGGAAATGTTCAGGTGCAGTACAAGTTTCATGGATAGATCTGAGAGAGAGAGAGAAGGAGAGAGAGAGATAGAAGGAGAGAGAGAGAAAGAGAGAGAGAGAGAGAAGGAGAGAGAGAGAGAGAGAAGGAGAGAGAGAAAGAGAGAAAGAGAGAGAGAAGGAGAGAGAGAGAATGGGAGATAGAGGGAGAGATAGAGAGAGAATGGGGAGAGAAAGAGAGGAAGAGAGAGAGAGAGAGAGAGAAGGGCGAGAGAGATGGAGCGAGATAGAGAGATACATATAAAGAGATCTAGAGATAGAGAGATAGAAAAAGAGAGAGATAGAGAGAAAAAGAGAGAGATATATAGAGAGAGAGAAAGAGAGAGAGAAGGAGAGAGAGAGGAGAGAGAAAGAGAGAGATAGAGTGAGAGACAGGGAGAGAGAGATAGAGCGAGATATATATAGAGAAAGAGAGAGAAACAGCGATAGAGAGATAAAGATAGATAGAGATAGAAAGAGAGACAGGGAGAGAGATACAGAGAGAGAGTGAGAGAGAGAGGGAAATAACGGGAGAGAAAGAGGGAGAGAGACGGAGAGAGATAGAGAGAGATGAGGTCAGGCAGTTTTCTCAGTATTTCTCATAATAATACAATCAGAACACTACCCAGATGTAACGAGATGTTTCAGCAGTGACTGTTTCAGTGGTGACTGTTTCAGTGGTGACTGTTTCAGTAGTGACTGTTTCATTGGTGACTGTTTCAGTGTTGACTGTTTCAGTGGTGACTGTTTAGTGGTGACTGTTTCAGTAGTGATTGTTTCAGTGGTGACTTTCAGGGGTGACTTTTAGTAGTGACTGTTTCAGTAGTGACTGTTTTAGTGCTGACTGTTTCAGTAGTGACTGTTTTAGTGCTGACTGTTTCAGTAGTGACTGTTTCAGTGGTGACTGTTTCAGTGGTGACTGTTTCAGTAGTGACTGTTTTTAGTAGTGACTGTTTCAATGGTGACTGTTTCAGTGGTGACTGTTTCAGTAGTGACTGTTTTTAGTAGTGACTGTTTCAGTAGTGACTGTTTTAGTGGTGACTGTTTCAGTAGTTACTGTTTCAGTAGTTACTGTTTCAGTGGTGACTGTTTCATTGGTGACTGTTTCAGTAGTGACTGTTTCATTGGTGACTGTTTTTAGTAGTGACTGTTTTTAGTAGTGACTGTTTAGCCCATTTTAAACACACTAGCCAGTTTATCACAAACAAGCACATTTGGGACACATTTAATTCCAAACGATGGGACATAACTGCTCACCATGTGGTCATGAGGACCAGTGATGCAGGGTGTGTGTAAAATACGCTCATTTTTATCATTTTCTAATTCGGTCTATAGAAGAAGTGTTTACATACACTTAATAACAGCAGGTCATCAGCAGATGTAGTCAGTAATCTGATCATGTTTATATGCACTTGATTAATCAGATAACGAGGAAACTCTACACTCCAGTAATCAAGTTTTGCAACCAACCAATAAACTCACAGAACTAGATTTGAGGTGAATGTAGAGTAGAACCTTGTGAGGCCTCACTTCACTTGAATAAATCATTGATCTCACAGTTCACTTCAAACTGATTTTATTTTTCCATCTAAATGAAAATAGAAAGACGCTGCAGTAAGAGTTGTGTGGTGATTACAGTCGGATTCTCAGATGCACTTTTTTCCTTTGATGAAAAAGAAAATTCCTGCAGCGACTCCGATCACTCCGACACCCAGACCCACTCCAAGAAACACAGTCGGTCCCACGTCAGGCAGAGCCACCTGCACATCTGCAGAGACACACACACGATAGTTTCTGTGAATTGTGTGCATTTAGTGGACACTTAGTTTAGTGGACCATAACTACTACTCGCATAACCTTAATCCTAACCATAACAACTACTAAACTAATCCTAAACAGTATTATCTAAATCTTAACCATAACTACTACTCGCATAACCTTAATTCTAACCATAACTAATACTAAACTAATCCTAAACAGTACTATCTAAATCTTAACCATAACTACTACTAACATAACCTTAATCCTAACATAACTATTACTAGCCTAACCTTAAACAGTACTATCTAAATCTTAACCATAACTACTACCAGCATAACCTTAATCCTAACCATAAGTACTACTAAACTAATCCTAAACAGTATTATCTAAATCTTAACCATAACTACTACCAGCATAACCTTAATCCTAACCATAACTACTACTAAACTAATCCTAAACAGTATTATCTAAATCTTAACCATAACTGCTACCAGCATAACCTTAATCCTAACCATAACTACTACTAAACTAATCCTAAACAGTATTATCTAAATCTTAACCATAACTACTACCAGCATAACCTTAATCCTAACCATAACTACTACTAAACTAATCCTAAACAGTATTATCTAAATCTTAACCGTAACTACTACCAGCATAGCCTTAATCCTAACCATAACTACTACTAAACTAATCCTAAACAGTATTATCTAAATCTTAACCATAACTGCTACCAGCATAACCTTAATCCTAACCATAACTACTACTAAACTAATCCTAAACAGTATTATCTAAATCTTAACCGTAACTACTACCAGCATAACCTTAATCCTAACCATAACTACTACTAAACTAATCCTAAACAGTATTATCTAAATCTTAACCATAACTACTACCAGCATAACCTTAATCCTAACCATAACTACTACTAAACTAATCCTAAACAGTATTATCTAAATCTTAACCATAATTACTACCTGCATAACCTAAATCCTAACCATAACTATTACTAGCCTAACCTGAAACACTTTTATCTAAATCTTAACCATAACTACTACCAGCATAACCTTAATCCAAACCATAACTATTACTAACCTAACCTGAAACACTATTATCTAAATCTTAACCATAATTACTACCAGCATAACCTTAATCCTAACATAACTATTACTAACCTAACCTTAAACACTATTATCTAAATCTTAACCATAACTACTACTAGCATAACCTTAATAATAACCATAACTATTACTAACCTAATCTGAAACACTATTATCTCAATCTTAACCATAACTACTACTAGCATAACCTTAATCCTAACATAACTATTACTAACCTAACCTTAAACAGTACTAAATCTTAAATCTTAAAAAACAGTACTAAATCTAAATCTTAACCATAACCATCACTAGCCTAATCATGACAATTACTATTCTAACCTCAACCATAACGTCTACTACCCTAACCTTAAGCATTACGACCCTAAAATTAACCATAACTATGACTACCCTCACCTTAACCATTGCTACCCTTATCTCAATTCATACTACCTTAAACTTAACCATTACTACTCTAATCTTAACCATAATTACTACTAACCTTAACCCAACCCTTAACTATTACTACCCCAATCTTAACCCCAACCTTAACCATTACCATTGGGGAGTAGAGGTGTGTATTTGGAACCCATTCATGAACACATTAATGAAAATGAACCAACAGGAGAGGAACAGTGTGTGTGTATGTGGGTGTTCCACTGCCCCTAGTGTGTGTATTCACTAGTGTGTGTATATGGGTGTTTCACTACTCCCTAGTGTGTGTATTCACTAGTGTGTGTATATGGGTGTTTCACTACTCCCTAGTGTGTGTGTTCACTGGTGTGTGTGTGTGTGTGTGTGGTGTTCCACTGCCCCTAGTGTGTGTATTCACTAGTGTGTGTATATGGGTGTTTCACTACTCCCTAGTGTGTGTGTTCACTGGTGTGTGTGTGTGTGTGGTGTTCCAATCCTCCCCTAGTATGTCTAACTAGTATGTGTATATGAGAGAGAAGCTCACCCCATGTTTTGGACATGGGTCTGTCCAGGGCCACATGCCCCACAGTGCAGGTGTAGACGTCCCTCTTCTCTGGAATGAAGCTCAGACGGGAGATCAGGTTGTAGCGTCCGTCACCGATCGGATAAAATCTACTGAAAGTAACCCACCCCGTCACGTTCACGCCGCTCCTGGTCCAGGACACCGCAACATGAGGCGGGTAGAATCCAGTGATATAACAGATGAGGGTGTTATTAGAGCCCAGCTCCACATCATCCTTAGAGTAGATGGAGCTTTAAGGAGCGTCTAGAGATAAAAGACACGTAGGTTTTATTCATGAAGCCACATTTAGACTTAGATTAACAGCTAATAACGTTAATTAATAAATAAAGTGTGTGATAAGCCGTTTGCTTATAACTAAAGCATGTGGGTGTGAAACATGTATTCTCAGCACTGCAGTGACACTGACATAGTGGTGGTGTGTTAGTGTGTGTTGTGCTGGTGTGAGTGGATCAGCAGTGCTGCTGAAGTGTTTAAACACTGTGTCCACTCACTGTCCACTCTATTAGACACTCCTACTACTTGCTGATCCATCTAGTCAGAGATGATATCTCGTCTTTGTGTTCTCTAGTCCTTCATCAGTGGACACAGGACACCGCCCACAGGACACTGCTGTCTGGATAGTTTTGGTTGGTGGACGATTCTCAGTCCAGCAGTGACTCTGAGGCGGTTAAACACTGCAGCAGCAGCACTGCTGTGTCTGATCCACTCACACCAGCACAACACACACTAACTAACACACCACCACCACGTCAGTGTCACTGCAGTGCTGAGAATGACCCACCTCCCTAATAGTATCTGCTCTGTGGTGGTCCTGTGGGGGTCCTGATCATTAAAGAACAGAGTAATAAAGTATACAGAGAATCAGATGAACTACAGTCTGTAAGTGGAGCTCCTGTATGGTCAGTGGAGCTGATACAGTGGTCAGTGAGTGGAGGTCCTGTATGGTCAGTGGAGCTGATACAGTGGACAGTGAGTGGAGGTCCTGTATAGTCAGTGGAGCTGATACAGTGGACAGTGAGTGGAGGTCCTGTATGATCAGTGGAGCTGATACAGTGAACAGTGAGTGGAGGTCCTGTATAGTCAGTGGAGCTGATACAGTGGACAGTGAGTGGAGGTCCTGTATGGTCAGTGGAGCTGATACAGTGGACAGTGAGTGGAGGTCCTGTATGGTCAGTGGAGCTGATACAGTGGACAGTGAGTGTAGGTCCTGTATGGTCAGTGGAGCTGATACAGTGGACAGTGAGTGGAGGTCGTGTATGGTCAGTGGAGCTGATACAGTGGACAGTGAGTGGAGCTCCTGTATGGTCAGTGGAGCTGATACAGTGGACAGTGAGTGGAGCTCCTGTATGGTCAGTGGAGCTGATACAGTGGACAGTGAGTGTAGGTCCTGTATGGTCAGTGGAGCTGATACAGTGGACAGTGAGTGGAGCTCCTGTATGGTCAGTGGAGCTGATACAGTGGACAGTGAGTGTAGGTCCTGTATGGTCAGTGGAGCTGATACAGTGGACAGTGAGTGTAGGTCCTGTATGGTCAGTGGAGCTGATACAGTGGACAGTGAGTGTAGGTCCTGTATGGTCAGTGGAGCTGATACAGTGGACAGTGAGTGGAGGTCGTGTATGGTCAGTGGAGCTGATACAGTGGACAGTGAGTGTAGGTCCTGTATGGTCAGTGGAGCTGATACAGTGGACAGTGAGTGGAGCTCCTGTATGGTCAGTGGAGCTGATACAGTGTGGTAGGGAAGAGTTGGTGTGTTGTTGAGGTCTCACCCTGTGGTTCCTCTGGGTTGTTGTAAGCTGCTATACAGTGAGTCAGGTGTTTTCTGCAGTTTTCCAGACTAGCAACACCAGCATCATAGGTTCCTTCTGGAAAGTCGTCAGTGTCCGCAAACTGGGGCAGCGTTAACACCCCCACCCCCTGGTTGAAGTCAGCGTGCCATATTTCTTCTCCATCTAGTCCATAGAAGTTCTGCTGCTCCGTGTCAGAGCACAGAAGTGAGTAGAGGTCCCTGTGAACGACTAAAGAAAGAAACAAGAACATTAGAACCTGCCCTCGGACTCATGCAGTTCTATTTGGAGCTATGGAGATATTAGAATATTATTCTTAATGCTTATGAATTCTGTTGTTCTCGTATTGCTTTTGTGCTTTTGTTCACCCGTGGTTTGCTCTCTAGGGGTCTTGGACCCAGGTTCTCTGTAAAGAAGCTTTGTGAGAATGTCTGTTTTAAGATATACTATTTACATAGTAAATATCGAAGAACATACTGCTCTTTTAATGTCTAATCATAGAATTTTAATGATGTTCAGATTGTCAACTGTGACAGCCATGAGAAAACCTTCAGCTTGATTTTGTGGTGTGTTTGGGATCATTATCCTTTTTTCTTCTTCAGGTTTTTTACAGACGCTGTGAAGTTTCCTTCCAGAATTTGCTGGTACTTTATTAAATTTGTTCTTCTTTCTACTCGTGAAATGTTCCACTGGCTAGAACAAAAACCTAAAGCATGATTGGTCCACACCCTTGCTTACCAGTTGGAGAGGCATTCATCTATGAAACTAGGCACCCTGTAACTTCATCAGTTCAAAGAGCATCAGGCTTGTTTAGATGTTCCTTTGCAATGGATTTTGTGGTGAGGATGCAGGAAAGGTTTTCTTCTTATGACTCCATGAAGATTATATTTGTGTAGGTGTCATACTTGTCCACCTATCCAGAGTCGGCTAAATCTTCTAATCTTCTAAAGTCTTTTGCAGTAATAATCTAGCAATCCTTCAAGTGGTTTGTATTAGTATGTCTATAGCCACCAAAGAACCCATGTCCTTTTTTTCCCCAAAAAGATCTCAAAAGATCTCTGAAAAGAAAACCTATAGAGCTGTTCTTGTAAAAGCAAATGTGTTTGGTACATCAGTGCATTCGGACAATTGCAAGACATGACAGGCCAAAAAATACAATATATAAAAATAAATAAATAAAAGCGAAAGATATAATAAATTATTTATAACCGTATTATATGATGCTATTTGAAAATCTTTGGAAGTGAATTTGTTAGGAGTCATACACAAGGACTTTTATTGGTATAGTGTGAGGTAGTTAACCGGGCAGAGATTCAATCCCCAGTCTTCAGCAAGGTGGGCAATGGTGGAACCCTCTATGTTACACCAACAACCACTACAGTATAGTTTTTACACCAATGACTGCATCTCTAAGATGAAGCAGCCTAGATAACACAACTGTGGTGGGTTTCATAGCCAACTCTGATGAGTCTGCCTACAGAAAGGAAGTCAAACTGCTGGTGTTCTAGTGCAGCAGTAACCACCTGGTGCTGCCCAAAACCACACCCCTCCCACTGGCATCCAGCAGTTTAGTTCATATTAAACACAGAAACATTCACATCTACTTACATTTAGCCTCTGTGTGGAGAAGAACTGCCCAGCTGAGAACGAAGAACAGCTTCATTCTGATCAGCGTGGAGGAAATGATCTCATACATGAGTGAATGAGGACTGAATAGAGTGTCTCTGATTCTCTGGCCTCACCTGAAATATATCAGACCAATTATCCAATAACATTATCACTTCGCTGACACTGAAGGATCTGGGTGGAGTCAGCTTTCAGCTCCTCTGGACGCTTGATTTTTTAGCAGAACAGCAAAACTAGGAAGACACTTTCCTGCACAACTAGTTCTTTGGGATTCTTGAGTATCAAGTTTAGTATTAATGATCTATAGAACACTGCATGTTAGCGCTCAGCTTTATGTCTATGTAGTTGTTTTAGAGAAACGTGTAGGCCCTAAACATTAGTGGGGCTGGAACCAATCCCAGTGTCATCGGGTGAAGGCGGGGTACACCATGGACGCCACCGTGACTACTACACCTCTGTGCTGACCACTACACCACCGTACTAACCACTACACCACCATACTAACCACTACACCACCATACTGACCACTACACCACCATACTAACCACTACACCACCATACTAACCACTACACCACCGTACTAACCACTACACCACCATACTAACCACTACACCACCATATTAACCACTACACCACCGTACTAACCACTACACCACCGTACTAACCACTACACCACTGTACTAACCACTACACCACCGTACTAACCACTACACCACCGTACTGACCACTACACCACCGTACTGACCACTACACCACCATACTAACACTACACCACCGTACTAACCACTACACCACCGTACTGACCACTACACCACCGTACTGACCACTACACCACCATACTAACCACTACACTACCGTACTAACCACTACACCACCGTACTGACCACTACACCACCGTACTGACCACTACACCACCATACTAACCACTACACCACCGTACTAACCACTACACCATCATACTAAGCACTACACCACCATACTAACCATTACACCACCGTACTAACCACTACACCACCATACTAAGCACTACACCACCGTACTAACCACTACACCACCATACTAACCACTACACCACTGTACTAACCACTACACCACCATACTAACCACTACACCACCGTACTAACCACTACACCACCATACTAACCACTACACCACCGTACTCACCACTACACCATCATACTAACCACTACACCACCATACTAACCACTACACCACCACACTAACCACTACACCACCTTACTAACCACTACACCACCTTACTAACCACTAAAACACCATACTAACCACTACACCACCATACTAAGCACTACACCACCGTACTAACCACTACACCACCATACTAACCACTACACCACTGTACTAACCACTACACCACCGTACTCACCACTACACCATCATACTAACCACTACACCACCATACTAACCACTACACCACCTTACTAACCACTAAAACACCATACTAACCACTACACCACTGTACTAACCACTACACCACTCACTTTTTCAGTGTACTCACTTTTTGTACTCACCACTCACTTTTTCAGTGTATTTTATATAAAAATCTTTGTTGCTATAAAAAGTTTTGTGTTTCCAAAAAAATAACTTTGCATGTAATTAAATACACTAGTATTATTGTCTTACTGGTCCAACACTGGACCAAGATGCCATTGCAGACAGTTTAGTAGAATAGTATTATACAGTATGCACATACACATGTACAGTATTATATAATCAGGTTCGTTTAGTTGTTCTTTATTCTTTTTTCAGCTTTTAATATGAGCTTCAAATCACCATCCTATAAAGTGTAATATACACTTATGACCACTAGATGTCACTCATGTGCATAAAATAGAATACAATTAGCCTCTTATTTCTACTTGTGTTTGCACACAGCGGAACTCGACCTCTCTGGTATATTCTACACACTTTGTAGAATGGTCTGCACACACTTTAGAATATATTCTACACACTTTGTAGTATATTCTGCACACACTGATAACTTCATGACTTAATGTGGTTAATGTTTGACATTTAATTATGAATTTGCAACAAATGAGCCAGACATGAAGCAGCTGAACTTGCAGTTCTAGTTCATTACCAACCTGCTTTAGAGACAACCGGAACCGCTATCATTAACACAGTTAATGATTTAATGATGTTTTGGTCATTTTGTGGCACTCTAAAGCATCTGGCTAGGCTAATTAACTTATTTTCCTGTTAGCTTGTTGGCTGAAATGAGGAACTGTGCACAACCTCACACAAATGTCTACATTTACACAGAATCGAATATTCAAAAAAAAGGTCACTGTGTGTAATACAAATGTAATACATACTCTTGGCCACTAGATGTCACTCGTTTACTCCATATTTACTCTGTTACGGTCCTCACTGACTTCACCACCACATTGAGACCTGGCATTATCCTGCAGTCGGCAGCTGAGAAGCATGTCTGAACAGTGAAACTGACGATTTGTTCCAGACGTTGGTGTCCAGGAAGGAGATGAAAGAAAACATTCCCAGGCTGTTGAGCTACTGGCAGAACAATGGAAAGCTACAAGCATTCCAGCAAAAGTCAGATGATGCAACTTTGCGGGCTTGTCAACTAAGCTCTTCTTAAGAAACATTAGTTTCACATCGACCACAGTCTAAAGTCCTTTTGGAAGAAGCAGAACCGAGACGTTTTAGGCTCTGACTGTAAAGAAGAGTGTATGTACAGTATATATACACTGATAGATACACACTTTATATTCATTAGTCCTGCAGACTGCTTCTACACACATTAGTAAAGAATGGGTCTCTCTCAGGAGCTCAGTGAACTCCAGCGTGGTACGTGATAGGACGCCACCTGTGAAACAAGTCCAGTGGTGAAGTTTCCTCACTACTAAATATTCCACAGTGGACTGTCAGTGGTGTTAGAACAAAGTGGAAGTGATTGAGAACGACAGAAACTCAGACACCAAGTGGTAGAACACGTACAATGACAGAGCGGGTCAGCGGATGCTGAGGAGCATAGTGCACAGAGGTCACCAACTTCCTACAGTCAATCACTACAGACCTCCAAACTTTATGTGGCCTTCAGATCAGCTGAAGAACAGAGCGTAGAGAGCTTCATGGAATGGGTCTTCATGGCCGAGCGGCTGCATCCAAGCCTTACATCACCAAGAACAATGCAGAGCGTTGGATGCAGTGGAGTAAAGCACGCCGTCACTGGACTCTAGAGCAGTGGAGACGTGTTCTCTGGAGTGACCAATCACACTTCTCCGTCTGGGAATCTGGCGGGCAAGTCTGGGTTTGGCGGTTGCCAGGAGAACGGTACTTGTCTGACTGCATTGTGTCGAGTGTAAAGTTTGGTGGAGGGGGGATTATGGTGTGGGGGTGTTTTACAGGAGGTGGGCTCGGACCCTCAGTTCCAGTCAAAGGAACTCTTTTAGGGGACGGCCCCTTCCTGTTCCAACTTGACTGCCCACCAGTACACAGAGCAGCTCCATGAAGACCATGAGGAGGGAGTTTGGTGTGGAAGAACTTGACTGGCCTGCACAGAGTCCTGATAGAACACCTTTGGGATGAATTTGAGCGGAGACTGTGAGCCAGACCTTCTCGTCCAACATCAGTGTCTGACCTCACTAATGGTCTTCTGGAAGAACGGTCCAACATTCCCATAAACACATTAGTTCTGAGTTATAAAAGAGTGAAGTTGACTAAAACAGTGGTCCAGACCAAACCCTTAAAAACACCTGCTGGACGGTACTTCTGGACTTCTCAGAAATGAGCATGACCAGCTGACTCTTATTTACAGTCGGCGGGGAGTTTTGTGAAATGAGATCATGAGGAAACATCAGAGAGGCTTGTGATGTGCTGAGATTTGAAGCTCTCCTGCAGCAGCATTAGTTTCAGTTCTGCCACCACAATAACGGCTGCTATGAAGATCACACCAGTGTTTTTGTTCTACTCTCAAAGCTGAAACTCTGCTTGTTCCCACAAAGATACAGTAACACAGTAACACAGTTCCCGTTTCCTTCTTCCACCGTTTGTCGGTTATGTTTATCCCAAATCACAACAACAAGTTAGTCAGGTTAAGTTATTAACCCATTTGTAGTCCTTCAAATCTGTAGTCCTTCAAATCCACTACAGATGTTTATATTACGAACCTGACTCGGTCATGCAGATTCTCCACAACATCAGACGCATCCGACCCTTCGTCTCTCAGGAGGCCTCCCAGGTGCTCGTCCAGCCTCTTATCATTTCAAGGCTGGACTACTGCAACTCGCTCCTGGCTGGTCTTCCTCTGCAGACCATCAGGACCTTCAACTGATCCAGAATGCAGCAGCACGGCTCGTCTTCAATCTCCCCAAGTTCACTCATGTTACTCCACTGCTGCGCTCCCTTCACTGGCTTCCTGCTCGCATTCAGTTTAAAGTTCTGATATCTACAAAGCCAAGAATGGAGCAGCTCCTTCTGACCTCATGGCAATGGTCAAAAGTCGAACCGCACCTCGAGCCCTTCACGCCTCAAGTATGGCTTGACCTGCCATCACTCAAGATTCATGGAAGACTCGCAACAAGACGCTTCTTTGTCCTGGAGCCCAGATGGTGGAACGAACTCCCACTGGCTGTCCGAACAGCGGACTCTCTCGCTGTCTTCAAACTTAGACTGAAGACCACCGTCTCTTGGTGAAGGACTTATAAGCACTGATCTACTGAAGCATTGGTAGAAACCATAACTGCACTTGATCTTCTAGGAACTCTGGATAAGTACTGCACTGATACTGTATGTAGTTCCAGTCTTGCTAGGTGTTGCTCTGTGTCTAATCTTATATTTTGTTGTCTTCTTTCTAGGTATCAGCACTGGCTCTTGTTTATAGTGTTTGAGCTCAAGAGTAGTTTGGACTTAAACCTGTTGTACTAGATAGAGATACTCATACTCTGACCGAACACTAAGCACTTTTGTAAGTCACTCTGGATAAGAGCATCTGCTAAATACCATAAATGTAAATGTTTATATAAATAGTAAGAAATATTGAGTCACTGTGTAATGATGCAAGAATTGTGTAATGCTTTTAAAATGTATTAGTGTAGTGTTGGCACTACATCCCTCTAATTGAGGTGTCTGATGAATTATATCAGAAACTTTAGTTTCAGCATAGAATAATGAGATTTAACATGATATGATATTTGAAAATTGGTCCCACTTTAATAACTGTCTATGTATGTGTCGTGAATTCATCTTCTTCTGTAGCGATGTGTTGTTGGTGGCTTTAAAGAAAACTCTGCAGATACCAACTTAATTGTAAAGGAATTTATTATGCAAAAAAGTATAGCATCTTATCTGACATCCGACGTCCAATCTTCTTCTGCCAGAGAGAGGCTTCTCTCCTGATTGTGAAGTTCCTCTTGTATGTTTTCAGACATAGCGCTGTCTGGGAAGGCCCCTAGCCGAATCCGAAGACCTCCAAAGTCTCTGCTGTGAGCCTGGTCTTTTATACCCAGGACCCCAACAAACACACGGTTTAAATCACCTTCCATATAGGACGTGCAAAACAGAGAAAGCCCCCATGGTATAGAAGCCAGATGTTTGTATGAATGTAGGTATGAATATATATATATATAAAAATGTATATTATACATAGAAAAATGTATATGGAAAATTACACTACATATGCATTAACAATGCATGTAAAAGAATGTAATTAATGCTGTAGTAGTTATTGTTACGTATGTGTTACAGAAGAACAGCTAATGTAATTACATATGTGTGTCAATTTCTGGTAATAACATTTATATAAACTGTAATAATAAGATCATAACCTCATAACCTATTAACAGCAGTTCACCCACTTACATATATATATATATATATATATATATATATATATATATATATATATATATATATATATATATATATTAGGATACACTTATGTAATTACTTGTGCAATGCGAGAGTTGATACACATGTATCATACACATCAGTAATCCAACTGCAACTGTTAAAACATAATCAGTATCCTGTATTGTTATTGTGTAACTATACAATTATTAGAGGCAAGTTTCATCAATACTCGGAGCTTCAAATGTTCAGAACTCACAAGCATTCGTTTAAACAGAAACAAGGGTGTGTTAAAAACTCTTGGCATCGTTTTTGAAATATGTTTAAAGCCTGATTTAAAAAGAAACGTTACGATGAAATCCATTGAGTACACCAACCTGCAGTGGGTAGCATTTACAGAGGACTTGATCACAATCTAATACACACACAGTCTTTTAAGTATGAGCTGAGTTTATACGCGTTCATGTTGGTTAACCAACACCTCTCACACGGTCAGTCAACTGGAGCAAGCATCTGCACAGGCCTGTTTATCAAGCCACAGTTTTACAGAATATCTGACCCACAGTGTGTGTCACCAGGGGCAACTGTGGCAACCCTCAGAGCAAGAGGAAGAAACCGCGAGAGGAACCAGACTAAAAAAGGGGAACTTGTCCTCCTCTGGCCCACACTGGATAGTAAAACTAACATAAAAGAAACACAAAGAGGTTCAGATTCACAGTTATTTACTATGTTTATGTTACAAGTTTGCATGTCAGTACAAACATGCATTGAAACGCTTGGGCTGAGGCTCAGATATTATAATATATATATATATATATATTTATATATATATTATATTTATATATATATAAATATATATATATATTATATATATATACACTACCCACTCAAAAGTTTAGGATCACTTTAGAATTTAATTTCATGCAATTTTCAATGCAATTCACAAACAATATTGTTCATTTCACAATTAATGTAAGTGATTCAGATGATTTTTAAAGAATAACAATGTTTGTATTAAATTCTATTTTTGTATAGAGGCTTATTTTACATATAGTCCTATTATCAGCAATTCTCAGTCCTCTGTCTAAATCTCCCGGTACAGCCGCCAATCCAAGTTAAGGATGTATTGGACTAATTGGTTGTTAGGACACTCTTGCTCAATTGTGATGCACAGCTGAAAAACATTCTACTATAAGTGAGTATAAAAGGGAACAACATTCTAGGTTAGTTTAGTATCTGAAGATCAGCAATTGATGGCTTGCTGACCGACTCACAATGACCAGAAAGAAACAACTTTCTTTAGAGACCCGTCAGTCCATTGTTGTGTTAAGGAAGAAGATACTCCATTAAAACAAGAACATTTCACTGTGATCCCAAACTTTTGAGTGGTAGTGTATACCTCCTTTATAGTCAGTAATAGTGTGCACTCCACTCCACATACGTCTGAGATCAGAGGAAGTTAGATTGAACTCTGTTCCTGTAGTTCAGTTTGGCTAGCCTGATGGTCCACTGAAGGCCTTCTTGTAGCTAGCCAGATCACCAAACTCTGATGATCCAGGGGTTCTGAATGTAGAGAGATAGGAAGAGTCCTATCAGAGTATCAGTGAGGCAGGAGAAGAAAGTAAGTAAGCAACCAGGATCTTCAGGAGGGTCAACAACATGTAGGTGAAGATTTCCACTCATTACTGGACAGCAGGAGCTCCATGGTGGGTAAACTGGTCCAGAATGCAGGCAAACATCAGACATCAGACCACACAGGATGGGCAGTTGTTCAGTATCAGGCCACACAGGATGGGCAGTTGTTCAGTATCAGACCAGCACAGGATGGGCAGTTGTTCAGTATCAGACCACACAGGATGGGCAGTTGTTCAGTATCAGACCACACAGGATGGGCAGTTGTTCAGTATCAGACCACAACAGGGATGGCAGTTGTTCAGTATCAGACCACACAGGATGGGCAGTTGTTCAGTATCAGACCACACAGGATGGGCAGTTGTTCAGTATCAGACCAGCACAGGATGGGCAGTTGTTCAGTATCAGACCACACAGGATGGGCAGTTGTTCAGTATCAGACCAGCACAGGATGGGCAGTTGTTCAGTATCAGACCACACAGGATGGGCAGTTGTTCAGTATCAGACTGTAGAGGATGGGCAGTTGTTCAGTATCAGACCACACAGGATGGGCAGTTGTTCAAGAGGACAAAGAAATACAAAGATAGTTAGTTCAGTTGGAGTTACTGAGAACAGAGTAAAGCAATAACAGAGTGTGGCAGTGTTAGCTGGTTAAGCTGTTGTCTGCTGTTTATTATTTTGTTTGTTGAGATTAGTTAGTGAACAGGCCGTGACCAAACCAGAAGGCTGATGTTTGCACTGTTGCTGTTAACTCTTACCCTGCGTTCACAGCAGAAGTGAAGAAACACAGTGGCCAGAGTTCATTTATTTCCAATGACAGCTGGTGATCTTTTAGAAATGGATGCAATGCAAACACCGGCAATGTGAAGTGGACGGAGTCAGCAACAGAACACAAGATTGAATTAATCTTAACACAAGAATAAAATATTTTCTGAGAAATTATTATTTTTAACAGAAATGCATCTGTCTTGTGCTTGGCATTGGTAAACCCTTGGCCACCAACGTTCAACTAGAGAAAAGTCCTGGAGCTCCACCAGAAGCCAACCCAGCATTGCTTATTAATGGCTAACCAGTATATCAGAATCCACTGGAGGAACCAAAGAACCTACTGTAGAGTGTTTATATAACATTTCCTAAATTAGTGGTTCTGAAATGGACCTTAACCCTTTAATGCCAAGTGAATCACATTTGATACACAAGTTTTTGAGTCTGTAAATCATCACTGTTTCATTGGTTTCACTATAAAACCTGATGTTCACCTGAACTTTGCTCAAACCCACGCTTTGTTTTAATTGTTAGTGAAGAACCAGAGACTGTAGTAGATAAAGAATGTGTAGAACTCTGTACAATATGGAAAACATGTTCTTTTTTAAGTTAGATATGATTAAACATTTCAAATAATCTCAGAGTATAAAGGGTTAAAACATTGTGTTCTGAATGCTTTCGTTTGTTAGCAAAACACTGCAGATAGACCAAATATGATACAAAACAAAACTCATATATGCAAAGTGTTATTTAGTTGTAATAATATTTTTTTACTTACTTTTTTAAACTTTATTTGTTATTATTATGTATATAATAATCTGTGATATATGCAGTTAGGTCCAGAAATATTTGGACAGAGACACAATCTTCATGATTTGGGCTCTGCATACCATTACAGTGGATTTGAAATGAAACAACTGGGCTGCAATTGAAGTGTAGACCTTCAGGTTTAATTCAAGGGGTTAAACAAAATATCCTATGAAAATTTTAGGAACTGCAAACATTTTTCTACAGAGCCTCCTCATTTCAGAGGTTCAAAAGTAATTGGACATATTAATATTAACATAAATAAAATGTACTTTTTGTAATACTTTCTTGGGAACCCTTTGCCGACAATGACTGCCTGATATCTGGAACCCATAGACATCACCAAACACTGGGTTTCCTCCTTTGTGATGTCTTCAGTCGTTGCTTGTTTGAGGGTTTTTCTACTTTAGGTTTTGTCTTAAGCAGTGAAATGCATGCTCAGTCGGGTTGAGATCTGGTGATTGACTCGGCCATTGCAGAATATTCCACTGCGTTGCCTTAAAAACTCCTGAGTTGCTTTCACAGTATGTTTTGGGTCACTATCCATATGTACTGTGAAGTGCCGTTCAATCAACTTTCCTGCATTTGATTGATTCTGAGCACAAAGTATATTCCTATACACTTCAGAACTCATCCAGCTGCTTCTGTCTTTTATCACATCATCAATAAACTCCAGTGACCCAGTGCCATTGGAAGCCATGCATGCCCATGCCATCACACTGCCACCACCATGTTTTGCTTATAATAAATAGTGCTTAGTAGTCTAATAAACACTCCAGTTTCAAAGTATTTGAATATTTGGGCAACTGTTTCATGGTGCAGGCTTTAAATGGTCAGCAGTAATATGCCTGAGCAGCTGACAGTTAATTGGGTTTCTTGTGAAATGGGATCATCAGGAAAACATGGGAGAGGCTTGTGATGTGCAGAGGTCTGAGTCTCTCCTGCAGCAGCTCTAGTTTCAGTTCTGCCACCACAATTAACGGCTGCTGTGAATCACATGAGCCACTCTTGTTCTACTTTCCAATGTAAAATTCACTGCATTACCGTTAAGACACAAAGACACGGTTCCTGTTTTCTTGTTTCTCGGCAGACGTTTAAATAATATCTGTAAAAACACTTAAAGGGTCAGGACTGGTGTCCGACTGGTTATTAGCACATATTAGTATATAGTATATATATAGTTATAAAGAGTCTGTAAACCGTGTTATTGAATTTGAACAGGGCAGCAGTTATAGAAGAAGCTGATATGACCCCAGAAAAGGACAGTAAGAACTTAGGGCTGTGTGTTAGCAAGAACCTGGAGATACAATACGTATCGTGATATATCGGTCACGATTCAATATATCTCGATATATTGCAATACTGCAGGCAAACTGATATATTGTGATTTTTCAAATCCTATAATTAAAACACACCACTGTATGAACAGGTTTGTCAATGCTTAAAACAGCATTGATTTCCAGAACAGAATCAGGCTTGAGGTCTGAGGGCCCGACGATCACCAAGATCCAATATTGACCGGCGGCCTTGTCCCTTGCGCACGGGTATTTCTCCAGATTCTCTGAATTATGTACTGGATATGTTAGGATTTACAAAATCTTTGCAAATTTGTTAGACATGTTATGTTTAACCTTTAGGCTTTCTGCTCCGATCACCTGCGCACCTCCCACACCCCAGTGGTCTCACCTTTGTCCCCTGCTAAACTCTCTATCAGAATGCAGGACATTAGCAGGCTTTTCAGCACACAGAAGGTGAGAAAAGCTCCAGGACCTGACATGGTCTCTCCATCCACCCTGAAACCAACTGTGACCAACTAGCCCCAATCTTCACCGACATTTTTAACAAAACCTGCTTCAACACATCCACCATCATTCCAATCTCCAAGAAATCCACCATCATTGGAATTAATGACTGCAGGACTTTGGCCCTGTTCTCTGTAGTCATGAAGGTCTTTGAATGTCTGGTTCTAGCCCATCTGAAGGCAATTACAGACCCTCTGCTGGACCCCCTGCAGTTTGCATACAGAGCTTACAGGTCTGTCGAAGACACGGTCAACCTGACCCTGCACTTCATGCTACAGCATCTGGACAGTCCTGGAACTTACGCTAGAGTTCTGTTTGTGGACTTTAGTTCAGCATTCAACACTGTAGTGTTGCAGCTTCTGCATGTAAAACTGTCCCAACGGTCAGAGCCAGAGTCCTTGAGTCGGTGGATTGTGTTTTTTTCTGACCAACAGGAGGCAGCAGGTGCGGCTAGGCAAACACACATCAGACCTCCGGACCCTCGGTACTGGAGTACCACAAGGGTGCGTGCTCTCCCTCTTCCTCTTCAGTATCTACACAAAGACTTTGTCTCCAAGGAACCAGCTGTGAAGATCCTGAAATTTGCAGACAACACCACCGTGATGGGCCTCATAGACAACGGCGATGAGTCTGCCTACAGAAAGGAAGATGAGCAGGTGGTCTCCTGGTGTAGCAACAATCACCTGTTGCTCAACACACAAAACACAGTAGAGATGGTAGTGGACTTCAGATGCAACCCACCCTCCCTATCCCCCCTCAACATCAATGACTATGTGGTTTCCACTGTGGAGTCACTCAAGTTCCTGGGCACCACCATATCGTGGGAGAGGAACATGATCTCCAAAGCCAAGAAAGCACAGCAGAGAATGTTCTTCCTGAGACAGCTGAAGAAATTCAACCTGCCACAGACTCTGATGATCCAGTTCCACACTGCGATCATCGAGTCCATCCTCACATCTCCCATAACTATCTGGTTTGGTTCCTCCACCTCTCAAGAACGAGTCAAACTCCAGCACATAATCAGGACAGCGAATCATTCGAGTTTCAGGACGTCTACACCAGCAGGTTGAAGAAACGTGCCGGCAGAGTAACAGCTGACCCCCCCTCTCATTCTGGACATCACATCTTCCACACTACGCTCTGGCAGAAGACTCAGGAACAACAAGAACAGCACAACCAGACATGCTAACAGCTTTTTCCCCAGAGCTGTTAGTCTCATTTACCACAGTGGTCACCCTGCACTTCAAACTCGTACCTGAACTGAAGCTCACTGTATTACAGGAACAGCTGTACAGATTCTGTACATAACAGCTCTTATAATATACGTCTACACACTTATGTGTAGAATATCTGACACATATAAACACAGATATTCATAGATATCTCATTAGCACCTTTCACGGCTCTTTATTTTTCTTATTCTTCCTCTTATTCTATTTATTATATCTTATTGTACTTTCTCTTAGTGTAATATAGTTATTGTTACGTGCCATACACGTGTGCCTCACCAAGATAAGTGCCGTGTATGTGTGACACACTTGGCGAAATAAATAATTCTGATTCTAAAATTCTGATTCACAGTTTTTCACAGATTGGTGAACCTCCTCTTACACTCAGTCATGTAACTTAGTTACAAATTGCTCCTGCAGCTGTTTTTTATATTAGTACCACTTACTTTTCCAGCCTTTTGTTTGAGATGTGTTGCCTTCATCAAGTTCTAAACGGATAATACAAATTTTATGAAATTGTAAAATGTCTCACTTTTAACATCTGATGTGTGTTCTATAATAATGTATACAATAAAATGTGGGTTTATGAGATTTGCAAATCATTGCATTCGGTTTTTATTCACATTTATTTATATTTTACACAGTGTCCCAACTTTTTTGCCACTGAGCTTGTAATAGGCAGATGAATAAGTAAAGACAGGGAAACAAAATCTGGGTTTTATTTAATCGCAAGCAATTTAGAACACTAAAGCCATGGCAGATTAACTAAACTCGATGTAAATGAACACAAACATAAACAAACAGAATGATAATTTAATAATGTACATTTATTATATTAATACTGGGTGATATGGACTAAAACAGCCACAGGGTATTTAAGATACTGCTGCTTTTAGTAAAGCTTGTTTATGTATTTTTTCAAGTACAACCATTTTATCCAGGGGGCGCTGGAGAGACCAGACCACACAGACAGCAGTTCATTGTTGATTTCAGCCCCGATATCAGGCCACGTTTATTTACAGTTCATATACAGGAATCTTTAAAAGTGAAGATGCTGGTGGGGAGGCTGAAGGGGGAGCTGGTCTTCTCCAGGTTCAGTCCGGTTACGAGGGGACATCAGGACCCACTGCTGATCACGGCTGTCCTGACCAGACGTCTCTCGGTCAGTCATCTGTACAGATGTGGGCAGAGACAGAAAGAGGAGAGAGAAGAAACAGTGTTCAGACAGACTGGCTGTGTGTGGAGCTCAGCATCTCACCCGTCTGAGTGACCGACAGTGTTTATATGACCACCGAGGACTCTCAGAGTTAAAATCAGCTTCTTGTTCAGGTTCCTCTTGTTTGAAGCAGTTGCAGTACAGTTTAAGGTGGAACAGCAAACTTGGAAAAAGAAGCTGTTGAATAAGAAACCGACTGAGAAGCTGCGGAGTCTCTCGGCTTGTTAGGCAGAGACTGCAGTGTAGCCTGAAGCTGCTGACTAAGCAAGAAGGTTGAGATCTTGAAGGAAGACTCTTCAAACAGACATTGAATCTTGGACTGACTGTCAGCATCTCTCTCTACCGACTGACCAACAGTGTTTATATGGCCACTGATGGCTCTCAGGTGAGTGCTGGCAGCTGGAGCTGATCACTGGTGGCCAGCCGTGTGGGGTTTGAAGCTTCACAACCTGTAGCATCTGGACGTCTTTAATAAATTAAAGATATCGTCGCCATCCAAAGAAAAAAAAATCTCCAAAAGTTGGTGGTTTGATCCCATTAACGGACAGGACACGACTGCCCTTGGGCAAGGCACCTAACATGAGTGTTTCATCACCCCCTAGTGTGTGTGTTCACTAGTGTGTGTATATGTGGGTGTTTCACTGCCTCCTAGTGTGTGTGTTCATCAGTGTGTGTGTATATTTGGGTGTTTCATTGCCCCCTAGTGTGTGTGTTCACTGGTGTGTGTATATGTGAGTGTTTTACTGCCCCCTAGTGTGTGTCTATGTGAGTGTTTTACTGCCCCCTAGTGTGTGTTCACTAGTGTGTGTGTGTGTGTGTGTGTATATGTGAGTGTTTCACGCCCCCCTAGTGTGTGTTCACTAGTGTGTGTGTGTGTGTGTGTGTATGTGAGTGTTTCACTGCCCCTAGTGTGTGTGTTCATTAGTGTGTGTATATGTGAGTGTTTCACTGCCCCCCTAGTGTGTGTGTTCATTAGTATGTGTGCGTGTGGGTCTTTCACTGCCCCCTAGTGTGTGTGTTCATTAGTATGTGTGCGTGTGGGTGTTTCACTGCCCCCTAGTGTGTGTGTTCACCAGTGTGTGTATGTATGTAAGTGTTTCACTCAGAATGTAATCACTCAGAATGTAATAGGGCCTACACATTCCTGTAATCACACACTAGATCTAGTTTTGACTTTAGGTGTTGATATACATAATCTTACTGTTCTTCCACAGACTTCAGTAGTTTCAGATCACTACCTAATTTCATATGAATTGAGTATGAATTAGTAAAAATGTATGTACACCCCGTTATTGCATGAAACGTTCGATAATGCCAAATACATCTCAGAACTTTATTGAAACTCTTCCAGATTTATCAACCATAATTTTTCCATCATCAGACCCAACCGAGCTAGACAGAATAACTGACTGCGTAGAAAATACGCTCCGACTAACTTTAGACAACGTTGCACCTATAAAAATTAAAAAGAATGCAACAAAAAAAGCTCGCTCCGTGGTACAACAATGAAGTACGCACCTTAAGACAGACAGTACGGAAATTAGAACGCAAATGGAGAGTGACCAAGCTGGAGGTATTTCACTCTGCTTGGAAGGACAGACTTAGCAGTTACAGAAAGGCACTTATTACACAACGCTCAGCATACCTGTCCACACTCATCGAACACAACAAAAACAATCCTAGAGTTTTATTTAGCACCATCGCAAAACTTACCAAAAATCAGGCAGGATCTGAACCTCAAATACCCGCCAACCACAGCAGCAATGATTTCATGGACCTTTTTCAAATAGCAAAATCGAGAATATTAGACAAAAAGTTCTACCATACGAGTAACCTATTCCTTCATCTGGTTTGCTCAAACAGCACAAAATGTGATTTTAGAAGAAATACTAGAAACATTGTCTCCACTTCAGCAGACAGAACTAGAAAACTTATCTCTTCCTCAAATTCTGCTACATGCTCACTCGATATGATTCCAACAAGCCTATTGATAGTATACCAGCTATTATTAAACCTATCTTAACTATCACAACTCTTCTCTTAGTCTGGGTCATGTACCTAAGTCTTTTAAACTAGCTGGTGATAAAACCCTTGATAAAGAAGCCAAATCTTGACCCCAGAGAACCTGTCAGTTATAGAACCAATTTCCAATTTACCTTTATCTCTAAGATTTAGAAAAGGCTGTAGCTCGACAACTCTGTTCTCATCTACATAAGGAACAACATATAATTGAAAAATTCCAATCTGGTTTTAGGCCACATCACAGCACAGAGACGTCTTTAGTTAAGATAACAAATGATCTTCTTCTTGCCTCTGATCAGGGCCACGTATCTCTACTGGTGTTACTAGATCTAAGTGCAGCTTTTGACACTATAGATCACACTATCTCTTTTGGACAGGATAGAAAATATAGTTGGAACTCACAGAACACGGTTATCCTGGTTCACATCTTACCTTAGTGATCCTTTCAGTTTGTAAAGATCAATAATGTATCGGTCTAACACTACAAAAGTGAAATAAATGGAGTTCCACAAGGTTCTGTTTTAGGTCCTCTGTTATTTACACTATATATGCTACCCTTAGGCTCAGTTAGTGAAATAGACATGGAATTAGTTTCCACTGGTTATGCCGGATGATACACAACTGTACATATCAGCCAAACCAGATGACAAATCCAGATTAGAATAAGATAGAAGATTGTGTAAGAGGATATAGACTTGGATGCTACAGAACTTCCTTCTTTTAAACCAGATAAAACGGGAAGTTCTCCTCCTCGGCCCAAAGGGCTGCTCGGACTAAATGTTAAATCTTGCTGACTTCTCTGTAGTTCTGGTTCAGTAGCCATAATTCTTGGTGTAACCAATTGACTCAGATCTGACATTTAATCAACACATCGAAGTAATAAACAGAACAGCGTTTCTTCACCTACGAAACATTTCAAAGTTAAGAAATGCGTTATCTGTGTCTGATGCTGAAAAGTTGATACATGCCTTTTATAACCTCAAGGCGTATATTACTGTAAGGCATTATTGTCAGGATGCTCCAGCAGGGAACCTGAATAAACTTCAGTTTAGTTCAGAACGCTGCAGCTAGAGAACTAACTAAAACCAGGAAATTTGATCACATCAGTCCAGTTTTATCCAGCGCTACACTGGCCTTCCTGTTAAATTCCGTATCGACTATAAAATTCTATACTGACGTATAAACGTCTCACACCGGAGTACTGCAAGATCTAATTTCCTATTATGAACCGCCACGTTCACTCAGATCAACAGGATGCTGGGTTTTCTAATAGTTTCCTAAAATTCAGAAGGACTACAATGGGGGGAAGAGCTTTTCCTACAAAGCCAGCCCCCAAAAAAACTCCACTCCCACCCAGCCAAAGCCCCGCCCCCAAAATTGTGGAATAATCTCCCAGTTAATGTTCGGGACTCTGACACAGTCTCAATTTTAAGTCTAGACTAAAAACATACTTGTTTAATGTAGCTTTTGGTTATTAATCTTCTCTTTTAGATAGAGGCAGAGATCTGGGGGTTCTTGGACACAGAGGTTTATGGTAAACTGAGATGTTGGTGCTGTTGTTCAACACTTCACGCGATCACACAGGTTTGTTTGATGGTGGAGTGGGGGGGACCCCAGTGTCTCAGGGTACTCTCATGTCCATGTTACCTTCTGGTTCTCTCCTTTTAGTTTAGGCTGTTATAGTTAGATCTGCCGGAGTCACCAACCACACTCTAAATTCTGAAAATTCATATTCTCTACAGTCTTACTCCCGAGCCCAACTCACTCTTACTCTTTACTCTTCCTGAGGAAATGACTGTCCTCCTGTCTGTTGAGGCTGTTGAAGGACTGATCATCGGGCCATCACCCCAGCCATCACCAGCCAGCTCACCTGTCCATTACTGCTACATCCTCAGTTACATCACTGTGCCATCCAGATGCACCAGCACTGAGATAGGATGGACTGTTTCAGCTCACGCCCACTTTACATAAAGTACTCTGTCATAGGAGCTGCCTCAGCAGAGACGGCCTCAGTCATACACTGCCTCTATCTGTGCAGCTTCTAAAGCTTTGCTATCCAGATTTCAAACAGAGACTCCTTTCTTTGGTATTTAGTTTCAAAACTGTAAATACTGTTTGACCAGAGGAGCAGGGTCTCCCCTTGTGAGGTCTGGTTCTCCCAAGGTTTTCTTCCTCCAGTTGAGGGAGTTTTTCTTGCCACTGTTGCCTCTGGCTTGCTCACTGGGGGATATATGTTATAACTGTTTTCAAAACTCTGTAAAGCTGCTTTGAGACAACATTGTTGTAAAAAGCGCTATATAAATAAAATTGACTTGACTTGACTTGACTTTCACTGCTCCCTAGTGTGAGTGTTCACTAGTATGTGTATATATGAGTGTTTACTGCCCCCTAGTGTGTGTGTCCACTAGTGTGGGTGTATATGTGGGTGTTTCACTGCCCCCTAGTGTGTGTGTCCACTAGTGTGTATATATGTGGGTGTTTCACTGACCCATAGTGTGTGTGTGTTCATTAGTGTGTGTATATGTGAGTGTTTCACTGACCCCTAGTGTGTTTGTTCACTAGTGTGTGTGTGTATGTGTGTGTTTCACTGCACAGATGGGTTGAATGTGAGGATCTTGAATTTCCCTCTAGGATCAATAAAGTATCTATCATCATAAATTAAACCAGAAATTTTCCATGTGATTTTCGAGCATTTCTATTGGTCCATTCATCCCAAAACATTCACATGGCATAAATAACAGCTGTCAAAATGATAAGTAAATAAAACGCATTATTATTATTATTATTATTATTATTATTATTATTATTATTATTAGGCTACACTGATCACCAGACATGAAGAGGATTTATGTTTAATATGCAAATATTCAGATAAATGTAAAGCGAAGCCAGTATAAAGTATAACCAGCTCTTAACTTCACAGCTACTCTGTACTACCAGTGAAGGTTTATGGTATATGAACTACAGTCACTCATTAACACTCCAGATGAATCTGTGTGAGTTGAACTCTCTTGTATCTCCACTGACCTGAGCTCTTCCTCTTGTAGTAGAGGAACCCAGCCGCAGCCAGGATGATCCCCAACACCATCCCTGAAGCTCCGATAACAATCTTGTTCCTGTCCGACTCAGGAAGAGAGGGAACTGTGGGACATACACACCAGTTCATTAATGTTAAGACACTTTAAATAAAAATATAAATTTACAGATTAACGACGAGCAACATCTGTAATGTTTATTCTCACCCCAGTTGTAGATCATGGGTTCCTTGGAGCTGACGTGCTCCACCACACAGGAGATCTTCTCTCCAGACTTGGGCGTGTACACCAGGTGTGAGTGGATCTGGTAGTACCAGTTTCCGTTAGCCATCACCTCACTGGTAACCACACCAGAGGTAATCTTTTTACCGTCTCTCAGCCAGTAAACATCGATGGCTGGAGGGTAGAAGCTGTACGCGCTGCACATCAGCATGGCTGGACGACCACCACTGGCCTGCTGTTCTGACCTGAGACTGATCTTCGGCTTCACTGTGAATATCAGATATTTTTAGTGCGTTCATGGAATTATTTTTAATGACTGATTTAATGTTAATAAAGTAAACCATGAAACTGGCATATGAACATTTACCTACTTAACCTAAGAGCAATATTAGCATATGGGTAAATATGGCAATGCTACAGTGGTGTCAGAAGTGGGATACTGCCCATCCACAGCAGTGTAGAGGGGAACAGCACTTCAAAGACCAGCACTGTGAGGCTTCATGAGGAAGATGACATGGCAAGGCTTGAGGATAGAGTTGAGCTGACCCATTAGGCTGAATGCTGGGGGACGGCATAGTAAAGGCTTTAGAGTGAAAGCACCAAGGTGACCAATGGAGTAGTTTTTGAGCCAGGGTGGCAGTGAGAGACTCCACAGCATTGGCTGGTGCTGCAAACCTGGGCTGGTGGGTAGACTGGCGCTGGCTTGGAGGTTCAGTAGTGGCCTCAGGCTATGAAATAACTGCAACAGGGTTGATGATGGCTCATTCCGAGTGCCATGCCAGGCCTGCACTACTACAAAAAGCCACGCCTAAATACACCGAGAGGCACATCAAGAGGCTGGGAGGTGACTATGGTCTAGTTCAGGTCAGGTCAGGATCCTACAGCAAACAAGTGTTGCTCATGTCAGCTTGAGTGATTCATTGGGTGGTGGAGAAAGCAGATGGCAGACATTGTGGTTGCCATTGTATAGAATTGAGGAGAACTTACTGTATGACTACTGTTTGAATATGTAAATATGCATTAATTATTTAAACAAAGAGTTTTGCTGAGTAAATAAAATATTCCTGACTGTAAAAATAGATTTTATATATAATAATGGCCTAAAACTTTTGCAAAGTACAGTATATTGTCATCTCCATCTCTGCTTACTTCCCTTTTTGTCCATTTTCATTCTTCTACATCATTGGAACATGGCAGATGTTCTTTAGATTGTGATGAATGGACCAATAGAAATGCTCCAAACTAGCTTGGAAAACATTTTGGTTCCATTGACTTACATTAAAAGTAAAGTATGTTGTTGCTCTCTCCTGTAAAGTTGGTGTTTTGGACTTGTTCTTCTTTGGATTGCATTGATTTCCATGTTGTTTGTACAGCTCAGCTCTGTTTGGACTTCAAAGCTCTCATATATCATTTTATTAGTGAATACTATGTGTGTTTCTCACCTGATTTCTCCAGAACATTAGAGAAGTCTATTTGTAGATTGGGTTTACAGTATCTGTCCAGCTCTGCTCTCGCCTGCTGTACTTCAGGTCCACTGTTCCAGCGTTCTGCGTTCTTCACGCCAAGCTCAGTGTATCCTACAAACTTCCCCACAGTGCTGTTAAACCGGACATACGGCTCCTTATTAAAGAAATATGTACGAATATATTCCACATCAGTCAGATCAGCTGAAGAGGCCATGCAGTCTATTACGCTGTACAAATTATATCCATCTGGAAATGAAAGAAATAGGAATGAAAAATAAATACATTAGTTCTAAATACAGTCATACATCTAAAACAAATAACCAAACACACACAGTAGCAAATACTTAACACTTAACCTAACAGCTCTTAACATATAATACTGTGCAAATGTTATTATGTTTAAAAAGCTGTTTTTTCCAGACAGGAAGCTCTTATTAACTAAGTAAACACTTTATTTCCAGTTCTCATCTAATACCTGCTTTGACTGCTCAGTACTTCATTAAGCTAAATCAAGATTGCTGCTGAAGGAACTGAATACATTCATATAATGTCTGGGGCGTCCAGGAGAAATCTGGAACCTAACTTTGTTCTTCAAACTGGAGCTCAAGATATGATCTACTTACTGGTGAACACACACTTATTGATCTTTATAAGCTTATAAAGACTTTTACACAGTGGTGGGAAGTCTACAATGTTTGGTGGCACAATTTGCACATCACTCTGATTTAATTCAACTTAAAAAACTGATGAAATGATTGTAAATGTAAACATACCTGTTGGTACAGACAGAGTCAGGAGGAGCAGCAGCTGCAGAACCAGCAACATGTCGTCTCTACGTTCAACAACAACTGAGAGAGTTTAAGAGAGAGAGTTTCAGTTCATACAGACTCTTCAGCTCACCGACCAATCAGAATCAGCTACACTACTGCAGTTCATGTTACTAAGCAGATTTGTGAACACATTTGAATGCAGATGAATGCAGATTTGAATGCAATTAAAACAGGTACAGGCTGTCTGAAGTTTCTAACCACCTTTAGACAGCCTGTACCTGTTTTAATTAAGTTTTTCTTTTGACTCTTAACTTTTTTATTTTTTCTGTCCTTTTAGCTATCCAATTTCAGTTTTGCATCTTGTTTTATTTTCATCCTTTACTTTCTTCATATTTTTAATTTATATTTAATTTATTTGTATTTAATTTACTTTTTTTTTTTTAATCTTCTTATTTCATTCTTTTATATTTTTAGCTTGTCCACTTAAACTTTTATTTTTAATTATTTATTTCTTAATTAAATTCTTATATTGTCTGCCTGTTTTTCTAATATTTTTATCATTTAATTCTTATGTTTTACTCATAGTTCTTTATTTTAGCTTTCTTGATTAAATATTGATTCTAATTTTTATGTATTTTCTGTCCCTTTATGTTTTAAATGCTCGGATGCACTGTAAATGAGGGTTACACTCAATGTATTACCGAGGGAAAATAAAGGTTGATTGATTGATTGAGATGTAAAAATGACTAAAAATAGTTTAAAATTGTTTCATAAAAAAGTTCAAAGTTGGGACGCAGTGCAAATCATAAATACAGACAGAATACAATCATGTGCAAATCATTTGTAATCTAGATTTCACTGAAAATATTATAAAACATCACCGTCCAAAGAAAAACAGGCATCTCCAACTTTACAGGAGAGAACAAACACTGTCTCTACTTTCAACGTAAGTCAATAGAACCAGAATTATTTAAAGGTTCTTCTGGAGCATATCTTTTGGTTCATTCATCATGAAATTTTCATGCAATGTAAACGACAGCTGCTGCATTTAAATGATGCAGAAAAATTAAAATTGATAAAGATGGAGATGTTTCTTTGGACAGCGATGAAAAACAACATGTCAAATGTGAGAAAACAGAGAATTTTTATTTTATTTTTTTATTCCAAGTTCCAATTTGATGTCAGCAACCAAAAGTTGGTCCTGACCCCGTACTTAGTTGGGTGCTCAGACGAGCTTGCCAGCTTATGGATGTTTTAACCAACACATGTAAGCCAAGCTGATCACCAAACAACTACCATCATCTCTGTGACTACTGATCTACAACACTCCCTCAACTCAGCATGAAGAGCTATTAGTCACACTGCTTACACACAGAGGAACTTGACCTCTCCATTTAACCCAGCCATGCAGTGAAACACCCCCCATCCCCCCAACACACACACCACACAGACAGCAGTTCACAGCCCCTAAATCAGGCCACGTTTATTTACAGATTATATACAGCTATCTTTGAAAGTGAAGATGCAGGTGGGGAGGCTGAAGGCAGAGCTGGTCTTCTCCACGCCCAGTCCAGTTTGGCAGGCCTCAGGTATGAGGGGACATCAAGACCCTCTGCTGATCACGGCTGTCCAGTCCAGACGTCTCTGGTCAGTCATCTGTACAGATGTGGGCAGAGACAGAAAGAGGAGAGAGAAGAAACAGTGTTAGACAGACTGGCTGTGTGTGGAGGTCAGCATCTCACCCTTCTGAGTGACCGACAAACACACCTGTCTCTCATTACAACTCGTAAGAGCAGCCTATATAACCCAACCAAGCACTGCACTGGCCAGCGTCTGACGAGCCTCCCCGTAAGTTCAGCGTCCACAGTGGGGTCCTGTCACTCTGCCCAGAGCCCTAGAGGCCTGCGGACTTGCTGACCTGCCTGAGCACTCACCTCCTGTCGTCTGAACTCACCCCTGGCGTCTCCACCCCAAGGGTCTCCACGCTGTGAGGTTGGTATTGCCACTGTGTTTGGGCTCCCACCGGTCCTCAGTTGACTTTTGAAGTTAGTGAACATAAACTGTGGCCTAGGGACCTAGCTTCTGGTTTTCTCTCCAGCACTCAGGGAGCTACCCTGCCTTCCACTGCTCAGAGGGGAGAACCACTCCTGGGGTCTTCGAGGCTCTGTGGCTACCAACTCACCTGCTCTAGTAGCCGCTTCCCCTGGCTTCCTCGGATGCCAGCTCACCTGGTCTTCCGGGACTCTCCCCTCTGTGGGCCCAGCTCTCCACTTGGTGTTCACATTTCATATCCTTGTTTGGGTTAATAAAGTCTTGCATATGGATCGCAACGTCATGTCCGAGTCTTCATGGTGAAGAGTTTTTGGGAATTCAGTTTCAGTGGAAATATTTGGAAAAGTGCTACGTCAACAATTCTCAATAATCCATTGCTGACACCTCAAGAACAAAATCTGATGCTTGCTTGCTACCTTCATGGCTTATTCATGACTGAATCCCAGCCCAAGACATGACCGTCGGGGTGGCCATGACTAATTTGGGCCAGCCATGGCTCAGGCGACAAAGTGGCTTGACCAGTAATGGCAGGGTTGGCAGTTCTATCTCCAGCTCTTGCTGTCCAGACTGAAGTGCACTTGAGCAAGACACCCAGGTGCTGCAGCTACAGCTGCCCAATGATTTTCCTGATATCAGCAGTTCTCCAGCATTTTTTGTTGCCTTGTGAGTAAAAAAGACTCTTCGATAATGGATTTGATCGACCAGAGCCTCCAGATGGAGATGCCAACTGAGAAGCTGCAGAGCTTCTGCATATGATCTAAATTCGGCAAGAACTCTGCTTAACAGTGAAGCCAGTATAAAGTATAAAGCTGACCAACTTCTCAGCTACTCTGTACTACCAGTGAAGGTTTATGGTATATGAACTACAGTCACTCATTAACACTCCAGATGGATCTGTACGAGATAAACTCTCTTGTATCTCCACTGACCTGAGCTCTTCCTCTTGTAGTAGAGGAACCCAGCCGCAGCCAGGATGATCCCCAACACCATCCCTGAAGCTCCGATAACGATCTTGTTCCTGTCCGACTCAGGAAGAGAGGGAACTGTGGGACATACACACCAGTTCATTAATGTTAAGATCCTTTAAATAGAAATATGAATTTACAGATTTACGACGAGCAACATCTGTAATGTTTATTCTCACCCCAGTCGTAGATCATGGGTTCCTTGGAGCTGACGTGCTCCACCACACAGGAGATCTTCTCTCCAGACTTGGGCGTGTACACCAGGTGTGAGTGGATCTGGTAGTACCAGTTTCCGTTAGCCATCACCTCACTGGTAACCACACCAGAGGTCACCTTTATACCGTCACTCAGCCAGTAAACATCGATAGCTGGAGGGTAGAAGCTGTACGCGCTGCACATCAGCATGGCTGGACGACCACCACTGGCCTGCTGTTCTGATCTGAGACTGATCTTCGGCTTCACTGTGAATATCAGATATTATTAGTGCGTTCATGGAATTACTTCCCTTTTTGTCCTTACTTCCCTTTTTGTCCATTTTCATTCTTCTACATCATTGCATCATTACAACATGGCAGATGTTCTTTAGATTGTGATGAATGGACCAATAGAAATGCTCCAAACTAGCTTGGAAAACATTTTGGTTCCATTGACTTACATTAAAAGTAAAGTATGTTGTTGCTCTCTCCTGTAAAGTTGGACTTGTTCTTCTTTGGATTGCATTGATTTCCATGTTGTTTGTACAGCTCAGCTCTGTTTGGACTTCAAAGCTCTCATATATAATTTGATTAGTGAATACTATGTGTGTTTCTCACCTGATTTCTCCAGAACATTAGAGAAGTCTATTTGTAGATTGGGTTTACAGTATCTGTCCTTCTCTCCTCTCTCCTGCTGTACTTCAGGTCCACTGTTCCAGCGTTCTGCGTTCTTCACGCCAAGCTCAGTGTATCCTACAAACTTCCCCACAGTGCTGTTAAACCGGATGAATGGATCCTTATTAAAGAAATATGTACGAATATATTCCACATCAGTCAGATCAGCTGAAGAGGCGATGCAGTCTATTACGGTGTACCAGTTATATCCATCTGGAAATAAAAGAAATAGGAATGAAAAATAAATAGATTAGTTCTAAATACAGCAATGCATCTAAAACAAAAACCAAACACACACAGTAGCAAATACTTAACATTTTGAAGCACTATAGAAACATTATAACATATAAAAGCTATTTATTTCCAGACAGGAAGCTCTTATTTACTCAGGAAACGCTTTATTATTTAAATATTAATCAGTATTAATAGAGTAAGTAGAGCTTTTACACTTTATTATTAAATATTAAACAGTATTAATAGAGTAAGTAGAGCTTTTACATACGTCAGTGTGTTTATTTAACTCTTTCCAAGCTTCTCCTAAACAACCCAGTATTATTATCAGTTCTCATCTAATACCTGCTTTGACTGCTCAGTACTTCATTAAGCTAAATCAAGATTGCTGCTGAAGGAACTGAACACATTCATACAATGTCTGGGGCGTCCAGGAGAAATCTGGAACCTAACTTTGTTCTTCAAACTGGATCAAGATCTGATCTACTTCTCTCACAATAAGATATTCATGTTACTTTATATTGTATGTATGATTATTTACATCTGTTCTAATCAGATCTGTGGATCTTACTGGTGAACACACACTTATTGATCAGATCAAGCGTTTTATAAAGACTTTTACACAGTAATGGAAAGTCTCTTTAATTTAATTCCAAAAAAACTGATAAAATGATTGTAAATGTAAACATACCTGTTGGTACAGACAGAGTCAGGAAGATCAGCAGCTGCAGAACCAGCAACATGTCGTCTCTATGTTCAACAACAACTGAAAGAGTTGAAGAAAGTGAGTTTCAGTTCATACAGACTCACCGGCCAATCAGAGTCATCTGCACCATGTGTTACTAAGCGGAATTATGAATGCATTTTTTTTAATGTAACTAGATTAACCCTCTGTGTACTCTCAACATTCCATAAACTGTTCTTGTGCTGAAAGTCATAAAAAACCTGCCTTCAATGAAGTTCTAAAATAAAAGCAGCTTCGTCCAAATCTATTCAAATCTACTTTATGTGAAGACACAGCCTAAATTTCATAAAACAAACTTTATGAATATCTCAGCTTCCTGTCTTCACAGTGCAGAAAGGCCACATCTAATCTGTGGACATATATAAAAAGTTTAAAGTTTATTATTAAAGTTTATTATAAAGGTGTATTATTATTATTATTATTATTATTATTATTATTATTATTATTATTATTATTATTATTATTATTGCTACAGGTGCTGCATAGGTGTAAACCTGAATTTTGCAGCACTGCTACAGTAATGTGGAACGCAGTCAGAGGCTATAAAGGTGTTGCAGATGATGGATAAGTCTCTGGTCTAAAGCTCTATGTGTTTCCAGAGTGAACAGAAATGTGAGAGAGCATATACTTTAATGAAGTTTCTTAATTCAGTAAAATTTAATATTTTAACTTTAAATTGCATGTTAAAAATCAACACCTAAAAAGACACCAACCAATAAAAAGAACACAATCATTTAGTATATCTGTTATATAAGCCCCTGTAATTCTGGCCTTCTAGCTGTTCCTGGATCAGATTTTCTTCTATGGGTTCCCAACATCTGGAATTCCTCACTCCTCTTCTTCTATTTGCTTGTCTCAGAACACTCTCAAACTCTCTCATATGTCCTCCTCTTCATTTGTAATGTGTGGTGCTTTTTGTATTATTATTACTATTATTATTATTATTATTATTATTATTATTATTATTATTATTATTATGCTGGGATTGGTGTAAATATCCCTAAATGTCCTAATACTTCAACTGTAAAATTGCTAGTTAGAAGTGAACATATACTACAAAAAGTATATATACTTATATATATACTTAGTAGTATACTTTACCTTTAATCTAAGTCAGTGGAACCCAATTTTTTTTCTAGCTATTTTGGAGCGTTCCTATTGGTCCATTCATCATAAATTTCTAACAAAATGTAAACAGCAGCTGTCAAATTCAAATAATCTACAAAAATATGGTGATACATGTTTTTCTATGGACAGTGATGATATATGAATATTAAGATATTTGTACTTTTACTATATCGTCACTGTCCAAAAAAAAAAACATGTATCTCTGTTTTTATTGGTGTTTAGTTTTCAGTGCAGTGGCTGCTGTTTACATTGGGTGAAAATCTCATATTGAATAGACCAATAGAAATGCTCCAGTTAGAAAAAAATAGGTTCCAATATTTGTTTCCATTTGGACAGCAATGATATATATATATATATATATATATATATATATATATAAATATATATTGTGACCGGCGGCTGCCCCGCCGGCCCCGCTCTATCGTGCCAACACCGACGAGGGCGGCTCCCCAGGCAGCGGAAGCAGCGGACAGCTCCTTCAGCACCTGTTGTTTTGGACAGCACGCGACCGCATGGCCAGGGGGGCGGGGCGCCTAATCGCGCACGCTGGCTGCCTCCTGATGAGCGCAGCTGGCGACACTCAACTCGACGGAGCCAGAGCTTAAAAAGGGCACGCTGAGACTCAGTCGGGGCGTAGTGTTGGAGCCATACAGCAGACCGTGAATCTCCCTATGGTATGCCGTGTCTCACTTTCTCTTGTTCTGTTCTCTACGCCTCGTCTGTTGCCGAGGGGACTGAGCTGTGCTGCCGGATCAGCCGTGTGACTGCGTGTCGCCTGAAGCCTACTGCTGTCCTCTATGGTAGTTACTGCGCCGGTACGGGGAGAGGAGCCTCCGAGGCCGTGCTACTTACTGTGCCATTGAAGAGACTCTAGCTTTTTGTCGTTTGTTTTACTCCTCTTTAGATTTTTGGAAAGTTTTTGTTGAGACAGAATAAATTGTGACTGCAAGCTGTCACTAATACACCTCTCTGGTCCCTCTCGTCCCTCGAGCGCCCCACAGTGGTGGAGAATGCGGGCATCGACATCCGTCTGGGGGAAACCACCAGAGAAAAAAAAAAAAAAAAACTTTTTTTTTTTTTTTTTCGCTCCTCCCTCCTACTTCACCTCGGCCTCTCCTGGTTGCACGCTGTAGACAGGAAAAATGGACCAAATCATCCAGCACTTACTGCAGACCAGCATACAACAGCAAACAGCCACCCAAGAGCTGGCAAGAGGTGTCAGGGCCCTGACCGATGACATCATAGCCGCGCGGCGCGGAGAGGCGGTGCCTTCACTCCCCCGGCCCGAACAAGCTGCCCACCATCTCCTAACCAAGCTCACACCCCAGGATGACATTGAGGCATTCCTACACACCTTCGAGGTCATCGCTGAGCGTGAAATGTGGGATAAGGAGCTGTGGGCCGAAATCCTGGCCCCCTTTCTAACCGGCGAGGCCCAACTCGCTTACTACTCTCTCCCTGCAGGACGGGCCCACGACTATGAGGAGCTGAAAGGGGAAATCCTGGCGCGAACGGGACTCAGCCCAGCTGTTGCGGCTGCGGAGCACTACCGCTGGACTTATCAGCCCCAGCAGCCCCCGCGCCAACAGATGCTCCTACTCCTCCGGATCACCCGCCGATGGCTGAAACCAGAGACCCGAACGGCCGAGGAGGTGGTGGAACAAGTAGCCATGGAGCGGTTCCTGCGAGCTCTACCCCATGAGGTCCGGAAAGCGGTGGCGATGCAGACCACGAAGTCTTCGCGTGACATGGTGGAGGCAACCGAGACAGCGGAGAACATGTTGGCCCTGATGCGCACTGAGAAACGGGAGCCACTTCCCCCCTTTCGTCGTGACGGTCCCCCACTGCGCCGCTACCCAGGTAGGGAACCGACCCCCACCAGGCCCCATTCGCCTCCCCCGCGGCCAGGGCCTCCGACTCCCCTGGACGAACCTATGCCCACCGAACCAGACCCTGCCAGCCCTGCTCGACCCAGGAAGGCTTGGCTCGCAGGCTGTAGCTGGCATGGAGCGAGTCCCACTGCCTGCGTCACCCGCCACCTGCTAGTTGATGGCCAGAAGGTGTGCGCCCTTATGGATTCCGGCAGTACGGTCACCCTGCTTCGACCGACTCATTTCCCCAGGATCCAGCCTTCCTGTGAGACGTTGCCGGTTGCTTGTGTGCATGGAGATGTCCGGCATGTCCCTACGGCCCGTATCCGGTTGGGCGAAGGCAGGAAGGAGTGGACTCTCACCGTGGGCCTGGTTCCTGACCTCCCTGTGCCACTCCTGGTGGGCCACGACTTCCCGGGGTTCGAGGGCTCCCCGCAACGACGGCGACGACGAGCAACCCCACGGGATCGACCCCGACCGCCACCAAAGTCGGCCCTGATGGCACAGCCGGCGGAGGAAAGTGGGGAGGCCAGTGGCGAAGTTGAGCACCCTAGCGTCCCAAACCCCCTCTCCTCACTCTTCCAACAGATACAGCTGGAGGGCGGGTTTGCCAAAGAACAGCGGGAGGACGATAGGCTGAAGCGGGCCTGGGAGAACGTGATGCTGATTGACGGAGTGCCACATGCCCAACAGCCCCTCCCCAGTACCTACTTTGCGGTCCGCGACAACCTCTTATACCATGTGCGGCACCTCCCTGGAGGAGTCAGAGAGGCCCTGGTCCTACCCAGGTCCCGCATCGACGCCGTGATGCACCTAGCACACCATCACCCAATGGGAGGGCACCTGGCCCATGAGAACACCTTGGCACGCATCCTCCCCCGGTTCTACTGGCCGTCCATATACACAGAGGTGAAAAACTTCTGCCAGCGGTGCCAGAGGTGTCAGCTCACGTCCCCGAAAAGGCCGCCTCCAGCTCCCCTCGTCCCGCTTCCCATCATCGGTGTCCCCTTTGAACGAATAGGCATGGACATTGTAGGGCCGTTGCCGAAGTCCGGCCGGGGGCACGAGTACATCCTCGTTTTGGTGGACTATGCAACACGCTACCCCGAGGCGGTCCCCCTCAGAAAAGCCACCTCCAAGGCAGTTGCCAGGGAACTGTTCACACTAAGTAGTCGTGTGGGGATCCCTAAAGATATCATTACGGACCAAGGTACCCCGTTCGTTTCCAAACTGATGGCGGACCTCTGTGGGCTCCTCCAAATTAAACACCTCCCCACCTCCGTCTATCACCCCCAGACGGACGGATTGGTGGAGAGGTTTAACCAAACGCTAAAACGTATGCTCCGCAAAGTGGTGGCTCAGGACGGACGGGACTGGGACTTGCTGATTCCCTATGTCCTCTTTGCCATACGAGAAGTGCCCCAGGCCTCCACAGGGTTTTCACCCTTTGAGCTCCTCTATTCTCGCAGACCGCGGGGGCTTCTCGATGTGGTCAAGGAGGCATGGGAACAGCAACCGTCCCCATATCGCTCCGTCATTGAGTATGTTCAAGAGATGCAACAGCGCATTGACGCCGTAGCCCCCATTGTGCGAGAGCATATGGAGGAAGCCCAACCGAGCCCAACAACGCCTCTACAACCGGCCGGCCCAACCCAGGGAGTTCCGGCCGGGCGATCGGGTCCTGGTCCTAGCCCCCACCACTACCTGTAAGTTTCTGGCAACTTGGCAGGGGCCATACCTGGTCAAGGAGAAAGTAGGTCCGGTGAATTACCGCCTGGAGCAGCCGGGGAAGAGGAAACCCACTCAAACCTATCACGTAAACCTATTAAAAAAATGGATTGAACCTAACCCCGTGCTCTCCGCTTTTGCCTCCCTAGACCCCCCTGCCAGGTCCCTGATCCAATGGGGCGATGATCTTTCATCGCCCCAACGCCAGGAGCTTACAGAACTAGTGGAACAGTTCCGGGACGTGTTCTCCTCGGCCCCCGGCCGTACTCACGTGGTACAACACAACATCCAGACCCCGGCCGGGGTAGTAGTGCGACAGCGACCCTACCGGGTCCCTGAGGCCCGCCGGTCAGCTATAGAGGAGGAGGTACAGCGGATGCTAGCCGCGGGTATTATCGAGGCATCCAACAGCCCCTGGTCCAGCCCCATCGTCCTGGTCCCCAAGCCCGATGGGTCGTGGAGGTTTTGCAACGACTTCCGTAAGTTAAATGAGGTCTCGCAATTTGACTCATACCCTCTCCCACGAGTGGACGATTTGATTGATCGTCTGGGTAAGGCCCGGTTTATCTCCACACTGGACCTCACCAAGGGCTACTGGCAGGTGGCACTCGCCCCAGGAGCCCGACCCAAAACAGCCTTTTCCTCTCCGTCCGGTCATTGGCATTACCGGGTTCTCCCGTTCGGGCTCCATGGAGCGCCTGCCACCTTCCAGCGGCTCATGGATGTGGTCCTACGGCCGCACCAAACCTTTGCGGCTGCCTACCTAGATGACGTCATCGTCCACTCAACGACGTGGGCGGAGCACGTCGTCCACCTGGAGAGGGTATTGAGCAGCCTCCGCGAAGCTGGACTCACGGCCAACCCGAAGAAGTGCCACCTGGGACTGACGGAGGCCCATTACCTGGGGTACAGGATCGGTAGGGGGCTCCTGAGACCCCAGGAAAAGAAGGTTGAGGCCATCCTCAACTGTCCACGGCCCAAGACGAAGAAACAGGTGCGTGCTTTCTTGGGGTTGGCCGGATACTACCGGCGGTTCATCCGTGACTTCTCCTCTGTAGCTTCCCCCCTCTCAGATCTCACCCGAAAAGGTCAGCCGGAAGAGGTGTCCTGGACCCCAGCTGCCGACAGGGCATTCGGGGTCCTGAAGGCCCGCCTGACCTCTGAGCCGGTCCTCCGCAGCCCGGACTTTGACAGGCCGTTCCGGGTGCAGACGGACGCCTCGGAGAGAGGGCTGGGCGCCGTATTGGTTCAGGACTTCGACGGAGAGGAACATCCCGTCCTGTACATCAGCCGGAAACTCACCCCTGCTGAGCAGAACTATGCTGCCCTGGAGCGAGAGGCCCTTGCGATTAAGTGGGCCGTGGAGGAGCTACGGTACTACCTGACCGGTAGGTCCTTTGTTTTGATTACTGACCACGCCCCCCTGCAGTGGCTCGCGAGGGCCAAGGATTCTAACCCCAGGGTGACCCGCTGGTTCCTCTCGCTACAGGACTTCTCGTTCCAGGTGCAGCATAGGGCGGGGGCGCTCAACGGGAATGCGGATGGCCTCTCCCGCCTGCCGGCCTGCTGGGCGTCGAGCGCCCCCTCGTCGGGCTTGTCTCTAGGGGGGGGGGGGCCCGCTCTATCGTGCCAACACCGACGAGGGCGGCTCCCCAGGCAGCGGAAGCAGCGGACAGCTCCTTCAGCACCTGTTGTTTTGGACAGCACGCGACCGCATGGCCAGGGGGGCGGGGCGCCTAATCGCGCACGCTGGCTGCCTCCTGATGAGCGCAGCTGGCGACACTCAACTCGACGGAGCCAGAGCTTAAAAAGGGCACGCTGAGACTCAGTCGGGGCGTAGTGTTGGAGCCATACAGCAGACCGTGAATCTCCCTATGGTATGCCGTGTCTCACTTTCTCTTGTTCTGTTCTCTGCGCCTCGTCTGTTGCCGAGGGGACTGAGCTGTGCTGCCGGATCAGCCGTGTGACTGCGTGTCGCCTGAAGCCTACTGCTGTCCTCTATGGTAGTTACTGCGCCGGTACGGGGGAGAGGAGCCTCCGAGGCCGTGCTACTTACTGCGCCATTGAAGAGACTCTAGCTTTTTGTCGTTTGTTTTACTCCTCTTTAGATTTTTGGAAAGTTTTTGTTGAGACAGAATAAATTGTGACTGCAAGCTGTCACTAATACACCTCTCTGGTCCTTCTCGTCCCTCGAGCGCCCCACAATATATATATATATATCCTTAGAGGACCTTAGAGGGCACCAAGCTATGCATTATCTACTGTGAGTAACACCCCCTTTATAGAGAGCAACTAATTATATATGATCCCTGAATTCCTTCAGTTACCTTTAATATGTCTGCTTCTTTACATTATTCACTACAGACTCATTAGTCTGGTGTTTCAACCAATCAGCTCATATAGAATTCAGTGTTGAAAAAGTGAAGAATGTATAGAGTTCTTTATTTCTCAGTAAAAGCAAAAAATCAAACATTTCCAGAGCTTGTTATTAGAAGTGCATTATATGGTCAACAGCAGTGATGATTTTAAAAATAATCATCAAAAATCAATCAACACACTGTACTCGTACTGGAGAGCTGCTTCACAGCTGCAGCAATGAATCAATGATATTAGCAGCCAAGCAAACTACAGGTTCACCTAAACATCCATATGTTGTACAGTTACAACTCCAGCAAATCCAATCACAGTGTTATTCACTGCAGCACTGCTCTCATTATCAAATACAACATGAACAGAGCATGACGAGGTGAACGAATGACGTAAAACAGCAAATACAAATGATAAAACACGTCTTAGCTAAATGTCCAGCAGTAATCTAGCACCACTGTTACCATGGCGCTAACATAACACTGTAAATCCCATAAGGTACCTTTTAGGCAGCAAATGAAAATGTTATTGCATTAAACATGCCAAGTAATGACATATTCACAGTGTTTACTGTACGTGACCTTCAGTATACAAAAAGACCCTGTTTGCACCTGACTGGCTTAAGCACGTCTCAGCCAATCAGATTTCAGAACCACTTTTTTATTATTATATTTTGGCACTAGTCATTATTTGAAAGAACGCCAGCCCTACCGGCCCCCCTGGATGACCATATGAGGTCATGTTAACCCATATGTGAGGTGGTGTAATTTACATTAACCCTTTGATGCACAAGCTAAGCAAACCCCTTCTAATGCACAACATGGTTCAAACTTGATCTGTATTTATTTCCTATGGTACTGTATGTACTGCTGAGTGTCTCTTTGGTAAATCTATTGAAATCAGTTTATTTCATTATTAAATGTTCCAAGTCTTCATTAAAAAATCTTGTTTTTGATCTTTAAACAGTAATTTATTTATTTCGTGAACCAAAAACAGTGTTTGTAAATATGTTCTTGTAACTGCAAATGTCAACAGTTTCTATCAAACTCCATAGTGAACACATAAGGGTTAATTCTGACCCATGGGTGCGTTGGTAGTGATACAACAATGATTATTAAAATATAAAATAATAAAACTAAAACAAGTAAACTGAGGAATTTATGGAATTTATTATAAAGATACAGAGAATAAAATCTCAGTCGGGTCACTTTGGACGAGGTTGTGCATCAAAGGGTTAAACACAGCAAAATTTCCTTAAATCATCCAAACTTTCTTCAAAGGCTTCATTATTTAAAAAACATTGATTCTGATCAAAGCTAGACTCAGAGCATATAAAACCAGGTGTAAACTCAGGTGGGTTCTGCTGCAAGTCGGCCCCCCGTTAGTCCTGAAATACTCATTTAAACGTCAGAGGCGTCGGTTTTCGGAACCACTTGGTTGTTTTTCCGATGAGCTCGAATAATTTCTTTTCGGAAAGGAAGTCACACCACACATGGTCAGGACTCTGTTTCCCGCTGCCTCCCTTGCTGCCTCCCTTGCTGCCTCCTTTGTGACTTCCTTTGATGAAGAAGTAAATTCCGATAGCGGCCCCCAGCAGCCCGATAGCCAGACCCACTCCACAGAACACAGTTGGACCCAAACTGGGAGGAGTGACCTGCACGCCTGTATAACACAAATAACAGAAACACATTTTTAGTATTAATCACAATATTTACAGATTAGCCCACCAGTATAACCAGTAGCATACAGACCCGCAGCCAGTAGCACCAGTTGAACGGAGGTTTGATTGTCGAGTAGTTTGACTGTAAACTGCTACTAGGTTCAAGTTTATGAGCAACTATAATTTAACTGGTTCTAATGAGTAACATACAGTAATTAGTGCTTTTCCATACGTCAGTGTGTTTATTTAACTCTTTCCAAGCTTCTCCTAAACAACCCAGTATTATTATCAGTTCTCATCTAATACCTGCTTTGACTGCTCAGTACTTCATTAAGATAAATCAAGATTTGCTGCTGAAGGAACTGAACACATTCATACAATGTCTGGGGCGTCCAGGAGAAATCTGGAACCTAACTTTGTTCTTCAAACTGGAGCTCAAGATCTGATCTACTTCTTTCGCAATAACATATTCATGTTACTTTGTATTGTATGTATGATTATTTACATCTGTTCTAATCAGATCTGCTGTTCTTACTGGTCAACATACACTTATTGATCAGATAAACACTTTTAAACTGTCATATATATATATATATATATATATATATATATACATACATGTGGGTGTGTGTATATGTACTGTATGTGTGTATGTGTACGTATAACTCTTACTCCATGTTTTGGTCAGTGGTCTCTCCAGGGCCGTGTGTTCCACAGAGCAGGTGTAGACGTCGCCCTCCTTTGGAGTGAAGCTCAGACTGGAGACCAGGTTGAAGGTTCCATCGTCGGAAACATAATATCTGCTGAGAGTCACGTCACTCGTCACGTTTACGTCGTTCCAGGTCCAGGACACTCCGACTTCAGCTGGGTAGAATCCAGCGATGTAACAGATGAGGGTGTTTTTGGAGCCCACCTGCACGTCCTCCTCGGAGTAGATTGAACTTTGGGGAGGAACTGTGAACGAATGAGTTCATAACAATCAGCTTTTTATGTTTAGATGATTTATATTAATATCATAATAGACTGACAGTCTGTTCAGTATAGATATGATTACAGACACACACTGTGTTTAAACAAGGATATTTTTTGATTGAGGGAGGGGGGAGAACTTTGAGAACTTGGGCTGGAGAGCCAGAGGGGCTTCTGCCTGTAGCTAGAAGGCCAGACCCCAGCTCCCTTTATGAATGTGGCAACACTAATACATGACGGAGGGTCAGGGAGGAGTAGAGTTAGATAGGATGTGAATTTGTAGGGTTCTAGATGGAGGTGGGGGGTGTTCAGGTCCTGCTACCAAACTACACTATAGGTCTGTCTCAAAACCCAATGAGCGGCTGAGGAACTATTCAGAACTTCTTTACAGTTCAGCTGAAGGAAGGAACCTCAGAGAGATATTTACATCCAAATCAGGTGAACGTTGTAGGACATACTATTATTTTTTAATACACAGCCCCCCATAATCATGTTAGGTGGTAAATCCTTTGTGGTCAGTAACTGTCTGGACCCATAGACATCACAAGATGCTGGGCTTTCTTCTCTAGTGATGCTCTTAGACCCTTATTGCAGCTTGTTTCAGTTCCTGATTGGTCTAGAGTTATCTTACTTTCAGTTTTGCCTTTAGTATGCTGGATGATCTGAGGTCAGATGATTGACTTGGACGTTATAGAACAGTTTGGCAGTTTGATTGAGGTCACTGTGAAGCACTGTTAAAGCTTTGGGCTGATAACACAGCCTTCTACACTATAGAGTCCATCCTGATGCTTTATCAGCAATAACATCACCACTAAGTATAGACTTCCAGTTCTACAGGCAGCAGGACACGCCCACACCGTAACACTACCTCCACCATGCTTCACAGATTAAACGGTTTGCTTTGGCTAATGAGGAGTTCCTTCCCTTCGCCTCCCTCAGTGCATTTCTTTCTTTTGAAACATTGGCCAAGTGCCCCAATGTTTTTTTCTCTCTAATGGGTTTCTTTGATATGTCAGCGTGATGATGGCTTGATTTAATGCCAGTAGACACATAAAATTAATTAAACACCATTTATGTTCATAGTAGTAAATGAAAAAAAGGGAATTAAACATCTGCCTATGGAACAACTGGGCAAAATACACTTACACTGTTCTCTCGATTTAGATGTATTGTTAAAAAGTCTTTGAGCTCATGTTTAACTTATCTGTGCAACACCCACATGGTAGTGAACACATACACACTACTGGTGAGCAGTCCTATCCTTGTTGTGTACACCTCAATAAGCCCCTAAAATACTATAGTAACTGTTTGATTATATTGCGTAAGCTGTGTAATCACTCACAATCATAATTAATGACTGATCACCTCAGTTATAATTCACTGAAATACTGATGGCTACAAGATATGGCTATTTAATCCTGTTTTGTGTTTGTACTGCTGTTGTACTACTACTACTACTACTACTACTACTACTACTACTACTGTATTAATTCTACTACTATACTGCTAGTATTGTTACTGTACTACTACTACTACTGTATTGCTATTACTGCTACTGCTGTTCTACTACTATTACTGCTACCACTACTACTAGTACTAGTACTGTAACAACTACTACTGTGTTATTACTACTTCTACTGCACTACTACTGTACAGCTACTACTACTACTGTTACTATACTACTACTACTATTACTACTACTACTACTTTTACTGCACTACTACTACCACCATACTACTACTACTACTATTACTACTACTACTTTTACTGTACTACTGCTACCACCATACTACTACCATTACTGATGCTACTACTACTTTTACTGTACTACTACAACCTCCATACTACTATTACTGATGCTACTACTACTTTTACTGTACTACTACTACTACCACCATACCACTACTGTTACTGATGCTACTACTACTTTTATTGTACTACTACTACCACCATACTACTACTATTACTGATGCCACTACTACTTTACTGTACTACTACTACCTCCATACTACTACTACTACTACTGATGCTACTACTACTTTTACTATACTACTACTACTACCACCATACTACTACCATAACTGTGCTACTACTACTTTTACTGTACTACTACTACCACATACTACTAAAATTGCTGTACTACTACTACCACCATGCTACTACTATTACTGTGCTACTACTGCATGCTACTACTACTTTTACTATAATACTACTACCATACTACTATTAGTACTGCTACTAATACTATTATTACTGCTGCTGTTACTACTGCTACTACTACTACTACTGTACAGCTACCACTACTACTGTTACTATACTACTACTGCTGTGTTACTACTACTTCTGTTGTAATATTACTATTACTGCGACTACTACTGTAACTACCATTACTGTGCTACTACTACTTTTACTGCTCTACTACTACCACCATACTACTACTATTACTGATGCTACTACAGCTGCTACTACTGCTACTACTGTACTGCTGTACTACCACTATCACTGCACTACTACTACTGTACTACTTCTACTTAACTACTACTATTGCTACTATAATACTACTACAACTATTACTGCTATTGCTACTGTACTATTATTGCTGGTCTGATTTTTTCCCCCTAAACTACATTGATGCAGTCATAACATACACAGTTATTGATACGTATGATCTGTTATGAAATCATTTCTCTCCACAGTCTCTGTTCTGTGCTTTATTCTCTTGTGAATAAGTGTGTGTGGTGATGATGGTGATGATGGTGATGATGGTGATGATAAGGATGTCTTGCCTTTTGGTTCTGCAGGATATTTATAAGCTTTTACACAAACAGCCAAGTTTTGTTTGCAAACTTCCATATCAGCAACAGCCTCTTCATAGGTTCCTTCTGGATAGCTCATAGGATCTGCAAACTCTGGCAGGGTCATCACTCCTTTCTGCTGAATGAAGTCAGCGTGCCACACCTCTTCTCCATCCAGACCATACAAGACCTGCTTCTCTGTATCAGAGCAGAGGACTAAATTGGTGTCCTTGTGCTTCACTGGGGACAACAGAAGGAGAAACGACCATCAGGATCAGATTCACACAGTTTTAGTAGTTCAGCCCCTTGTGAGCGACAGGAAATGGCTATTTCTGCTCACAACCTTTAATTATTTTAATAATTCAATAATTCTTTAAATATTTATGCTAATCATGTTCTTCTAATGGTGACCAGTGCATTAACCTTCATTACTGCTGACCAGCAACCAAAACACAACATGTACTGGTTTTAATGGTGACCAGTGCATTAACCTTCATTACTGCTGACCAGCATCCAAAACACAACATATACTGGTTTTAATGGTGACCAGTGTATTAACTTCCATTACTACTGACCAGCATCCAAAACACAACATATACTGGTTTTAATGGTGACCAGTGTGTTAACTTCCATTACTGCTGACCAGCATCCAAAACACAACATATGCTGGTTTTAATGGTGACCAGTGTATTAACTTCCATTACTACTGACCAGCATCCAAAACACAACATATACTGGTTTTAATGGTAACCGGTGTGTTTACTTTCCAGTACTACTGACCAGCATCCAAAACCCAACATATACTGGTTTTAATGGTGACCAGTGTGTTAACTTCCATTACTACTGACCAGCATCCAAACACAACATATACTGGTTTTAATGGTGACCAGTGTGTTAACTTCCATTACTGCTGACCAGCATCCAAAACACAACATATGCTGGTTTTAATGGTGACCAGCATCCAAAACATAACATATGCTGGTTTTAATGGTGACCAGTGTGTTAACTTCCATTACTGCTGACCAGCATCCAAACACAACATATGCTGGTTTTAATGGTGACCAGTGTGTTAACTTCCATTACTGCTGACCAGCATCCAAAACACAACATATACTGGTTTTAATGGTGACCAGTGTATTAACTGTGCAGATGTGTTTTCCAGTGGAGTGAAGTGACAGCAGATGAACTGAAGTGATACTAGGTGAAGAAGTTTCCACGGACTATCTTCTCGACTGCAGAGCAGCAGAACGTTCACTTAGACTTTACTTCCAACAGAGTTCAGAGTCAGAACCGTAAACCTGGTACTTACTCAACATCCAGCACTACAGTCAGTACTACATACTGAACTACACACGTACTCACCTTTAGCCTCTGTGTAGAGAGAAACTGCACAGACGAGAATAAAACACAGCTTCATTCTGATCAGCGTAGAGGAAACGAACTCCTACATGAGAGATACAGACTGAACACAGTCTCTCTGATTCTCTCTCTCTCTAACAGAGACCTCTCACTAAATCAGCCAATAGGATCAGGACTTTCTCTCTGACCCTGCAGTATCTGGGGAGGGTTCACGTTCAGCTTCTTCAGAATCTCCACACTTCAGCACCAGAACTACAGTATATACTACATACTAACTACCATTAACTACATATAACTACCACTAACTACCATTAACTACATATAACTACCACTAACTACCTTTCACTTTGACTCTGCAGTATCTGGGGAGGGTTCTCGTTCAGCTTCTCCAGGTTCTCTAGACCGGGTACTGTTAAACTAGATTCTTCAGTTACGTTAACATATCGCCTCAGAGTAAAATGAGTATCTCCAAACTAGCAACTTTACAGGAGAGGCCAAAAACCTATTATTATTTGCATTAAATGTAAATCAATGGAACCAGAACAAGTGATTTTGGAGCATTTCTATTGGTCCACTCATCCTGAAACATCCACCCAATAGAAAAGGCTCAATATGTAAATAGTTCAAATAATGCAGAAAATCTTAATTGCATGTAGAAAGTAATTTATTTTATGCTCTCTATTTATCTCTATTTATGTTTATCTGTTTAAAATAAAATTCTGTTATATTAATAATAATAATAATAATAATAATAATAATAATAATAATAATAATAATAATAATGCAACATTGATGTGAGTAGAGTACAGAGTATATATGTATATATGTATATACAAGCACCATAACACAGCAAATAAATACATAGACTAATATATAACACATAAGGAAATAATTAATAGATTAATGAAAAACTGAAATATACTATCCAACTTATATAGTAAGCTATAAAAAAGAACTATGAATACTATGGACTATGAATACCAGAGAGCTTCAATATCAATATGAGAGAAGAAGCTATAGACCAGATACATATACGGCTGGATGTCGTCTGCATAACAAACGAAATATTAATATTATAATACATCATAAAAGCAGACGATAAATGAAAAACAGGTGGCCCAATACTGACCCCTGGGGGACACCGTGATGAACAGCAGGCTTTAAGCCATTAATGCATATAAATTGTGTTTTCTTATTCAATTGTGATGTGAATCATTTGTGAACCAGGTTAATGACACCTATGGAGAGAAGTTAATCTGACAGAAGCTTATATGAACCCAGAAAATTACAGTAAGAACTATACACGTCCCTATAGTGTACGTATGGGTATCACATTACTTTGAAACATGAGATGTAAGTATGAGATGTAAATTAAATGTCTAACAAAACATGAACTTCAGAAACATTCATTTCAACATAGATTCATGAGTTTCTTCATTGGAACGTGTGCTTCTGCATGTGATGTGATGTTTCAAAGTCTAGCTGAAATTGGGAACTTCACACTGTAAGAACTGCTGAGGCTAAACCACAATGCAGGAGCAGAAACAGAATTCAACTGCAAAACATAGTGTGTGCAACCAAATACACACCTCACGTATGGTTTCATATGAGTAACAGCGACAGTTACGCTAATAGTCTAATACTGCAGACATATGCCATAAAGACTAAAAGACTAAGGACATGTATAATAAAACATGATATACATGATATATATATATATATATATATATATATATATATATATATATATATATATATATATATATATATATATATATATATATAGGCTCAGTACATTTTAAATGAGCTTTTGTCCAGGTAAGACGGCAGCATTGGATCATGAGCATCCAATATTGACTGTCGGCCTTGTCCCTTGCGCACAGGTATTTCTCCACGTTCTCTGAATCTTTTGATGTTATTATGTACTGGAGATGGTGGGATATACAAAGTCTTCACAGATTTATGTTGCACATGTTATGCTACATATACTCAAATTGCTCCTCCTGCTGTTTTTATTGGTACCACTTACTTTTCCAGTCTGTTCTTGCTCCTGTCCAAACTTTTGAAATGCGTTGCTGCCATTAAGTTCTAAACAGTTGAAAAAAAAAAAACATGAAATGGTACAATAGTCTCACTTTCAACATCTCATATGTGTTCTTTGTTTTATTGTGAATGAAATGGGGGTCTATGAGATTTGCAAATCATTGCATTTGGTTTTTATTTACATTTTACACAGCGTCCCAACTTTTTTTGGAATTGATCTTGTAATAAAAAGATGAATGAGTAAACACAGGCAAAGAAAATCTGGGTTTTATTTAATCTCCAGCAATTTAAAACACTAAAGCCATGGCAGATTAAGTAGACACACAAACATAAACAAACTTTTTTTTCTATTTTTTCAAGTACAACCATTTTATGCAGTGGGGGGCGCTGGAGAGCATCTGGACAGCAGTTCACAGTGATTCAGGCCCCAAAATCAGGGCTCATTTATTAACAGATCATAAAAAGGAATCTTTGAAAGTGAAGATGCAGGTGGGGAGGCTGAGGGTGGAGCTGGTCTTCTCCACACCCAGTCCGGTTTGGCAGGCCTCAGGTACGAGGGGACATCAGGACCCTCTGCTGATCACGGCTGTCCTGGCCAGACATCTCTCGGTCAGTCATCTGTACAGATGTGGGCAGAGACAGAAAGAGGAGAGAGAAGAAACAGTGTTAGACAGACTGGCTGTGTGTGGAGTTCAGCATCTCACCCTTCTGAGTGACCGACAGTGTTTATATGACCACCGAGGACTCTCAGAGTTAAAATCAGCTTCTTGTTCAGGTTCCTCTTGTTTGAAGCAGTTGCAGCGCAGTTTAAGGTGGAACAGCAAACTTGGAAAAAGAAGCTGTTGAATAAGAAACCGACTGAGAAGCTGCGGTGAGTCTCTCGGCTTGTAGCTGTGGTGATTTCTCTAAGACTGAAGAAGCTCAGCTTCCCTTCAAATATCAAGAATGAAATGGTGGGTGGGTGTCTCTGGGGGTGAATGGAGCTGTGGGCGGGTGTGGACGACTAGCGACAAATCTAGTGACTGTTTCTGGTGTTATTGGAGACTTTTGGAGATTCTGAGGTGAACACATGATCTTCAGTTACTGTCCTCAGGGTCCCACAACACTCACAGTGCTTAGTCTCACAAGTCTCACAGTCAGAGCAGACCCTCACTGCTCCATGTATACACTGCAAATGAACTGTGCATGCCCAAAACCGCCGTTGACTCCGCCCCCTTTTCACAGAGCGGGATTTTAATATAACTGAGTCTTCAATGAGACAAACAGAAGAAGTTTATTCAATCAGAGTTTATCTGTAGCTCTAACATATTTTGGGTGTTTCTTCTCACGTATTCTCTCCCACAACGTTATTCCTTTATTCTACAGCTTCAAACGGACGTTTAGGACAGCCAATAGCAACGTTCCTTACTGAGGAGTTGAAAACACTGCTTCAGGCTCAACTGCAGCCCATTTCTTGGTGTCTGCTTGGTGAACATGACCATTTCCATTGTTCCATTGTGTAAATCAAACACAATAGTGAACAGAATCCCAACATTTCCTTGTTCCTTGTTGAGTTTCATATCATTTTGTTAGTTCGTTCAATCAGTCATTCATATTGCTGGCTAGGTCGGAGTGAGCTAAGATGGCAGACAATGCTAATACTGTCTACCTGATTTGACCTGAGACTGATTTGGTGTAAACACTAGGGGAAGGTAACTGGTCTTTTCAGCTCTCCTGGTATGACAGAGTTAGCTGTCTGACTGGAAGTGCTGTAACAAATATAATGTACCAAAATGGCCAAATTGTATGATGTAAGTCAACAATGAGCTTCCCCTCTTTGAAAGACCAGCAGCCGCCACTGGCTTGTAGGCGGTGACTGGAGTGTAGCCTGAAGCTGCTAACTAAGCAAGAAGGTTGAGATCAATCTGTCAACAGACATATGTTGAACTCTTCAAACAGACATTGAATCTTAGACTGACTGTCAGCATCTCTCTCTCTACTGACTGACCAACAGTGTTTATATGTCCACTGATGGCTCTCAGGTGAGTGCTGGCAGCTGGAGCTGATCACTGGTGGGCAACCGTGTGGGGTTTAGAGACCTTCACAACATGTTTTCATTTGGACAGGGATGATATTATATATAAATTAAATGCATTCTTCTTCTTCTTCTTCTTATTATTATTATTATTATTACTGGTTTATACTGATGGTGTAGTGGTTAGTACGGTGGTGTAGTGGTCAGCACTGTCTCCTCACAGTAAGATGATCTGGGTTGGATTCCCGGTCCGGGTGGTTCTGTGTGGAGTGTGCATGTTCTCTCCGTGCTTGAGTGGGTTTCCTCCGGGTACACCGGTTTCCTCCCACAGTCCAAACACATGCATGTTATTATTATTATTAATAATAAGAATTAACTACACTGCTTCACCCCCTGAAATGAAGATGACTTCTCTATATCAACATAAGAACAAATATTCTCATATATTTATATTCAATATGCAAATGCAAAGTATAACCAGCTCTTAACTTCTCAGCTACTCTGTACTACCAGTGAAGGTTTATGGTATATGAACTGCAGTCATTCATTAACACTCCAGATGGATCTGTACGAGATAAACTCTCTTGTATCTCCACTGACCTGAGCTCTTCCTCTCATAGTAGAGGAACCCAGCCGCAGCCAGGATGATCCCCAACACCATCCCTGAAGCTCCGATAACAATCTTGTTCCTGTCCGACTCAGGAAGAGAGGGAACTGTGGGACATACACACCAGTTCATTAATGTTAAGATCCTTTAAATAGAAATATGAATTTACAGATTTACGACGAGC